>WOXC01000949.1:0-656777 GCA_011680675.1 Gymnobelideus leadbeateri | reverse complement strand
AGAAACAGCTCGTCCAAGCCTCTCTGCCCCCAGATTCTCCACAAACTATGTAAAAAAGGACTCTGAAAAACTTCTGGAGCCCCAACACCCACAGAACGACACAGAGAAGCTAACCTCCCCGCTGAGGACAGCCCAGCACCCTGCAGGAAGGACCAGCGCAGCGGTCTGGGAGCCAGCAACGCACAGAGCGCAGAGCGCAGGAGCCGAGCCGAGCCGAGCCGAGGCCAGGTCCATGTGAGCCGAGGTTTTAGCCCCAGGGCGGCAGGGCCAGCAGCCGGCTGGAGGAACCCCACAACACCAGGAACTGTGGCGACCCCAGAATTATCAACATAGACTTGCCTAGGACAAAGTAAGAGGTTAGTGTCCTATGGTCTTTGGGACCTGTATTTGGGGAATGCGTCAGCTCCCTCCCCTGGGGGCTAGAGGCTGCTGAGGAGACACGCCATTTTGTAGTTTTCAGAGGCATTTCCGGCTCCCAGCCTGCAAATTGTGGGGAGATCCAGCGATCAGTCTTGGGGGGTGGTCGCTCTTGCTTTAACCTCCCTGGATCTGTGGATTGTGATCTAGGGTGGGAAGTTGTGGGTGGGTTTATAGCTTGCCAGAAATGGAAGTTACTTTACGTTCTGGGACGAAAATTCCTCTATCTGGCCTTAAAGCCGTAGGTGTGGCAACAGCCCAAAAGTCAGCTGTTAAGTGGCAACATGCCAAGGCAGGAAACAGAAAAATGCAACCCTAGACTCCTATTTTGGGGCATAGATTGGGGAAAAGGACTGTGAGGTCAGAAGTCCTGCTCCAAAAGCCCCAGGGGAAAACATGAGCGGGTTGCAGGCCATAGAGGACCTTAAGAAGGACTTTAAAAATCAAATAAGAGGAAGTGGAGGAAAATTGGAAAGAGAAATGAGAAGGATGCAGGAAAAGTATGAAATGAGGGTCAACAGCCTGACTGAGGAAAACAACACCTTAAAAAATAGACTAGCTCAAATGGCAAAGGAGGCCCAAAGGGCATTGAGGAGAAGAATGCCTTAAAAAGTCGAATTTGCCAGATGGAAAAAGAATCTCAAAAGTTCACTGAGGAGATTCATTCCTTCAGAGTTAGACTGGAGCAAATGGAAGCTAGTGACTTTGTGAGAAATCAAGATGCTGTTAATAGATCAAACAGAAGGGTAGAAGGCAATGTGAAATATCTCATGGGAGAAAACCACTGACCTGGAGAATAGATGCAGGAGAGACAATTTAAAAATTATTGGACTACCTGAAAGCCATGATCAAGAGGAAAGAACCTAGAAATCAGCCTTCAAGAAATTCTCAAGGAAAATTGCCCTGATGTTTTAGATCCAGAGGGCAAAATAGAGGTTGAAAGAATCCACTGATCACCTCCTGAAAAAGATCCCAAAAAGAAAACTCCCAGAAATATTATAGCCAGGTTCCAGAATCCCCAGATCAAGGAGAAAATACTCCAAGCAGCCAGGAAGAAACAATTTCAATATTGTGGAAACACAATCAGAATAGCCCAGGACCTGGCAGCTTCTACACTGAGGGATAGAAGGGCATGGAATATGATATTCCAGAGGGCAAAAGAACTGGGAATGAACCCAAGGGTCACCTACCCAGCAAAACTGAGTATTTTGTTTCAGGGGAAAATATGGTCATTCAGTGGAATAGAGGACTTTCAAGCATTCTTGAGGAAAAAACCAGAGTTGAATAGAAAATTTGACATCCAGACGCAAGAAGTAAGAGATGCCTGAGAAGGTAATCAGGGAAAAGAAATCAAAAGGAACTTATCAAAGTTGAACTATTTACATTCCTATATGGAAAAGCAATAACTGTGACTGATGATATCTTTCTCACTATGAAAATAATGGAAGAAGGGGTGTGGTCATATGAATACATATGTGAATGTGTGTGTATATGGTTACAGTTATATATGGATAGAGGGCATAGGTTGAATTTGTTGGGAAGGGAGAATACTCAAGGGATGAAATTATGAGGTGAGAGAGGAAAGTGGCAAGAGGAGATGGGGAGAGACATGGTAGGGTAAACTATCTCATGTAGGGGAAGTGGGTGCAAAGGAGGGGGAGAATAAGGAAGGCTAAAAAGGCAAAACCACATTCACATTGAATTTGGTTCAGGGAGAAAATGACATACATACTAAATGGGATATCTCAACCTGCAGCAAGATAGGGGGAAGGGGGATGAGAGGAGGGATGATGGATGGGAGGGCATCCTTGGGGGGAGGGGAGGTTGGAAGTACCCACTATAGAAGAGGGACAGGATCATGTAGGGAATGGACCAGGTGGGGGGTGGGATGAGTGGGAGGGAATTATAAGCAGCCTTGTACAATATATCTACTATGATAATGTTTTGCATAGCTAGACATGTACAACATATACTGAATTACTTATCTCCCAAGAGGGAATGGGTGACAAGGGAGGAAGGAAATGGATCTGAAATTCAAGATCGTAACATTAAATGTTTCAAATATATATATAAATACTATTATTAATACTCTTTTGCCTATAATTGGGAGATAAGATGTGCAGGCATTGGGACACAAAGATTCATCTTCCTCTAATGGAAAAGTCGATGGGGGTATGGGAGAAGGTATGGGAGAGAGCAGATTGGAGGAAGCGATATCTTGTGGGACTACTATTCTGGGAGGTTGGGTAGGGGAATAATGGGGGGAAAATGATTGTAACTCAAAATCTGGCGGAAATGAATGATGTAAAACAGAAGTTAATAAAGTATTTGTTTAAAAAAAAAAACTAGGGCAAAAGTTGACCAATGGAAGTGGAAACACAGGTGACTGGATAAATATCCTATTAGGAAAAAGTTGAAGTTAAATAGTTTAAACAAAACTGGCAATAGAGGCAAAGTGTTGATTTAGAACATGTAAGGGTACATGAAATATATTTTTATAAAGCAATCATAGAGACCCAAATGAAGGAAAACACAATCCTAACTTCAAATGTCAATGGTTTAAATGATGCAATAAAATGAACAAGAGTTACAGAATGATTTCTTAAAAGCCCTACCATATTTCACTGAATAGTCATCACAACCTATTTTTTGTTGTTGTTATTGTTGTTGTTGGTTTTTAGTCCAGAAATTGGTTTGCAACCTTTCAATCAAGTAATTATCGAATGGTATAGTTCTGTTTCTCATGCTGCTTAACAGGTAAACAGAGGTATAGTTCTATTTCTCATGCTGCTTAACAGGTAAACAGAGCAGCAATATATTCACCAGTGGCATATGGATATGTATTTATCCTCTATGCAGAATCTCAGCACACACACATATTGTCAGTATATTTCTGAAAGTTGACTTGCATGGTTTGTTTAGAACACTGCGGTACTAATGGTATTATTACTCAACCCAACAAAGAGCCATAGGTGCAAGGAAAGCAAGTGGGCAAGCAAAACTGACCTGAATAAGTCACATGGTATGGTAAGTCTTGCATTTTCCCAATTTTAACATATATTCATGAGTATTCTATGCATCCGAATTTTGCACCAAAGACAGTTTAGTAATAAATGATTTTTAAGTAATACCAGCACAGTTTAAAAAAAAACAAAAACAAAAACCTTCACATGATGGTCACACCCCACTTTTTCCACACACAAAAAAAAAAAAAATGGCACAAAATCTGTGACGATTATTTGGTGAAATACAGTAATATCTTCCTTACAAGAACATCTTAATGAAAAAAAAAAGACAGAGAATCAAAATGAGAAACTGGTAAAAAATATATTTATTATATATTTTGTAAATTTTAAAAAAGAAAAGATGCTACCTGACAAAGCAAAAATAGAAAATGCATAATACCACTTGAGATAAAGAAATTACCTTAAATTTAAAGGAATCACAGCAAAAGAATCAAGATCAATTCTAAACATCTATGTACCAAAAGGCATTAGATGTAAATTCTTATAGGAAAGAGTAATTGAACTGCAAAAATATATAGATAGCAACAATAAAATGAGGAGAATTTCATGTTCCTCTTGCTTAGCTAGATAAAAAGAACAGAATGATAAACCACAGGGAAATACCAAATTGAGCAAATTATTAGAAAATTTAAAGCCAAAATATTTATGATATCTCCTGAATGGAACAACTAAAAATATACCTATTTCTCAGCACCACAAGGTACTTTTCAAATGATAAACCATATAATAGGACACAGAGGAATTATAAATGACTGTAAAAATCAGATTTGATAAAAATATGTTTGTAGACATTAATTCCATAAAAATAGTAATCAATCCAGAGAAAACAAGAAAAAGACACAGACCTAAAATGAGACTTAATAATGAAATCCTAAATAATGAAGAGGTCAAAGAGAAAATTGTAAAAACCAATTAATAACAATGTGAAAAATGATAATAGTGATAAAGCAACATAACAAAATTTCCAGGATGCAAGTAAAGCAGTTTTCAGAGGTAAAAACAAAAAAAAATCCCTAAAATGTGTCAATAAAGTACAAAAAAAGAATCAATGAACTAAGTATACATATTGAAAAATAAAAACTCAACAAGTAAACTCAAAATAAGCACAAAAATCTTTAAAAATCAATGGGAAACACATTATAAAACAAAAAGTGATAAACAAAACTAAAAGTTGGTTCTCTGAAAAGACTAACAGTACTTGTAACCCTTTAACCAATCAGATTAAAAAGAAAGAGGAAAACCAAATAGTCAAAATTAAAAATGAACAGAGCAAAGTGAAATCCCACAAACCCAAAAGAAATGAAAACACACATCATATCACGGTTGTTACTTATAAGAAGTTCTATAAATGAATGAACAAATGAATGAGACACTTAAGTGTTTACAGCGTACAAAGTACTGTGCTAAATGCTGGAGATACAAATATAAAAGTGAGACAATCCCTCCCTCAAGGAACTCATATTCTAATGGAGGAGAGAACACATTGGAAGGTTTCCACAGATGGAAAAGTCCCATGTCCTAAGGGCACAGCAGCAAAGAAGATATTGATGGTTCTTTAATGCTGATTTCACTGATAAAATCATATCAGTTTCTGATTTTGAACTATTTGACAATGACAAGGACTTTGGTGGCAAGAATTTTCTTTCCTGGATCTTAAGCAGCAGGATCTGCAGTAGCAATTGTTGGGTTATATCTCTATAGGTCTTGCTTCCCAGACAGATTGCTGAGGACACTAGGCTGGAAGTAATGATACATATAAAGCTCTTGTTTTCAGGGTCTTGGGTTGTCTCCATCATGGTCTGAGGAGAGATGGTAGCCAAGGTTATAACACTGGTCTTATTTTCCTGATACAAGCTGCCTCCTGTCTCTTCCCTAGGTTGCTCTGTTGCTTTAGCCAGGCTGGTTCACCCACCCTGTATTTGGCAGGTGACTGTCAGTTGGTGGGGAGGGCTGGACCCTTCCCCATCAGTTGTTTTCCCTTATGTTGGATTATTCACCAACAAAATTGAGAATTCCAAAGAAATAGAGGATTGCTCACCAAAAAATATATAAAATATGCAAATTAGCTCAGCCCTAAGTAAAGATCTTAAATAATCTAGTCTCAGAAAAGGAAATTGAACTAGCTATAAAGGTACTTACCAAAAAGAGTTATTAGGGGGAGGGGAGCAGGGGGAGTAAAATGGCCAAGATGGCATTGCAAGGGAATTCTGTGAAACTTTTAAAGATCAATTAATATCTCTACTGCACTTAATATTCTCAAAAATTCAGAAAGAAGTTACTCAACTTCATTCACTTCATTAGACAAATATTGTTCTAATACCTAAACCAGGGAAAGAAGAAGCAAGGAAAGGTAGCTGTAGACCAGTAGTATTAATGAATATCACTTCAAAAATTCTTAATAAAATCTAAACAAAAATACTACAGCATATTGCCCCCAAAACAATAACTCACAATGATTAAATAAGATTTATACTAGGGACCAGAGGATGGTTCAGAATTAAGAGAATAATTAATATAATTAATCACATTAAAAAGGAAAATATACAAAATCACATATTTATATCAACATATAAGAAAAGTCTTTAACAAAGCACAACATTAATTTATGCCCCAAAAAAACCTCTATGTAGTATAACATCTTTTTCACATGATTTTTTAAAAGTTTCTTTCTCTGATGAAAAGCTACTATCATATGCAATGGGGACACACCAGAAAATTTGCCAGTAAATTTTCTAGAAAAACTTGAAAGCAGCCTAGCAGAAATGAGGTTAAATCAACACTTTATGCCATAGATTGTGTTTAATAAATGCTCTCACTACCTATTGTATTTTGCCTTTGTCAGATCTAATCAGGAATGTTGCATTTGTTTCTAAATGCCAAGATATAAGGAGAACATCTAAAAGCTAGAGAGTGTCCAGAGAATGGCAATTGAAAGAGCAAAGTACCTGGAGAGCATCCCAGATTGGGATAGGTTGAAGGAAATGGGGATGCTTAGCCTGGGAAAGAGAAGACTCAAGGGAAACAGAATAGTTATTTTCAAATATCTGAAAGGCTACCATCTTGAGAGAAATTAGATTTATTCTTTTTGGACCCAGAGGATAGAAATGGGTAGACATTTCAAAGAAACAAAGTTAGACTCTATGTCAAGTAAAACTTCCTAATAATTAAAGATATTCAAAAGTGAAATGAGTTGCCTGGAGAGGTAGTGGGTCCCCCTTTGGAGGTCTTCAAACAGAAATTAAATGATTATTTGTTGTGTATGTTATAGTAAGGATTCTTTTTGTGTATAGATTAGACTAGATGACCATTGAGGTCCCTTCCGATTCTCAAATTCTGTGAGATTCTTGAATCGAGAGGGAAGTCAGGCTGGATAATCTCTAAGGTACCATCTAATTCTACAATTTCATGGTTGTGTGATTTCATAATTCTCTCTTTTCCTATACTAGTCTTTTTTCATTGTTAATATCTGTCATTATCATCATTCTTTAGACCCTATCATCTGTGTACCTCTCAGAACTGTGACAAGAAGTATGACTTATGTTTTTCCCACATCCTAAAGAGCTAGGGTATTTTCAAGTATTGTCTCCTACAAAGTGAAGGTATCAACTGCCATCCTCCAAGGAAAGAGAAAAGAAAAAGATGAGTTTATAGCATGATAGATGTTTGGTACAACACCAAGAAAGCAAAACACTAAAATACTTAGGGGACAAAGAGATTCCAAAAATGGAGTCTCTTTTCTGAGAGATCTTTAAGAATGGGAGAAATTCCTAGGTTTAGCTAGGGTTGGTTATTTATGGAGAGAGAAAACTGGCCTCTGTGACTTTCAAAGCTACTTTACAGTCTTGTGTCCTTAGGATTCAGTCCTAGGAATGAAAACTGCATTTGTGACCCACCAGAAATACTATATACAACCCTTAAGGAAATAGATACTAGCAGGAAAGATAGGTTATTTTCAACTAAAAGAGAGAACGCCTGAAATAGGGACTAATTAATTCTTTGACTACAGGAAGGCTTTTGACCTCTGAGATTCAAAGATGGTCTCCTTTTCTTCTCATCATCTTCATTTAAAAGTTGTTTCCCTCTTCTATTTACATACCCCTGTCCACCTTTCATTCATCTCTCAGTAATGCTGGAAAATGAAGTCTTTCAACAGTGAAAACCAAGGCACATGAGGAAAATATCCTCCTCAGCCAGTTTTTTCAAGCTCTATACAGTTCACCCTACTGGTCAATAAACTAGGTAATTCAATTATTATAAACTCCCCTGTTTGAGCACTTAAAACTCTTCTCAGCTTGGCCTCTTTCTGCCTTTCCAGTCTTTGTACACATTACTCACCTTCATATACTCTACAATTCAGTCATATGGACCTATTTGCTGTTTTTCACACATGACACTCCCTCTTCCATCTCCATATTTCCATATCTTTCCACAGGCTGAACCCCAGACTATAATTCTTTCTCTCTTCACCACTGTTTCTTGGAATCCCTTGGAAACAAATTTCAACTCAAGGGCCACCTTTCGAATGAGATCTTTTCAGATGTAGTCACTGATAGTGCAAGCTGATATACAAGTGCCTCTCTTAGGTCTATGTACATGTTGTCTCTGCTATTAGAATATAAGGACCTAGGGGGCAGGGACCATTTTGATTTTGTCTTTGCAACACTAGCACTTCGCACAGTTCCTGGCACATAAGAGGCACCAAATGAATGCTTGTTGACTGATTAATCGATGCTGCCAAACTCTATCTCTTCACCTCCCAGATTTCTCTAAGTACTTACAGCCCATGCTGTTTCTATAAGAATGAAGTGAGTGAGAGCAATGTCCTCTTGGAAAAGAAGAACCACTCAGATCAGTGACCTCCTTGGCCAAAGCATTTCTTCTCCCATCCTTCCAATTCTGTGCCATTTAGTCCTCAGAAAGAAACAAAGTACTCATCAAGTGAAGCCTTTCCAAAAGAGCCAATGGGGCCAAAAGTCCAGTGGACATGCTGTTTAAAGAAAGCTTGAACTTTTCTCACAGCGTAGTCCTATCTCTGTTCTACACTTTGCAAGCTATAAAAATAAGAAAGAACACCCCTTGGAGACAGAATGTCAAAATGTTATCACCTATGCTTACATATCATATTCTGACTCCCATCAGCACTAACCCCTTTCTTCCCACCCCAACACCCTCTCTCTCCTTTTGCTATTTCTTGCCCTTCCAGTCCTGCTCCAGCTGTCTGAAACCAATTCTGTTGATTCTAATCATCTCTCACTCGGGGTCTGTAATCCCTGTTGGTCCTGCCCTATGCCCTCCCTTCCCCCAATGGCCTCTCACCCAATTCATTTTCCTCCTGGCACCCACTGAGATTTTCCACCACCCGTCCCTGGACTAGGTCCCACCTATCTCCCCAAGGAATCTTCACCCTCCACTTCATCTGTCTCTTTCATTCTCCTCCTGCTGTAACTGGATTTCCCAGCTTTATTTCTGGATTCTTTCCACCACTCTTGGTTTGCTTGGTTATTGCCCCTGCCTGTGTCTTTTATCCATCTGGTCTCTGATGGAAGGGCCAAATCTCTGAAATACTCTGATTTTGCCTGAGGAGAGACTGAAGGCCTTGCCTAGGAGCTGGAGCCTATGGCTATCTTCTCAGTCTCCCAGCTGTTGTTTTTTAATGGCCCCCAAAAGCATGGATTAGTGACAAAACAGGATGGGTACAGTCAAATCCTCCATCTTGACCTCTATATTCAACTCATTTCCCATCGTCCCCTTCCTTTTTTTATTTCTCAGGCAATTTATCACCCTTCACTTTCCTAAGCCAGTAAGTTCAACTTTGATTCCTGGAAAAATTAAAGAATGTAACGTTAAAGGAATGATTTGTAAACATGTAGAGAGGGAAGCAATGATCACTGATAGCCAACAAGGCTTGATCAAGAATGGGTAATGCAAAAATAGCCACATGTAAAAACTATATGTTCATTAAAGTAGTCAGTAGAATAACTAGGATTACCTAAACATAAGCAAGGCATTTAATAAAGTCTTTCTTGCTCTCTTTGTGGACAATATAGGGAGCTATGGGATAGAAAATAAAATATATTTAAATAGATTCAGACCAGTTGAATGATTGGATCCAACACTCAAATAGTCATTAGTGGCTCAGTGTCAACTTGGAAGAAGGTCTCCAGTGGAGTGCTACAAAGATCTGAACTTGGCCCTGTGCTATTTAATACTTATATCAATTACTTGGATGAAGGCACAAATCGTATGCTTATTGAGTTTGCCGATGACACCAAGCTGAGAGGGATTGCAAATTCATTGGATAATAGTTAGGACTCCCAAATTTCAAGATGCTGGACTGTTGGGCCAAATGTAGTTTCATATATACATATATATGTGTATGTATACACATACACATGTATGTCTATATTACATACAAGTTATATATTGATTGAATATATTTACTTTATATATGTATATATCTATATCTATGTGTAGATATATAAATATTGGCCTAAAGTTGGGTTTAGAAAACGGACTCTATAATTACAAAAAGGAAGAAAGTGTGGTAAGGGAATAATTTGCCTACAAAAGGTCTTGGGTTTTAAGAAATTACAAGTTTGGTATAAGTCAAGGGTCGGATATGGCCGCCTTAAAAAGCTAAGTCAATATGAGGCTGACTTGAAAAGCACAGTGATAATCACACTGAGCTATGATCTATTCAGAGACAGATGGAGTACAGAATGTTGATGAGAAGAGCCAAATCAATTTAATGAACATATAGGGAAGGGAGACTTTATTTGGGATTTTATTTTATCTTTGGGAGGGAGGTGTGACCAGCTCCAGGAATACTTCATTAAGAGGGCTGAGAGCACTTCCAGGGGCTGGGTTTTCACTTAGAACCTCACAAATGGACTTTTCCATTGGACAAGTCAGTGAGCAAACTTCAACAGAATGGAGAGGAGCAAAACCTGTTCATCCACACAACCTCTTTTCTGAGTCACTAATGACAGCTTTGGAGAGGGAAGGAAAGAGTCCATTTCAAATGCACTTGTTCACATTCACAAGGCCTGATAGGTGTCATCAAAGACCAATAAGAAATCTTAACCATCTGAGGCCACAATGGAGCTCCACCTTGATAAGTGAGTGGAAGAGTTCCTAGACCACAAGTTTCTGGATTTAGCTATGGAGAAACAGTGGCATAGGCTATCAGTCTGAGAGATAATAACATTGGAGAGGACCATGTTATGGAAGTAATGGAAACCTCAACCTTCTGGATGAGTATGGGGAATTCTTGGAAACCCTGGACAGCCATCAAGAATTCCTGAAAGGGGAATGAAGCATGTGCTTTCAAAGCTAGAGCAGCATCAACAAAGGATTGAATCCCAATACATGGGATCAAAAACCTAGATTTTCCCTCTGATGCTACTATGATGGGTTATCCAAAAAAGGAAAATGGGATAAGGGAGTCATCTATGTAGACACCCTAAATTAATTTCCTTTCCAAGAAAAATCCAAGACCTTCAGGTAGGATGGTGGTGAGGTTAGAAGCCTATTTAGATCCTTAGGGGTCCTAATGAAATGGAAGGAGTTATTTCTTTTGCGATCTGAAGTTTATTTCCTCTCCATGGATAAGTCCAAAAGACTTAGGGAAATACTATGAATCTGGATCCCCTCATAGATCCCTAGAGTAGAAGGTGGTAACCACCAGCAAGTGGAGGAGAATTGTATTGGAAATTTGTGGACTACTTTTGGTCATTTGTGAGGTTTTTCATGATCTTTGAAGTGAAATAAAGGTCATCCTTTGATGTATTTTATATCCATTATTGCCTTGAGTGCTTACAAAGGGACCAGGGACCATTTTAGACACATCTTTGGAGGAAGAAAATAAGGAGGAGAAAGAAAAGGAGGAGGAAGAAGAGGAGGAAAAAAGGAAGAGGGTGAAGAAGAGGAAGAAGGAGAAGGAGGAGGAGAAGGGGAAGGAGAAGGGGAAGGAGAAGGAGAAGGAGGAAGAGAAGGAGGAGGAGAAGGGGAAGGAGAAGGGGAAGGAGGAGGAGGAAGAAGAGAAGGAGGAGGAGAAGGAAAGAGGAAGAGAAGGAAGAGAAAGAGAAGGAGGAGGAGGGAGGAGGAGGAGGAGGAGGAGGAGAAGAAGAAGAAGAAGAAGAAGAAGAAGAAGAAGAAGAAGAAGAAGAAGAAGAAGAAGAAGGAGAAGGAGAAGAAGAAGAAGAAGAAGAAGAAGAATTTTCCTTTAATGCTTAGGAATATTGCAACAAAAGACCAAAAAGTTACCCTGCTGTAGACATTTTTAAGATCAAATAATGTTCCTTCTTCATCTTTTCTCCCTTCTTCCTTCCATCCAGTCTGAGCTATTCTGAAAGAAGCCCTGCCTCCAGGCAAGGTCTAGGATGAGATGACCTCCTGCCCCCTAAGGTGCCTTTATTTGCCATAGTCCAAACAATGGGGGGGGTCTTGCCTAGAGCCCAGGCAGCCCCCAACCCCCCTGGGAGAGGCCTGCTTCACTCCCAACAGTTGGTTCCAGTTTAGGGTATAAGGGCTCATGTCAAGCTTGATATTTCCCAGCAGCTGTTGACACTACCTGATGCTTGAGGGGAAACAGTCAGTTTCTCCCTCCTCCCCCCCTCAAAAGGCAGAGGAAAAATATAAATAAAAAAGAAAGTTGCACCTGGCAAAGTCTACAACCCAGAGGGAAACTTTCCTTCCCAGGCCAGCTGGTGTTTCCCCACCCACCCCCAGGTCTGGCCCCTGGCAGCAGGCAGGAGTTCTGGACTGATTGTTATCCTTGGGAGGATTTCTGCAGATGTATTTTGATAAAACTAATCCCCCCTCTCCTCCCTCCACCCAACCTCACTATCACTACCCTCAATGTGTGCCTGTGTGTGTGTTCGTGTGTGTGTGTGTGTGTGTGTGTGTGTGTGTGTGTTTTTCGGGAAAGGGAGGGTGAGACCAGATAGGGGGCTGCTTTCCTATTTGCAAAATCATGGCTCTGGTTTCACTGGGTGGATTTGCAGAGTGAAAGAGCTGCCTGGGCCCAGCTGTTAGAGGACAGGTAGAGGCCATCAGAGAGAGGCTCATTTGTCTGGCCTCCAGACCTTTAGAAACATGAACTGTGAGATATTAAAGGATTGTTTGTGGCAAGAGTGAATTTATATTTTATTTATATAATTTTTTTAGGTCTCCAAATAATTTTTCCCCTAGGTGTTAATAGAAGACAGATTTCCTTTCTGTTCCTCTCTTCCTTCTTCTCAGTAGGCAACATGGTACAGTGGAAAGAATACTGGCTCTAAAGACAGAGGAGTTGAACTCTAACCATACATCTGATGCTTACTACCTGTGTGACCTTAGACAAATCTTCCTAGGTCTCAGTTTCCTTATCTGTAAAATGGGATTGAACTAGATGCTTTACAGCTATGTTACTACGAGTCTCCCATCCGCTCTGTTCCTCTGCCATCTAAGGAAGGATTATGCTATCTGCTACATTTCACCAGAGATAAAAGTTCTGAAAGCTCCCTCTGGTTACATGAGCCCTCTAAGCTCCCTCAAGTGGACCCTTGCCATCCTTCTTGCTCCAGCTGGATCCCTTCCTCTGCTCCCCCAACCTGCACAAAAAGTCATGGATGGGGATTGAGAAGATTCCCCTTGGTGGTTGCAACTGTCTAAAGGGGAGGTACTCCCTCTCTTACAAATTCCACCCATTTGTTCCTAGGGCTTTCTAAAGCCCAGGTACTGGAGCTCTATGGAAAGAGGAAAACATAAAATACAGAAGCAAAATTTCATTGCATCTTAATATGGCATTCAGCTTTAGAAAACATGGAATTAAAAGGACACTTTTCCTTGCTCCATAATGGGAGAGGGAGGTACTTAAAATTGGACTAGAAATTGAAAACTACCCAAGAGCATCATAAAGACCAAGGAAATTCAAGTTGGAATCTTGGGTTGAAGCTATAGACACAAATGAGGAAGTTGCTGCCATGTGTAAAGGGTGAAAATAGGGTATAAGTTTAGCCCGAGTCCCCACTATGGTTTGCATACATATTAGTGAGCTGTGCCTTAGCCCCTACCTGGAGTAGATGTAAAGCTTATCTCTATCTAAGCCCTGCTCCAGAATGTCTAGCATTAGCATCATGAATAGAACAGAACAGAACTAGAACCCCTCTCTGGGGAGGGGTTCCTGTCAGGGCCAAGAAAGCAGATTGAAAAGAACCTTTAGAGACGCTATGATTCAGCCTTTCGTTTTACAAATGAGGAAACTGAGACCCAGAGAGACAAAGTGATTTGCCCCCATACAGAATCCATTGAAGGACATTTTACAAGCCAAAGCAAACCAGGAGTTTTTGATTACAGAATCCAAAGTGCTGAAGGCTCAGTTGCCCATGGATCCATTGTTCGTGTGTTTGTTCAACAGATAACTATTAAATGAATAATCCTGAGCTAAAAATAATGATAGATACCAAAGAAGGGAGAAGCAAAACAAAATATGACCCATGGCTTTGGGAAAATTGGACAATTCAATCAGAGAAAATATACATCCAGGAAACACACAGTGAACAATTGTGAAGCATCAGAGAAGTAAATAGGAAACAGTGTGCTATGGACTGCCTGTGTCAATGGCTGTTGGACAAAAGCTAAGAGAAAAGTTGATATGGAATCTGGTTAGTAAAAAAAAATGCTTCATGGATTGCAGAAGTCAACTTAGATCTCTGTATTCAGTCAGAGGATAGGGAAAAGGGCTAGATCAATGAGCTAAGGCAGAAGTGCTTAACCTAAGATCCATGAACAGTTTTCCTATCTATCTCATCTACCAATACAAAAGAAGCCAATTTTGTTGAAAGTTCTCTCTCTCTAAATATACTCTTTAAATATGACATGTACATATATGATATATCATATATGTACATATCATATCATATATGTATATATCTCATATCATATATGTATATATAATATATGTACATATATCTGTGTGTAGGTAAATATAATTGTTTCAATATAATTGATATCTAATTCTACATATTTATTTCATGCATTGAAAAATATTATTCTGAGAAAGATTGAGAGTCATGAGACTGCCAAAGGGATCTGTGACATTAAAAAAAAAAAAAGGTGAAAGACTCTTGAGCTCTATAGTATGAATCTACATAATAAAAATGCCATATAGGAAATCCAGGGCAAAATGTGTGCTAACAATTTAAAATTGAAATAACATTTTTTGTTTCATTAGAAATGCAAAAAAAATGTGCTGGGCTAGCTGGAAAAGTAAGAAAAACTTTCACAAGATATGAAGTTGTAGAATTCTTGGCAAAAATAACCATAAAGAAGCCCTGCTGCACTGGAAGTTGGGGAATCTGGGGCTAAGTATGGACACTGCGATTAATTTGCTCTGTAATCTGTAACAAAAATTAATTCTTCCCGGACCTCAGTTTCTTCACCCAGAAAATGAAGGATCAGATAGGGGGTGTCTAAGATCACCTCTTGTTCTAAAATAATTATAGAAAAATGCTTGCTGTGATGGAATTCCGTTTCCTAACAACCTGCAATATCCCCAAATGGAATGACTGATATCCCTTTACTGAAGATCTGGCAGTAAAAGCTGGACTCTTGCTTGCTGGGACTCTGTAGAAAGGATTCTTCTTCAAAGACAGGTTGGACTAAATGGTCCCTGATGCTCCTGTGAACTTTGACATCTGGGAACCGAACAAGCAGGCATTGTACTGAAAGCACTAACAAATTACAAATGTGATCCTCATTTCTAAGGAAATATGGACTAGACAGGAGAGAATCGACAGGATCAGTTTATCTTGTTATTATTACCTACAAGAAAGGATAGATAATCAGTATAGCCGGCAAACCTACCCACTGGAAAAAAGGTATTATGGTTTCTGGCATGATGACTAATAGTTGTGACCTAGAAAGGAAATAAAGGCTTCATTGCTCCCTGTTCCCTAAAGACATTGGCCCAATGAATTGCTTTGGACAAAAAAAAAAGTCCAACACAAGGAGCATCCTCTGGGATAGAATTAATCAGTGGTGCAGAATTTGACTGGCTTGCCTGGAATTTCATAATTTCATAGCTCTAGGACCAGAAGGTATCTTAGAGGTTATCTAGTAAGGTAGGGAAAAAGGTCATGTATGTTATCAGGGGTAGACATTTGAATATAGGCCCTCTGATTTAAAAAAATCCAATGCTTTTCCTACTGTATTACCAACAACCAATATCTTAAAATTTACAAAGCTCTTTATCTACATTAGCTTATTTTATTTATATATCATGTTATATTATAGAGCATGTCCCAGAAGTCTTAGTGCAGGTGTAGGCAACCAAAGCTGAAAACTACTCTAGGATTTTTGTTATATTCCCTGAATAATGTTTTCATTCAGTTTTCATTTTAGTAACCCTATTCAGAGAAGGTTTTATAAATAAAATAACAAAGTGCCCTCTCTTTGTACAAAACCAGAACTCACCCTCACCCCAGCTAGACTCTTTCATACAGCCCTATTAAATAAATGTTTGTTGAATTGAATCAAATCAAGTAGAATGAGTTATTATTAATTAGAAAGGCTCCTTTAAAACTGGGAAAGGGAGCTTTAAAATTTGGGAAAATAATCAGTAGTGAGTCCTCAAGAGTAGCACAATAAAGTTATTTTTTCCATAGATATCACATAGGCATCAGGATTGAGGTTAAAACCTTGTAGCTTCCCTCAAGGTAAGCACACATATAGTCATGACATGATCCAGTTTGTACAACTTAGAAGAATGGATTTTACTTAGCAATACCTTAGTCCTGGTTGCTTCTGCTGGCTTCCTGACTCAAAGCTATCTTTAGCTTTTAATTAAGAAGTCTATAGCATCTCCTTAGTTCCCTTTTATTCCTTCTCTTGATCTAAAAATGAGTATACCTTGGTTATTCATGTTCCTTCTAGAAAATGCCTCACTTTCTCCTCACCACCTTAGCCTATATCATTAGCAAGAATGGTCCATTCTCTTGAGACTTTGTGATACATTCCAGTTTTAGCTTTTCACAGAAATCTACTTTACTAAATCTTTTTCTTTTCATCACCATTATATTCTCCCAGTCAGTGCCCTTTAGTGTACTCCAGTCTCACTACTCTACCTTCAGTCTCAGCCTAGTCTCTTTCCCAGCTTCCTATTTTTTTCCCAAGTTTTCTCAAGGCCAAATAATGATAGTTCCTCCTATGGCCTTGGTGAAGGGCATTGTCCTCACCATCTTAGTAGTTCTGTTCTTTAAATATAATCATCTAATGCAGCTCTGTTAAGAAGACATCAAAATCTGGTAGGGGCCACCATCAATTGTCCAGACCTATGTCTTGCATCCACACTCTGATGACCCTGGAGGAGAGAGTGAGGCTGCTTTGCACAGCCCTGCCTCACTTAAATCCAATTCCCTTTCAAGTCAAAACATCACCCTCCTAATGTCATTGGTCCTCTTTGAGAACAAAGCAGGAACAACAGCAACAATCTGGTAGTGCTAAACGACCTTCATTTTTTTTCATTGATTCCCTTGATATTCTTAATTTTGTTATTCCACATGAATTTTTTTCCAGCTCTATAAAATTATTTTTGATAATTTAATATGGCATTGAATTAAGTAAATTAACTTATATATAATTATAATTTTATTATACTAACTCAGCCTACCCTAGAACAATTAATATTTCTCCACTTGTTTAGATATTTCTTCGTGTGATAAGTTTTGTAATTGTGTTCATATAGTTCTTGGGTTTGTCTTGGCAGGTAGACTCCCAAATATTTTACATGTCTGCAATGATTTTAAATGGAATTTCTCTTTCTATCTCTTCCTGCTGGACTTTGTCCATAATATATAGAAATGTTGATGACTTATTTAGGTTTTTTTTCATATCCTGAAACTTTGCTAAAGTTATCAATTTTGTCAATTAAGTTTTTTTTAGTTGATTCTCTAGGGTTCTCTAAGTATACTATATCACTGACAAAGAGTGATAATTTTGTTTCCTCTTTACCTATTCTAAATACTTCAATATCTTTTTCTTGTCTTATTGAACTGTGTTATAAAGGGTAGAAGAACTGCAGTATGTTGGATTTTGTTATCATGGGCTAAGACTATAAGACTTCTGAGGACTGAGGATCCAGCAAGTGGCTTTCTTTGTCAGGGGGGAGGGGGGAGGGTTGTAAAGAATTATGTTTGGTTCCTGATTGTAGCTAGATTAATAACTCTTCATTTTTCCTCTCCCTTTCCCCAAATGAGCTGTACTGGGGTCTTCCAGCAAAAGACCAAAGGTCAGTCTCAATCCATGTTCATCTGACCTTAGTGTCCAGTATCTGAGAAAATGCTACAAAGCAGGGTGAAGGTCTGGCTAGCACCATCTGGGTCTTTGCAGCTGACAGGGTGGCTAGAAGTGGAGAGTTCTTACTAGCTGTGCTCTGCCCCTGCCCTCCCTAGTTACCCACAGTTCCTTGGCCTACAGCCCTCTCCACATGAGCCTGTTGTCAGCACCTGCCTCCCCTCCATGCCTGGCTGGACCATTCATCCTGCAGGAGCCCTGTTTCATTCCCATGACCTCTCTGTGCTTCATTGTTCCCTCCTGACCAGATGCCTGTAACTTGGAGGGCATGTTTTCAGTCCAGGCCTCTCTGGCAGCTGATAGAGGTGGGAGAAAAGTCAGAGAGGGCAGAAGGAAAAGGGATGGAGAAAGGGGAGGGAATGGGAAAGAGGGAACTGACAGGAGGGAGTAAGGGGGAGCCTGGGAGAAATCTCTCCAATCAACCCACAGTCCTCTGAGACTCTCTATTTATTCAAAACAGGACTTCAGTTCCCAGCGAGCTTAGGAAACTTGTGGTTGTCAAAGCAAAATAAATAAAATAAATTTAAAAAAAATAATGACTTTCCCATCCCCCCTTCTTTTATTTTGCTTCCTTGACCCTAATGGGTAAAATATCATTCTAAGCACTTCCCAGTATGACTCCTAGTGATGCCCAAATTAATATTTGCTGCTTCCCAAGGAAACTGCTTCTATGAAGCTATTGACCTTGAGCAACAAGGTCACTCTTCTTGGAACCAAGGCAGACCCTTACAGAGCTCCTGCTCCTCCCTACACCTTGTGTTGGAAAGCCAAACAGAGCCAAAGGGCTACATTCACATACATATTCCCAAATGCTCTCCATTGAAGGTTAACTGTTCTATATGCCTGTTGCATGAGAAACATCCATGAATGCCCTGCAGCAGATGGGATCTGGGATGGTCACCAGAAAGCAGTTTCCTAGATAGACATTGCAAAGCCCTGGAATTTTTCGGGATTCATCTGGGCAAATCAGCCTTATACCTGAAGCCTTCTCCCTAGACCTCAGTCAGTCAAGCCAATTCTCACCCCATTCCCAAGAGCTTCTGAAACTTCCAGAATGTGTTCTCACCCTAACTCCATAGATCCAGAGTTCTTAACCTGGGGTCCACAAAACTTGGTTTTTAAAAAATAAATTTTAGGGGGCAGCTAGGTGTCGCAGTGAATAGAGCACTGGCCCTGGAGTCAGGAGGACCTGTGTTCAAATATGACCTCAGAGACTTAACACAAAAACTAGCCATGTGACCTTGGGCAAGTCATTTAACCCCAATCACTCTCCAAAAAGCAAAAAAAAAAATTTAATTTTGATTACTATTTAAATATAATTGGTTTCCTTTAAAAATCCTCTATATTTTATTGTATACATTTAAAAACACTATTCTGAGAAGTTGTCTTTAGGCTTTACCAGGTTGCTGATCGAGGTCCATCATACATACATACACACACACACACACACACACACACACACACACACACACACTCACACACACTCACACACAGAAACAGAGAGACAAAAAGACAGAGACAGAGAGAGAGAGAGAGAGAGAGAGAGAGAGAGAGAGAGAGAGAGAGAGAGAAGATTAAGAGTGCCTGAAAATTGATTAATAAATTAATAAGTATTTTTAAGTGCGTACTATGTGTCAGGTACAGTGCTAAACACTGGAGGTACAACACCATACACATACATGCACACACACACACACACACACACACACATACACACACACAAAACCGACCCTGCCTTTAAGGAGTATGTGTTCTGTCAGGGGAGAGACACATCCCAGGGGCACATCTAAATCTCTATTGCTCAATACATTACTCTTAATTCATGTAGCTCTTCCATATTTTCAGCCTCAGTTTGCATGTTCCCTGCATGTTTACTCAATAGAACTGTCTTTGCATCAATTAGAAGATCCTAGAAGGCAAGAGCTGTCGCTATTGTTCTGTGTAGTGCCTAGAATCTCACCATATGCAGAGGGGTGCTGTTAGCATAGGTGGCATAAGATAGAAGAAGCTAGGAAGACCTAGTTTCAAATCCCACCCCTGACACCAGTGAGCCATTTTTTTTCTCAATGGTATTATCAGTTCTCTAAGACCCTAAGCTGCAGAGAATATACCCACTTGCATCAGTAGTAGAAATTTTCTATACCACTGAAATCATAGGTACTTTACCTATCCCTATCTCTCTATACTATCCTCATATATACCCATACCTATCTTCTTATCTTTTTATTTATTTATTTAATATTTTTCTTTTTGCTTTTTGGAGGGGGGAAGGTAGGGCAGTTGGGGTTAAGTGACTTGCTCAAGGTCACATGGCTAGTTTTGTGTTGTGTCTGAGGCTGGATTTGAACTCAAGTCCTCCTGACTCCAGGGCTGGTGCTCTATTCACTGTGCTACCTAGCCGCCCCCGATTTTTATCTTTTTAATGGTTATAAGGATGGTGTTTTTTTTTTCTTTTTGGAGGGCAATTGGGGTTGTGACTTGCCCAAGGTCACAGGGCTAGTTTTGTAAGTGTGTGTGTTAAGTGGCTGTGGCTGGATTTGAGAATGATGTGTTAATATGAGGTGCTCAGGGAGGATTAGCACCTCTGGGGGGAGGGCTGTTGCACCTTTTTCAGGGATGCTCATCCATCTTTGGTGTTCACTTATCGCTCAACTATCACCTGTGGCTCCAAGAAATTATAGCATGCACAGTGACCACACCTTGGCAACCCATCACAACAGATGTACTAAACCGGGTTGAGAGTAACCAAAAAGCCTCAGACTTGTAGGTGTTAGGTCGATGTCTACTCCAAACATGTGAAAATGTTCCCTTGGCAGAATGGGTAAATGAGAACAGCCTGTTCCAATGGCCATGAAGGTAGTTGAAGCAGGTGCTACAGGGTGCTTCAAGCTTGGCCAGGCATTGGAGATGCCACAATAATCTGCCGCATCCAGGGCCATCACCAGTCATTTTAACTTTTGTCTTGCCCCTGGACTTAGATGACTTGGGATAAGAAAGTGAGGATGATGACTACTCTACCTCCCTTAAATCCAATTCACAAAGAAGTCAAGACATAACACATGATGTCAGTGGTCCCTTTCAAAAAATAAAAATGAATAACTCCTGTTAAGAATTTATCCTATTCTAATCTGTCCTATACTTATCTGAGTTCATGCCCTGCCTTCCCCTACTAGATTGTAGCTCCCTGAAGGCAAGGACTGTATCTCAATCATTTTTGTACCTCCTTCCGGACCCAGAACAGTGTTTTCCACATTGTATGTATTTGATACATATTTGTTGAATGCATGAAGCCATACCAGTGGAGACTGAGTGGTCAATAGTTAGCAAGCATTAGTTAAGTACTAATTAATCAATTAATAAGCATTATTAATTGGTACCAGACACTGTGCTAAGCATGGAGGGTGGAAATAAGGAAATAAAGAAAGGTAGTACCTGTCCTCATGTAGCTTCTAACATGAGGGAGAAGCCAAAGGAGTCCAAAAGGGGGACACTCTCTGGGAAATAAGGAAATGTCTGATGATGGGGATGGGAGGAGGTAGGGAAATGCATCAATCAGCTTTCAAACTGCTTTGGTAATACTTGGGTAATCTTGATCTCAGACTGCTTTTTAAAAATCTTCTTAAATTTGGTTTTCTCTCATACAATCCTAAGAAAATGTTAGGAGGAAAGGAGAATGAAACTCTTGGCTACTTTGAAGTGTTAACATTTTCTGTTGGTGTCAATAATCCAGAATTTCTGCCTTTTTGCCTTTAGGGATTAGTCTAAATAAAGTCTATGAGACTGCCAAAGGCACATACAAGCTAAGTGACTTACTCAGAGTTATGGGGCTATTAAGTGTCAGAGGGATAATTTGAAATTGGGTCTTCCTGACCTCACACCAACCACTCTCTCCATTGTACCACGTTGCATACCACATCTTCGGGGAAGGAGACAAAGAGACAGAAGGGAAATTTGGTCTATATTAGGAGGTTGAAGAGTGGAAGAACTTTACACCCAGATCCAAGGAAGGAGGAATTCTTGAAGGTTAAAGAAAATTAGTCTGGAAGATGTGAGGAAGAAGTAGTTGGTTGCCCTCCAAGGAATGATAAAGTAGATCCAAGTCATTGTCAGGAAAGAGATCATCCAATAACGGTCAGAAGAAGAGAAGAACAGTGCCAACTTCTTGCTCAGGGCAGAGAGACAGCTATTTGTCAACCTAATAACAACAATAGAGAGATCTGTCATCTTCCTAAGGCAAGAATCCAAGGGATGAGAAGAACCTCCCAAGATCTGTCAGATTGGGATGACTATTAGTCACTCCTCTGGAACTCTGTTACCTCTGGGATCAAATATAAACTCCTCTGTCTGGACTTTAAACCTCTTCACACCCTGACCCAGTATTTTCACTTGTTGCAAATACAATTATAAAAAAGAAGAAAGATTTTCCCTGTCCTCGTGGAGGGCATCTCTATCACTTACAGTTCAGTCAGACTAGCCTATTTGTTATTCCTCACATATAATACTCTATCTCCCATCTACATGTTTTTCCCCCCATTGGTGGTCCCCTATGTCAGGAACACACTCTCTCTTACCTCCAATTCTTAGAATTCCTGGTTTCCTTCAAAACCCAGCTCTTATATTACTTTCTTCCAAAGTAAGCCTCTCCTAGTCACACCAGCTGCTAGTGTTTTCACTCCCAAAACAACAGTCTTATTTATTTTGTGCATGTTCTGAATATGCTTATATATTTATATGTATCTGCTGTTAGAATGTAAGCCCCCTGAGGGTAAAGGCACTTTAATTTCTGTCTTTCCATCCACAGCACATAGTAGTCACTTCACAAATTCTTGTGGGTTGATTGATTAATCAGTTAAGCCTGGTGATTTGCATGAGCACAAGTGATGGTACCAGAAGGAACCTAGAAAGCTTTGCCCAGATTATGAAATATTGGAAAAGAAACTGAAGTCCACAAGGGTGACAGTTTCATCATTACAGATCATTAAAGACAGGGGGTGTAAAAGATAAAAGCCAATTTGGAAATCAAACAACAGATGACTAAGAAATTAAGTTAGTGGAGTGGCTAGGTGGTCCAGTGAATAGAGCACTGGCCCTAGAATCAGGAGAACCTGAGTTCAAATCCAGCCTCAAATATTTAACACTTACTAGCCATGTGACTTTGGGGAAGTCACTTAGCCTGAATTTCCCTGCCCTCCGCCCTCCAAAAAAAAAAAAAAAAAGAAATGAAGTTAGAGAATGAGATTGGGATGTAGAGAACATAGGCTCCTGGTCAGGTATAAAGTATAACAAAGACTGGTATTTTTACTTTTCCCTGATATTTTGCAAATCTAATTGAAAAGGCTTTAAACTAAAGAAAGATGAGGGAAGGAGGGAGGGAACTACCCATATACATTCACCAAGCTAGATACCATAGTAAGTAGCTGTTGTTTGTCCTTCTTTTACCAAAAGGACCAATGAAGTCAAGGGGTGACGTCTTGACTTGCAGGTGAATGGGATTTAAGTGAGTTTTGAATTGAAGTTGCACAAAATTGTCAGCCTCACTCTCTTCCAGAGTCATCGAAGTCCAGTAGCAAGACAGAAGTCAAGATGACTGGTGAATGGCACAGTATGCAGTGGATGACCTGGCATCTTCAATGTCTGATCGAGATCTAAGTGTTCCAGTGCCAGCTTCAGCCACCTCCATGGCCATTAGAATAAATTGTTGTCATCTGCCAATTTGGCCAGGGAAAGTCTTCACATGCTTGGGGTAGACATCCCCTAACTCACTGACAAGTTTGACCCCTGTCAATTACCCTCAACCTGGTTTTCACCTGTCTGCCCAGCAGTTTTACCAGGGTCTGTCACTGATCATACTACCACTTCTTGGATCCACAGGTGAGAAGTGAGTTCCAGGTGGACCCTAAAGGTAGATGAGCAGCCCTGAAAAGGGCTCCATTAGCCCTTATACCAGAGATGCTAGTCCTCCTTAAGCACCCTATATGTAAGTAATTACAAAGTAAGAAGAAAAGCTGTACTAGAACCAATCATCATCATAGAGAAAAATTTTGTCCTGTATATCAGTAGTGTCAAATTCATATATAAAAATCCCTGTACCCACATATTGACTTAGAAAACCACAAATTAACACTAATTTATATTGTCTTATATTTTTACTTATTTTATCAAAGAGCTTAAGAGGGTTTGGCCCACTTGGGAGTTTTGCAAGTTAGGTCATAAATTTGACACCTTTGTTGTTTATAATAACCTAGATAAATTATGGTTGCCTAATTTTTTTTACTGTCTTTATAGATATTGCCATGTCAAATACTTATTGTCTCTAGGCAATGTAGGATTAAAGGCTAGTCAATGAAATCAAAGATATATAAGAACAGGATGAGATTCTTTTATCCTCTTGGTCATTCTGTCTGCTACAGGACTTATCATGAAGATACTTTCTGAGGACCTAAAAGGAAAGAAGCGAATTTACATCCTAATGCCTTTATTCAACTCTAAAAAGCAGTTGTTTGATCTGATTGTGCAAAGCCCATTAAATTTTAAACATAAAAGAATGATGACAGTATAGTGGTTTGTCCCACAACTGTTTCTGTCTGAAATGCATTGAACAAGGTGAGAGGAATGATTTTTCTATTTTAGCAATAACAATCCAGAGGCAGCCATGGAGTCAGAAGATGAGAGTTCAAGTTTTACCTCTGACACGTTACTGACTGTAATCCTGGTCAGGTCATTTAACCTCCTTGTGCTCCAGTTGATTACGTAGGTAAGTTGCAGAGAAGTTATTGATTGATGTTGGTAGGGGGAGCTTCTTGCCCGAGATCACAGGTTCAGTGCAATTAGGTGATTATAGCGGATATTTTTATAACATGTTAAAATTTATGGGAACTCTTTACAGACATTCTCACTTGAGTCTCACAACAATTCAGTGGGCTAGTGGAGGGGGTCCTCCTTTACTCCCATGCTAAGATGAAGATCCTGCCTGTCCTCAGGAAGCTTGCAGTTTAACAGAAGGATATAACATGCACAAATAACTACTATATAAGGCAGAAAGTGCCAGAAAAGAGGCTCAGACAGAGAGTGGCAGCTGTTCCTTGCAAAAGTCATTCCTGACAGGAGATGTCCTCTATGGAAGCCTTCAGAGATTTGCATGGAATCATGGAAACCCTCTCAGAGCCATTCCAAAATGCCTGAGTGCACTAAGGTGTTGTCTTCTTCTTGAAGAATATTGGCAGAGCCAAACCCCAAGTGTTGAAGAACTCCTGGTAACTGGCTAATGGTAATTCATGTTTCCCTTCAGCTACACAGTATAGTTGCATTGTTCCTCTGAACTAAAGAATAATTCATTCTGTAAAGATAATGGTCTTATCTAGGACTCCCCAAATGGATTTACTAATTTAATAGAGCTTCTAACATGGTCCAGGGGAGATCATAGGGCTTATGCCAAGGAAGACAATGGGTGGACTGGAAGGTCTCCCTTAAACTAGAATAGGTGAAAAAGGTCCCCTCTGGGGACCCCCATGAGCCAATGGCAATAAAGAGATGGACAAGATGTCTTCCTGGGACACCATAGGAATAATAGTAATAGCTTTCTTTTCCTTTTCTAATAGACAAAAGACAGTGTGCTTATGGTTATTCTGAAGTTTCACTAGGAAGACAAGTATAGGAAAGTTTTAGCAGGACTTTCACCTGCTTGATATTATGCTTGTTCAAGATCGAATCCTTGAATCCTTCATTCCTGAGGGGGAAACTTTTCTCAGGCAAAGAATACATAAGATCACAGATTTAGAGCTGGTATTCATCTTAGAGACCATCAAATCCAGCACCTTCATTTTACAGATGGGGAAATCAAGGCCCAGGAAGGAGAGAGGAGATGTCCAGGAGCAAACAATCAGAAAGTATCCAAGTCGGCATTTGACCCCAACTCTTCCTGACTTCAAGTCTAGTACTCTGTCCACTTCCTCCCAGAAAACCAACCAATCTAGCACCTTTTACATTTCAGCATTTAGGGGAGTAAATGCCAATCTGCAAATACCAGAGCGACATGGGAGCAATTTGGTGAAGTGTTGGAAACAGTGGGCCTGGCCAGAGCCTTTGCTTTGAACAGCCAGCTCACCCTGTGGATGCAGAGTCATTCCAGACTGCCCCTTCTGTCATGCGGCCCCAACCCTGGCCAGAGACACCTACTCAGGCCAAACAGGCTGAGAAGGGAGCCAAGTAGGATCGGAGCCACTGACCTCAACCTTACTGGGTTTCAGGGAAGACTTCCCTTCTGGCTCCCTCTCACCCGAAAGGGCCCGAGGTCAAAGTCTATAATTGTGGGTTCCAACTAGCAAAATAGAGAAGGAGCAGAAGGAGGAGGCGAACGTGAGAATCAGGGTCCCACGGGAGGTAGGAGGGTTGGGTGCCTGGGAGGAAGTTGGTGTATGGGGAGGGGAATTAGGGGAAGTTATTCTTCACTAGGTCATGCTCTTAAGAATTGGCAGTCAAGCCAAAGGTTGGTGGTTGGGGACGGGAGAAGCTGTGGGCTGGGGTGATTGCTTATTTACCCGCATCTGAAAGGTCCCTGTTGATCCAAGGGTAAGAGGAGCTGAGGGCCTGTGTGAATCCTCAAAGCATCAAAAAGACTAGAGGACAGGGACAGTCACATGTCCTCTGAGCACCTGGCTTAGCCTGGGTTGCTGTTGGATTGTTACAGAGGATCTGATATATTAGACTGGGCTAGGGAAGGGACCAGCTCAGTGCCCAGAGGGGAAAAAAAGGGTGATGGGGGAGAGGGATACATGGGCAAAACCAAACAGAATTGGTGGGTTTCAGGATCACCAAAACACCTGTGCATCAGGGAGCAAACGCACCCATCGGGATCCCAAGGGAAGCAGAGACGTGTCTCTTCTCACCCACGCCTGTTCCTTACCCCAGTGCCCAGGCAATAGCGTCATTGCAGACAGACAGATGTCCTCATGTCTGGAGCCCTGGGACTTTCCTAATGGGAAAGAGAAATTCTATTTGGGGAACTTAAGACAGTCTTTGTTTTGGGTGTCTCCCCAGATCCATACTCAGTGCTGGGACCACAACGCAGATGGTTACTTAAGTCTTGGGCAAAACCCTTAATCTCTCTGGCCTCTATTTCTTCATATGTTTAATGAGCAGATGGGGTTTGGTGATCCCAAAGGTTCCTCCAAGGTTTAATGACCTGTGACCTTTTTTTTTTAGACTAAATGTCAGGCTTTCCTGGAGACAGGGAAACAGACTACATGACATCTAGAAAACCCTTCCAACATAGTGACTCAGAGTGGGCCTGAAGAAAGACAAGGAAGGGAAGAGGCAACAAGCTAGAGATGCTAGTAAGTCTATAGGGAGATACTGAAAAGGATAGTCATAGGATTGATGCATCATCAAGCTTAATGCTGGAAATGTTCTTAGCAATAATAGTAGTAATAGCTGACATTTACATTGAGTTTTAAGTATTCCAAAATACTTTAGATGGGAGATCTCATTTGAGGCTCACAACAGTCCTATGAGGGAGATACTATAGGCATATCAGGATTTCACAGGTAAGGAAATGGAGGCTCTCTTTGGTTAAGTGACTTGCCTACAGGTACAAAGCTAGTACATGCTGAAGGTGGGATTCAAACCCAGGTCCACTGTACCATGTCACCTTTTAGAGCATGTAGTCCAGTTCCCCTCATTTTACAAAGGTTCAGAGAAATGAAATAACTTGCTCAAGGTCACACAAGAAGCGTGCCTTTCTCTCCAGGTCAATGTGGTCCAATCCTGAGGAAATGACTATAGATGCTGGCCACCTTGTACTCTCCCACGATCAGACAACATCTAGAGAAGTGAGATCATTCTGCTTGCTGCTAATTAGGAGGGACAAGTCCAGGGAAAAGAATGAGCATTTGCAAATCAAGAGTGGCAGCATTTTTATCATGAGACAGCCTTTCTGAGGCCTTTATTTGCATGAGATATTTAGCTGAGCTGGTTCCCTGATATTACAGGGTTGCAGTCTCAGACAGATAACACAGATGTCTAAGAAAATGTAAAGAATACAAAATACACAAACTGGTAAATACCTCACATTTGTAGGAAGCTTTATGGTTACAAAGCACTTCATAATATACAGTTTCTTTGAAAAAAATCTTTGCACAAGATAAACTAAGTAGGATTAATCTCATTTCATGCTTGTTGTTTATGAATGGGATGGTCATGTCAAGTCAAGGTAATAAGCATTTATTAAGAGCCTATTGTAGGCCAGCCACTGTACTAAGTTCTAGGGGTACAAAGAAAAGGGAAGAAAAAGCAATTTCTGCTCCCAAGGAGCTCATGATTCAATGGGGGAGATAGCATGCAAACTAGGTATAGATGAGAAATAGGCAGGATCCATTATAGATAATCTCAGAGGGAAGGCATTGCAGGAGATAGGATTCTACCTGAGACTAGAAGGAAGCCAGAGAAGCTTGGAGGCACAGAGGAGAGAGGACAGTGCTCCATGCCTGAGGAGCAGGCAATGAGAATGCATGGAGTTAGGTCATAGAATGCGGTGTCCAAGATAGTGTCACTGGATCATAGATCATGGAGGGGAACAAGGGGAAAAACGTTTGGAAAGGTAAGAAGAAGGTGACATTTTAATAACCCACAGAGGATTTTATATTTAATTCTGGGGGGGGGGGGTAATAAGGAACCACCACATTTTATTGAATAAGGGGTGAGAATAGAAAAAAAATAGAGAATAGAGGGAATATAATAGAAAACAGAAAAATAAAACAGCAGCAATAGCAAACCAATGACCTTCAAGCAAAAAATCATAAACTGAAGTCCTGGCTCTGACACTTCCTGGTTATGTGCCCTTGGCCAAGTCATCTGATGTCTGTGGGCCTTATTTTCCTCATGTAAAATGAAGCTGAACCAGGTGATTCCTAGTGTCTCCTCTTGTTTTGCTGTTGAGTTGTTTCAGTTGTGTCCAATTTTCTGGGACCTTATTTAGGGTTTTCTTGGCAAAGATACTGCAGTGGTTTGTTATTTCCTTCTCCGGCTCGTTTTACAGATGAGGAAACCAAGGCAAACAAGGTGAAGTCACTTGCCCAGGGTCACACAGCTGCTAAGTGTCTGAGCCCAGATTTGAACTCAAGAAGATGAGCCTTGTTGATTCCAAGCCTCATACCCCATCCCCTTTGACACCTAATTGCCCACATGGCCCCTCTAGCTTTAATAATTTGTGAGCCCGAATATCAGAGAGGTCAAGGGTCTTGTCCAAGATTACAGAACTAGTTAAGTAACAGAACCCGAGGCCTTCCCACTCCAAGTCTGGGGCTCTCGAGTTGGAGAAAACCCAGAGTTGGTGTAAGTTTTGGCAGTATACATAAATCAGAATTTAGTATTCCATTTGGGGAGTTGAGGATCATAAGGGAACCATGTAATACCAATGGCATTCCCTCAAATTTTATCTGTAATGCCTCAGTCTCTGCATCATTTGAGGAAAATATTTAGCAGGGTCATTTTACAAATTTCACAAGCAATTTAGAGAAGAAAGAACTAACCCATTTCATTAAAAAATAATAGTACCCGATCTCAATTAGTTTTTCTTCCAAATGGACAAAGGCCAGACATTTATCCATGTAAGGAAACACTTTGTGTGGAAATTCCCTTCACTGATGCAGAGCAGCCACTCTTCTCTCATTTACGATGTTAGAGTTACTTGGAACACTGAGAAGGTAAGTAACATGTCGTTGGTCACGCAGCTAGCATCAATCAGAGACAGGACCTAAACCAAGGTCTTCCTGACCTCACGGTTAAGGTTCCAGATCATTCTTCTCTGAAAATTTAATTGCAGTTTACATAAATTATAAGAGCAGTTAGCAATGCCAAGGAGTCTGGGGACTGAGAAAGACTTCAAAAGAACATTTGATTTAGCTCCCTGTTTCTACAGTAGGAGGTTCATGCTGGGTGTTTGGAAATAAGTAAGGAGGGAAAAGAGAAGTAAAGGGAAGACACGATGGAGAAGGAGTTCTCCACTGGCCTTCAGTCTGGTCCATCTCCCTACACATGGCATTGTGTCACCTGTAGGCAGAAGTATGGAACAAAGTTTGGCTTCAGAAGCCCCGGCACCTTTTCTTCATCTTCCCCCTTTATGTAAGTATCCAATCCCTGGCTAACTGGGCTCATACATCAGTCCCCTACCAGCAGTCCCTACCAGCAGAGCTCAATACTCAAGAATTGTCCTGAACTCAGTCATGACTAATTTCATTCTGTGTTCCTCTCTTTCAGGACCCTATTCTTTTCTTAATGAAAATACTAGCTCATTCTTAAGAAAAATTTTAAAAGGGGGCAGCTAGGGGGCTCAGTGAACAGAGCACTGGCCCTGGAGTCAGGAGGACCTGAGTTCAAATTTGGCCTCAGACGTTGGCCATGTCACTTAACCCCAATTGCCCTGCCTTCACCCCTCCAAAAGGCAAAAAAACAAAAAAGGAATCCCTGTTCATATATTTATAAGTGTTAAATATGCTACCCTTTCCAGGGAGTCTAATTAGGGTCCTTTTGGAAAGAATGACTATTTTTTGTTGTTGTTTGTTTTTTTCAGTCCTGTCCAATTCTTCATGACCCCATTTAAGGTTTTCTTGGCAAAGAACTGGAATGGTTTGCCATTTTCTTCTCCAGTTTGGCTTACAGATAAGAAAATTGAAACAAACAGGGTTAAAGTGACTCTTCCATGGTCCCCACAAGCTAGTAAGTATCTGAGGTTGGATTAAATGCAGGTATTTCTGATTCCAGGCCCAGTGCTCTATTCCCTGCACCATCAAGCTGCTCCTACCCTTACTCAAACAAGTCGCTCTATTGTGGGAATTTCAAATACTGTGGTAGACTGGTAGTGGGAACAGCAGGTTTGGGGAGTTATTCTGGGTATTCTGGTGGCACCTTTGAAGTAATATCACACAAACTGTCTACCAGGAAAGTCACCCTTGTAGATGATTAAATGAGACAGAAAATATGTTTTTTGGTAAAACATGGCAAATGTCACCATCAGCTGTTCAGGTAGTCTAAAACTGATGGACTTTGAACCAGAGCTAAAATGGTCACAGAGAAGCCAGCTAGGCATATAAAAACACCAGTTTCCTAGAAAGAAGTTCGTTAAATTCATAACTCCAAGGATCCTCCTGGGAACCATGTGGTCTCAAAATGGCAGATGTCAGAAGCATTGATGTAACAATGATAAGTCATGGACCCAGACAAGAGACACATGAATGAGAACCAGTAGTGAGAAGAAGCAATGTCAGGGCTGGGGAGGAATCCACAAATAAGTAGAGGAATTCTGGCACCAAGCTTTTAGGACACAGAGGAGGACTCCCTAGACAGTGCTGAATTCCTAGACCAAGTAGTAGGCTTAGCCAAAGAGTAACAAGGGTAAGAGCTGCCATGTGGAGGAGCAAACCTGGAGATTTCCCTTCATCGGTAATGTGAACTGTGTAGATATGGAGGAAAGGAGTCATCTGTCTTGTGATTCCAAGGGTTTTCCCCTTGTGAGCTAGGAGCCATAACTCTAGGACAGTACTATACTGGAGGACTAAGTTTCTGGATGAAGAGGATTGGGGAAAGGGGTCACCAGAGCAAAAAGGTTGCTTCACTCTCTTATAACCCCAAATATTTTCTCTTGCAAGGGAGGAGGAATAACCCAGGATGCTAGGAAGTCCACTGGAAAAGGAAGATAATCCCTCTCTCTATGGGCTCAAACTCTTCTGTGCTTTCTGGTTTTTGTCTGGCTAAATATCCTGTCCTAGATTCTATGTGTCCTTAGATTGAGTATTTTTGTGGTAACTGAATTAGCTTTTCTTTGAATAAATATGATTAATCAATATAAAATAATTCAGTAATATTATTAATAAAATAAACTTTTAGGTAGTTGGTACTTGACACAAGTCAAATTCTGATTGTTTCAGGGGAAACTCTGGATAGGGCATCAGTCCAATAATATTATTTACAAGACATAACCAAGAGCCACAGGTTATTCTGTTCAGGTCAAGGCGCCATATTTCAGGAAGGACACTGAAAACTCAGAGCCAGAGGAAGGCAACCAGAATAGCAAAGGGCCTTGAGTCCATGCCACGTGAAGATCAGATGAAGTAACTATGTTTAGCTTGAAAAAGAAAAGACTCAAGGGGAACAGTGATAGCTATTGCTAAGTACTTGAAAGGTTGTCACAAGTTAAGAGATATGAGACTTGTTTTGCTTGGTCCCAGAAGGAAAAACTGGAACAATTTCTGGAAATAGCAAGAAAGCTCATTTAGACTTGATATAAGGGAAAAACTCCTTCATAGTTTGAGTTACCCCAAATTGGAATGGACTACCCCAATAAGCAGTGGTTTTCCCTTCACTGGGAGCCTTCAAACAGGCTGAATGATCATTTGTCAAGATACATTGTGGTGGGATTTCATTTTTATGTGGCTTAGGGTTGATGGTTTCTGAGGCCCTCTTTTAATATGAAATCCTGTGGTTTTGTTACATACCTATCTGTTAGGACATAGATTTCTTTCCATCATTAGTCCCATTTTTTCTTATCTTTGTGTATAATATACAAAGTGAGCTCCCTTTTTCAAAGAATCTGACTTGGAAACATTTCAACTTTTATGTTGACAAATAAGGTTTTGTCAGTGAGATATCAAGCTAGAAAACAACTGAGGGGAAGCAAGGTTTGGGAAAAGCACAGAGGAATTAATTGAAGGGTAGTGTATTGTAGGAAGTGATTCTAGAAAGCTATTTTGGCTTAGGCACCCCTGGGGTAGACAGATGCTCTGTTCCTCAGGACACTGAGCATCCCACTGGGTGGTGGACTGGAGAATCTGTGATGGGGACTAAAGCTGAAATAACTCCAGGGACATGGGAGGCCAAGTGAGTTTTCACCCACTTAGAATCATAAGAGTAAATGTATTACTGGTAGAAAAAAGATTGAAAAGTGAAACTCAAGGAATTATGGAATTGAATCTTGTAAACTAAAAGTAAACAAACAAATTAATAAAGACAAAAAAAAAGAAATAAAAAAGAAAAAGATTGAAAAGGCTTCCTTCTTGTATTTATTTTGTCCCTTCCCTGATACCTGCCCAAACCCTTGTTCAAGCATTTCATATTTGGGAAAACTTTGGGTGAAGCTTTCTTGGTTTTCAAAACACTACTACCAAGAGCACTTTATTTTTTTTAAGAACTTTTTTTTCAATTACATGTAAAAACAATTTTAGCCTTATTTTCGACAATTTTGAGTCCCAAATTCTCTCCCACATTCCCTCTACTCCCCCCTCATTGAAAAGGTAAGCAATTTGATCAAGATTATACATGTGCAGTCATGTAAAACATATTTCCACATTAGTTATGCCAACAGTACTTTATAGTACTGATCATTATGATTAATAATAATGGGAGTGGTGACCCAAATGACAGGATGTCTCATTTCCAAGACTCTTTGGGGATGACAAAGAATTTACCTCAGTCAGTCAGTATGCATTTATAAACAAGCACTGTGCTAAATTCTGTGAACATCAATATGGCGGGGGGAGGACTGTACAATCTAATGGGGGATGACAACAACACACCAAAGGAAACTGAAAGGGTGAGGATGGTGGAGGGAAGAAGGTACCTAGTTAGAGGGCATGATGGGAAAGTCAATGGAATGAAGCTGGCTAGAAAATGAAGCAATGGCTGTTCTGGCCTCCTTCCTTAAAAGGAGATTGTAGAGCTCAGCACTCCACCATCCAAGCTGATTCATTGCAAAAGAGTTAAGTGTTAGGATGGTCCACCTTGGGTCGAATCTAAGAGAGTTTGACTTGTAAAATACCAAAAGGAGCCATTAAAAGGAGGTTTCAAGGACAAGGCAATCCAGTGGCATAGACTGGGGGCACAGCTTTGTAATAAAGCTCCCATGTATTGTGCTAAATACCGATAGCTCACATTTATATAATGCTACAGTACCTGGAGGCAACATCATCCTAGATCTGGAGTCAGAAGGCCAGGGATCAGATGCCATTTCTGCCACTTACTGCCTCTATAACCATGGGCAATTGGCTTAAACTCTCCTAATTTTCTCCTCTGTGAATTTACCACTAAATGACCACTAAAGTCCAACTTTTTTCTATATAATCTTCCAACCCTACCAGACTTTGGAGACTGGCTTCTGACACCTCCTCTCAGTAATGCTATCTTCAGGGAGCTCTACTTGGGTTACCCCCCGACTTTCAAAAAATGAAGGGAAATGAAACACTTCCATCCTCAAGGGCTAAAGTTGCCTGTATGTGGCTTATGATAAAATAATAGTACATCTTGGTACATTGGAAAGAACCCTAGTTTGGTAGAGAGGGCATGAGTTCAAATCCCATCTTTGATGCTAACTATGAAATATTGAGTAAATCATTTAACCTTGTTGGACCTCAGTTTTCTCAACTACAAAATAAGGGGAGTATGTTTTGTGGCCTTAGAGGGCCCCAATTATTCTAGATCTATGATCCTAAGACCTTACTTTGCCCCCCAAGAAGGTTACATACCAAAGGGAGAGATAGACACACAAAAAATAACAGCATGCATAGTATACATATGTCATGAAGGCCTTAAAGAGTTATATTCCTGGGACTAAGAAGACTGTATAATTACCGGAGCAGCAAGAATCAGGTAGAGTTATTCTAGAAATATTGTCTAAAAGAATTAAGTTTTAAGCATTTTTTTAAGGAGGAGAGGGGCAGGGTTTAGTGGAGAAGTATTTTAAGTTCTATACAATCCAATCCAATAAACATGAATTGTATCCAATCTATCCAAACATAGCTGAGCCATAGAGTATGTGAAATAAATTTGAAACATAGGCCAGAGTCAGACTATGAAGGGTTTTTAAATGCCAAGTGCCTTAGTATTTCACCAATTTTTCCAAATGGTGATAGGAGGGCAAGAAGGAAAAACAAAGAAAGAAATTCAAATTCAAGGCAATCCACCTCTCTGCATGGTGGAATGCGTATTTTCCCTTTATTAGACTAGCAAAGAAGCCCTCTGGAGGATAGCTTTGCCTTATTGCTCCAGGACTGACTGGCACCATAGCCAAATGCTTTCAGCTCTGGATTTCACAGGCCCAGCAGAAAGATTTTCCCTCAATATTCCCTAGCTGGGAAGCCCCAAAATTCAAGACTTAAACTTTCTGCTTGGCACTCACTAGAAAGCTCCCAGATGCTTATATGAATGCCTCTGTCCCAAGGGCAGCCAGGGGGGTTCTGAGAAGTTGGGTTTTACCCAATCTGCAGAAAACAAGAAAGAAAAAAGGGAGGAAAGAGAAGGGAAGGGGCAAGGAATCGAAGGTTGCTTTCCCCCTCAACAAACACAGAACTAAAGGTCCCTGAGTTTTTGAATCATATTCTGTATACCTCTAGCTAACGTTTTCCCTTCCCATCCTCCACCCATCTGCTCTGGCAATGTGCCTTTGATAGCAGCTGGTTAGTGAGATCTGTCCTAATGTAATCTAATGGATGTCCCAGCAAGTGATTAGTTCCCTTCTTCCCCTTACTTTTCCCCATTCTTCTTCCTCCACCCAGTTACTTGCAATTTAATTGTATCTCTCAGACTATGGGCAAAAACAGATTCCATGTAGGTCAGACACTTCTGCTCAAGATAGAGCTTCTCAGGCACATTCAAAAAGTAGGGGTGTGTTCTTCCTGTGTCTTCCCCACTAAATCTTTGAACTCTGTTCTGAGGACAATGACTAAGTTGGGAAGTTTGATGTTTTGGGGAGTCAAACACAGAATTTCAGATCATTCAACCTAAAAGGAATTCTAGGAAGTTACCTGGCTAGTGTCTGCTTACAGGCCAGAATACACCCAACCTCCAATTAGGTTTTCTTTTTTGTTTAAAAGACTCCTAAAAGTTTACTGAGGTATCCTCCCCCTCTTCAGTCACCTGTTCCAGTATCTAACAGCCTTTACTGTCAAGACCTTCTTTCTTATATCTAAGTGAAATGCCTCTACAATTTTGTCTTTCATCAGTAGTCACTCTCCTTCATGTAATAACCCCACAAGTAACCTGATCCTCAGTCTTCTCTTTTTTAATTTTTTTTAAATTTTTTAATTTTGAGTGGGGAGAGTAGGGCAGTTGGGATTAAATGACTTGCCCAAGATCACATGGCCAGTTTTTGTGTTAAGTGTATGAGGTCATATTTGAACTCAGGTCCTCCTGACTCCAGGGCCAGTGCTTTATTCACTGCACCACCTAGGCATCCCCTCAGTCTTCTCTTCAACAGTATAAATTATTCCAGTCACTTTTCATTACTAAGTGTAGTCTTCAAACCCAAAATTGGTTGGAGTGGGCAGTTATCTAGCTTCATATAGATTTTTAAAATTCTATTTATATAATTTCAAACATTTTGTATAATTAGCCAAATTTATCTATAGTGGGAGGGAGAGGGTTGATCAGCATATCCCTGATTAACTGAGTCCTTATCTTCCTTAGATCCCCAGTTGATCAAGCCACAGAAGAGGCAAGTAACAGAGACAATGAGGGGTCACTAACTTAATGCTCTCTATTCTGTAACCCTTTAGTAGAAATGAAGAGACTTTTTAAAATCATAATTGATAGAATCAGAAAACAGCCAGCCATTGGATAGCCAAGGATTGATCATGTACCTGACAGACCTTTAAAAAAAAATAAGTCACACTCTTTAATGAGACAGACAAGGAAGGAGGTTGCTCCAAGGATCATGACCCAGCTCTTAAGAGAAGATTACTGTTTGTCTTTTGCTTTGCCCCTACCTACTAGAAGATAGAAGCACAATGGGAAGGTCAAAGATGGGGAATTTGCTTGACTGACAGCACATTTGATATTTGTTTGCCATAGGCAGAGATTACATATCTCTAAACTGAGGGAGATGGGAAGGGGAATTAGGAAATGTCTAAAGAAAGGTAACATGAGTGAAAGGAAAGAAAAGGGAGGAAGAAGAAAGAAAAGGGATAAAGGGCAAAAAATGAAGGAGAAGAGGGGCACATGCTCTCTTGTCCTCATATCAGCCGTGCTGTGCTATTCAACAAGGAGGAGAAACTGGTCCCAATAGGGAACAAATGAGAGAAAAAGCAAGAGACAGTTTCAAACAGTGTGACATCTGTGAGTTGAGAAGGTGTTATGGCAATGGGAATCTGAAGATCTTCTCTGCCCCTTTGCCCCTTGATAGGCTTAAGTGAATCTGAGAACCTTCCCTGATTTGAAAATATACTCTGCTCCCTAATAGGCTGAATGTGGTCACTTGGAGCCTGTGGCAGGAGCCTTGTTTTTCAGGAATGCCCACACCTTGTTACATTGTGATTGGGCAGTGGGTCAAGAGGGCTGTGACATTCTCTGACACAGGAGAAGGCTATATATACCCTGATGTGAAGTTTTGCTTTGGGGCTCACTTTGGGAAGAGTTGTGTGATTTGGCCAGATGAGACTCTGGGCAGCCATTGAGCCCTGTAGTTTTGAAAACCCAGATATTGGTGCTTCCCTGTCTGGTAACTAATGAGGTATGGATGTAATGGTCAGACAGCTGGAAGCCTGTCTGCTGAATTGTGTTACTTTCTGTTGTAACTTCAGTTTGTATTCTCTGAAGTTCAGGACTTTTTCCCCTGAACTAGGAAAATTATATATATTTGATTGATTAAAATAATATTGTTAACCCATTTTGAGTTGCTTTCCTTTATAAAAGCAGATCTAAGAACCTGTGCTAGCAGCCATTCTGGGTATGCTAGGGTGCTTGCTGCTACAGATGGGCCAGCCTTGGACAATGGGAGTTGAGCTGTGGAATGGAACAGGTCAAAGGAGCCTAGCTGAGCAACCTTCCCAGCAGAGATAATAGTTGTTACTACCAGTCTTACTATGGTATGGCAACAACAGCAAGCATTATTAAGTACTTACTGTTTTCCAAATACTGTACTAAGTACTGGGGATAAAAAGAAGGGTAAAGCCATGGTCTCCTCTCTAAAGGAGCCCATATTCTAAGGGGAAAGACAACATATAAACAACTTTGTACATACAAAATGTACATAGATTTGGTGTAAGGTAATCTCAGAGGGAAGGCACAAGCAATGGGAGAGTAGGGGGGATGCTGAGAAAGGTGTGATTTGTAGACTGTAGAAGGTGGGATTTGAGGTGGGTCTTGAAGATAGCCAAGGAAGCCAGTAGATGGAGGTAACGGGGGAAGGAGAGTATTCCAAAAATGTAGACATCTGTTGAAAAGATACAGAACCTAGAGATGAAATGACGTGAAGCTAATTCTGTCAACTGACAGACTAATATAGATGAGCCTGCTGATGGGGGCTTGTAAGTTCTAGTACAGACTCACAGATTACCTCAGGCCTTGATGCAATTGCCCTGCTAGGGATCCAACCTACAAGTAGGAGTACAGAATGGGTATTACAGATCTTAAAATGTTCTCCTCTTCTCTTTCATTCACATTCATTCATCCCTCTATCTCATTTCTTTCCTTTCCCCACCTTTCCTTTCCCTTCACTCATGTTACCTTCCTCTAGATACTTCCTAATTCCCTTTCCCATCACCCTCTGTTTAGTGTCACATAATATCTGCCTATGACAAACACATATCAATGCACCCTTAGTCAAGTAACTTCCCTGTATGTGGCCTCTTTTCCCCATCAATGTCGAGGAAATGGAGGTGAAGAGATAGAATGGAAGGGGGAGTAAATGCTCTCTTTCCCTTCACCTCTCTTTCTCTTCCAAGACTGTTGTAAGGATAACATCAGAGATGGGTAAACAACTTGGATATTTTCATTTTCGTGTGTTCATTACTCTCTCCAGGTAGTGGAATGAGTACTAAATTTGAAGTCAAAAGACCAGAGTTTGAATCCCAATTTTGCTAGCTATCACGCCTGACTGAGCAAATCATCTCCCATCCCACCCTTCCCCTCCGTTTTCTCCTCTGCAAAATAAAATAAAAAAGAGGGATGGAGGATGTGAAAGCAAATGCTCCTTGTCAGCTTTCAAGCTGATTATTATAGCAAGGCATGAACACCCCAAAAGCAAGCAAACTTTGTGGCCAGAAACTTGCCAGTGATCTCTCTCCATCACTTCTCTCCAGGCTTAAGAGAAAAAAATGGCTGGAGAATTCACAGGTTCCTGAAAACTACAGAGACAGCAGGCATTGGCCACTGAGAAAAGAATGCCCCTCAATTTTCCAAGAAAGAGCCCACATTTCTGTAGTTCTGCATGGATGGCTTCAAAGGTCCTCTGACTGACAAAAAACAAACAAACAAATGAAGCTGAACCATTAACCATTCTGGAAGCGTAGAAGGAGAGGGGCAGGCTAGCTAGCCCACAGAGGCACATACTCCCACCCCCCAACCCTTGCACACACACACATACACACACACACACACACACACACACACACACACACACACACACTCCATTATAGTTCCCCTGGATTTACTTCTGACAAAATGCCTCCAAGTCCCTATTCTTGAAAATGCTCAGAGGATAATACAGCTTTCACTTTTAAGGGCTTTCATTCTGTTTCCTCCCAACAACCTTAAAAAAGTTGTATTATAATCTCCATTTTAGTGATAAGAAAACTGAAATTTGGAGAGATTGAATAAATTACCTAGGAGTCATAGAGCTAGTAAGTACCAGAGATGAGTCTTAAACCCAAGGCTTTTTGCTCTCAAAACAGTGTCTGCCTCTCATTCCCAAGGCCTGTTTGGTTTGTCTATAAAGAAAATTAGTTTAGTGGGGAAGGTGCAAGGCAGAGGAGAGCTGGAAGCAAAAAATGGCAGGTGTGTGGGTGAAGAGGATTGAAAGGCCTACCAAAAATTCTAATCAGAAGAAGGAAGCAATGATGCCCCTAATTTTCACATTCTTATAGAAATGAGTATAGGCTCAGTAAATATCTCTTGGCTACAATGAAATTCAAGAAACAGGTATTGAGTATTTATGATGGGCAAGGGGGATCTGTTCTGGGTGCACGATTCTTTACCCACAAGGAGTTTAGAGTCCAGCAGTGGAAACAAGTCTAAGATGTGGGCATGAGGCTATACAACACCAAGCCTAACATCTTCAGTACAGTAGGACAAATACAAAACATAAGCATGCAGGAAGGAGAGATCCTTGGCCAGCCAAGCTACCTTATCTAGAAGATACCATGGAGATTATAATATTGGAGCTGGGCCTTGATCTTGAGGTTTCTGACCCCACCAACTACTAGTGCCTTCAATCACCAAGTGCCTTCAATCACCTTCAGTCACCATCGTTGTGTTGAATTGTTTCAGTTGTATCTAACTCTCTGTGACCCCATTTGGGGTTTTCTTGGCAAAGATACTAAAGTGGTTTTCCATTTCCTTCTCTAGCTCATTTTACAGATGAGGAAACTGAGGCAAACTGGGTTAAGTGATCTTTTCCCCAGATCCCTCCTCAAGTTGCAGGTGGATGGAGTAGATTAAAGTGATGGACATTCATGCAGTCAACTCACAAACTGTCCACTAGCCATAGCAAAGATCCCCTCAGGGGGTACCCTTTTATGACCCTTCAAAATTTAATTTCACTGGATACAAATAAATTTTAAGAGAGGAGAGAGAACCATAGTGTGGCTTCCATCATCACCACTACCACCAACCTGGGGACAACTCTTTCATCACCCCAAAATTATCAGAAAAAGTAGTATTATAGATAAAGTTACAATCTTAGATCAGGAAGTACAAAGTTTTAACCCTGCTTTATTAGTTGTGTAATCCTGAATGAGCAAGCTGCTAAATTTCCCTTAACCTCAGTTTCCTCTTCTGTAAAATGGGTATAATAACAGCACCCAACACATAAGATTGTTTTAAGACTTTGTGATTCTAACGTGCTTTGCTAACCTTAAATACCTGTGCTAATGCTTATTCCACCTTCCTGGTTCCTTGCTAGCTGGTTCAGAGACTCCACAAATTTCTCTACACCTTGGAAGTTCAAGGCCACGCCCAGGATACTGCTATATAGATATGGATGTCATATTGTACCAACCTCTGAAAGAAGGAGACCACAAGCTGCCATATATTGCCAGCTCCTTCTGTCCATAGAGAAAAGGGAACTGAAGCCTAGAAGGACAAGGGAATACATCAAACAGTGTCAGCCAAACCTTGCCTTGTACACACTGCCTGAATGACTTGGGAGAATTATTTTCAGATGCTTGGTACCTAAGTCTTAGAACTTATCATTCACACTGCTAGATTGTAAACTCCTTGGGAGTAAGAATCATGGCACCCAGAACAGAATAGAACACCCTTGCCTGTAGTAAATGTTCAATATCTGTTTCTTGAATTTCATTGCAGCCAAGAAATATTGACTGAGCCTATACCCTAGTTCTATGAAAATGTAAAAATTCAAATATAGATAAAATGTAGGACTTGGTGTCTTGAGAAAGTAGAGTCTCAAAGGTGCACCCTTTGATTATATGTGAGGCCAGAATAAAGTACTCGTATTCCCCTTCTAGCCCTCAGAAGAGACGGAACTTCATTGAACTGGGTTCTTACTCTCCCAACTCATTTCAATACCCCATTCACACCATAGTGAATGATCTTTACGAATGGTAGTTAAATGGTAGTTTAAAAAAGTCCCTTTCCTGTGACTGATCTTCAAGTGACTAATTTGTTTTGGCCATACCAATTGACCTTGTCAATTGGGCTCTCCAAGTCTCTCCAAGGTTAGTTAGGCCGGTCCTTAGATGACAACTACATAATCTAGGCCCAAGCCCATTTTTAGACCTTTTCAGAGCTCTAGAATATGCAAGAGATTGTGCTCTTCTGGCATGGAGCTTGAGAACTCAGAGATGTTGAAGGAGAAAAAAAAACTTTTTGAACTACTCTAGAAAAGTGGCTAAATGTTCATTCCTTTTGGCCCCTGCTATCACTACTTTGATTCAACTGGATCAGAAATAATTAATCAATAAACATTTATTAAGTACCTACTACATTCTAGGCACTGTACTGTAGTGTTGGGAATACAAAAAGAGGCAAAAGATAGAGCCTGCCCTAAAGGAGATTACAATCTACTTCAGAACATTAGATTTGGAGGAGAAGGTCCCCTATTTACCAAAATATTCACAGCAACACATATTTAAATAGGAAAAGGTCTCCTATTTACCAAAATATTCACAGCAGCACATATTTTAGTAACAAAACCAAAATATAAGAACAGCCATAGGATAATGACTTCTTTTGGCCACATTAATTCATGAATTCTATTAACTACAGTTAAATGAGTTGGGGGAGTGTGAGCTAGGTCTGTGAAGTTCTGTATCTTTTGAGAGGTAGAAAGAGCTCTTTACCCTGAACTCATATTTAATAAAAAGGTATTGCAATGAAGCTTGACCTTCCCTGGACACTAAGAAATTCCTGCACTCAAGAAGCTTACAATCTAACACAGAACTTTCAATTCAGAGGGGAATGTCTCCTATTTACCAAAATATTCCTGGCAATACTTTTATTCAGTAGCATAAAAACGAAATATAAGAATAAAATGAAGGTAAACAAAACAAAAGAATGGCTTCTGCATGGATTGGGGAATGACTACACAAATAATGATCTCTGAAGGGAATGGATTATCATTGTGCTATAAGAAATAACATGGGAAAAAAATCCAGAGAAACTTGTGAAGATTTGTACGAACTGATGCAGAGGAGACAGAACCAAGAGAGCAATATAAATCAATGTGGAAAGGAAAACAATATTAAAATAATCAGAATTCAGATCAATGTAGTGACCACACTTAACTCCCAAAGATTACAGATGAAAACCTCCTTTTACCTCAGTTGAAAGGTTATGGACCAAGAAACTATTGGACGTGGTCGGTGTGTCTGTTTGCTTTGCTTGGCTGTACATCATAGCTAAAGAATGATTCTATTGATTCAGGGACCATTGGGAAGTGATGCTAATGTTTAAAAAAGGATCAGTAATAAAATTTTTTGAGGCAACAGGTGACTCAGAAAGAGTATTGGACATGGAATCAGGAAGACATCCTCCTGAGTTCAAATATGGCTTCAGAAGCTTACTAGTTGTGTGACCCTAGGCAAGTCACTTAACCCTCATTGCCTCTGTTTCCTCATTTGTAAAATGAGCTGGGGTAGGAAATGGCAAACCATTCCAATATCTTTGCCAAGATAATCCCAAGTGGGGTCCTGAAAAGTTAGACACAACCGAAAATGACTCAACAACACTAAAAAAAAAGTATTAAAATAAGGCATCAGAATTGAACTCTGGTAGGAAATATACATAATCATTTTTCAATACATACTTGTTAGGAAATGAAGGAATGATTGTATAGTTATCACTTTCACCTTTGTACTGTGAAATTATATTTTCATATTACATTGGTAATTTGCCTTCATAAACACAGGGGGCTTTTGAAAGATCATTCAGAATAGTTTTAGTTGTGTCTTACTATTTTGATCTCTGTGGCCTCAGACATTTGGAGAGGAACAAGAGAGTGGGGTTTTCTTTGATCCTATACTCAGTTCCCTCAGGAGTGACATTTCTCTAAGCATGTGTAGATTTGTGAATTTCCCTAATCTGAAACCAGCTATGGAAGACCTAATGTCAAATCCTGCCTCCTTTTTGAACTGGATAACTTATAGGGAGCCATATTTGTGTGACCTTGACATCCGGGAGTCAACTCTGCCCAGAACTGACAGGAATGTTTGAATATCATAGGCAATGTTTACTCCTAGCATAGTTACAATAAAAACAATGAACAATGCATAATAAAACATTTCCTAAACAAACAGCTGTGCCTGTGCAGTCTCTCCAAGAAGTCTCAGGTAGTATATAAACTTAGAACCCAAGAGTTCTAAGAAGTGAACAGACAACATACTTCCTAATGATGTCTGACTGTTTCCAGTAGGACTAGTGTTTAGACGAAGATACAGAAACTCTGGACTTGAGATCTTAGCTCAATTCAAGGCATGGAATGCTGGATTCACTATAAATTAGAATTATTGATGAACAGGGTTTTTGTTGTTGTTGTTGTTTTTTATTCCCTCACCCCACCCCTCCCCCATCAAGTCTTGACTGTCCTGCCCTGTTAAATTGCTCTGGCCAATTCTGGTCTTGGCCAGTCCATCTCAGACCAGAGTGGGTGGATTCAGCAGTTGGCTCTGACAAGTGGCAGCACTGGCATTCCACCACAACCTGATGGATGGAATAACTCTGCTATAGTTACCTCTCTTGTCACTTTTGTCACTTCCTCTCTTACTCCCCCACTAGGCTAAAACATCAACACTTCATACTGTGAAGGAAGGAGTGCTAGAGGGCTAGTACTAGAGGTGTGCTACATCTTAAGTACATTTTCTATAGTCAAGAGAAATATGTTGGAGGGCAGAATCATTTAGTAGAAAGAGGACTAGAATTAAAATTAAATGGTCTTATTTCCAATCCTTATTCTGCCACTTAAACTACCTATCTGATTTTGGGCAAGTAATTTTTTGTCTACTTGTACATTTTTCCTTAATAATATTTTTTTCCAATTACATGGAAAGATAGTTTTTAACATTCATTTTTGTAAAATTTCAAGTGACAAATTTTTCTCCCACCCACTCTTCCTCCCTCCTTTCCCTCCCCCTCCCCCAAGACAGCAAGAAATTGGATATAGGTTATATATGTACCATCATATTAAGCACATTTCCACATTAGTAATGTGAAAGAAGAATCAGAGCAAAAGAGAAAAACCATGAGAAAGAAAAAATAAGAAACAAACCAATAAGAAGGTGAAAATAGTATGCTTTGATCTGTGTTCAGACTCCATAGTTCCTTCTCTGGATGTGGATAGCAGTTCCATCGTCAGTTTTTTGAAACTGTTTTAGATCATTGTATTGCTGATAAGATCTGAGTTTATCATAGTTAATCATTGTACAATGTTGCCGTTGCTATGCACAATGTTATCCTGGTTCTGCTCACCTCACTCCACATCAGTTCATATGTTTTTCCAGGTTTTTTCTGAAATCTGCCTGCTCATCATTTTTATAGCACAATAGTATTCCATTACATTCATATATTAAATCTTGTCCAGTCATTCCACAATTGATGGGCATCTCCTCAAATTCCAGTTCTTTGGGCAAGTAATTTTAATCTCTATGTACCTCAGTTTCCTAATATGTAGAATGTGAGAGTTAAATTAGATTGGAGGTTATTAAGCTGGGGTCCAAGAACTTGTTTTTAAAATTTTGACAGCTGTATTTGAATATAATTTAATTGAATTCCTTGTATATCATAGTGTAACATTATAAATATTAATAAATATGAATTTAATAATTCTTCGTGTTTTATTTTATGCATTTAAAGACACTATTCTGTGAAGTGGCCCATAGACTTTACCAAAAACTGTCAAAACTGTAAAACCATAACACAAAAAAGACTAATGATGCCTGTATTAAATTGTCCCTAAGATTCCCACTAGCTCAAGATTCTGTGATCCTTAATTAAAGTTCATAGAAAAGGTATATTTGGCACTGTAATTCCAAAATAACCCTTAAGGGAGAATGTTTTATTGATCCAAGTGTTGGATAAATGGAGAGGAAGGGAAGGGAAGGGAATGGAAAGGGAAAGAAATGGAGGAGAGGGGAGGAAATGGGAGGGCAGGGGAGGAGAGGGGAAGGAAGGGGAGAGAAAGGAAATATATGAATAAACAACGGTATCTCAAAGAGTGGGTTTGATACATCTTTTCTGATCAGAAAACACAAAGAAACTGACTTGTTCCCAAACGTGACGAAAAGGAACAATCAACGCCCAATGATTTCACAAAAGGAGAGCAATTAAATGTCACCACATGTACGTCTGGCAAGAACATGGTCAGAAAGAATGCAAGGGTAGTGGGGCGGCTAGGTGGCGCGGTGAGTAGAGCGCCGGCCCTGGAGTCAGAAGAACCTGAGTTCGGAGCCGGCCTCAGACACTTCATCCACACAAACAAAAACCTAGCCGTGTGACCTTGGGCAAGTTACTTAACCCCAATTGCCCTAAAGGGGCGGCTAGGTGGCGCAGTGAGTAAGAGCGCCGGACTCGGAGTTGGGATGACCCAAGATCAGATCCGGCCTCAGAAAATGAGCACCCATGCATAAATAATGACTAGCCCTGTAACCTTGAGCAAGTTACTTAACCCCAATTGCTTTAAAAAAAAAATGCAAGGGTAGTAAAGAAAAAAAATTAAACTATAAACATATTGTTTACAATAATGATAGCTCTCATATATGTCATGATTTGGGGTTTATAGAGCATTTTACTCATAACTCCACATTGAGGGAAATAGTGCAAGTATGATCATGTGAATTAAAATTCTGAGACTCAGAGATGCTCCTGTAAAGTCCTTTTTGCTGGTCGGGGTCTACATCTGAGACCTTTCCAAGTTGGTAGAGCCTGCCGGAGCTTGATATAACCATCAAGAATCCCAAGTCATCTCCATACCACAAAGAGGGAAGAGAGTAGGACTTTAATATTAAAATGTATATAATGTGTATTTGTCAAATTAAATTGAACTTGCACAAAAACTTCAATGTGAGAGCTACTAAGAGAGGGAAGGAGAACAGGGCCTATTGTTGTTTTCACACCTAAGCCTTCTGAAAAAGGACCTAGGAAGGAAGCCTACAGATGGCATTGGAGAAAGCCATGGCATAAGGCTATGGAGAAGGATGCTGCCAATGTGCTAGGGAAGTTAGGAAGAATGGTACTGGGGTCAACATTTGGTCTAGAGAAAAGAAAATTAGAGAGCTGAAGAGGAGTACATAAAAGTCTTTGAAGGTTTTTTGTTTTGGTTTTTTCATGGCAAAGTACTTTTCTCATCCTCTATTGAGGACTTACCAAAAAATGGTAACCCAGAGCCACAGCAAGAGACAAAAATTAGGCCAGTGAGCTCCCAGGGTTGTGACTGCAAACTTCCATTTCAAAAAGTGGGTTTAAAGAAACATCCTAAACATGAAGCAAAGGAATCCCATGACTACCATGTGACCTATAGACTAGTATAAAAAGGAGACATTGAGATGTAATGAGAAGAGGGCTGGGTTTGGGGATTCATTCCAATCCTACCTCTGCAATCTTCTGCCTATGTGACCCCAGGCAATCAGGATAATTTCCTTCCTGTCCTTAGGTCTCACTTCTCTACTCTGCAGGATAAAGGAGGTGGACTAGAGTGACCTCGAAGTTACCTCCCAATTCTGACATTTTGTGATTCTTAATAATCTGCATAGTATGCGATTATTTTACTAGGATCTTCCAAATATCTTGTGATGTGGTCATTTCGTAAAGGATCGCAGGAGAGATAAAGTCAAGGGCGAACAAAAATGAATGTCATTTTTGAGGGGAAAATACCCAGAGACCTAGAATATTATGTTTGTCCTGAGGTACAAGAGGGGATGAAAATAGAGAAAAGTTTCTGCATCACATAGATGTGAGGAAACCAGAAGATCAGATACTGGTTCTAGAGTTGGGGTGCTTTGTAGCTCATTCCTGCCCATTTTACAGATAAGCAAACTGAGGCCCAGAGCATTACCCAAGATCCCACAAGTCTTCTAAATACTCATATGTTCTCTTGCTGTATTCTGTCTTCCACTCATTTTACTCAATTCCTTTACAATATATTTCTACTCTCTCTCCTTCATATAATATGAGAATAGAATGTCAGAAGCAAGGCTGTTTAATCAGTTCAGTCAGGGAAATATAAACAATCTAATGCAACATCTGGTTGATAGGCGATATGGGTCAAAATGTTTTTCTCTTTCCTGTCAATCTGCTCATCTTTCTATCTCTCACCCTCTTTCTGTGTTGTTATGACTATGAATGTCAGCATGACCCCTTACAGAACTATTCCATTGGAAGTTTCAGGACCAAGCTGTTGCAGTCCATCTAGGGAGTTATGAAAGGGGCAGAGACTAGGACTGTTGTTTAAGCAAACTTTGTCACTATACAGAAAAATCTCAGTCAATCAGGGCAGCTATAAGGTAGCCTGAATCATTTTATCTTGGTCTAGTAGACTCTGCTGTCATGTAGTAGTCATCTCTCTCTCTCTCTCTCTCTCTCTCTCTCTCTCTCTCTCTCACCCACACACACACACACACACACACACACACACACACACACGCGCGCGCGCGCGCATACATATATACCCACCACACATTTCAAAGAAGTATGGTGTAGTGGAAAGAACACAGAAAAATTCAACAGTCATCATTTCTCCCACACTTCCACTCTTTTTTGCATACACTGTCCCGTCACATGCATTCCATCTTTATTTGCCTATCTGTCTTCTGTCTCTTCTTCTTTTCCATTTCTATCATATGAGTGCACATGTGTGCGTGCACACACACACATACACACACACACACATATACACACACACTCAGCAAAGAAATCCTCTCAACCCTACTTCATCTCCTAAGGTCACCTGCTCCATCACTCCACAGAATTATTAATTACGGACATTGCAGACTTCATTTTGCCCCCCTTGTCCCTTCAGCCTCAGGCTGAGGCATCTGGAAACCAGTTTAATAAGGTGGTAGACAGGCAACCAGTTCCTGGAACTGATCTGACAAGACTCCAGGGAGCCATTCAGCTGTGGAAAGCAGGAAGCTGGTGTTGCTGATGTACAGCTTGCCTTAAAACAAATCTCATCAGCTGCCCTGAGAAAAGGAAGCAAACAGTACAGAATTCCCCACTCTCAAAGCACAGGAGGGACTTATATCCTCCTGTACGCCAAAGTGGACCAGAGAGAAAGGGATGACAGGGAGAGAAGCAGCATGGTGTGTTAGAAGGAGGTCTGGACTGGAGTGTCGAAAGACCTGGGCTCTAGGCCCAAGACTTTCATCGCACAACTTATGTGACCTTGGGCAAGTCATTGTTCCTCTCTGGGTTCCAGTTTCCTTAGCTATGGAATGACAGGGGATCTCCCAAGTCCCTTCTTGCTGTAAAATTTTATGATTCAGGGACCAGGAGTCGACAGGGAAGACCAGTCAAAGTCAACCAAAGATTGGAGTGTCTGTCGTGTTCTGGGAACTGCCAGGGACCCGTGGATGGAGAAGATGTAGTTCCTCCCCCTTAGTTGGGGAGAGAAGAGCCTGATTCAGATAGCACTATGAGAGAGAACAGAAATGGCCAATAAATGGCATGAACCCCAGGTGTCCTAGGAAGGTGATAAGACCAAAGTGCTTAGGAATGCAGCAGCAATGCCCAGGCAGAGCACAGCCCCCTGGGAACCTTCTTCTCCATCTTCCTTTCTCTGGGCAGTACTGACTGCTAGCCTACTTAATTGCTTGTGTATATGGGGGGTGGGGCGGGAATGGGGTGAACAATGATGGGAGAATTGTTCTCCAACCATAAGGATAAACACTAGTCTCCCATGAACAGTGTCAAAGAAACCAAGAAACAAACCTGAAAGAAATTCCTTGTGCTTGGCCTCCAAGAGCCCTAAAGAATAATAAAGCTTGGACTTGTAAAGTGAAGAAAAACTGGAGCGCTCGGCCTCCAAGGCTGTTTCATCTTCTGCTGACAGCTCAGGGTAGGAGCAGCTGCTGTCACCATGGCTCTCAGTGACGCCGACGTCCAAAAGAAGATCAAACACATGATGGCTTTCACTGAACAGGAAGCAAATGAGAAGGTGGAAGGAATAGACGCAAAGGCAGAAGAAGAGTTCAACATTGAGAAAGGTCGTCTTGTGCAAACACAGAGACTGAAGATAATGGAATATTATGAGAAGAAGGAGAAACAAATTGAGCAGCAAAAGAAAATTCAGATGTCCAACTTGATGAATCAGGCAAGGTTGAAAGTCCTCAGAGCCAGAGACAACCTTATCTCAGACTTATTAAATGAAGCAAAGCAGAGACTTGCCAAGGTAGTGAAAGATACGACCAGGTATCAGGTGCTTTTGGATGGTCTGGTCCTTCAGGGGTTATACCAGTTGCTTGAGCCACGAATGATTGTCCATTGCAAAAAAGAGGATCTCCCTCTGGTCAAGGCTGCAGTGCAAAAAGCTATCCCTATGTACAAGATTGCGACTACAAAAGATGTTGATGTCCAAGTTGATCAGGAGGCATACTTGCCAGAGGAAATAGCTGGAGGTGTGGAGATTTATAATGGGGATCATAAAATAAAAGTTTCTAATACCCTAGAAAGTAGGCTGGATCTCATAGCCCAACAGATGATGCCAGAAGTCTGTGGAGCCTTGTTTGGTGCTAATGCCAATAGGAAATTTTTGGACTAAGCCTCTGAGGAGGTGGGATCCATTCCATCTGCTGTATTGAGTTATGTGTGTCTAAAATTGAAGAAACAACTATCAATGTTCCTCCTTTCTGATGCTCTCACATTGTCCTTTGTTCTTCAGTGGAGTAGCCTTTGTGTAGAAATGTCATCAGCCTAAATGTTAACTTTGGGAGAGGATATGTGGACTTAAAACTGTCAAGAAGTAACCTAGTTCACCTGGAGGTGACTAAGTTCTGCTCTCTACATTCTAGGGACATGTTGCATGGTTTTCACAGAGAATCCTTCTCTGATCTGCCTTAGATTGGAGTGAGCTGTGTATGTGAGGTGTATTATAGCCTCTTTGTATTCTGTTTCTTTAGGTTACTTTCATATGCATAAGGAGCATGCATTCACTCCAGCATTCATAGTTTTACCCTTGTTAACTATTTAGGCTTAGAGGCTTTCCTCAGTTATACCTGTGATTCAAAAACCGAAGCTATGAATATGCTTTATTTATTAAAATAAAAATATGTGGATCGGGGCGGCTAGGTGGCGCAGTGAATAGAGCGCCGGCCCTGGAGTCAGAAGGACCTGAGTTCGGAGCCGGCCTCCAACACTTAATCCACACAAACAAAAACCTAGCCATGTAACCTTGGGCAAGTTACTTAACCCCAATTGCCCTAAAGGGGCGGCTAGGTGGCACAGTGAGTAAGAGGCCGGCCTCGGAGTTGGGATGACCTGAGATCAGATCCGGCCTCAGAAAATGAGCACCCACGCATAATGACTAGCCGTGTAACCTTGAGCAAGTTACTTAACCCCAATTGCTTTTAAAAAATTTAAAAAAAATATGTGGATCAAACCAAAAAAAAAAAGAATAATAAAGCTTGACTTTTCCATAGTATGTCCCTTGTATCAACACTATGAAATGGATATGGCAACCCTTATTATTGGGCCCACTTTACAGATGAGAAAGTGCAGGCTCAAAGAAGTAAATTGACTTGCTGACCTGCCTATGACTCCAGGCTTTTTGACCCTAAAAGTCTATTTTTTCTACCATAGCATGGTGGCCCAAGGCCTCCTATGTAGGGAGCATCTTTGATCCTCTAGCTATACAGTCAAGACTAGAAGTCACAGCTTAGGTACACAGTGTCCCAGTTACACACCATTCAGCTTCCCTTTACTCTACAATAGTAGGTGATATGTGAATCTTGCCCCAGACCACTTCACCTTTCTTCTTTAAGTGTCTCCGTTGTAAGCCCAGCAGCTGCAGTTGCAGGTCACCTGCTCTATCACTCAACAGAATTATTAATTATGGACATTGCAGACTTCATCATCTTATGTCAGGGTGCACCCTGCTCTGCCCTCTGCCCTGATGCTGTTAGACTTCCATTCAGTCTTCAGACATACCTCCACCTCAGCCCATCACTCCTGGTCCCCGCCATTCTCCTAAGTGCCCAATGCTTCCCTCCTTCTCCCATGGATTACACAGTCTGGAAGGTATTTATGGAGTGTAACCCCAACCCCACCATCTCTTCCTTCTTCCCCTCACTTGCTGCTCTCTCCCCATGTGGGCAGCTCCTCCTCCCCCATCTATCTGTCTTCTGATTCTCCTGGCCCTGTCTTTAGTATCATGAGTGATCAACACAGCTCACTTATCATTCCTCAGGGCCTCTGTCCATGAAACAGGACTGAGACTGAGGGTGCATGTATGTGAATGTGTGTACATGAAATTGTGGTGGTTATTAGTGAGAATCTCAGGGTGGCTACACTTCCCATACTATCCCACATCCACCCCTGCTACCACCTTCTCCCAGACACAACAGAGAAAGATCCCAGGCAAGTAGCATGTACCAAGATTGTAGATGTCAACCTAGAAGGTAACAATGAATTTGGAAGGACAGTCATGAATGTTCAGCCCATTGCACAGATGAGGTGATTTCAACTGAGGTCTCCACAGCAATTTGTTCATTCTCCTAACTTCATGATACCCTTCTTCCAAAACCTGGGCAGATGGAAATCTCTCCTTTTCTTAAAGATGGGCAGGGAAAGAGAATCAACAGCTTCTTTTTGTTCTCTTGCTCCAATAGCCCACGATCCTGATTGTCAACAAAGGTATCAAAAGATGTTCCTGTTGCTAAAGTTCTGGGAAGAGTTGATAGGTTAAAACTCAAGGGAAAGTCCCTGACAAAAAAGGGCAGGACTAATAGCCATTGACCACCTTGAAAGGGTTGGGAGAAGGTAAAGGAGAAGGTGATAAAGAGCATACTTTAAACTGTGAGATTTAAAGGCCTAAAAATATTGACCTTACTATTTCTCTCCAAATATTTTACCATAAGAAATCCATTATGATCATCATCGTCATCACCAATCAACAACACCAGCAATCCTCCACAATCTACCTGTACACAGTGGGTTAGCCTATGTTGGAGCCTGTCCATGGAGCTTAGATGATACATAGAACAGGAAATATTTTGGGTCACTTAACTGGGTGGAGTGAATCAAATCACACAAAAAGAGCCTGATTCCTTTACTTTGGGGTCAGACTTCCCCAGAACTGAGTTTGGTCCAAAGTCCAGAGCTCCTTAATAAGAGAGGGTATCCCAGCCCCCTAAGACCCAAGGATTTAAAACATTGTTATTAATGATTTGTATAAGATACCTGTTCTATACTTAACAACATTGCAAATAATGTAGTGCTAAGGGGGTTAGCTAACATATTGGGCAACAGAATTAGGATTCAAAAAGATTTTGACAGGTTATATAGCATTGAGACAAGTTGAACAAGATTAAACTTCATTGAGATAAATGTAAAAGTCTTATACTTGGGTTAGAAAATCAACTTGCCAAATACAAGATGGAAGAAGCATGGATAAACAGCAGTTTCTCTGTAGACTGCAAACTCAAGGTGAGTTAACAATGAGTCTATATATATATATATATATATATATATTTTTATATATATATATATATATATATATACCTTTTTTAAACTTTAAAGTGACAAAATTTAATTATCATATAATTAATACTCTATGTGACAACCCATTTAATATTTGAAGGCACTTGTCCTTGCTTAATCTTCTCTTCTCCAGGATGGCATAAAAAGGATCTTTCACCATCCTGATGGCCTGATTCTAGAAGCCATCCCACTTATAAACAATATTCCAATGAATAGGAAGTTTTCAGAAGAAGAAATTGAAGCTACCTATAGTCATATAAAAAGTGCTCTAAATCGCTATTGATCAGAGAAATGCAAATCAAAACAACTCTGAGGGACCACCTCACACATAGAAAAGTGGCTAATATGACAGAAAAGGAAAATGACAAATGTTGAAGGAGACATGGAAAGACTGTGATACTAATACATTGTTAGTGGAGTTGTAAACTGATTCAATCATTCTAGAGAGCAAATTGCTACTATGCTGAAAAGGCAACCAAATTGTGCATGCCCTTTGAACCAGAAATACCACTGCAATATCTGTATCCTAGAGAGATTTTAAAAAGAGAAAAAGCCCCACTTGTACAAAAATATTTATAGCAGCTCTTTTTGTATCAGCAACGAATTGGAAATCGAAAAGCTGACCATCAATTGGGAAATGGCTGAAAAAGTTATGGTATATGATTGTGATAGAACACTATTGGGGTATAAGAAATAATGAACAGGATGTTTTCAGAAAAATCTGGGAAGCCTTATATAAACTGATAAAAATGGAAGTAAACAGAACCAGGAGAACATTGTGCACAATGACAGCAATATTGTGCAATGAACCATCTGTGAATAACAATCCAAGACAATTCCAAAAGATGCATAATGAAAAACTCCAGAGAAAGATCTTATGGAGTCTGAATGCAGAGTGATGCATATTTTTTTCACTTTTTTTGCAACATGGATAACACGGAAATATGTTTTGCATGATTTCACAATTTCGCATTGTATAATTGATATCACATCCCTTTGCCTCCACAATTGGTAAGAGAGGGATGGAAGGGAGGGCGAGAATTCGGAACTCACTTTTTAGATGAAAGTTAAAAAGAAATTAAAATTAATTAAAATAAATAAATAATTGATGATTGGTTAGTTAACTAATTCAAAATTAAAATAATTAATAAATTTGAGAAAGAAATTCTTCCTCAAATGTGGCATCCAGACATAAACACAATACTTTATTTGAGGATGAACAGGGACACATTAGTGCTATTAAGTTTCTTTGTTCTGGATATTGTTCCTTTCCTAATGTAGTCTTAGATTGCTCTTTGGTAGTCTTAGACTGACTCTTTTCATATAACGCTAGTGATCATACTGGATATGGCAGAATGAGATCTGAGAAATAATAGTTCTGACACTTTATATTTTTTGGCCCTGGGAAGGTCATTTCATCCTCTTCAAGCCTTAGTTTCTCCATCTATAAGGTAGCAACAGTAATACATGCACTAGCCTGAAGAGATATGCTCTCCTGGCTCCCTTATTCCCTCCCTATCTACTTCATGTTATATGAGGACCAGTTTAAGTGAATGAGGACATTTTTTCCTAGAGAAGATGAGGCTTGGAAGGAACATAATGCCTTTCTTCAGGTATTTGAAGCTCTGCTATTTAGCAGGCTTCCAGGTTCATTTAATCCAGCTCTGTGGGAAACAGACACTAGAAAAGGGAGACATTGACTCAGAAGTATAGACTAAGAGATATATGTCTTAGCCAGAAGGAGACTTAGACATCACTGATTCAATCTTTACCTCTTCTCACACTGTGGCATCAGCATTCTCTCTGCCAGTTAGAAAAGATTCATGCGAAATGCCCTAGGCTTATCCAGAAAGCCACATTACTTACAAATGAAGAAGGAGTCACTGTGTTATAGCTATAAAAAGTGGGGGTAGGGGTGGTGTTGAAGACCTAGACTTTGAGTCAAAAGACCTGAGTTTGAGTCCTACCTCTACCACATACTGTATCTGAGACTTCCTCAGTTTGCTCAGTTTCAAAAATGAAGGGCTCCAACTAGGTGATCTTTAAATACCCCTTTCAACAGCAATTGACAGCAATGCTAATGCTAAGAGGCGAATGTCTTGCTTAAATGATGCAGCAAGTTAGTGACCGATCTGGGAAGGAAATCTTAGCACCATAGAATCACAAAAGAATTCATAAGAGAAAAAGTTTGGAAGAAATCAGGTGCTTCCCGCTTCAATGCCACAGCCATCAGGCTGCAGAAATATTAATAGGATATTAGTCTGTGTCTCTTAACTTTTCAACTCACCCCTACACGAATGCATACACACACACACACACACACACACACACACACACACACACACACACACTCACATCTCCACATTTACTTTGGTCCCCTCTCTGTTATTTCACATGGGAAGGAAGACTTAACTCTAGTTTTCTAGGACAGTTTCAGTTCATCCCCCACCTTACCCCACTGTCCTCTTTCCCTATATTTCAAGGCCTAATCTAGGTAGAATAAAGCAAAGGTCACACGATTCTGCCATCCTACCATCCCAGATGACTGGGTTTAGTTCCCAGGGGAATTTAATTCCCAGGACAATGCAGGGGACTAGATTGTCATTGTCCATCACTTTCCTTGATCTAAGGGAGAAGCACGCTGAGGAGACACACAGAGTGGCCAAACCCTGGGGAAGATGGGCAGGGAGGAGTTAACCCTGGTGTCTGGGAGCTTTAAAATTGGGCAAAGATTCTTCCAAGTCCTTTGTTTATTAATCAAAAATTCATTAGAGTTTTTCCTCTCCTCTCCTCTCCTCTCCTCTCCTCTCCTCTCCTCTCCTCTCCTCTCCTCTCCTCTCCTCTCCTCTCCTTTCCTTTCCTTTCCTTTCCTTTCCTTTCCTTTTTCCTTCCTTTCCTTTCCTTTCCTTTCCTTTCCTTTCCTTTCCTTTCCTTTCCTTTCCTTTCCTTTCCTTTCCTTTCCTTTCCTTTCCTTTCCTTTCCTTTCCTTTCCTTTCCCTACTTGACTCCCTGAATGCCCCACTGCCTTCTGTCCTGGCACCCTGACTCCCTACCTGCCCATTCTTCTGGCTTCCTCCTTGTGCAGCCCACTACCTACTCTCCTGATTGCTTGCCTGCCTGCCTGGCCCCTTCTCCCCCGCCTGGCCAGCTCCCTGCCTAACCTAGCTCAGGGAGGGTGATAGCTTGCCACTTTTCCCTGCTCATTCTTAGCTTCAATGTCTCTTTCCATCCCGTCCTCCAGCTGCTGGGCACTCCTCCAGGCCTCTGCACAGTGCCCTGGCTTTTCTCCACCATCAGCTTTGCCTTTGCTGCTGCACAAGTTTCTGTAATTCTCATCATCATCATGGCTGTGGCCATCACCCCCAACAGCCTTTATTAAAGTGCCTCCCCCCTTCCTCTCCACCACCCCTGCTGAGCTGGATGGGGTACAAAGGGAGTTATATGGACCGGGTCCCTGCCCTCGGGGAGCTTGTGCTGATGTCAGGGGATGGAAAAGCTTCACAGCTGAATAAACATTGGAGGAGCCTGCCGGGTTCTATGAGAATCAGCCCTTTCCTTGGCACTGAGAGGGAGGAAAGAGGAGACTGGAGTTTTGGTGAGCAGAGCTGGGGGCAGTCACAGGAGCTCCAGACTGGACCGTGAGGAAGTGCGAACAAGGCAGCCTCACTGATCTCCCTTCACAGAGACTTCTCACTTCTTTTGTCTCTCCCTCTCTCTCTCCAGCCCACACAGCCTGTCCATGTCCCTCCCACCTCCAGCAAGGCCCTCCTTCCCCTCACCTCCTGCACATGCCTTCCCACCATCAACTGACCCAGTGGTTAGAAGAGGGTAGATAAGAATAGTAACCGTCATCTGTATGGGGCTTTCAAGTTTGCGAAACCTCACACAAACCTTGTGAAGCTGGTGGGCAAGGTTTTATTGTTTTACCATTACAGGGGATGCAGCTGACACTGACTCGAACACCGTCCGGTCACATAGCCGGTGTCAGAGGCAGCATGTGAACCCATTCTCACACTCTCTATGCCACCACGATGCTTCACCATGGAAGTTGTCCCTGTCTTTTGAACCCCATCATCCTGTATCCTTGGGGGGAGGGGGACTAGCTTCAAAGGGAATCTCACCAAGCTGCCAGCCCCAGGAGACTGGTGTCTGTATGGTTGTTTTCTGTAGCCAGAGAAGATTGCCAAAGCGTTGCTATCTGTGAAAGAAGCAGCCAACAGAAGGGGAAAGAGATGTGGTCATCCTGTCCTGCTCTGAGCTCCTGGATCGTGACCCCTGCAGAGTATCTGAGACCTCTGGCAGAAGGACTGCTGCCTGTCACCCTTCAAAACTCAGAGTTTCAAAGCTTCAGGGTTCCTGGGCCCCAAGCTAAACCCATGAAGTGGGGAAGGAAGTGAGGGAAGACAGAAGCTGATCCATGAATCCAGAAGCACTCCCTTCCATTCTTTCCTTCCTTCCTTCCTTCCTTCCTTCCTTCCTTCCTTCCTTCCTTCTCTCCTTCCTTCTTTCCTTCCTTTCCCTTTACTTCTCTCACTTTCTCCATCCATCCATCCATCCATCCATTCTTTCGTTCTTTCCTCCCTTCCCTCCTTCCTGCCTACTTTCCTTTCTTCCCTTCTTCCTTCCCTCTTTCCTCACATATGGACAAATTCTCGCTCTGTTTCATATGCCCACAGCTAGTGGCTAGACTTGCTTTTCATTTCCTCACTATGCATTTCCAAACCCCAGGCTAGCCCACTCAAAAGTTTTTTTGGCAAGATGATGCCAGAGGAGTGTGAGTCATAAAGCTAACACACCATCTTCCTTGAGCTTCCATCATACAAATCAATTGTCCAAGGCTCCCTCATCTGCTTCACATTCCAACTGAGGAGTATCTATGACTGACTTATCTAAGGAGAGTTAATGATAAATCCCAGGTTAAAAAAAAAGTCAGAATAAAAGAAGGAATGCAAGGAGTATGAGAAATAAGAAAGTTGGGTGCTGATAACAATAAAGGCAAAATGGATGCATCACCTAGACACACACACACACACACACACACACACACACACACACACACACACACACCTGCAAAGGGTCACAGATGCAGAGACAGAAGAATGGGAACCAGGACAGATAATGGGGACTGTGAGAGGATCTGGCTAAAAGTATTGTCACAGAGAGTAAGGAAAAAGAAAGGATGGAAGGAGGGTTGAGATGGACATGGTCAGACATGTTGGGAAGCACAAGTGGAACTGTTAAGGAAGGAAGGAAGAAATATGGCTCATCAGAGAGTTCAAGAGTCCATGTGAGAAAGATGTGGGTGAAGGGCAGTCGGGTGGGGAGACGGGGATAAAAAAGAAAGCTGGAAGGAAACAGACACAAGCTTGTGGTGGTTGGAGGGCCATGTCCATGGAGGATTCAGGATCATGGGAGGGCCATGTGCACTTGCATCCTGTCCAAAGACTGAGAAGGGAGTGACAGCCTCAGGGGATGGGTGTGAGGAGGTCCCAGTTCCTGAAGAAGGCATCTGTCAGCTTGCATCTGTTCCCAATGACGTTGAGGCAGGAAAGGTTTTGGAAGATCAAGAGAAGAGGGAGCGGAGATGGGAAGTGATGAAGGCATGAATCATTTGGGAAGGGGATGAGTAGAAGAAGACAAAGGCATGACTTTTCTCTTTTCTCTTCTCCACCCCAAAGGCCCACCATAACTTCATTCCTTCCTTCCCCACCTCCATACATTTTCCCACCCTGTCCCACAAGCCCCTAGACAGTTTGGGCTTCTTATCTGACAGTCCTCTTTATTATGTTTTCCATCTCCTCTACTGATACACTGTCTACCAACTCTTTTGTTTCCTGTGCCTTCCTCCCACTATGACCCACCAGAAAAGCAAGTCAGTCCAGACTGAGTATGAGTTATAGAGTATGAGTTAATTTCTCATTATGTAGTGTCTGATCACCTAAGGTTCTATGGTTCTATGCAGTTTAGAAATAATGTGGTACAGGACATAGAGTGTCGGGCTTGGAATCAGGAAAACCTAGGTTCCAAATTCATTTCTGATACTTTCTAGCTGTCAGATCACTGACAAGTCATGTAAAATCTCTGAGACTCAGTTTCCTTAACTGTAATATAAAGATACTGATATCAAAAGAACATATCTCTAGGGCATAATTCTTAACCTGAAATCTAGAAATTTAGAAAAAATTTGGTAACTATTTCAATAGAATTGACTTCTTTAATAATCCTATATTATATGTATTTAAATAGATTATTCCAAGAAGGAAGGCACACAAATTGCCAAAGAAGTTCATAACACAAAAGAGGTTAAGAACCCCTTCTTCAAGAGTTTCTGTGAGAGTCAAACAAGGTATGTGTGTGTGTGTGTGTATATATATATATATAGATAGATAGATAGATAGATAGATATAGATATAGATAGATACTGATATAGATATGATATACACACATACATACACATATATACATATATACACATAGACATGTGTATACAATTTATATTTGTTACATATAAAATATATTATATACATAGCTAGTGTAAATATATTATATGTTATGTAAGTATCAGTTATAATCATATAATGACAATGAACCTAGGTTATAGAAGGAAAGATGTGGGAACAAAAACTTTCTGAAGGACACTAGACAATCACAAATAGGTAACAGAGATTTCTGAGATCTTAGACATGCCAACAATCACCATAGACTTGCTCCAAACTTTTAGTGGCCACCTGGACTCCATTCCTTATATCACCCCCTCTTTCTTAAACTTGGGAAGCAAGGTAGAGAGGTTTTCCCAAGATGTCAGGTCATAGGATGCCATGATCAAAGGTTCACAAAGAGTTCTCCATATTTCACCAAATCTTTCCCTTGCCTATAGGTATCCAAATATGTTCTATTGGAGGACCTGTTTTATGGAGAGGGGTTCCCTCCGCTCATCTATCACCAAATAACCTCACTCAGATTCACCTCTTGGGAAACCGGTTTCAGTTCCCTCCCAGATCAATCCTAATGAATGGGTACTGAACCCCATGGTGGGAGACTGATCTCCTTTTAGGTAATCCAGAGGGGTGTGTGTGTGTGTGTGTGTGTGTGTGTGTGTGTATGTGTGTGTGTGTGTGTGTGTGTGTGTGTTGTAACTCCTGTGCCTTTGGCTTATTTCTTAACCTCAACTCTATCCACTGTGGATATGGAAAACATCCAGTTATTGTTCTCTGAATGATAATTATCCCTTCAGAGACAGGGAGGACAGTGTTTGGTCTTCCACCAACCCATCTCCACCACTTCTACTCCTCAGAGTCCCCATACTAATGTCTTCCTCCTCCCTACCCCTCCCCAATCTGAGAAACTCTCCTGACTTGGATACTCAGGGGAGATGAAGGTGGCAAAAGGAGATTAGAATAAAGGTGGTAAGGGGAAGAGAAAAGGAGAAAATTCTCCAAATCCAAAGTCACCATGACTCTGCCAGGTCTAGGATATGGAGAACCAAGAGCAGATGTGGTGACCTGACAAGTCAAGAATGTGGGTCAGAGCTGACTCTGAACCTAGACCCTTCCAATATTTATTTTTCTTTCATCTAAAAGTATGATAGAATTGGACCTGGTGGCCTTTGAGGTACTTCCAGACTCTAGAGCAATGATCTGATCTAAGAAAAGATTTTAAATGCTGAAGGTTGATAATTGGAAGCTTGGAAACCTAGAAAATACCAAATATTGGTATATAACAAATAAGAGAACTCCATACAACTTGGGGAGAGGGGAAAATGTCCACCATTTTCTGAGGACAAACATAAAGCCAGCTCCTCCATATATTGTGTCCATCAGCAGTTAGAATGAGTGGTGGTCCTCTTGGGATTCCCCTGTCTCTATTCATAGTCTCCTTTCATTCTTTTCCCCAATGACTAATGACTCTCACCTCTACAGCACTTCATCCCTTAAAGCTCCCTCAGAATCCAAACCACAAGGGAGGAAAGAGTCAAGGGAAAACTACTCACTTTTTGGCTACCCTTCAGCCTCCAAACCAAAGCAGGCCCAGGACAATAGTAAGATTCTGACACCCAGGCCATGAGCAAGCCCGGGGGTTCTCCTTGATTTTAAAACCCGTGCGGATTTCCAGGGAAATTTCATCCATATGTTTCTGATTCATTTACACTTAACTCATCAAAATGTTATTTGGTGAGAGCCATTTGAAGTCCAAAAGGCCCATTACAAGTCTATTTCATATGAGACCTGAGGAATTATTTTCCTGTTTTGTTTTGCTATTTTTGCAGGGTTTTTTGTTCTGTTTTATTTTCATGGGTGTATTCTTTCTTTCTTTGTTATTATTATTTTTCTAAGTTTTCCTTTTCGTCCTCCAGAAAAGCAAGTCACATCCTTAATGGGAACCAGGCCTATGAATGCATATCTGATTGGAAAGAACACTGGATTGAAAAACATTGAAATTTGGGTTCCAGTTCTACCACTGGCCCCTTGGGAGTCCATGGACAAATCATCAATTTTCCTCATTTAATCAATGAGGAGGCTGAACTAGCTGATTTCTAAGGGCCCTTTCCTTCTCTAGCACTTTATGATTTAATGACCTTCCCAGATGTTTCATTCTACAGTCTAATCTTCCTTCCAGCTCTGACATTCTCTGTTCTAGGTCACTTCCATGTTCGGCATTTAATGTTATCTATGTTCCCACATACATTCTGTGTTCTAAGCACTCTGCCAGTTCTCACATTCTGTGCTTTGTGGTTTCCAGCTTTCACCCTTACTATCCCCTTCATCCCATTTACCTCCTTAGCTGGGTATGAAGAGGTTTCCCATTCATAGAAGGATAAACATAGGGAGACTTCAAAGTGGGTGAAAGGAGGCCAAATTGGGGTGGGGAGGGCACAAAAAGACAAAATAATGCTGCAATAGACATAAATACAACTAGCTAACATTTATATGGTGCCTTAAGGTTTGCAAAGCCCTGTGTGTGTATGTGTATGGATGTATATATACATACACATGTGTGTATTATCTATACCCTAGCTCAATTAAGGGCAGGAAAATAAGGGGTTAAAATAATGCAAGAAAAAAGAAACAAGCATTTATTAAACACCTACTATGTGTGAGGCGTTATGATAATTGTTTTACAAATATTATCTTGTTTGATCTTCAAAAAAATGCTGGAAAATAGCTACACTTAAATCCCCTTTTTACAGCTGGGGACATTGAGGCAAACAGAGATCAAGTGACTTACCCAAGGTTACACAACTAGTAAGTGTCTGAGGCCAAATTCTAACTCAAGTCTTACTGAATCTAGGTACAGTGCTCTAACCAATGTATTATCTAACTGAAATTAGACACCAGGAAGAATTTCTGTTCTAATAGGAACATAAGACCTCACCTAGGACACCATGAGTAGCTATGGAATCTTTCTTCTTAGAAAGTCCTTAAGGACAAAAATGATAACATCCCATTCCCAGTATGGAATAGAAATAGTGCTATTTCACCAAGCAATAGGAGGATGAACTAACTGACCTTCAAAGCATCCTTGCCCAGGTCAGAGATTTTATGGTACTTCAGGATGGGCCTCAACATAGCTGAGTCTGCCAACAACAGAGAGCAGTTATACCACTCTTCCCCTAAGACTATAGGTGAAAGGGTCAAATGCTTCCAGAGCCAGCTGTTTAGTCACTGTCACTGCAGGGTGAGGACATAGCAGAATAACTAAAGGTTTTCCTAGCTGGTGAATTCAGCCCCTGAACCATTCTCATTCATTCACCATGGGCAGACCCACTGAAGGATTGCGAGGTCCAGGCTGCAGGTTTTGATGACTCTGGCTCCTGTGCTGAAAATTCAGCAGCACCAGCACCAGCACTAGCACCAGCAGCAGCAGCAACAGCAGCAGCAAGAGGCCTTTGATTTAGTTGGTGGGGTCTTCCCTGGATTTATGGACAAGGTAGCAAGAGCAAGGTCTGCATCCAGGTACGAGGTGGGGAAATAACCAATAAATCCCAGGTCCCCAGATCAGTGAGATCTCAGTTTATATTTTGTACAAGCGCTGACAGCAGGGGCGGCTAGGTGGCACAGTGAGTAAGAGTGCTGGCCTCAGAGTTGGGATGACCTGGGATCGAATCCAGCCTCAGAAAATGAGCACCCACACATAAATAATAACTAGCTGCGTAACCTTGAGCAAGTTACTTAACCCCAATTGCTTAAAAAAAGAAAAAGAAAAAGAAACAAGCTCTGACAGCAATACATCACTCAACTAGCAGGGTTGCCTTAGAATCTGCCCTATTCTTTACACTAAGTAAGATATTGAAGGAGTAAAAAACAAAACAAAACCCTGCTCTTGAGGGGACCATTGTCCAACTAGGAACACACAAATGAGAAGTGAACAATATAATAACATAACAAATAGCCAGTGATGATGGGCAGAAGCAATGTTACTGTCACAGACAACCTGACTAGAAGAACCACAAAATGCTCCACCTACAACTCTAGACTATCTATCTTGGGCAGATGAATCAGTGTAGAATTTCCTTAGTCCTATTTGTCACTGTTGTGGGAAATGGCAGAGTGAAGACATCTCATCCTCATGAGTCTGAGTGTTCCCTCAGGGAAGGAATGGGTCATTGTAGAAGGACACATTACAGATCATTGGGCTTTCAGATGTAGAGACCACAGAATCATCAATGTAGAACTAGGAGGGACTTCAGAAGCCACGTTGTCCAACTCATTCATTTAATGGCTGGGGGACTGAGGTCCATGAATTTTAGCTAAGAAAGTTGTCCCTTTAGGTAGGCGTATGAGAAGGTAATGCAGGATGCTTCTTGAAATCTTAGAGCAAATCAAAGCCATGAAGGTGAAACAAAAGCAAAAATGTGTCTATATCCCTAATTTCTTCTTTCTTTTATTTAAGGAGCAATAATGTTGGAGGATCACAGAATGTCAGAGCGGTGAGGGGATTTAGCCCAGCCCTCTCATTTTACAGATGGGGAAACTGAGGCCCTGAGTGAGAAAAAGACTTGCCTAGAATCACACATGAGTTTGCAACCAGGTCAGGACTAGAGCCAAGGCCTCTTAACTCCCAGCCAAGAGCTCTGAGTTGTCTCCGTAGGGGTGGTTGTTTCTCTTTACCATTACTTTCTGTCTCCCATCTGTGCTCTGGACCTTAGGAAACCATTCATGGCACCACAGTAAAGACTACAGAGTTTTCTGATTGGAGCATGTTTTATATTTCACCCAACTTCCACTCTCAGCTGTAAAGGGGTGGTGGTGGTTGTTGTTACACAGCTCCTACTATGAGGAGCAAGCTTGCCATCATCTCTCTGTACTTCCTAGAAACCACTGGGGAAGGTGTATGAAGACAAGATAGTGAAGACTTAAAAGTAGTGCGATAAGTTCATCTACCTGGCTTGATGAATGGTAGAAGCTCCAACTCAGTTGTAGAGGTCTAAGGACACTGCCAAGAAGAGGAAATGACCAGAAACTAGAGGACAGTTTTCTGTAATCAGGCAGGCCTTGAAATCCTAGAGGCAGCTAGGTAATATGACATATAGAGTGCAAAATTTGGAGTCAGGAAGACCTGAGTTTGAATCCTACCTCAGACATTTCCTAGATGAGTGATATTGGGTAAGTCAATTAACTTCCCTTTCAATGGGCACCTATCCCACAGGGTTGTTGTGAGGATCAAATGAAATAATTTATGTAAAGTTCTATATAAATGCTAGCTATTCTTTTTCTTCTTAGGCTATAACTAAGAAATTATGTCAAAACAAAAATAGAAATTGATCTACATTCCAATTTTCTCTTTTCTTGGTATAGTGTGTGTGTATGTGTGTGTGTGTGTGTGTGTGTGTGTGTGTGTGTGCATTTTGGGGGAGGGGGGTGACTACAGTATGACAGCTGCCAAGGCTTATCTACTCCAACCCAGAACTCTTAGGATTCCACAGAGAGTATGAAACAATAGGGTGGGGGGAAGTTGAAAGAAAGAAAGAGAGCCAGAAAGAAAAATAGAAAGAAAGACAGAAAGAAAGAAAAAAGAAGGAAGGAAGAGAAAAGAAGGAAGGAAGGAAGGAAGGAAGGAAGAAAGGAAGGAAGGAAGAAAAGAAGGAAAAAAGGAAGGAAGGAAGGAAAGAAAGAAAGAAAGAGAAAGAAGGAAGGAAAAAGAAAAAGAAACTCCAGAATTGTTCTAGAGAAATAAAATCCATAAAATAAGAAGCTAGAACTAGTTATAAATCCAAAATTAGAGCTCTCCATGCAGAATTGAAGAACACAATTGGTAGATTAGGAAAATTGAATCCATGAAGGAGAATCTCTCAGAAGCAGTGACAAAAAGGCTAACAAATCTGGAACACAAAAAGCAGAAGTGGATGAAAATTTAGCAGAAGAGACTCAATAAGACATAGAATTTTAAAAGAACCTGTGAATTCTATGCAAGCCAAAGCAACTGATCTCAAATTCAGAATGTGGAAAGTTTTCCAGTAGACCATGATGAATTTAAAAAAACAAAACAGAGTACCTCAATGTAGGAACTTCTGAAGAGAGACAACAAAACATTAATCAAGACAATCTACAGATCATCACCAGAAAAGATAGGAGACAGACTCCTCAAATAATTAAGGAAGAACACATAGACTATGCACACACTTCCTACCTGTTGATGGAGTGTATTTTCCCCAGCCTAGATGTGTGGGGCTCCCTTTCCTTCTGACACATGTGCAGAAAAGGTCATCTTGTTCTTCATTTATCACTTCAGAGTCTCACTCCTTTCTCTGCCATTCAATTCTTACCTATTCCAACACTTATTTGCTCTCCATTAAGCAATCATCCACTAGCAAGCTTTTTTGTTCTGATGTCTAATTTCTAATCTGTGTGATCTTCTTAGCCTGTCTACTGTGATCCTGTCCTTAGAAAAGCTAGAAAATAACTGGCTCAACCTCTTCTATATAATACCCCTCAAATACTTTAGAACCCTAAATCTAGGTCAGGAAGATCGAGTTTTTTTCCTTCCCTTTGTTCCTTCCTAACTAGAAAAGTCCTCAGAGGTCATCCAGCCTTTGTAACGTCTCCCAAGGGATCATCTAGCCTGCCTTTGAACCCCTACACTGACATGAGGAATTCAACACATACTCTCCCCTCAAGTCGGCCTATTTCATCTGAATAAGGCAACTCTAATTGTCAGGGATAATTGTTTTATTATATTAAGTCAAAATCAGCCTCCCTGTAACTTCCATTGTTAATTTTAGTTCTGATGTTTGAGACTAAATGAGACCTTTCAGATTCCTAAGTCTTCTCTTTTTGCAAGCTAAATACCACTTTTTTCTTCAAGAATCCTCCCATGGCTGTGTCCTTGAGAACTTTTGCCATCCAGATTTCCCCTCCTCTGGATGTGCTCTGACTTCCCATTGATCCTTAAGAGCTCAGAACCCATCTTGTCATATCACTGCCTATTTTCCCCTCCTAAAACTTTCTGCTTTTAATTTTTTTTTAATTTAATTTTAGTGAGAGTACCACCTCCTTTCCACTATAGAGTATGAAAAGGTAAGCACAAGTTCAGTCATGTCATTTCTCTGATCAATAACCTATTACCTTTAAGTCTAAGAAAAAATAAACACCCTGACTTGGCATTTAAATTCTTCACAACTCACTTCCAGTCTACCTTTCCAGGCTTACCTCATATCATTCCTTTTGCATATTCTGCATTCCAGACAAACCAGCCTCCTTTCTGCTTGCCAAATTCAGCCTTCCATTTCCTACCTCCATGCCTTTGTATAGCCTATCACCAAAGTCTAGTATGCAATCTGTCTTGAATAAATAAAAAGGTATTAACTAAGTATTAATATGTTCTAAGCAGTGTATTAAATACTAAGGATATAAATTTTAAAAGCAAGCCATTCTCTCTTTACCTTTTCCTTCTTTCTATAATCTGATTTTTCTCAAGGTTCATCTGATGAGACCATTTCCTGTAGAATTCCTTTTCTCATCCCCATGGTTCTTAGTGGTCTGTTTCTCTTTAAATGATTGTGTAGATACAGTTAGGACCCAGCTAACACAAACAATGAAACCTGCAAAGTGGTCCCATTATTTGAATCTACAATTTATATTTCCTTTGGGTTGGAACCAATTACCATAATTTTACATAATTATGTTTTACATAACTATATCTTGAAAGTGTGAATTAGAATATATTTGCCACTTCATTTTACACAATTATAACTTCAAAAAGTTCAAGTTTTAGAATACATATGCCCATTTAATTAAATGAATTACACACTAATTGGGACTGCTTTACACTTATACCCTTGTATGTTGTTATGGGAATGGGAATCTAAGATCTTCCCTGCCCCTAGGCCTTTTGATAGGCTTAAGTGACTCTGAGAACCTTCCTTGATTTGAAAATATACTCTGCCCCCTAATAGGCTGAATGTGGTCACATGGAGCCTGTGGCAGGAGGCTTGTTTTTCAGGAATGCCCACATCTTGCTGCTTTGTGATTGGGCAGTGGGTCAAGAGGGTTGTGACATTCTCTGAGCCAGGAGAAAGTTATATATACACTGATGCGAGGTTTTGTTTTGGGGCTCACTTTGAGAAGAGTTGTGTGATTTGACCAGACAAGACTCTGGGCAGCCATTGAGAGCCCCCCCCCCCCCCCGGGTTTGAAAGCCCAGATGTTGGTGCTTCCCTCTCTGGTAACTGACTAGGTATAGATGTAATGGTCAGACAGCTGGAAGCCTGTCTGCTGATCTGTTTCTCTTTCTGCTTGTAACTTCAGTTTGTATTCTCTGAAGTTTGTGGGGCTGACCTTTTCTCCCTGAACTAGGTAAATGATATATGTTTGATTAAAGCAAGATTGTTAACTGACTTTGAGTTGCTTTCATTTAGAAAAGCAGATCTAAGAACCCGTGTTGGCAGCCACCCTAGGTATGATAGGGTGCTTGCTGCTACACATGTCATACCCTATCCCGCAATAGAATATAAATTCCTTGAGATTGATGATTGTTTCAATTTTGTTTGTATCCCTAGTAACTACTGCAGCATGTTGCACAGAGTAGGTATTTAATAAATGTTTAATGGACAGAATCAAGTCTCCCACTCCCAACAAAAGCATCTCCTCCCTTCTCTCTATTAGTGATCTTTATTTTAATTTGCACCTACCATGGTTATCTCAGGCTCTGTTTTACATGTCCTATTAAACCATTAACTCCTAGAGGTTAGAAAGCTATACCTAGAGCTGTGCAGTTGTACATAGTAAATACTTAATATGATTGTTAAATTTAATTAAGATGGAAGGAAGAGCTCTATATTGTATTCAATTTGGTTCATGGTAAAACCCTCCTTCCCTGAGTCTGGATAAAGGAAGAATCATTGCTTTATACAGACAGAAATCTTGGAAGGGCTCATCAGTAGTTTCATCTCATCTACCACTTTAGTTCTGCCCATACTTAACCCAAATTCAATCTAGACCCAAAAAGGAAAATCTTTGATCCAGTATTTCACAGAGAAGAACATGGAAAGAACTAGAGTTTGGTCCTAGGTTTTAGCGAGGACAAATGGAAAGGATCCTCATCTGATTCTTCCCCAGCTAACCTAAAGATGCCTATAAAAGACAATTTTAGATCAGCAAAATTAGGACTGACTGCCTTGGACATCTAGAATTTCTGCATATTAACTCTATCAAGTGGGAATAATAAAACTTATATTACCTACCCCACAGGAATGTTATGAGGAAAGTGTTTTGTTAACCTTTAAGCGCTATAGAAAGATGATTTTTTTTTACATACTTAGGAAAAAAAATGTCATTTCCTGGTGACCAACTCTCTTGTGATGAGTCTTTCCTTTCTTAATTGGACTGGGCCTCAGATACTAGACTCAACCTATCAAGGGGCAAATATGTATAACCTTTTCTGTTATAAGAATTGCTCTAAGTTTTTGCTCTGCTTGACAAAATCTCCCAAAGATTAGAAACACTTCCTTACCAGAAAAGAGGACTTGAGATAAAAAGCTTTTATTCATTATTTTTATGTCTTTTTTAATCACTCGATCAATAAACATTCATTAAGTAGTTACTATGTGCCAGGCCCTGTGCTAAGTGCTAGGAATCCAAAAAGAAGCAAAAGATAGTCCCTGCCCTTAAAGAATTTACAATTTAATAGAGGAGAAAACATGCTAATAAATATACATATAAAGCAAGCTATATACCATACAAATAGGATATAATTAATCAAGAGAAGGTACTGGAATTAAGAGAGAGTGGGGAAGGCTTTCTGTAGAAGGTGGGATTCTAGGTGAGACTTAGAGGTAAACAGGGAGTTTGGAAGTCAAAGCAGAGCCACAGAAATTCTAAGAAAATGTCTAATAACTCAGAATAGCTACAGTCCATGTTGCTGGAGGGTAGAGCCAAGATGACCCAAACACAGATCCTTGAAGGACCAGAGTAAGTACTTTATCCACCCTCTCATAAGACTGTAAGCTCCATGAGGATAGCATCTATATCTTAGACAAATTTTGCACACCCTGTCCTCCAGTCTAGCACAGTACTCTGCATGCAGCAGGTACTTAATTTGTTTATTTAATTGAACTGATCAACTCTAAATCAGTAGTATTGGTGTGTTCACCATTCCCTCTGCACCAAAGGTGCTGGTTACCAGAGAATGAAGAAGTTAATATGTTGTTTTTCACCAAGGACAGAGGAAGATGTAAGTAAGTAGAGTGAAAGTCAACATTACTCCAATTCTGGAGCCTAGAGTTGCTGTTTCTTTCTCTCTTTGTCTTCCTCAAGGAGCCATAACAAGTCTGGGGAAGAAGAGAGGCTTTGCTTTTTCTGACTTCTTCCTGGACCACATGCAGCATGGCTAAAAGAGACCAGCTGTGGGAGACTGGGTGGCAAGTTTCCTAAAGACCTATGAATTTTATTTACTCCCATAAATATTTAGAATAATAAATGCTTGGTAGCCTTCTCCCACCACCCAGTCCCTCCACTTCTGTTAGTCCTGGTGTCAGGGCAAGCTGTGAATTTCCTGACAATGCCAAGCTCACTTGGAGCTCCAGTATACACTCCCTCACCAAACTCCAAGGCCTCCCATAGTCTATTATAAGCATGACTCATTATTGAGATCGACAGCTTTATGGCTGGCTACAGAGATCACTCTTCATCCACCCACGACACCCCTCAGTGGAGGCTCCTGCCTGCTGAGACCTACATGATGGATTAGGGCAATCCAGCAGGAAGGTCTTATGAATCACAGAAAAGCCATGGCTATTTTGTCATAGAAAGAGAGCTGAGCAGTCATCAGCCTTAGTTTCCACCTAGATATTCATCTTTACCTAAATATTTTTAAAGCTCTTTAACATGGACACTATGTATACTGACACAGATCATTGCCCTTCTAAAGTGAGTTATCAAGGCCAAAAAGTTTATCACCTGATAGACAACTTTCTTTCCAAACTTAGCTCCAATGTTCCTTAGATAAGCAATATGCAATGCATTAACAATAATTTATTTGAGGAGATAGTGTCCCTCCTTGATACAATAAGGCATATAAGTAGGACTTTGACAAGGTTTACATACATATGCATGCATATATAGATACATTATATATACATGCATATATGTGCACATTGGTATGTGTGCATATTAACATATACATATGCATACACATGTCTATGTGTACATATATTTCACATACCTATGCATTGCACACACAGAGATTGTAGCACTATGATATGTCATCCATACTCACTTTCTCTCTGGACTAACCCACTCCCCCCTCCCTGAATCCGTACCTATTCCAGCAGGTCTGGAAAGTTTGGGGGGTTAAAGGGAGAAATGGATGGCTATAACTCACTCTCAGGAAACCATCATAGACAGGAATTACATATAAATGCTCATGACTGTAGTTCCTGAGTCCCCACTGGTGTTCTTGACATTTACACAAATCAGGCATAATGAGACCATGAACTCTTTAACATGAAACATTTAGTAAGTGAGAAGATAACAGCAAGAATTATTATAACATGGCATTTACTCAATAGAAGGCAAAAGCAGGAATAACTGAGATGTAACTATCCACCTGTAAACTTGGACCACATTTTCTTATCAATGCACCATGTCCATGTTGAGTAAGGGTGGAAATAAAGTGGGCACAAACTTACAGAAACCTAAAATTAACATCCATGCTTAGTGAAGACCACATGTCTGGAGCAAGTCAAGAGTCCAAACTGTAAAGCTTGACATCCCTGGTCTTTTTAGGGAACAGTCTGAACCACATGTTAAGCACTGGAAGAGAACATTTCTCTTCTGAGACTCTCCCATCCCCTGCCAGATGAAGTCACTTCTCTGCTACTCTTGGACCATGGAAGCAATTTTAAGTTCTCTCAGTATTAATAGCACCATTACACTCTTTTGGTGACAGTTCCCTTCAGCCTGATGTATGCAGAGCTACATATTTCTACCCTGTTGCCTATGAGAGTTTATCTCTCTGAACAAAGAGAGCAATAGAGGTCCATGCAGTCAAATCTCTAAGGGATTTCCCCTCTCATAAGCTATAGATGACACTAAAAACAAGGCAGACCAGCCCAAACCAGCTCTTCATCCACCACAATTGACACTCCTTTTGTCCAATCAATTCCCAACCTCAGAACTTTTTTTCCAATCATTTCCCAAGCAGCAAAACCTGTCTCACTTCTGCTCCATTCTATCTGCAGTTTCTGTTTTCTTCTCAGATTCTATTCTTGGCTTCTGTTCTCTGACATCTAATACCCCGAATCAGGGCTTCTTAGTGAGTAGTGACCCTTTCTATCATATGTTAAGAAACTTAAAATTCGTATTCTATCAGTTATCACAAAATAAGTATTACATAATTGTCCCATAGTTCCAAAATAGTCATTCAATACAATTTCCCAAAAATAAATTCCAAAACCCCCAAAAATGTTATATTCAGATTAGCTGTTGGAAAACAATGCTCTGCAGCCTTCTCTAACATCATCAGTGATTTTACCTCTGAGCTACTTTTGACCAAGTCCTTTTAATGATAGTATTGGAGGGCTGTTTTTTCTCAGGTAGTCAGTATATTTGTGCAACCCTAAACACCCCAGATTGAACCCAAGGTGACAAGGGCTTCAGAGTTGAGTAGGATACTGGTTATACATCCATCCATTCATTCAACAAGCACTTACTACTAATAAGGACTGACATTTATATGATTTAAGGTTTTGAAAAAAGTGCTATATATAGATCCCAATGTATCCAAAGTACACAGAGCTATGTTGAAACCTGGGGGGGATGCAAAAGAAATGTATCAATCAGTCTTTGTCCTCTGGGTATGACCATGAAGTAATGAGACTGATTTTGAAACCCACAGTCTACAACTTATACATCAAAATAAACACTGTCCTCTTCAATGTAGTCCCCTTGGGAAGCTAAGTACTCATTCCAACAATGTTATCTTTGTTCTAACACTTATGGGACTCCTCTTAGGAACTGCCTTCAGAGCCTGGGGCACATTCTTCTTACAATCCTCCAGCATGACAAATTGTCATTCTTTGAGTAAGGACTTAATGTTTTGAAGCAGTCATGTTATTCTGAGCCAAGTCTGGTGAATAAGGTGAGTGATCCCTCAGAGTAATAGCCTTAGGCTTAAAAACTAGGTGTGACTATATCAGTCAGGGCACTGATTTTCTTCTCTATTTCCTGAACTGTCTCCAAAGCCAACTCAGGCCAACTCTACAAACATTTATTAATTTCCTACAATATGCACTGGGCTAGGTACTTTCAGAGATATAAAAATAAAATAAAGCACAGTCCCTGCCCTCAAAAAGCTTATAGTCTAGGGGAACAAAATGATGCATATACAAATAGCCAAAGTGCAAACTAATATATGATAAGTGTTTACCACATATACAAACAAAGTACTATGGGCTTCCAGGAATGGAAAAAAAAAAGGGAGGAGGAATTGAGGTGAGATAAGGCAAGACTACATGGAGAAAGTGGCACCTGAATTTAAAAGAATCATAGGAATTCAAAAGGCAGAAGGAGGGAGAGTATTCTAGGCATAGGAACTCCATAAGCAAAGGCATGGATTTGAGGAAGTATGCCACAGGATAACAGAATGATACTGTCAAAAGAGCACAACATTTGGTCCTGAGTTCAGATCCCAGACCTTAGGATTTCTGCTATTTACTAACTTTGGGCAAGTTCATTTCATCTCTAAGCCTCAGATTTCTCATCTGTAAAATAAGAGGATTGGATTGGACAAAACTTAGAATACTCAGAGAGTATTAGAATTCTTAGAGACAATTATCATGAGATAAGTACGGAAAGGTCAAATGGCCACAAATTGTGAGAGGCCTCAATTCCCAGGCAAAGGAGAGTGAATAGAGAGGTCTTTCCTTCAAAGTCCTTATGTTCTGCCAGAAGACACAATATGTACAAAAACAAAATAGTTTAAGACGGGAACAAGGACTGATAATAAGCTCAGGAAAAACCATAGGAACTGAAGAAAGAAAAGGATTCTTAGAGGCAGAGATTGGAAGGGACCATGTTGAGGGGGCCTGGAGGTGGGAAACAGCCTATTAAAAGTAAGGAGCGAGGAGTCCAAATGCTGAGTTCAAGGAAATATTTGGAAAACACTGAGTGAAGAGAAGTAACAGGAAGTAAGCCACATGCTTGAGGACTTTAAATGACAAGGTAAGTAGCTTCTATTTTATCCTGAATACAGAGCAATAGACAATAGGTATTATTAATTAAATTGTTATTTAATTTTATCATAAATTAAAGTGATCATATGATATAGTATTATAATTTAATTATTAATTAGAACAGCAATTGGGAGCCCCTAAAACTTTGAGAGTAGAGAGTTTTACGTGAGGAAATCATTTTGGTGCACGTGTGGAAGATAGATGGGAAGGGATAGAGAGTGGAAGCAAGGAACCCAATTAGAAAGCATTTGCAAATATTTCAAGGTACAAAGTGATGAGGTGAATGAGGATGGCTACCCTAGTGAGTGATAACACCAATAGCAATAGCTAGCATTTCTGTAGTGCTTTAAATTTTGCAAAATACTACATTGTGTCATTGAATCTCTACAACAACCCAAGAAAATAGCTATTATTATACAGTTGGGGCAATTAAGGCTTAGCAGTCGTGATCGGACTTACAGTTAGTGTCTAAGGCGGGATGCTAGTTTTTACAGTGATATGTCAAACTGCATCTCAACTAGCATAGAGAAAAAAGATTAGATTCGAAAGCTCTTAAAGAGGTAAGGCTGAAAAGACTTGGAAACTAATTGCATAAGAAGATAGAAGGAGAAAGAAAAATCAGGGATGTTGCAAACCTGGGAAACTACACAGATTATTGAAGGGAAAGCTGGAAAGGAAACAAGAATTTATTAAGTACCTACTATGCACTAGGTACTCTGTTAAGTGTCATGAAAATATTATCGCACTTGATTTTCACAACAACCCTGGAAGGTAGGTGTTATTATTATCCCCATTTTACAGATGAGGAAACTGAGGCAAGCAGAGGCTGAGTGTTTTACCTAGTCTTAGATAGGTAATATCTGAGCTCAAATTTGAGCTTCCTGAATCCAGACTCAAACTACCTAATTGCCACCTAGCTAGTGTAAGAAATAGGGAAATTTGGAGATGATGTGTATTGGGAGTGTGGGAATATAGATGGGAGATATTGAGTTCCACATCTCTGGGATAACGGCATGATTAGGAAATGTTTTATTGAAAAGTTAAGACTTGAACTGGGTTCCAAAGGATAGGGCCAGTTAGGCGGCACAATGGATAGAGTGCCAGGCCAGGAGTCAGGAAGACCTGAGTTCAAATCTGGCCTCAGACACTTATCTGTGTGACCCTGAGCAAGTCATTTAGTCCTGTTTGCATCAGTTTCCTTATCTGTAAAATGAGCTGGAGAAGGAAATGGAAACCTACTCTGGCATATTTGCTAAGAAAACCCAAAAATGGTGTCATGAAGAATTAGATATGACTAAAAATGATTGACCAATAACAATGGATAGATAGGGGTGTATATAGGTGGAGCAAACATGGGAGATAATTCAAGACTAAGAGAGCCTAAGCAAAGGAATTGCTAGGCTATGTGTATGTTTGTGGGGTGAGAGGATCAAGCTATTGAGGAAGACGATGGATTAGGAATAGGATTTTAGACATCATAAAGAATGTCTGTCATAATAACTTTAAAAAATGTTTGAGAGGCTGGATTAGATCCCTAATTGATTCCTTTACTGGCCTCTTGTGTCTATGTATTGATTCTATTTACTTTATCGAGCTACCACATAATTATACCATAAAGTGATGGGCTAGAAGGCCTGCAGGTGATCCTTGGTACCCAGGACTGGGCAAGAAGCAACCTGGAAAGATGAGGTGATGCTGAGTCCTTGTGGTACTCTGAGGCTAATGTCAAGAGGCATGAAATAAGTGAGACCTCCGTCTGAGGAGTAGGGTAGCACAGCTTTTTGCTCCACCATCTCTGCCAAGGACACTCCCCAGCAGACCACATGGACTAGCTTGTTCAGTCCCCATCCAACCTTCCAAGACACCTCTTCCTCCCTCTCACAACTTTTCATGTCTTTCTTCTTTGGCTTACCACATGCTTTTTAACTGCCTACCGGACTGTTGACTGCCTGTCTGCCTGCCTTCATAATGTGGAGAGGCAGACCAGGAGAGAATAAGAAAAAAATGTGCAGGCACATAAGCATGTGTGTGCATGGCAGAGACACAAACACACCACACACACACACACACACACACACACACACACACACAATCCTGAATCAAAACGAATGTTCAAAACCACAACCTTCAAACAACTATAAAACATACAACAAGAATCTCCTGGCATCAAGTCCAGTCTTTCCATCAAACCACCTGGTCCTATTTAACCCAAGCCACAAATAAGATTTCCATGTGGAGAGACTTAGTAGAGAGTGTCCAACTTTGGCAGGGACCAGGATGATTTGGGGCAGAGAAATACCCAAAGTCTCCCCCCACCAACTCTTTCCAAAGTGACAGGATTCTCCCTGGGCTGGCCAGTTTCTGCCAAAGAAAAAGAAATCTAGTTAACAGCCTCCTCTGCTCTGCTACTCTCTGGATGCTCTCTTCACCCCCACTCTACCCCCACCTCCCTGGGAGCTGGCAGATGGGGATACAGAAGGGAGATGAGAAGCAACCAGAGCCTACAAGCCAAGGGAGACCTCAGCCTAATAGAAGTTGTCATGTGTCAGCTTATAAGCATTAGCAACCCCAGCCTGGGATGCAGCTGCTCCCAGAGGCCCACAGCCAAAATGATGAGGATGTGAGATAGCATAAATGATGCAGGTCTGGGAAATCATGCCTTCCCAGAAGTCAAGCAAAGGAGTACAGGGCATGAAAGAAATTCAGTAGAAGGCAAATGAGGAATGGAGTAAAAATGCAAAATCTGCTGCTTGTCCTGCCCTGGGCTGTGGATTGCCACTGCTCCCAGGCCCCAGGTGTAACACCATCACTAGTGAAGGAAGGAAAGAGCAGAAGAATTCAAGAGCTTTAAAATTCGAAAATCACAGAAGTGCCAGAACTGGAAAAGACCCCAGAAACCATTTTGTCCCTTGCCTTCATTTCACAGATGCCTTTGGCTGACTCATCGAGTTGAAAAAGCTACAGTAACTAATACTGGTGTTAAACATAGCCAATGTGAAGGACCTAGAGGGTCTGTTAGCTAGTGGAGAAAAGTTTTAAAAGTGGAACTTATTAATAGATTTCATGTTTGTGTACAGTTAATCTATGGGTAATGGTGAATTCTCTTTCTACAAGAAAAGATATGAAATTGCATGAGTTTCTACCAGAATAAGTAGGATCATGGTTGAATGCCAAAAAGAAAGTCATGACAGTAAGGCCTTGAGGTTACTTTGTGAGATATAAGAAAAGACCTAAGCCCCATAGCTTTGCTGGGGAAGCTGAATCAGAAGGAAGTGTTCTATATCTAACAGGGCAGGGACAGAAGTTTGGTCCCTTAAGGGACCAAAAAGGACCAAAGCCCTGGGAGAAAAAAAGTTGAGTCACATAGTCATTTTACTAATACTCTCTGTTTCTTTCCTCAATCTAGCACTGACCTTGAAATCTATATCTTCACTCTTGCAATAAGTTTCTTGGATATCTCAGCCCCTTTGGATTTTGACACTCTTAAGAAACCATGACTTTGGCCAATTCTAACATGTTGATTTATGGTACTGTGGTTCCTGATGTGAATTCCAGTCCTCTTCCTAGGAGAGGATCTACTTCCCTCTACCTTTATGTCTTATCATTAGTGTATGTCAGTTGTCCCTGACCACCATAACTATTAGTTAAGATAGTAATAGAATCTATTTCCATGAAGATTTTGCCAAGTAGCAGAAACCCCTTAAGAAGTCTGGTTAAATAGAGACTTTTTCCCAGGGGCAGATAGCAGTAAGAAGGACAGGAAATACTTAAGGAAAAATAGATAGGAAATGTCAATCAATTTATAAGTAAAACTATTGAACACCAAAATAACTTTATTAATTTTATGTGTATTCTTAGTTTACTAATGATTCAATAATAATTGAATGGATTAAGGAACTATGCCAGGTGTTTGGAATACAAAGACAAAAAATGAAAATCAGCTCCCACCCCCAAGGAATTTGAATTCTACTGGAGAGATACAATATATGGTTTCTTTGGGAACCACATCCCCCAGAAGTCTTTGTGCAATCTTAGAAACTAATGATTTGACCCTGCATAGACCCTAATTGGACAGGCTTATTTTCAGTATGCCAAGTTTTAGAACTATAATAAAGTTCTCCTATGAGATGAGATATGGAGTGGAGGTCAGGGTGGTGAAATCAGAGAAATGGAAAATAAAATTGGAGCTGTGTCTATACCATCCCTGGTAGAAGTGGTGGCAATAGGCTTTTTCCCCATCCTGGGTTGCTGACAGAACATAAGGGCTCTCCACAATATTCTTCAGTTCCTCTGTCAAGGTACAAACTTCAGGACACTGAGGATTCAGCATGTCTATGCTGAAAAGCAGTGCCTTGGAGACAATGAGACATCATAATTCAAGTGGTTATCTAGTCTTGAATGCCTCTTTCATTCTTTAACCTAAAAGCTCATAGAGATAAACCAGTAAGGCAAGTGAGAATGAGAGGAAGTGATCCAACAGTAACATTTGTGGACACTAACCTCTGTAACACAGTAATACATGAGTGAAACTGCCTATTCTCTTTTTTAATTGTTTTGAAAATATGGGGGTGACATTGAAGGAGAGTAGATTCACAAATTTTCATTTATGCTTCTTGGGAGTAACAAATATTGTGTTCTTTATAAAAACCATATCACCCCAAACTTGTTTATTAGATCAACAAGTAAAGCTATTAACCTAATATGGATTTATTAGACAGGCATGCTTTCTGAATGCCTGATTTAAACTGAAATAGATATTTTACTTAGGAGGAGATACAGGCTAGACACCAGGCTCACTGAGCCAGGGCAAGAGGAGGAGGAAATGGAAGTGTGTCTATACAACACCAGTGCCTATCTTCCCTGGTAAAAGAGGCTTCAGGAAGCTTCCTCCCACTAGCCCCCAGTTTGAGAGAAAGCATCAGGATTTTCTATTATACTCCATAATTTCTATTTTCCTATTCTGTATCCTAGTGCTTTCAATAGATACATTGTAGTTGTTCAGTTTGAAGGTTTCTAACCACATTTCCTTTCCCTAGCCTACAGTGAAACATGAAGGAGACAGAGAGACAGAGACACACAGAGATAAGTATCCAACAGACCTCCCTGTGAACAGTAAATTTCCCATGAGTGAAACTGCCTGTGTCCCTCTCCCATTGGGTTGAAGATATAAGGGGAGGAGTCGCCAGAAGGTTGCAAATGAATATGCCACAAAATAACACATGTTCTCTGTAGCTTACTGAATTACATATAGGTAAATTTCTGATTAGTATGAGCTATGTCTCTTTCTTAGATCCAAATGGACCATTACACCCTCATTTGTCTGTTGGTGCCTAGGAGTCCATATAGAGACCTAATTTTGCTAGACTAATTTACTTACTACAGTTTAATAATTAAAATCTTTTAATTTTTTTAGTGAGCACTATACTTTTTAAAAAACATTTTTACAAATATTGTTTATGTCACTCTAGTTGAAAACTGAATTAATACATGTAGCTACACCCCCCCTGCTCTGCTCCCAATCAGTAGGGAAGATTGGGATGGGGGCAATGGATAGGGATACTACTGACCCCAGTGTTACTGGTACACATGGACTTCTTGGCACTCGTGGAACTGACTATGCAGAGATCCCATGAGTCTGCAGGCCAAGCTGTGGGCATTGACGCTGTTGGAATGCTCATCCCTGGCAGAGATGTTAGAGTGCTTCCAGGAGTGGATGCCTGTTGGCACTTTGAAATTTCATGTAGCCCTTCATCTGGTACTTAAGAATGTTCTTGGTCAGTGTACTTATCAGTATCATTGCTTGTGACCCTACCACATCCCTTTTGGGTTCAGGCAAGGCCTTCTTCATTTTTGTCACTTTGCTAGGATTAACATTTGCCATGCTGATGTTGACAGACATACCCCAGTGCCTGGTTTCATTGGTGACCTACACCCCAATGGTTAAAAAAAAACAAAAACTGAGAACTCTCCTGTACCTGTCAAAGGGCCTTTGTCATGACCCTAGACCCCAAACCTTCCAGAGGCTGACCCCTAGGGCCTGAATGAACTCATTGTATTGCCCCAGGAAATCCTGGCTGAGAATGAGGAAAATGATTATTCAGATATCCTGGATCTTAGGCCCACTCACAATAAGCTCAACTCACAGACTATGCTACGAATATGCTCCTACTCACTTTCCTTCAACCCTATCTTGGGGGTTGGTATAGACCTAGAGCAGGATTGGGCCTCCTTTGATCCCTAACATAACTGTCCACTGAATTAAACCTTTGAGCCCTACTGTCCCTTGAACCTAGATAATATTACATGCATTCCTTTTTGTGTACTTCAAAATAATTTTTTGACTTATGTAAGCTGCCATGTCATAATACTTCCTGTTTCTTGATTCTAGGTTATGGATAATTCAAAGTCTAAGCTTTAGGAAAGAACACATTCATTTTTGACCCTGAGGAAAATACAATGTATGAATTTTCTAGGGGAATTGCAAATTTTAAAAATTAATCTCTAGCAAAAGTTTAACTACTTTACTGATGCCATCTTTCCCATTGTTATTTTATTTTTTGAGGGCAATTGGGGTTAAGTAACTTGCCCAAGGTCACATGGCTAGGTTTTTGTTTTTGTGTGTTACGTGTCTGAGGCCAGAACCGAACTCAGGTCCTACTGACTCCAGGGCTGGCACTCTACTCCCTGCGCCACCTAGCCACCCCTCCAATTGTTATTTTGAGACATTTTTTTTAGCAGCAGCTATTTCTCTATGTGTACTCATATTGGATTTCATTATTTATATGATGCCCTGTTTAAGATATCATATGTAAATACTGAGGAAGATAAATACAGGGCAAAGAAGGTATTTGTCCTCAGAGAACCTATGGTCTAAAGAGGCACACATATCCCTTCCTCCAAACATATACACACACACTGCATAAGAATATAAGTGCCAAAAAGCATAAACAAAGATATAACTTTTAACACAAATTTAAAAATAAGCCCCTACATATGTGTACTGTTTATATTTTCCCATACACTTTCATATACATCATCTTATTTGATCTTCCTAAAATACTTGCTAAAACACGTATTAATATGTGAGGTGGGTAGAAGCAATGTAAAAGCACTTGCCATTATTCACTCTTATCTATTCAGTGTAGGATTATGTAGTTAAAAGAGTCCCCAAAAGATATGTTATAGAAAGAAATAGTTTTCTTCTTTGATAGCATAAAGGTCATATAGAAACCATCTTCTCTTGGACAACTTAACTTGGACAGCACTTATTTCTAATCCATTCATATTTTCTGCTAATACTACCTATTATTAAGAGAATCAGAAATTTAGAGTGAAAAGAGACCTTAGAAGGGCATCTAGTCCACTCCTTTCATTTTAAAGATTGTGAAACTGAGGGTCAGAGAGATAAAATCATTTGCCTATGATTACCTAGCTACCAGGCCTTAGAGGGAGTATTTGAACCCAAGTCTTTCTGATTCCAAGTCCAGCACCCTACACATCATGTTTTTCAACCTCATAAATAATGATGTATTGACAGAGAGAGGGAGAAAGAAAGAGGGAAGGAGGGAGGGAGAGAGGGAGGAGGAGGAGAAGGAGGGGAAAGAGAGAGACAGAGACAGAGACAGAGAAAGAGATAGAGACAGAGACAGAGAGACAGAGACAGAGACAGAGAGACAGAGACAGAGAGAGAGAAAAAGAGACAGAGAGAGAGAACATTCTTAAGGATAATAAAAACATTGAAGTTAATCAAGAAGTAACTAACTCTATTGAAGAAGGAACTAGATAAGATAATATTAAGATTCAATCACTTAGATATATTTATGGAAAATATAAATAAAACAATGGATTCACTAAGGAATTTGTTTAACAGAAGATACAGAACAAATTGCAAAACAATTTTAAAAAACTTACATAACCAGAAGAATTCTTGAAAACTCTAAAATAAAGTGTGATGGAAATAGAAAGAACCTATAGAAGTAACCTAATAATTACTTCTCTCATTAAATAATTAAGAAACAAGCAACCTGACCACCATATTTCAGTTAATTGTATGAGAAAATTTCCCAGGATTAAGGAAACTAGAGAACAGATGGCAGCTCAAGAGACTCCACAGAATACCAACAGAGATAAATTCCAAATTTAACTTACTCTGATTCACTGTCATCATACTTTAACAGTATAATGGCAAGAAGATTTATTTTATACATAAATAAGATAAAAAATATCACATATCGAAGAACACTCAATCAAATGTCCACCCAAGACAACAAAAAAACAGAAATAGCTGAAATGCACTGTTGAAAATAAAAGACAATTAGGATTCATTCCAAAATCTGCTTCTCAGCTAAACTGAATATAATTTTCAAACTTAAAATATGGTTATTTAGTATTCCACAAGGTTCCAAGAATTCCAAGCCTTAGTAATACCTTTTATTTAAAAACAAACAAGAAATAAAAGTAAGGTGAATTGCTGAGGTAAAACTCGAAGAAATTTTATAACTATAAATTACTAATTATTGCCTCAGCTTAAATTTTAAAAGGGAATCTCAATACACAGAATTATTAGCAACTACCTATATGTAATAAATATGAGGCACATCAAAGTAAGTGTTTTTATTTTAATCAATATTGGGCTTTTAATTATTTAATAATAGTGTTTCATCATTTATTATTTTTATTATTTAATAGTAGGTTGTTGTTGTTGTTTTGTTCATTTTAAGCCCATGGAGAAGTAAACAAAGTAGGTTCTCATGAATAACAACTAGTGGACAAAAATGGACTAGGAGAGGGAAGGAATAAATAATGTAAAGAGGAACCATTTGACTATGAACATGACAGATGAAGAATAAAGTAGGAAGAGAGAGAAAGGAGCATGGATAATTTCAAAACAACATTCTTATCTAAGAGGGAAACTAAAGGTAAATATTCTTTCAAAAAAGCATTAGCATTAAAGGGGAAAGGACCCCCATGTACAAAAATATTGATAGCAGCTCTTTTTGTGGTGGCAAAGAATTGGAAATTGAAGGGATGCCCATCAGTTGGGGAGTGACTGAACAAGTTGTGGTATATGAATGTAATGGAAGACTATTGTTCCATAAGAAATTGTGAGCAGGTAGATTTCAGAAAAACCTAGAAAGACTTGCATGAACTGGTGATGAGTGAAGTGAGCAGAACTAGAAAAACATTGTACACAGTAAGAGCAACATTTTGCCATGACCAACTTTGTTAGACTTAGCTCTTCTCAGCAATGCAATGATCTAATTCCAAAAGACTCATTGATAGAAAATGCCATCTACATCGAGAGAAAGAACTATGGAGTCGGAACACAGCTCAAAGCATACTATTTTATCGTTTTTGGTTTTTTAGTCTTTTTGTGTTTTTTCCCTTTTGTTCTGATTCTTCTTTCACAATAAGACTATCGTGGAAATAAGTTTAATATGATTGTACATGTATAGCCTATATCACATTGCATACCTTCTTGGGGAAAGGGAAGGGGAAGGAGGGAGAAAAAATTGGAACTCAAATAAAAGTGAATGTTGAAAGATATGTGTATGAGTAAAGTAATAAGCATTTATTTAAAAAAAGACTCGTAATATGTTTTCAGAAAAACCTGGAAATACTTACGTGAACTGATGCAAAATGAAGTGAATTGAATTAGGAGAACATTGTATACAGTAACAGCAATATTCTATAATGACTAACTGTGAATGACTTAGCTATTCTCAGCAATACATTGATCTAAGACAATTCTAAAGGACTCATGTCAAAAAAAATGCTATACACCTCCAGAGAAAGAACTGTTGGAGTCAGAATGCAAATAGAAGCATACTTTTGTTTTTTAACTTTATCTTTCTTGTTGGTTTTGTTGTTGTTGTTGTTTTGGTTTGGTTTGGTTTGATTTGGTTTTTGATCACTGTTTTCTTTCATAGTATGACTAATATGGAAATGTTTTTCATAACTACACATGTATAACCTATATCAAATTGCTTGCTGTTTCAATAAGGAAGGTGGGAACAGACAGAGGGAGAGAATTTGGAACTCAAATTTTTTAAAGAAATAAAGTTTTAAAAAAAACTTTACATGCAATTGTTAATAATTAAATTTGGGGGAAAAAATTTAAAGACAGTTTATAATTAAACTCCCCAAAGGTAGAGATTTTAAAATAATTATAAAACCTTTACTATGTGCCAAGAATTGTGTTCAAGTTTTGGAGATACAAATAAAAACAGAGAGAAAGAATTAAAAAACAAAAACAGAGGTAAAAACAGTCCCTGTTCTCAAAGGAGTTTACATTCTCATGGGGAAGACAGCACATAAAGAGGAGTACTGTCTAAGAAGAATATCTTGGTTTAGAAAGTCATAGGGATGGTGAGTGGAAACATAGTAGAGTAGATTGATATACCCCCTGCAACATAAGAAAGCAGTATTGATTTGATTCCAAAGCTGGAAAGTAAGATAGGGGATGGATTAGTGTGGAAGGTATACATGGAGTATCAAGGTAGTTGATGGTAAAATGGTGGAGGAGTAAGGTGAAGAATGCCTAGAGCAACTGGCCTAATATAATGAGCCACATGTGAAGCATTTACCAGTGTTGGGCTCCCAGGGTTAATAGTAGACATGTTACATAGTGTCTTTGGTGTCAGTGTGTACACATGACAAGATTAGGATTACGTTGGTATGAATGAAACAAGGTTTAGGATACTCTTTTCTGACAGACCAAAGACTATAATAGAGTATGATAGAGGAAAAATGACATATAATTATTTTCACACAAATAGATAGGATTTTCAGATTTAAAAAAAGGCATGCAGAATGTATTTTAAAAAACATAACAAAAGAGAAAAAGACATACAATTTGACATGCTAGAATGGTTAAAATTTACTAGATTTCAGATGGATCCAGAAAACTCAATTATAATCATAAAAATCAAAATTAAGTTCAAATAATAAGGCAATAAGAGACATAAATACATGTACAGCATTATGCCTAATTGTGAGCCTGAGTAAGCCATTTAAGATTGTAATACCAGCCAAATTAATTTAAAGTTTCATTGCAGCATAAAACAAAATGTCAAGTGGAAATTGTATGTAGGTCTATAAGGTACCTTAGAGGTTACCTAGTCCAACTCTTCATGTTACAGATTACCAAATGTATGCCCATGTAGGTTTGGTGACTTGCCCAAGGCCATATAGGTATTATGCTTTATAAGTGAAATTTAAAGCAAATTTCTCTTATGTCCTTAAATCCAGGTGACTCTTATATTTTATATTATAAGTTGTTCTTTTCGCTACACTAGGAATACTTTACAAAAATTACATAAAAATAATAATCAAGTTCACATGGAAGAAAAAAAAAAATAAGTGAAGATTACCAAGGGATAGAGGCAGGAGGATGAATCATACTTCTTGATCTAAAATAATATTCTAAACAAAGCAATCACCAAAACTATCTGAAAATGGATTTTTAAAAAAATAGAAAAACAGAGTGGTGGAAGAGATTAGATAATTCTTATCTAAGATCAAATATCTGTTCAATAAACAAAAGTACACCAACTATTTAACTAAGGAATCACGATTTGTCAAAATCTGTGGGGAAAATTGAAAAATTGTCTGGCAGAAACTTAGCTTAGTCCAATGTCACATACTATATATCATAAGCTCCAATTTGATATATGACATAGATATAAAAGATCATATCGTAAAAATTAGATAAAAGAAGGAGATACCTTTCACAATTATGCATTAAAAAAGAGTTTTGGGCCAAATAAGGGATAGAAGGGACCAAAGGAGATGAAATGGCCAGTTTTTTATCACAAACTTGAAATGCTTTTTCACAAACAAGATCAATGAAGTCAGAATTAAAAGACAAACTGATAACTAAGAAAAAAATCTTTGCAGCAAGTATCTTTGATAAATATCTGATATCCAAGATATATAAGGAATTGCTATAATTATTTAAGAAGAGCTATTTCCCAATAGATAAATGGTCAAAGGATATGAATGTGCAAAATTCAAAAGAAGAAATGCAAACCATCAACAATTAAATTATTTTTAAAATTCAGATTACCAATAATAAAGGAAATGTAAATTAAAACAACTTTCCATCTCATATCAATCAGATTTCCAAAGAGGAAAAAAATACATATTAGAAGGGTGATGAGAGGACAAGTACATGACTGTACTATTATTGTTGGACCTGTACAATACTCCAACCTTTCTGGAAAATAATTTGGAATTATATACAAAAAGTCACTGAACTTTATCTACCCTATTACACAAGCTTCTGACCCTCAAAGATCAAAGACAAAGAAAGAACCTATATTACAAAATATGTTTATGTAGTACTTTTTTTATTATAACAAAGAACTGAAAACAGAGTGGGTACCTATCAACTGAGGAATAGCTGAACAAATTATGGTCTACAAATATATGGAATATAATGGAATATTGTCGACAAAAAGCCAAATAAAAATTCATTATTCCATGACCTACCTTCAGGCAGGAAAAAGAATTGCTAAAAAGTGCTTTCCTCACATCTACCCTAGGAGGCAATAGTGCAGATATAATTTCAGCCATTTTACATGAGTATAATGATGTAAAATACATCTGTGTAGGTCTTTATTTCCCATAATGCATGGCTATCCATGAGCCCACAGCTTGGTGATATCACCAAGGCCTCTGATTGGTAAGTAGTTTCTAGAAGAAGGAACTTTTAAAAAAAGAAAAAAGAAGATATTGTCAGTACTTCAGGGGTAAGTGAACAGGAATGGCAAAATGGCAAACTATGGTCAGAAGAGAAAGAAGACAATTAAATAGAAAGTAGTCATGACCCTCTGAACATTTGGATTATGTCAAGACCATGATTTTTCCTCTTTTTCCCTCTTTTTCCTTTCTTTCTTTTTTTTTTCTTTTTATGGAGGGGGAAGGTAGGGCAATTGGGGTTAAGTGACTTGCCCAAGACCACAGGGCTAGTTTGTGTGTGTGTGTGTGTGTGTGTGTGTGTGTGTGTGTGTGTGTGTTAAGTGTCTATGGTTGGATTTGAACTCAGGTCCTCCTGACTCCAGGGCTGGTGGCTCTATTCACTGCACCACCTAGCCACCCCGTGTCAGGACCATGATGATGATGATAACTACAGAGCTGAGGAAATCTAGCTATTCTTCAGCCCACCCCAAGGGAAACCTAAGGGAGAAGAAAAAAAGCTAATAAAGACACACCCATAAAACACATTACACTCTAAATGTCCATTTCCAGACTGTGATGAAAAGGAACTATGCTAAGGAGTTAGAGATACTGAAAGGAAATTGTTATAATTCCCCCAGAGATGTAGACAATTATCACCTCCTTTGTGTTTGGGAATGATGAATGTCCTACCATTTGAGTCTCTTCCTTGCTATTTTAATTGTTTCATGTCTTAATTAAATGCTGGTGGTATTGTACTTATTTGTCTCTGGAATGTCTAGCAAAAAAGTAATGTATATGGGTGCTTGGGCCATGACTTGAGAATCCTGCCAAGACAGTGAAGCTGAATGAACCTGGAGGTAACTAGGGTGAGACAGTCAGAGCATCTGCTACATACAGGTGAGGAAATTCTTTGAGATCAAATAATTAATTTGTGGAAAGACTAAGGCTAGAACCTCATTCTTCTGACTCCTGGGCTATAGCCATCTCTGCTTCAGTTCAGTTCAATTCAATTTCAATAAAAATTACATAAATAACTACTGTTTGTAAAGTTTGCTGCCAGATGCTAGGGGAGATATAGCATCAGTATATACCAAGCACCAGCTAAACTAACCCAAGTTCTCTGACTCCAAACCAGTGCTTCTCCACTGTACCATGGAATCTTTATTTATATGATGCATATAACTGCAGAACACAGTTTAGAACCAGATGCTCTCTCAGATCCCTTTCAGTCCTGACTTTCTTATGGTTCTAAAGTACACAGATGCATGTGGAGAATGTTTATTTACCGAGAAGATTCAAACCAAGCTAACCAATGAAGATAAAGGTGACATCTCTGAGAATATTCTTAGTAGTACCATAGGAGGTGATCCTTGGAAAGTCAAAGAGATACCTTAGAAGGCAAAAGATCTAGCTTTCTTATTTTGGTTCCTCCTCCATCTTAAAAATAGAATTGATGCCTATTTATAGACCTCCACCCTCCTCTTTTTTTCCTGGCTTCTCTGGGGAATTTTCTAATCTTATCTTCTCCATCCCCCAATGGCAGCATACTCAGCAAGTGGAGAAACTGGTTCTTCCTGTTACTTCTTGTGGCACCCAGGGCTTTGTTCTTGGTTCCTCACAATATTCCCTTGAGAAGAGGGGTAACAATTATCTCACTTACCACTTTCTGTTAAAGGAAACTGGCCCCACAGAAAGGTTAACACAGTAGCTGAAAGTCAGGATAAAAGGAGTGACAGAGGACAAATCAAAAACTCTGGGCCAGAAGACTGAATACAGCTTCCCATGCCACTGTTCAGTCAGTCAACAAACATTTATTCAGGGTTTACTATGTGCCAGGCACTGTGCTAAGCCCTGTGAACACAGAGAAAAGTAAAACCACTAGGATGATCAGAAACAGAGGCTCCTGTGACTGAAAGGGATCTTTGAAGATAATTTCATTCATTCCCCAGCACTCACAGCTAGAACAGTCAACACATCAGGCTGAAAATCTATAGTGTTTTTAAAATCACCTACAAAGTCCACCACCTCTCAGCTAAATGTCTGAGTTTTCAGTACCAAATAACCATAGTATTATCACTGAATGGGGGGAGAGGGGATGTATTCTGGGAGAGTAGTTTTTAAAAGGACCCCATTTTACATCAAAAAGGAGGGAAGGTTCTATACCCTTCCAGGCCAAGGCAGTGGGGCTGTAGTTTGTGCAAAGTTTTACCCAATTATTCCCATCTCAGTGGTGTAAAGATTAGAAGGAAAATCTGTCTTCTCCAAGTTCAAAAGTGCATTTTCCTGGTTCCAGATAAAGTTACAACATTAAGCCGCTTTTGCTTTGGGAAAAGAAGTTCTCACACTCCAACCCCAATCAGTATAACTGATTGTCAGAGACCTTGAAAAAGGATGAGCCTTGGTTGGTAAGGTTGGAGGGTTTCTGGGAGTAAAAGTTGCCTATAACTGGGTTTCTATTAACCCCTTGGAGAAATAATGATAATTTCCACTTAAAATTTTTTCAGAGCATTTTCTTCACAACAGTCCTCTAAAGGAAGCAGCAAAGTACTCCCATTTCTCAGATAAAAAAAAAAAACTGAGGCCCTCAGAGGTTAAATGACATGCTCATGTGGAGTAACATAGCTGATAAGTGTCTAAAGCAAAATCTAAACCCAAGTTTCAAGGGACTCTTTGGGAATTCTTAACCTGGGATCACTGAACTTGGGTGTGTATGATGTTTTGTTTTGTTTTGTTTTTTAATAATTCAATGATTAATTTTTGTTTTGTTTTTGTTTGTTTTGTTTGGTGAGGCATTCAAGGTTAAGTGCTTTGTCCAGGGTCACATAGCTCATAAATGTTAAGTGTCTGAAGCTATATTTGAACTCAGGTCTTCCTGACTCCAGGGTTGGTGCTCTATCCACTGTACCACCTAGTTGTCCCCTTAATAATTCAATAATTTCATTTTAATATAATTTATTTCCTTTATAATATTATGTATTTTATTTTCTGCATTTTAAAAGCTTTATTTTGAGAAGGGTTCCATAGGTTTCACTATTTGGACAAAGTGGTCTATGATATAAAATTGGTTATGAGCCTTTTGGGGGCATAAATAGCCTCTATCCACTGCATAGCAACTGATAGCATAGTGAATAGAGCACTGAGCCTGAAGGCAGAAAAACCTGAGTTCAAATCCAGCCTCAGATTATTACTCACTATGTGACCTTGGGCAAGTCACTTAACCTGTATTTGCCACAGTTTCCTAAACTACAAAACTGGGATAATAATAACATTTACCTCATAGAGTTGTGAGGATCAATTGAAATAATAATTGTAAAAGAACTTTGGGGGAGGGCAGAGACAAGATGGAAGAGTAGAAGTAGGAAATGTTGTGAACTCCCCCCAAAAACCACCTCCAATACCTGCAAAATGTGGCTCTAAACAAATTTTAGAGCTACAGAACCCACAAAGTGACAGAAAGAAACAAATCTCCCACTGAAGGCAGCCTGGCAAGCCACAGAAAGGGGCTATTGCACTGACATGGGAGCCGAGCACAGCCACACATGCTTGGCTCTGGTCCCAGGGCAGCCCTAACCAGCAGCAGCCAGAGCAGACTTCAGGAGAGTGAACCACCAGCAGCCGTGGCAGTTTCCAGACTTCTTAACCCATAAATGCCAAAGACAAAGTAAAAGGTCAGTGTGGAACTCTGTGGGAACCAGGTAAAGGAAGAGCATGGTCCAGCTCCAGCCCCTGGGGGTAAGATGTAGTGGAGGTCCAGCTGCCACATAGCTGCCTCCAGAGCTCCTGGCCTGCAGACTGTAGGGGAACCAAGCGACCATTCAGAGGGTAATTGCTCTTGCTTTAACCTGCTTGGATCTGGGTTTCTGTCTTGGGTGGTGGTTCTGAGGTGAAAAATGCCAGTGTACCAGTGTGGTGTCTGTAGAGAGGGCACCCTCCTCAGACCTCTGACAACATTTGCAAAAAGCCCAGCAATTTGGCACAAAGCTCTCTACTCTGGAAGCAGAGTTCTACTGTGGCAAAGAGCTCAAAAGTCAAGTAATTGTCTGGCAAGATGAGCAAGCAGAGGAAGCATTATCATCCCATAGAATCCTTTTTGGGGGGACAAAAAGGATCAAAGCATGGAATGGGAGGAAGACAACAAAGTCAGAATTCCTGCATCAAAAGCTTCCAAGAAAAATGTGAGCTGGTTACAGGCCATGGAGGAGCTCAAAAAGGATTTTGTAAAAGCTGGTTACAGGCCATGGAGGAGTTCAAAAAGGATTTTGAAAATCAAGTAAAAGAAGTAGAGGAAAAATTGGGATGAGAAATGAGAATGATGCAAGAAAATCATGAAAAGTGAGTTAACAGCCTGCTAAAGGAGACCCTAAAAAATACTGAAGAAAAGAACACCTTAAAAAATACACTAAATCAAATGGCAAAAGAGGCCCAAAAAGTCAATGAGGAGAATGTTTTAAAAAGCCAAATTTGTCAGATGGAAAAGGAATTTCAAAAACTCACCGAAGAGAATAACTCCTTCAAAATAAGATTGGAGCAACTGGAAGCTAATGACTTTATGAGAAATCAAGATACTACAAAGCAGATGCAAACAAATGAAAAAATAGAAGGCAGTGTGAAATATCTCATTGGAAAAACCACTGACCTGGAAAATAGATCCAGGAGAGATAACTTAAAAATTATTGGCATACCTGAAAGCCATGATAAAAAAAATATCCTAGAAATCATCCTTCAAGAAATTTTCAAGGAAAATTGCCCCGATATTCCAGAACCAGAGGGCAAAATAGGAATTGAAAGAATTCACCAATTTCCTCTTCAAAAAGATCCCCAAAAGAAAACTCTTAAGAATATTATAGCCAAATTCCAGATTTCGCAGGTCAAGGAGAAAACACTGCAAGCAGTCAGGAAGAAACAATTTGAGTATTGTGGAAACACAATCAGGATAACACAAGATCTAGCAGCTTCTACACATTAAGGGATAAAAGGACTTGGAATATGATATTCCAGAGGTCAAAGGATTTAGGATTAAAACCAAGAATCACTTACCCAGCAAAACTGAACATAATGTTTCAGGGGAAAATATGGTTATTCAATAAAATAGAGGATTTTCAAGCATTCTTGATGAAAAAAAAAAAACAGAGCTGAACAGAAAATTTGACTTTCAAATACAAGAAGCAAGAGAAGCATGAGAAGATAAACAGGAAAAAGAAATCATAAGGAACTTATTAAAGTTGAACTACTTGTATTCCTATGTGGAAAAACGGTAATTGTAACTAAGTATGAGGATAGTTGAAGGGAATATACAAGTATATATATATATATATATATATATATATATATATATATATATATATATATATATATATATATATATACACATTTATATGTTTATATAGGAGAGTGTATAAATACATATGTGGGTGTGTGTATATATGTGTACATGTACACATACACAGAGGGCACAGGATCAGTTGAATAGGAAGGGATGATATCTAAAAAATAAAATTAAGAGGTAATGAGAGAAGGGGATAGGGAGAGATAGAATAGGGTAAATTATCTTATATAAAAGAGGCAAGAGAGAACTGTTGCAGTGGAAAGGAAGAATAGGAAGGCAAAGGGGAATGGGTCAACCTTATTCTCATTGAATTTGGCTTAAGGAGGGAATAACATATACACTCAATTGTTTATCTTACCCTACAGGAAAGTAGTGGGGAAAGGAATAAGAGTGGGTATGATAGAAGGGAGGGCAGATGGTGGGGAGCGGGGAGAATAGTTAGAAGCATACACTTTTGAAAAGGGATGGGGTCAAAGTAGAAAATAGAATAAGTGGGGGGTGGGACAGGATGGAGAGAAATATAGTTAGTCTTTCACAATATATCTACTATGCAAATGTTTTGCATAACTACACATGTACAATTTTTATTGAATCACTTATCTTCCAAGTAGAGGTGGGTGAAAAGGGAAGAAGGGAAAGAATCTGGAAATCAAAGTCTTAACAAATGTTAAAAAAAAATCTTTTTTACATGCAACTGGGAAACAGGGTACACAGTCACTGGGTATAGAAATCCATCTTGCCCTACTGGAAAGTCAGAGGGGAGAATGGGGGAGGCTATAAGAGAGAGCAGATTGGGGGAAAGTATTCAATAGGATCACTATTTTGGGTGGAGGTGGGGGAAAGATGGGGAGAAAATTTGTAACTCGAAATCTTGTGAAAATGAATGTTGAAAACTAAAAATAAACAAATTTAATTTTAAAAAAAACTTAGCACAGTGCCTGGAACATAATAGGTGTTATATAAATGCATGTCCCCCTCCTTTGCCTACCACGGACTGTTTTACTGAGATCTCTGTGCCACATCCCAGGGGTACTACAATTTGGGAGACAAAACTCATGCTATGTTTGCAGGCACAACCATACCTTCCTCCCATACATATGTGTATATATATCTACATAAATAAATGCATACATATGTAATTATTTTAAAACAGTAGCTAATTGTGTACATATATGCATACATACATATTTAAAAACAGCCAGTGCAGCCGGCTAGGTATATATCTCCTTCCCTTCTCCCCACCCTCCTCTCTAAAATAAGCAAGTTGGAAAATTATTCCCTCATTCCTGTCTCTCTTAAGAAGGAGGTGTAGAACTGTGGAACCCAAAGGGCATTGATTGCTAGGGTTAAGTACAAGTGTGACCTGTGCACATGGAGATGTAAACCTTTGACCTTGAAATGCTGAGACCTCTAGACAAGGCTGAGCTACTAGAGTTCACAGACAAGGAGACTCAATAAGACAGGCGGCTGCTGATTTTGCTACTGCTCCTGGTTGGATTTTATTATTGAGAAGTCCCTAGACCACACTTTGAGAACCACTGGTGTAGAGAATAGCAGGCTAGACCCATAGTCAGGAAAATCTATACAGTGTGCTAGAATCTCTCCTCCAAAATTAATTAGCTGTGTGTCTAGCAACCTTCCTGGAAAATGGTAGGCACTTCATTGGACAAGTCATCTGACGTCTCTGGCCTCAGTTTCCTAATCCATAAAAGAGAAATAATGATACTTTCACTGTCCAGCCCATAGGATTGTAAGGAAAGAGCTCTGTAAACTTTAACATGCTATGGAATTATGGAATTGCAGATTATTATGACTATTTATAGGACTTTTGTGCATTGGCCTAATTAGCTTTGCATTAAGGTATAGAGCTTTGCCAAGTTTCCTATTCAGGATCTGTCTTGGAGCCTTTGAGAAGAGAAAAAGGATGCTCCTTCATCTTTTGTCATTTGTGTTTAGAAAGTGGAAACCTATACCCAGGAGACCAAGAGAGAGAAAATTCAGTAGATAAATTTCCCATTGCTAGAAATCCTATAAGAGATCAATATATCCAGTCATTTGCCTCCAGGCACAACTCTACCTAAACCATTGCAGACATACAAGAATGCATTCCTTTTCCAAAGACCTCCTGACCTCTAGTCACCAGGTCTAGGAGTTCACTTCCTTCATCTTTATAGAGTTTTCAAATGGGAGGCTACTTTATTAACCACCTAGTCCAAACCCTCACTTTACAACTGCAGAAACCATAGCCCAAAGAGAAGTGATTTCCCAAGGTCACTCAGCTTGTTGGAAACAAAGCCAGGGCAAAACCTCAAGACATCCAGTCCAATGATTTCTTTCACTCTTAAGTAAGTAACAACCTCTCTGAGCCTCAATTTCTTTACCTAAAAAATGAAAGGGCTGGATGAGATGGCCCTTCACATACTTCTGACTCTAAATATGTTATTCTACAACTTTATCATGCTGTTGCAATGATTACTCTAACCCATTCTGCCATAATGCCATTCTACACCCAGAGATTTGATCTCGTCTTAAAATTTTGTGGTTAGAATTGAGCTGGATTCTTAGACTAGAAAGGACTTAGAAAGGTCACCTCATCTGTCAGCTCTGTTTCCTTCAGGCAGTATACTCCCGTCAAAGCATCTCAGAAAGAGAGACAAGGAGGATTTCTTTTAAATCCTCAAAGCAAGGATCTTTCTTTAGAACCTTTCTCTAACATAAGACAAAGCCCATGCTAGTAGTATAAGCCTAGCAGTAATATCTAAAGGATGCTGAAAGACCTGCTTCCCCCAATAGCCATTGGCCTCCTGCCATCGTGCCTGAAGTTACACCACTACAGATCCATTCCTTTGAGTTAAAGCTTAATATCTAGGAGGCTCTATTGACATTCCTATTTGATCTGGGGGAGAAAAACACATTAAACCACCATCTCTTGTTAACATTTTGGCATAAATTATTTTATCAGATGGGCTAGCCCTGGCTCTGAGGGGAATAGAATACCTGTCGAGATATGGCCCTTGAAGATCCTCTTTGATGGCAAATGCATAAGTAGGAGGAAAAGTTCTAAAGTTCTATGGGCTGGCTTAGAAGGGCAGTTCTGATAGAGCATGCTAGTGAGAGACTGGGGGCAGCCAAGGGACTCCAGGAAGGTACTGGCTCCCCAAGTACAGAAAGGGGAGATAGAGAAGTACTCGATGTGAACTTTGCCTTCCTCATAATTTTGCCTAGGTTCACCTTGACCTCTGTAATAGCAGTATCTACTGCCCTAAGAGCTGTTCATTCCACCCAATGGATTTGGGAATGTTTGATTTGTCAATAAAGGCTATTTTTATAGTTTGTCACCCTTGTCCTATCCAGGCATAAATATGCCCTACTATATAAGTAAGGAGAACCTCGGTGTACTCTGTCCTCAAATATTTTGGAGAAGTAGTGGGAGGTGGGGTAGTGGCTGACAGCCAAGGTAAATACAAGAGGCAGTAGGTTCAGGACCTTGCTTTCTGACCTCATAGCCCCGATTCCTGGGCTATGAAATAATCCTGCATAATTACCCTTGCTTCATCCAGGGGTAGTGCTCACTTCGGGGCTTCTTATTTCCTTGTGGAAGACCTTATATCCTTATGGGTACAATCTGATAAACAGCAAATGATAGATCTCAAGACATGAACTCCAAAGTAATAATAAGCTAGTTTGCGCATGTGACTCGTGGAATCCACCTCATCCCTTCAAAAGCAGGTCATGCAACAAACGATCTCTCCCCTACCTAGGATTAGGAATTCACAGTCTTGACCCCTTAGCATTACTTTCGCTAATTCCATGACCCCTGGGAATCTGTACCCTGCATCTACTAAACTACAGTATCTGCCTGATTTTCAGTGTTGTAGCTGCTCTGTCTGGATCTGACCCATTTTCCAGTCTAGAGCTTGGACATCTACTCAACCCTGCCTGCCAACCTGGACTCCCATACTGACCTCTCTTGGCCAGCCATACCTTTTCATCACCTATATCCCAACATCACAAAGAGGGAGTAGTGGTATAGTATCCCTTGAGGCTAGGATAAAAAGGCATTTATTTAAATCAAATCTAGAAGAATTCGGGTTAGATAACAAAAGAAATTTCTAATTGTGGGACAGGCAAAAGAAGTTGGGAGTCACTACAATATGTAATCTAGGAAGCAGATGAGGGGTTTTTTTCTCCAGTGAGATAAAGAAATATGATGAGGGGTGGCTAGGTGGTACAGTGAATAGAGTGTCGGCCCTGGAGTCAGAAGGACCTGAGTTCAGATCCGGCCTCAGACACTTAACGCACACACAAACAAAAACCTAGCCGTGTGACCTTGGGCAAGTTACTTTACCCAAAAAAAAAAAAAAAAGAAAGAAATATGATGAATCAAGATCTTAGAATCTCTAAAGAAGTTTGAATGGAATTGCCTCAGGAAAGGTTAGAAAACCATTTGCTGGGGATATGGCAGATTGAGTTCATAACTCATCTACAATTTGGCTCAGATGTCCCCTGAAAACCCTTCCACCTCTGAGATGGTCATTCTGGGATTATGATGGAAGAGGAAAGGAAAAGAGGTAATTCAAGGATTCATTTCTCTGTCTCATATTCAATCACAATTACTGCCTCTCACCCCCACCAAAATAGAAAGGTAAAAAGACAGGAAGTAGAAATGGATTCTCTCTTAAGATTGATCCCATGAGTTTTGTTACAAGCTCCTTGAAAGCAGAAACTCCTTTTGCTTTGTTTTTTTTTTGTTTTGTTTTGTTATTGTAGCCCCAGTGCCTAGCACAGTGTATATAGTAAGTACTTAATAAATATTTATTGATCGCTTGGCTATATGTACGAGAGCAAACATTTAACTTATAATAAAATTACCTAGCAAAAAACTGGAAACAAAGTAGATGGCCAGTTAGGGAATGGTTAAAGAAATTGTGGCATGGGAATATAATGGAATGTTACTGTATTAAAAGAAACAACACATATAAAGAACATAGAGAAGCATGGGGAGACATATGAACTGATACAAAGTGACAAGAGCAAAACCAGGGAAATTATATCCAATGATTGAAACAATATAAGTGGAAAGAAAAACAACTAAAGATGAAATTGAACACTTTATAATGACCAAGCTTAGCCCCAAAGAAGAGGTAAGAAAATGAAATTCCTTTACCATGTTGCCAAGGTAGGTATACATTTCATATATTATCAAGGTCACTTGATGTGATGGTTGTTTTTGCCCTTTTTCTTTTCCCTTTCTTTAAAAAACCAAAATGTTGCTAAAGAGAGAGATCTGTTCAGAAATGAATCATTGAAAAAACCATTGGTATAAATTGAAATCCAAGTTAAAAAATAACAAGGCCTCCAAATCCAGAGATACAACAGACTTCTGCCTTGAAATTGGTCAAGTCAATACACCTCTCTGTTTCCTACCCTGATATGGAAAAATTAGGGGGTGGAAACTGATGACCTCTGAAGCTTCTCCCCACTCTAGGTTTTTTAATAGTGAGAATCAGAAATTCAAGTGTGGATCTTAGGCCTCAAATTCCCCCAGCCAGGCCACAAGAGAACCAAGATTAAATCCCAGACATTCTGACTCCCACACACTGTCCATAAGCCCACATTGCCCCTCACTCCAAAAAAAAAAAAAAAAAAAATCACTTGGCCTGATTCCTCTCAGTGAAGTTAGTTGTAGAAGGGAGGAGAGAAGCCTATTTTGAATGGCCTTACTTCACCTCTCCCTCTGTTTGCAATAAAATCCATCTGGGACCTGAATCAACAGAGATAATGGTGGAAAGAGAGGGACCATGACAGGAAGTGTTACAGAAGACAGTACCATTTGTGTAGTACTTTGCCTCCACAGTCTCCTTTCAAATGCTTGTGTTCAAAGTCTTCTCATTTTTAAGTGATATAATTAAAAGATTCCGAGGTGGAGAGTTTGGGTTTGAATTACCTCTGTTACTTACTACTTCTTTAATCTTTGACAAAATACCTCTTTTTTAGACCTCAGTTTCCTCAATGGTAAAATGAAGGGTTTGAACTACATAATCTCGAAGGTATCTTCCAACACTAAAATCAGTGATCTTATGGGTCCCTGCCTGGCCCCCACAGAAAGCAATATTTCTCCACCCTCCAACCTAGATTTGGTTTCCCTGAATTTGGACAATCCACAAGTCTCATCCCTCTCTGACGCTGATTTATTTGGAAGCATCTGTTGAAGCGTGACTGAAGGGTGTCTCGCCAGTCAAGAGCCCAGCTGTGGCAGATGTTGCTTTGGAATGCCCTCTGTGGTTCACACGCACCTTTCCCTTGCCCCAGTCCCCCTGACCTCCTCCCTTCTCTGTCTTGGGAAAGATATCATGACAGCCTGGGCACATCTGTGCAATTCATCAGGATGAGTGAAGAACAAGGTGCCCTGTTCTGGAGCCAGAGGTTGGGGGCAGTCTAGGAAGCAGGAGAAAGTGAAGGAAGCAAGGGAATGCCAGTCAGGGAGACCTGGGTTCCTGTGCTGACTAAGACATTAGCCTTGTTATCCTGGACAAGCCCACTTGCCCTTTCTGGGATCTGTTTATTAGAGAAGAGTCTATCATCCACTCAAAGTTCTCACCTATCCTATCAGAGCTCCATCTCCTTCATCTGTCAAATGGAGGTCAAGGTCATTAGCATATATTTCACAGGGTTATTGTGAGGATCCAGTGGGTTAATAGATGCTAAGAGCCTTGAAAAAATATAAAAAATAATAATAATTAATAGCTAACCTATAGCACCTACTATGAGCTAGGAACTGTGCTAAATGCTTTACCAATATTATCTCATTTGATCCTCCTAGGAGGCAGGTGTTATTATTATCGTTATTTTATAGTCAAAGAAATGAGTCAAGCAGAGGTTAAGTGACTTGCCCAGAGTCATACTGCTAGTAATCATATTAGGCATATGAACTCCAGTTTTCTTAATTCCAGACCCAGTGCCCTCCCCACTTGCATCACAAAGCAGTCTTATCCTTAAGAACATCAGTTCTTAATCTGTACCCATGTGTATGTATGCTGGACTGGGTCAGGTACCGAAGAGAAGAAACAAAGATGGCTCCTAACACCAGGGCTTGAGAAGAAATTGACTTCTGCTAGACAGGAGAAAATAAGCTCCTTAGGATCTGGACTTTTTCTTTCTGTCTTTGTCTTCTCAGTATTGGGGAGAGTGCCTTGAATACCTGAGGTGTTTAATAAATGATTATTAGACATATCAAAGAACTCTAAGAAGCCATACCAAATGGGAAGGCAGCCTCTTCCAGTTTCTGTTCAGAGTCTTGTTGGGATTACATAATTGTAGAATTCAGAATTGAAAATGATTTTAGAGTTGATAAAGTCCACAATCATTAAGCACTTTCTATCGTATGGGCAATGATCTGTGCTAGGTATATAAACACACATACATACAATGAAATAGCTCCTGTTCTCAAGAGGCTTGCATTCTACAAGATACACTCAAATAAGTAAATACATGAAGATGATGATGGTGATGATAACGATGGTGATGGGAAGAGACAGAGAGAGGAGGGGAAGGAAGAAAAGAGAGAGCCAGAGAGAGAGGAAGGGAGGGAGGGAGAGAGAGACAGAGAGAGACAGAGACATAGAGACAGAGAGACAGAGAGAGAGGCAGAGAGAGAGAGACAGAGAGAGAGGCAGAGAGAGAGGCAGACAGACAGAGAGAGAGGCAGAGAGAGAGACAGAGAGACAGAAAGACAGAACAGAGAGGGAGAGAGAGAGACGGGGGGGGGGAGAGAGAGAGGGGGGGGGGGATTCTGGCAACTAAGGAAATCAATGAAGGCTTCACAGCAGAGGCAGCCACTCAGATGAGCCTTATCAAAAGACAGGGGAGGGGCGGCTAGGTGGCGCAGTGAATAGAGCGCCGGCCCTGGAATCAGAAGGACCTGAGTTCGGAGCCGGCCTCTGACACCTAATCCGCACAAACAAAAACCTAGCCGTGTAACCTTGGGCAAGTTACTTAACCCCAATTGCCCTAAAGGGGCGGCTAGGTGGCGCAGTGAGTAAGAGCGCCGGCCTCGGAGTTTGGATGACCCGAGATCAGATCCGGCCTCAGAAAATGAGCACCCACGCATAAATCAAATGACTAGCCGTGTAACCTTGAGCAAGTTACTTAACCCCAATTGCTTTAAAAAAAAAAAAAAAAGACAGGGGACAGGGTTCCTCTGGGAGGCAGAGATGAAGAGCTGTGCTTTTCAGGCATGGGGAATAGCTTGCCCAAAAGTACAGACTGAAAGTAAAATGTCATCTTCAGGGAAGCACTTATAAGACAGTTTGTCTGGAAAGCAAAGCAAGTGAGGGACAGTGGAAGAAGGTGAGAAATGTAAATAGGAATTCAATTGTGGAGGGAGGGCTTTAGACCCAAGGCTATAGAGTTTGTATTTTAACCTGGAAGAAATAGAAAATCAGTACAATTTTGAGAACAGCAGAGTAGCATGGTCATATCTATGCTTTAGGAAAGTTGCTATGGTATGTGGTAGATGGATTGGACAAGGGGAAGAGTGGGAGTGGGAGAAACTAGTTATGGGCTTAAGGCTGACCACAAAGTCAGGAAGTCATAGATTCAAGTCTTGACTCGGATACATGCTGGTTGTGTAACTCTGGGCAAGTAACTTAATTTCTTAGTACTCAAGTAAACTGGTCCCAAACTTTTTTTTTTTACCTCCTCAGGATCCCCTTACATTCCTAAAGATTATTGAGGACCTCAAAGAACATTTGTTTATATGGGTTATATCCATTGATATTTGTCATTTCTGAAATTAAATGTTAATATGTTTATGTATTCATTTAATTATCAGTAATAAACCTATTATGAAATAATTGTTTTCCAGGACAAAAAATAGTGAGAATAGTGTAGGATATTATTTTGCATATTTTTGTTAATTTCTTTAATGTCTGGCTTAAGAGGAGATAAACAAATTTTCATATCTTGCTTCTACAACCAATTTTCTTTTGGTTGAACGATATGAAGAAAATCCATTCTTATACAGATATGCAATTGGAAAATGAGGAATATTTCAATAGGCAAATAATTTCTCCATTTTATTATGAAAATAGCTTTGACTTTGTAACCTCATGAATAGGTTTTGTGAGCCTCCAGGGGTCCATGGACTGTGCTTTGAGAACTGTAGCTCTAGGCAATTATCCAAGACTATATGATATAGACAGTAACTATGTGATCCTGGGCAAGTCACTTAATCTTGTTTGCCTTCGTTTTCTCATTTGTAAAATGAGTTGGGCTGGAGAAGGAAATGGCAAACAACTCCAGTATCTCTGCCAAGAAAACCCCACATGGGGTCATGAAGAGTCAGACAAGGCTGAAAATGACTGAACAATGACACACATTGTAGAGAAGGTGCCCACCTGTATCGATAATTATATTGATAACTCCCCACACCAATAAAACTACAAGTCTAAGCCCTATCTTCTAACCAAACCTAATAGAGGTGATGAGGGCCTAAAATAGGTTAGCAGTTGAGTAAAGAAGGATTCAAGAGGTACTGTGCATGTAAAGTGTTCAAGACCTGGCAATTGATTAGCTATAGAGGGAGGATAGGGAAGGAGACGAGTCAAGGCTGCCTCTGAAGTTCAATTTTGCATTATGGGGGGTGGGGCATTACTGTACCCTCAACAGAAAAAGGGAAGTTTGGTGGAGGAGAGGGGATTAAAGGCTAGGGGAAGGTAGTTCTGCTCTGCCATGTCAGAACGTACCATATCAGATGGTCCTGGCTGATATGAGAGGCATTGTGCAGAATAGCTCCCCCTTTGCTCCCCACTCTGTCCAGGCATTTTCCTTCCATCAGACCTGTACTGAAAACAATTACCTTGCCATTCCTCCAATGCCATCTAATTATGCCCTTGCTTGAAGAAGGATCACAGGGGTGAATTCAATTCAATTCAGCAGCCACTTATTAAATACCTCCTATTTGCTAGGTGTTAGTTTACAAAGACAAAAATCAAATAGACCCTACCTCAAGAAGTTGATATTCTCCTGTAGAAAAACAATAATTACTTAGCTATTAATAATAATAATAGCAGCTAATATCTACATAGCATTTTAATATTTATGAAGTGTTTTAAAATGTTATTTTATTTTCACAACAACCTCAGGAAGTAGGTTTTATTATTAGCATTGATTTTACAGGTGAGAAAACTTAATGCAGCAAAAGTTAATTGACTTGCCCAGGGTTACACAGTTAGATCTTCCTGACGCTAAGCCTGGCAAATACAAAATATAGACAAATTAATTGGACATGGGGGAGGTAGGAACAACTCATGGGATCAGAACAAGTTTCCTGTAGGAAGTAGTACCTCGGCTGAGTCTTGAAGAGAATTAAGCATTCCCAGGGAGATGTGGACAATCTGTAAAAGATGCAGAGAGAAAAGAGGGAATTGTTGCATGCAGGGAACAGCAAGAAAGTCAGCTTGGCTGGCAACACAAGGTGTATAATATGGAGTAATATGAAATTAGTTTGGAAAAATGGATTGGAGCCAGGCTCTGTGATGAGTTTTAAAAGGCAAAAAAAAAAGAATGTCTATTTCATCCTGGAGGCAAAAGATAACCACTTTGACTTCTTGAGCAGGGCAATGATATGGTCAGACCTTTAGAAATATAAATTTGGTACCCATGTGGGAGACGGATTAAAGGAGAATGGGATTCAGGGAGATGAAATGGGAGGCCATGACCACCATTCAGAGGCACCATAATAAGAGCCTGAATGACTATGTAGTAGGTAGTAGAATGACTATGTGAATGGAGAAGAAGGAACCAGAAATAAGTGCTGTGGGGGGGGGCGGGGGGAGAATCCACCATCTGCCAATTTACTTACTTGGCAACTTATTAATTATGGAGAGTCAAGGAAATTGCAAAGGAGGATGATTGTGATGGCTGAAAGGATGGTGGTGCCCTCAATAGAGGTAAGGAAAGGAAGAGGAGGGCTGAATTTAGAGGGGAAGGTAATGAGTTCTGTTGGGTGAATGTGATTTTTTAATGTGTTTATGGCATTTGGGGTCTTCTTTTTCAGATGGGAAAACTCATTCACTGCGAAGTAAAGGAGCATGGGATTATTGGATTGAAAAGTAGGAGGAATCTTAGAGCCAATCCAGCCTCAAATGTTCATTCCACAGATGAGAAAATTGAGCTTTAGAGAGGTTCTGACTTGGCCTCTTATGTATTTAGTAAGAAATAGAATCAGGAGTCAGGTTTCATGCCTCCAAATGTAATGATATCTCCATTAGACCATGCTGCCTCTCAGCTTTCTCAACTTGAAAAAGAAAATTATCACATTGGTCTGAGAATATGTGCAGTGGCAGCTTCAGAAAGGGCCAGAGTGTCCCTGAAAGACAGTGAGTGGCATGCTTCTATGGTCCTCCCTGAACGTGGGGTGCCCACACAGGAAGAGATGTCTGCCATGTTCCTTGCATTAGCGATGTGCCTGTTAGCAGGCATCCCAACTTGACGTTGGTGACAAAAGTGTATTGGGAAGGATGGATAAGTGGGTGCACATGGTGACAACCTTCTGTGGCCCCACAGCATTACCCAAACCTTGCGTCTAACCCTTTCCTCCCTCCCGCTGCCATCTCACTTCCTGAGGATAGCAATGGGATTGCAGCAGGGTTGTCCTGACACTCTGGCTCCAGAATTGGAATTGGAACATCAGGCAGGCCATTACAGTAAGTGCCAAGACTTCATTCATGAACCTCAACTTGCCTCACCAGGGAGACCAAGTAAGAGTTAGAATGGATGGGTCTACATACATCAATTAAGGCAGCAATTATCTGCAAATTGGATGGAATACATATGCCAATGACATACTGCTACTTGAAATTAACAGCTTGGGCATTTTTTGTAATGCCCAAATGGACACATTGTACACCTGCCAGCCTCAGCTAGGGACTGTGGTCCATGGGGAGCCCATCTGTTCTAGGATGAAGGCCAGAAGGCCAGCAGAGTCATTATCCCATAGGACTGCAGCAACTCCTTCATCCCGGCATGCTAGGATTCTCAGAAGAAAATTCACAAAGGCTTGCATAGATGTGGTGCTTTCCTTACAATGGCCAGCTTTAAATCTGTGCTCTCACAAACTCTGAAACAAAGCAAGTGGCCTTGTCCCCATTTTGCAGTGGAGAAAATAGAGGAACCAAGAAAGTAAATGACTTGCCTACATTCACAGTAAATAGTGAAGTTTAGATTCAAAAATGAAAACAAGCCAGTCCTTAAAACCTTGAATTGACCTGGGATGTGGGGGAGGGGATGAGGATACTCCATATCCATACTCCACACACAAGAAAGTCAATACAAAATGGCACAAGGAGGAAGAGAGCACTGAGGACTAGAAGAGTGAGAAGAGGCATCCAGTAGAAGGAGAGAGCTAAGCTGAGGCTGAATGGAAGCCAAGGATTCCAAGAAGTGTTTGGTAAGGAGTCTGTGCATTCCAAGCATAGGCACCAGGCAGCTTAGAAAAGGCACAGAGATGAGGAGGTGGAATCCTGAGGACAGGGAACAATAGGTAGACTGGGCTACTGTAGAGTACATGAAAGGTAGCACTGTGAAATATCCCAATTCTGATGAATGAATTTAGGGTAGCTTGGTAGCACAGTGGACAGAATGTCAGGCGTGGAGCCTGGAAGGCTCATCTTTGAGAGTTCAAATCTGGCCTCAGGCACTTATTAGCTGTATGACCCTGGGAAAGACATTTCACCCTGTCTACCTCAGTTTCTTCATCTGGAAAATGAGCTGGAGAAAGAAATGGTAGCTGATATACTTCCCAAATGGTGCTACAAAAGGTCAGGCATGTCTAATAAAGACTGAAATCTGTCATATAAGCCTGGAAAGGAAGGCTGGAGTCAGAGGGGCTGTTGCCTAGATCTGTGAAAGCTCCATTAAATCACTTTCAAAAATGCATTCACTTCAAAAACACTCATAAAGCACTATTCTAGGTACTAAGAATTGTGCAGAAAGATGGAAGAGATACTGGATTTAACTTAAATTGCAATTGCAGAATAAATTGCTGTGTGAGATCCAAAAGGGATACTCACAGTAGGTAGCCACCAGAGGGATGGGGAAGACTCTGGGACTGGGCATTTGAGTTGGGCTTTTAAAAAAGTGGAGAGGGGGCAGCTAGGTGGCGCAGTGAATAGAGCGCTGGCCCTGGAGTCAGAAGGACCTGAGTTCGGAGCCGGCCTCAGACACTTCATCCACACAAACAAAAAGAAAAAAACCTAGCCGTGTAACCTTGGTCAAGTTACTTAACCCCAATTGCCCTAAAGGGGCGGCTAGGTGGCGCAGTGAGTAAGAGTGCCGGCCTCGGAGTTGGGATGACCGGAGATCAAATCCGGCCTCAGAAAATGAGCACCCACACACAAATAATGACTAGCCGTGTAACCTTGAACAAGTTACTTAACCCCAATTGCTTTAAAAAAAAAAAAGTGGAGAGGAATTAAACAGGTGAAGAAGAAGAGGGAGGGCAATCTAGATATAGGGAAAGGGATAAACTGAGTTAAGAAGAAACATGATATATAAAGGGGGATAGAAACTACATATGTGCATATTGTCTCCCTTATTAGAATGTATGTTTCTTGGAGAGCAGATTGGAGGAGGGGATATCCAGTGTGATCACTACTTTGAGGTGGCTGGTAAGGGGAAAACGGGGAGAAAATTTGCAACTAGAAATCTTGCAGAAATGAATGATGTAAACTAGAAGTTAATAAAGCATTTGATAAAAAAAGAATATATGTTCCTTGAAAGTAAGGACTGTCCCACTCTGTTTTTTAATTTCTAATTTCTTGGCACAGTGCCTAGCAAATAGTAGAGGCAGAATAAATATTGTTGACAGGCTTAGGAGAAATTCTCTGAATAACTCAAGCAGACAAACATCCATTTCACTTTCAACAATAAGAAAAGGCATTCTCTTCCCCACTTCATCATCACCTTTTCTTATTTCCCATTTCCCTATGTTCACCACCACTACCACCCCTTGATTCTGGTCTGCAGCATAGTGAAAGTTTACCACATAGACACATAGTCCCATGTAAATACTTCACAGAGAGAACACAAAAGGCAGGGGGAACAGAATCTATTTGCTTTAGAGACTGATTCTTGATTTCCCTCATGCCAGCAAAAGCCAGTTGTCATGTCTGGGCTAAGTAATAAACAGTTCCTAAGGAAAGAAAAAGTTTCTTAGCTGATCTCTCATCTCACATAGCACTGAGCCCAGAAAGAACACCTGGCAGGCACATCTGGCCCCCTAGACCAATAACCCTCTCAGAGAATCATGGTACAACATTGTTTCTCCCCATATCGTACCAGCTTTAGGAGTCTTAATACATACTCAATCCAAAGATTCACTGGGTACCCTTGGGAAAATCATTTAACTCTTTTGACCCTCAGTTTCTCCCTCAACACAGTGGGAAGTCTCCTCTCTGCCATCTCCACCCCCCACTGAATCACAAAGGGTCCTTGTGAAAACACAAAATAGTAGCCTTTAAAAAATGATTTCTAAAAATTCCAAGGAAAAAGTATCTATAATAACACAAGGTAGCTTTACTCTTATGAATACTATTGATAAATACAAAGACATATTGTTTTAGGGTGCCTCTGCTGATTCAGGTCCAATTTTGTCCCTTCCCTGTATAGCTACCAAGGAAGCCTTGTGACCTTGACATAGATACACTGAACTGTTTTGGTTTGCCCAGAAGGTTTAGAAATTCTCCCCTTATCTCTTCACTAGGATAAAGGAACTGGGGGCTGAGCAGGAAGGAGAAAGTGGTTTGGGGTTTATTTTTTTCTTTGTAGGAGAGGGATCTAGCCTTTCAAGAGAAGAGAGGAGCTACTCGAAAGATATGGGGAGAGATGGGAGCCAGGAGAAGAGGGACAGCCATGTGAGTTGGCACCATGGGCAGACCTCCTTGGAGCCAGCTAGTCCTGTCTAGCTGATTAGACCAATTAATTTGCTATCTGTTCAGGGACAGATAGCACTGGGAGACTAAGAAGAATGATTGTAGAATGTGTGGTGGCAGGGAGGAGGATGGGGGGGGCGATGTTGGTGCTACTGGGAACAGAAAGAAAGGCCTAAACCAATGACTAAAATACACAAATAAAATTTTTTTTGAAATATATTGGTTAATAAGACTTCAGATAGTCCCCAGGCAGAGAGGGAAAGTCTCACCCCAGAACTACCCCCATATACTAAGGCTAGGAGCTGGATTTCCTTACCTCTATATCTTTCTTAGGACCAGTTTCATAAACTCTAGAATGTTAGAGTTTGAAGTATACAGAACATAGATTTGTTATAGTTGGAAAGGCCCTTAGAATTTAAAATATCAGACCTTGAAAATTCCCATTTCCTCCTTCTCTAATCCCTGTTATTGAGTTAAGTTTACCAAGGGAAAAAAGCCCCTTTCTCCTTAACTTCCTGCTCTCTCATCACTAGCCATTTGAGCACTCTCCTTCCCCAGGTTCTAGGGGAAGCTTAGCCTTCCTTGAACTTTGGACTTTTCCTCTCCAACTCCACCATATTCTATTGTTAAACTCTCCTTATCTACTGATACACTCTTTCTACCTTGTTGAGCTCACAGAAACCTGGATTTCTCTAGACGTCAACCCAACCCTGCCCCCTTCTTTAGCAGGGTTTCTCCTTTACTCATATCCAACAATTTCTTGGGCCAGATGGAATTCTTTCTCCATAATGTCATTTCCAGAACACTCTTACATCTTGAAATTTCTCCTCCCTTGAGGTTCACTCCATCTTTCCATTTCATCTAGTCTACTGGCCTCCAGTTCTCTCCCCTTCCTTTTACCAGGAGTCTAGTATCCCTGACTCCTTCCTATCTGCCCCAGAACCTGACTTCATATTTAAGAACTTTATGATAAACACTGATATCCCTTCAAACATCTTGGCTAATCAACATTCTCAGCTCCCATGACCTATATATTCAGTGGATCTTGAACACCTAGAGAGTTGGTCATGTCTTAGATTTCCTTATCACCAATAGCTGTTATCTCCATGAACTAGACCAGGAGTGGGGAACCCATGGCCTCAAGACTGCATATGGCCCTGTGGGTTCTCAAATGTAGCCCTCTTACTGAATCTAAATTTTACAGAACAAATTTACTTAATAAAAGGATTTATTCTGTAAAACTTGGGCTCAGTCAAAAGGTGCACCCTATAACCTAGAAGGCCACATGTGGTCTTGAAGCTCCAGGTCTCCCACCCCAATCTAGACAGTCTCCTTTCTAATCATAATCTGCTCTTTAACTACCACATCACCCTAATCTTTGTACCCCATACATCACCCCTGATTTGGCTTCACTTTCCACCATTCACAATTGTAAGCCTATAGTTGCCTAATCCAACAATACATTGTCCTTTCCCTTAAAATCATTGCCCCAATAGGGACATTGCTTGGGCCTTTCTAACCCCTAGTCCTACCATTCTACTTCTGTGGGATTCCATTCATACTCCGTATTCTACGTGTGTCAACTAAATCTGCTACAAATTTATATTAGATAATCTCTATTAGACACTCACTGCAGCATGGCAACCTATTTTCATTTTTTTTTCCTGATTAACTATCACACTTCTCACTACAAGAATTCTTAACCTTTTCCTCTAAGTGACTTAAACCACAATGAAAACCATTTCTCTCAGCAGAGGACACTGACTTCTGTTTTAATGAGAAAATCAAAGCCATCTCTAATGAGTTCCCTCTTTTTCCCCTATGCCACACCTTAAAACTTTATACTATTTCCCCATTCTCTCATTTGTTTGCTCCAGTCTCTGAGAAAGAAATGACTCTTCTTGTAAAGCCAACATTTCTACCTGTACCCTGGATCCCCATCCCCTCTTCTGGGATCGTTCCTCTTTGTCCCCTCCTTGTCTCTTTCTCATTTTCAATTGTTCATTATCTGCTGGCTCCTTCCCCTACTTCTAGACAAATTCATCTACATTGATTAGCTCCATCTACTTCCTTACCACCCACTCCAATCTCCATCCCTTGCAATCTGCTTGACAACCCTTTACTCTATTGAACAGGTGCCTCTAGTCAGACAACAATATATTAACTGCTAAATCCAGTGTTCTTTTCCCAAAACACATTATACTTGTTCTCTGCAGTTTTTGACATAGTCAATTGCTTATTGACTCCTCCTGGAAACTCTGCTCCCTTGACTTCCCCAAAAGTACACTTTCCTTCTTCTTTTCCTACCTATCTGACCACTCATTCCTGGTCTTTTTGGTTGGATTATCATCCATCTCTCACATCTTCAACGTGTATTGTGAGCCCATCCATTCCTCTGTACCCCAAAGCACTGGATCTTATTTTATTCCTTTTCTGCACTTTCTTCCTTGGTGACAGAATCCATTCCCATGGATCCAATTCTCAGGTCTAGGCAGATGGCTCCCAAATCTATATACCCAAACCCCTATGTCTTTCCTATGGCTCTTCCATATAGCCAAGGGACTGCTGAACATTTCTGCCTGAATGCCCTGTCTGCATCTCAACTCACCACCATCATGTCCAAAATTGAATGTTCCCCCCTTATCTAGCCCCCAATACCAAATTTTCCTATTTTTTGAGCATACTACAATTATCCCAGTTATTGGGTTCAAATCTTGGCATCATCCTTGACCTTCCCCTCTCCCTTCATTCTTCCGTATATTATCAGTAGCCAAATTTTGTGTTGTTCTACTTCCACAACTCTCACTTTCATCCATCTTCTTCTCTCTGCTTATATGGTCAACACCCCAGTTCGTCATCAATTACCTCTAACTTCATCTATTGCAAAAGCCTCCAAGTTGACTGTTTCCAGTTTCTTACCTCTTCAATCCATCTCACATAAAGCTGCCAAAATAATTGTACTAAAGGCACTGGCTTGACCATGTCACCCCCCTTCTCAAAATCCTCAATTACCTCTAGGATAAAATACAAACTCCTTAGCTTGGTATTTAAAATCAGCCGCAAATTTAGGGTTAGACTCCAATCCACCTTACCAGACTTCTTTCATAATACTCCCCTGATCCTTTGCATTCTATGTTCCAGGGAAACTGGATTACTATCTATTCCCAAGTATTTCATTACATTCAACTCATTCTTGTACCTTCCTATAGAATGTCCATAAATGCTTGGCATACATTCTCTCCTCTTCTTCTTTATGTTAAAATTCTCACCTCACTTCAAAACTCAGTTCATATATCAGATGGTCCTGTAAAATGCCTTTTCAGATCTCTCCCACTCCAGCTGTTAGTGATCCCTCCCTCCTGAAACTACCAATTATGTTTCAGGTATTTAATTGGAAAGGAGAAGGAGGAGGGGGGGAGGAGAGAGAGAGAGAGAGAGAGAGAGAGAGAGAGAGAGAGAGAGAGAGAGAGAGAGAGGAATGTAAACCTCTTGAGGGTAGAAATTATTATTTTTTGCCTCTGTATCCCAGGACTTATTAAAGTGCCCTCCACATATCAAGTGCTCAGTAGATTACTGCCATTATTAGTGTTGGAGAAATAACCTATTATTAGGTTAGGCTTAGAGCATAGACTATTAGTAGGGAAAACTGCACAGAATTTAGAACAAGAAGATTTGAGTTTGAATTCAAGTTTTGTCACTTCCTAGCTCTAATACCTTGAGCAAATAACTTAGCTTCTAGAAGCTAAACACATGGATAATTATAATGCCTGCACTGCCTATCTAGTAGAACTGGACTAGATTGTGGAGGAATTTGTGGCTGGCAGATCCATGACCAGGCTATTCCAATAGTCCAGGCAATGTTGGAACATGTCCAAGAGATGTTGCAAAGGTGAAATTGACTGCAACAGATTAGATATGGTGGGACAGGGAATAAAAGATTAGTGAGAAGTTGAGGATGACAGCTCAGTTGTAAACCTGTGGGACTGAGTATGGTAGTGCCCTCAACAGTAATAGGGAAGTTAAGAGAAGAGAAAAGCCTAGGGGAGAAGATAATAAGTACAGTCTTTGACATGTTGATTTTAAGATGTCTACTGGATAGAAAGTCTGAGATACCTGAAAGTTTATTTAAAGATGAGAAACTGGAGGTCAGCAGAGTGGTTGGGTCTCAATAAATAGATTTGAGAATTATCAGCATAGAGATAATAATTAAATCCATGATCAAATGTCATGTAGAGAGAGAAAAGAAGAGGACCCAGGACAGCACCCTGGGGGATCTCTATAGTTTTGGGTGGATGAGGATCCAGAAAAAGGAGATGAAGAATGAGCAGTCAGATATAGGGAGGAGAACCAGAAGACATTAGTATCTAGAAAAGAGAGTATTAAGGGGCATATGATTGACAGGTTCAAAAGTTGTGGAGAGGTAAAAAAGAATGAGGATCAAGAAAAGGGCATTATATTCGGTGATCAGAAGATCATTGGAGAGAGCAGTGTTAGATGAATGATGAGATCAGAAGCTAAGGAGTTAAGAGGGTGAGAGGGAAGAAAGTAGAGGCATCCATTGGCTTCTCAAGGAGTTTAGCTACAAAGGACCAAAGAGATTTAGGATGGATATGGAAATGGAAGGATCTAGCGAGAGGTTTTGAGGATGGGAGAGGTATTGATGGGTTTATAGGCAATAGAGAAGCAGCCAGAGGTTTGGTTCTGGAGAAGATAAGGGGAAAGCTCCCATAGCAAAGCCTAGAGTGGCTCCCAAGGTGGAATCCAAGTTACTAGTAGGGAGGATGGATGGAACAGAGGCTGCATGATTTAGCACTGATGGCCAGGAAGTCATGGGCACTTATTAAGGTTTGTTGAATTGAATTGTTGAAAGCCTTCATTTTACAGAAAAGGAAGCTGAGGTCTCATTAGGGAAAGTAACTTGCCAAAGATCACAAAACTAGCAAATGACAGAGTCTAGATCCAAAACCAGGGCCTCTGAAATAAAAGCAACTACTCTATATCATAACACCATTTACTGAATGTTGTATTGTGTTGTGCTGATAGCCCCACCCTAGGTCATTCCCTATGAAGACAGGACAAGTGGAGGTTCTTCTAGCATCTTACTCAATTAGCATCTGGAGCTCAGCTCACTCAAATGGGAACCTAAGAGCTACTCCTCTAAGCTCATCACTGGTGTAGGGAGGCAAGTAGTATAAGGCAAGATCCTGGGGGAAACCTTGTCCTAGAATCTTAACTAGGGTGTGGTGATTGAAGTTCTTTTTCCCCCTAGAGCACTAAATTTTAAGGACATTGATAGTATTCACAACTGTTTGGCAGATAGAAACAACAGAGCTTATAGCACCTAGTTAGCAAGAATGATTAGTTCAATTGGGGAACTATCAAATGAGCGGCTTGGATGAATTCTTCTCCAGTCTCCATCTTTCTCTTTCTCCTCACTACTGGTATCCTTCCCCTCCTCACTCTCCTTACACACACTCATCTCAAGGCTTTCCTCTTGGTGCTTGCCCCAGTATCATAGTTTGGGATACTTTCCTCAAACACAAAAATTCTTGGTTAAAGATCCATCCTGTGCTATCCTGGGTACTGTCTGCCTGGAAAGGATCATAAAGGCCTTAGAAGCTACTGAGTTTAATGGCTTCATTTGACATTTCAAGCCCAATGAGGTTAAATGATTAACCCCAGGCCATAGGAGTATAGCTTTAAAGCTAAAAGGGAGAGTCTAAACCCTCTCATTTGACAGATGAGAAAACTGAGGCTGAGATAAGTGACTTACACAGGGTCACACAGCTAGCAAACACCCAAGGTAGGAATTGAATCCCAATCTTTCTGAGTCTAAGTCCAGTGCCTTGCCCACTCTACTATGCTGCATTGTATGGTTTGTCCAGCGTTAACAAGTGGTCCAAACTCCAGGAGGGACTGAGACTTTGGCACGTATGAGAAATCCACCCAAGAGTATGAGTGAGACAACAGAGAGCTGGTCTTGAAACCTAGGAGTTCTGGGTTCAGTTCCTGCTCCTGACATCTTCTGGCTGAGAACCAAGACAGCTAATTTGTTCTTCTGGTTTCTCCAGCAACTCTAAGTTTCCAAGTTGGATAGTGTGTATTTGTCTGCCTTGGAGAAAAGACCTTCCTACACATCAATACAATCAATGATAAATCCAGTCCACAAACAACATGAGCCAAGGACATGACCAGAAGGGGACCTAGGCTTAATGAGGAGGCTGGTGTGCATGTTGTTTGTTTTCCAGAGAAGTCCCTGGCAGAATTGAATGCCCTTTAGAAGAAGTTCAAAAGGAACAAAGTTTAGAATTTGAAGCTTAGAAGAGAATTGGCTATGTCAAGCAGGGCTGTACAGGGGCAGAAGCACTATATTAGGAATCAGAAAAAGCTGAAGGCAAATCCTAGCTCCTCCAGTGATCTCCAGTGATCCTCCAGTTGACCTTGGCCAAACTTCTTCATGTCCAAGGTCCTCGGATTTCTTTATGTGTGAAATAAAGGATAGGAATGGATGGTCTTTAAGGGCTCTTTAATCTCTAAAGTCTCTCCATTTTGATTCTCTCTGGACTCTACCCCTACACACATTGTCTTTCCCCATTAGAAAGGTAAAGCCTTTGAAGGCTGCTTAAGGGTAGGGACTGTCTTGCTTATTTTCATTTGTATTCCCAGTGCTTAGCATAATGTCTGGTTATTTATCTATCTATCTATCTATCTATCTATCTATCTGTCTGTCTGTCTCTCCATCTATCCTTCTATCCACCTATTCATCTATCTATCATCTATATCTACCTATTATCTATTTATCATCTATCAATCTATCCATCTATTTATCATCTATCTATATCTATCATCTACCCATCTATTATCTATCATCTATCTATATCTACCTACCATCTATCTATTATCCATTTATCATCCATCTATCATCTATCTATCTATCATCTATCCATCCATCTATCTATCTATCTATCTATCTATCTATCTATCTATCTATCTATCATGTATTTATCAGTCTCTGTATGAAAATAGGAGATCCTGACAGAGGATCTAGTTCTTTTCCACAAGTGCACTTGAAGAACACTGTAGAACCAATGGGAAGGGAGCTGACAATTGAAGAACAAACAAGCATAAGCTTCAATAGCTCCTCTGACTTAGAAAGCAAAAAGAAATTCCCTGGGGGTGGCTAGGTGGCTCAGTGAGTAGCGCCTCAGCCCTGGAGTCAGAAGGACCTGAGTTTAGATCCGGCCTCAGACACTTAACACACACAAACAAAAACCTAGCCGTGTGACCTTGGGCAAGTTACTTAACCCCAATTGCCCTCCGGAAAAAAAAAAAGAAAATAAATTCCCTGGAATATGGAGAACACAAACAAATGAGGCCATATTTGTAAAGTACTTAGCACTGTGCTTGATTGTTGTTCAATCATTCCAGTCATTTCTTTGTGGCCCCATTTGGATTTTCTCAGCAAAGAACTGAAGTGGTTTTGCCATTGTCTCCTCCAGCTTATTTTACAGATGAGAAAACTGATGTAAACAGAGTTAAATGACTTGCCTAGGGTTATATAGCTAGTAAGTGTCTGAGGCTGGATTTGAACTTAGGAAGATGAGTCTTCCTCACTTGAGGTTTAGCACCCTAAACACTATGCCACCTAGTTACTCTCCTGGCACCTAGTAGGTACTTAATAAATGAATGTTTATTCCCTCCTCTCCTTCCCTAGAATAGGCTAACCAAAAATATTGTTTCATTCTCTTTCCTGGAGATAACTTCAGTGATAGGTAGGATACAGCCATACCTGGAACAAGAGAATGAACATGATGTCAGTCTCCTTAGTGACAATTTGAAGATTCTAATTTGGTCTGGAAAGCAGTTAAGCAGCCCTACCCTGCCCAGCCCAGCTCAGAAACAACAAAGTTTATGAGACCAGGGTCACTTGGGGGTATAAGCTGGAGTGGGGAGGGGAGCCTGTAAAAGCCAGAATTCCCCTTTTGAGATTGAGGATGAGGGGAGGGCAGGAAAATTGCTTGCCAAGGTACAGAGGTCCACATCCCTGTGTCCCATGCAGGCCAGGCCAGGTCACGTTCCACAGTAACTAAACCCAGCCTGTCAAGGACACCATGAGGAGGGGAGGGGGAAGAAATAAACTATATACAACCAGGATTCCAAGGGGATTTGGTTTCAAAGTTACACCAGCCATTTCCTGGAATCCAATGGGAGCAAGTTCTGAGAATTGGAGGTGGGGGAGGGGAGGGGAGGAATGAAGAGGGGGGGAAAAAAACCGAAAGAGAAAAAAGACAGAGTGACATGTGGGTGCGTGTGCTGGGAAGGAGAGAAGAACCCAGCTCACATGGAATAGAAGTCATGTTGGCAGGACAAGGCTCCCAGAGGTAAGAAGGAGGTCCAGCTGGGGACAGCTCCTGCACGACTCATCAGTTCCCCACTGCCACCACCACCCTTCAAGGCCGGGTGGGGGGAAGAAAGAGAAAGGAATAATAAAATCTGCTGTGCTTGCAGAATCAGGCCAATAAGGACACTGAATGCCCCCCTTTCCAACATACACACACCATACACACATCAAGTCTACCAGAGAAGATTGAAGGGGAAAAGAAATAAGTACCCAAACTCCCTCAGCCCTTCCCTCCCTAACCTTTGGAGTTTTCCTATCTGTAAAATGGGCCCTGAAAATAGATGATTTGGGTCTCTTCCAGTTCTTGAACCTATGTATTCCTCTTCCCTCCATCCTCTCTTTCATATTCCTTTCTTTTTTAACTTCAGTCCCCACCTATTCCATCTCCGGTTCATAGACCATCAGAGACTCTCCAACTCCCTTGTTTTATACAAGAGAAAACTGCGACCCAGAGAAATGAAGTAACATCTCCAAATTGATACAGATACCTACAGGGGTAAAGCCAGGTCTAGACCCTAGGTCTCTCTCTCTGTCTCCCTGTCTCTGTCTCTCTGTGTCTCTGTCTGTCTGTCTGTCTCTCTCTTTTTGCTTTTTGGAAGGGGGAAGGCAGGGCAATTGGGGTTAAGTGACTTGTCCAAGATCACATGGCTAGTAAATGTTAAGTGTCTGAGGCCAAATTTGAACTCAGGTTCTCCTCACTCCTGGGAATGTGCTCTATTCACTGTGCCACCTAGCTGCCACCCCCGACCCCAGGTCTCCTATAAGACTCCCAACACAGTGCCACTTCCACTGTAATCACCAATCGACCAAGAAGCATTTATTGAGTGACAGGCACAGTGCTAGTCTTTAGCACACTCCATCTGTTCCTCATCCCATCATTTTCCCACCATAGTTTCTTCTCTTTCTTTTCTCTCCCAGTTCTAGGCTTCTAAAACTAAATAGTTTGGGAGTGGCCAAAGCAAGCTTCCACTGGGACCATAGCTGTGGTCCATTCAAGGATTCAGACCTTGGAAGTAATAAAAATTTTTTGTCATTTTTCAGCTCTGTACTTTCCAAGAAGGACAAAATGCACTCTGTACCTTTCTTCATAATCTCCCCAAGTTATTGGGTAGGTGAGGATAGTGTAATAGATAAAAAGACCAGGGAGGAAGAACAGTTGGGGAGTCATTGATTGAAACGAGACCAGCTCTCCCATTCCTTATAAGACTGCCCCACATACACTTTTCATTGAATCTGTCTCTCATCCTATACTTTCCATCACCACTGAGCTCATAAAGAAATGACTTGTGACCATTTAGACAGGGAAGCAGTTATCACACAAGGCCATCAATAGTTTACATCAAAGATCGATAATGCTAGACTAACTTTGTTTCCTTCTATGATGGGGTAAATGGACTAGTAAGCCAATAGATACCAGAGAGATAAATGAATTTCAGCAAAGCATTTGACAGTCTATCATTATCCTTGGAAAAGGTGGAGAGATATGGACCACATGATCATATGGTTAAATAAGTTGATAACTAGATAACTTCAGATAAAAACTAGATAATTTTAGATAAATTCAGAACTAGATGAATGACTGATCACAATGAGAGAAGACATTAATGGATAGATGTCAAGTCAGAGACATGTCTCCGATAGACTGCCCTGAGGATCTTTTCCTTGACCCTAGGCTGATCAACATTTTTATTAATGACTTGGTTGAAAGATTAAATCAGTATACTTATCAAATTTGCAGATGACGTGAAGCTGAAAGAGAAAGCTAAAATATTGGATGATAGAATTAGAATCCAAAAGGATTGCTAAAGGCTAAACAGATGGACTGAATCTAATAAAATGAAACAATGTGTATAAATGTAAAGTCCCTACATTTGAGCTGTGTGGGTTTTTTCCCCTAACATTGCTCAAGTACAGAATGGAGAAGAAATGGCCAGGCAGCCAGTTTGTGTGAAAAAAGATCTGTGGGTTTCAGTGGAATGCAAGCTCCGTATGAGTCACCAACATTACATAGCAGCCAAAGAACTAATTCAATCTCAGGCTGTGTTAATAGAAATAGAGTATTCAGAACTTTTCCTCAAAAGCATTACAGTGTCCAGCACCAGGCAGGTGATAGTTTTGCTGTGACTCTGCCCTGGTCAGAGCCTATCTAGGGTATTTTGTGCACCTCTGGGCACATTCTTGGACATTAGCAAATATAGTCAGTGCTTAATAAATGTATATGGAAAACTGCCTGATACTGGAAAGACTGGAACCCATGATATTGTACCAGGACATGTCAAAGAGCAAGGGATAGATAGCCTGAAGAAGAGGAAAAAAGTTGGGGGAGGGGGGCGAATATGATAGACATCCCAAAGTGTTCAGAAGGCTACCACAAGAAACAGAGATTGGATTTCTTCTGTTTGACCCCAGAGGCTAGAATTAGGAACATAAAGGCAAATTGTTGCTAAATGTAAGGGAAATTTCCCTAACAATCAGAGATTCTAAAAATAGAATGGACTGCCTTGGGAGGGAATAGGTTTCCTATTATCAGAATCCTTTAGGAAGAGGGTAGATGATCATTTGTTGGGGATGTTACAGAAGAAATTCTTGTTCAGATACAGATGGCCTAGATGAGGCACCTCCAAGCTGTAGCATTCTGGGATTGTCTGAGCTAAAGCTTGGCACTCCTCTGGTGAAGTGGCATTCTGGTTTTTGTTTTGTTTTGTTTTGTTTTTAGGAGTCTCCATTTCATCTTCTCAAGCCCTAGAACTTCTCTATGCCCAGCTTTCATCTAGCGCATACCATGTACGGAGGAATCTAGAAAATCAGAGATATTAAAAAAATGAGGATTCAGGAAAGTTAAAAGTTTGTCCTCCCTGTCCCACACACACATGCCTCCTGCTAGGGTTTGGTCTCTTCTCATCAGCCTGGAGATAATCTGATACTAAGCTATATTGATATAATAAATATTTGTATTTCTCTCTCCTATACCTCCTAATATCTCCTGAGAAGAGTTTACTGAAGAGACTCCTCTTGGTGTCTCCTAAACATCAGTATCAGGAGGAAACTCGTCCTCCAACCAATGAAAGCTTTTATTACTTTATTAGCAAGCTCCTACTGTGAATGGCTCTATGCCGAGTGAGACAAGAGCAGTGTTTTCCATAAGGATTTCTAGTCTAGTATTGACATGAATAATATACCCATGGCCTATATAAACCCATGTTGTTTTTATGTAGAAGACATTTCCACGACAGAATAAATATACCAAACAAATTTAATAAAATCCTAAGCCTAGTACTTGAGTAACATTCAGGTCATATGGTATAACATCATTGTGTTAGTCCGGAATAACAATTTATCCTTTATCTTACAGAACCAGAAATCATTTGAGGGGGGAATCTTCCCACACAGGTAAAAGAAATCATAGGTACACTTAGCTACTTTGATGTATGGATGAGTTTCCTTATCCACATGAGTACTCCTACCAGGGATTCTGATTCTAACCCATCCAAACCTTCTCACTCCACATGTTCTTTGTCTATAGCTTTCTATAAATTTTCCAGAGGGTCTTCCCAATATGCTAAAGGCTACGAGTGCAATTAGAGCTGTCAATCTATTTTATCCCTCACCCTTCTCACTCTGGTCTACCTCCTTTTCTGGTCATGCATGGCCTGAATGGTGACTTCTATACTACTTTACCCACACAAATTAATCTATCCATCAACTACTAATGGCACTACAGCCCATTTATATCCACCACACATCTTTCCATTTGAACTGTGAATCACCTGCCATTTTGATTCTTCTGAGATCCCAACATTCCATTATCTATAGGTTCTATAGATCTAGGTTCTATCTATAAGCAGGTATGTGTAAAATATTTGTACTGATTAACTCAAAATCAGAGTATTGTAGAATTTGAAAGTTTGAAGGGACATCAGCATTCATCTAATTCAACCAATACACAAAAAGAAACAGCACAATGTACCCATCAAATAAGCTCTAGCCTCTCCTTGAGGACCTCTAGAAAGGGGAACGCCCCACCTATCCCATCATTCTTTCACATTCTGTGATAGTTCTAATTATTGGAAAGGTTTTCCTGACATCAAGTGGAAATTGGACTCTTGGCAACTTGGCAACTTGTACTAAATGTTGCTTGTTCTACCATCTGGGAACAAATTGAATTCCTTCTTTTTCTACTCAAAGACAGCTATCATATTTCCCCTTAGTCTTCTCCCAGGTAAAGACACCTAGTTCTTCCAACTGATCCCCATATGACATGAACACCGAGCCCTTTACCATTCTGGTTGTCCTTATTCAGACACTTTTCACCTAATGAAGGCCTTTCATAAACCATAGGGCCCAGAGCCAAACATACTCCAGAATAGGTCTGGTGAGAGCAAAGCACACTAGTATACCTCCCTTTTCCTGGAAGCTAAGCCTCCTGCAACATAGCCCAAAGTGTCACTAGAATTTATTTTTTGGCTGACTCACATTGAGTTTACAGTACAATAAAACCCCTGACCTTTTTTTAGAAATACCATCTATTCCTCCATCAAATTATACTTGTAAAGTTGATCTTTTTGGTACCCACATGAATACTTTCCATTTATCTCAAAGGACTGTCTATCCAACTACATGTAACAAAATTGGTAATGACTTTCTTCTCATTCAATGAGGCCATGAAAATTAACAGTTTTCCTTGCTTGAGGAAAAAAACAAAAACAAAGTAGACATCATGTCTAAATGAGATAAACTGTGTTTCTCTTCCTTTTTACCCCTGTGTTGGTCTTTCCTAGGATTTGGGGTTGATTAGAGGGCAAGACAAAAGGAATTAATTTTTGCTAGTGACAGATAGGGTTTTTTCCCTGAGCTTAACAAAATAGAGAGGGTAAGAAGAAAGAGGAAGGGATGACAGGGAAAGAAAGCATTGGGAAATGTCAGTAGGAAAAAGTTTTGTGGTGTGGTAAAAATGTTGTCAGGTTCAGAAATGTTTGGAACCCAGCTGAAAAGAGGAGGCAGAGCCAAACAAGGCATTCTGGATAATCCTCAATTATTTCAGGGCTAAACTAGTGTATGGATCCTCCAGACCCTTCTCCTCCCTCTCCCTCCCTCCTCATTGGCTATTGTCCTGATTACTAGCTCCTCTCTGGAGAAATAAGGGGTGAGGGTGGGTAGAGACAGGGATGAGGATAAGAAGGGAAATCCACTTCTTTCTCAATTTTGCCCCACCAACAATTCTAGTGAACGTCAGGCTGATGTCAGAAGAGGATTAAGCTATTGGCTAAAGTGAAACTTTTGGATTCTCTGTGAATTTCAACTCCCTAAACTATCCCTTTGCCCCTTAGCCATGGAAAATCAAAAGACGAGCACATGGCAACAAATGCATTAGGCTGTTCCCCTGAATGACAGCCAAGTTGGAATCAGAGCCCAGTAATAGAGCCTTTTACATTTAGAGACTCAAATGGTCAAGAACTGAGTCTTCCCCCTAGGAAACCAGAAAGTTGGGGACAGGAGTGGGTGAAGACGGTTCTGTGTGTGTGTGTGTGTGTGTGTGTGTGTGTGTGTGTGTGTGTGTGTGTGTGTGTGTGTCGACAAAGGCCATTTCATCCATTCCTCTGATTTGAAGTCAATTATCTCTCTAATCTCTGCCAAACAGAAAAGTAGATTTCAATCAGGGCTGTGCTGGAGACAGTTTCTATCAGCTCTAGAAAGAGACTGTTAAATTTTTAGTGTGACATTTATATCTCAGAAATGGGTAAATGCTACAAATCAGAACTTGATTTATTGTTTTGCTGATTATACAGACATAAGCAAGTGATGGAGAAAATGTGAATAACTCAGATTAAACTTAAAAGTATGTCCTATGTACATCTTTTCCCTAAAAACCTAGTTGTTAAATATTTACCAGCACACGGGCTGATTTCAACTCCAGACTGAAAGGCTTCCTAATGATTAGAGCTACTCCAGAATGAAACAGCAGGGAAATTCTCAATAGAAGTAGATATTCAGTATGATTCCACATTATTTTTCCCTCATGCTGTATATTCCAATTTTGTGTTGCCCATATACAACATTCTACCTGCTGCCTCAACACTCAGGCTGTCTACCATGCCTGGAATGCTCCCCCTCCTTACTTCTGCCTATCTCTATCTCCCTTCCAAAATCAGTTCAAAAACTATCTCCTTCCTACATAAAACCTCTACTGATTCCTTGAGTTGTTATTGCTCTGCCCCCTCTTAGCCCCAAATTATTTTGCATTTACAAATCTGAGTCTCTCCTCTTCAAGTCACTATCACCACCCCCAGGAGAATGTAAGCAGAAATACTTAACAAGTGACCCTCCTTTTAAAGACTTCCAGTAATGGGCTGTCTACTCTTAGAAAGCCCTTTTGATTTCAGCACACCTCTAATCCCTACCAAGTTCTTCCTTGTCTTGAGTCAAAATATGCCTCCTGGGTACTGTTGGTCCTAGTTCCAACCTCTGGGATTGGGTAAAATAAATCTAAGCCCTCTACGATATGGTAGCCTTCAAAGAGTTGAAGGCTGCCACCCTGGTAGGTGCTGTGAAAACAGCATTATACACATAGTGTGGCTTCAAGTCCTTTGCCATCCTGATTGTCCTCTTCTGGACTATAGGTCATCCATATCACTCCTAAAGTATGGTTCCCAGAGCTGTATGCATTATAGAAGGTATTGTCTAACCATCAGCAAGTATAGTAGGGTTATTTCCTCCCTCATTCTGGACATTGTTATCAGCCTCCCTTCCCACTTCCCTCCTCCATCTTATTTATTATATTGAATAATTCAGCATAATTCACATTTCTATAGCCCTTTTAGTGATTTGAAGTGCTTTCCAAATAACATCAATAACCCTGTGAGGTAGTAATTGTCATCCCCATTTTATAGATGAGGAAACTGAGGCTTGCAAAGGTTGTGATTTGTCCATGGTCACACAGCTAGAAACATCAGACTAAAAATTCTAACATAGGACTTCTGATTCCCAGTTTATCACTCTTTCTGTTCCAAGCCTTCTCTTTTCTTCTCAAACCTTTCACACTCTGCCTTCCCCTTACACTTAGAGTAAGGCCATAATTCTTTTCTGAGAAAATTGAGGCCGTTCACCATGAGTTCCCTCTTCTCCCTTTCTCTAGACCTCAAAATTCCTTGATATACCTCTCCCACCATTCTTCTGTCCTTTACACCAGTCTATGATAAAGAGTTCCATCTCCTCGTGAAGGCCCATCCCTATACATGGCTTGGAATTCTTTTTTAATCTTTAATACAAAGTGTTCTAAACATTCACTTATGAACTCCTGTCCCATGAAAATTACACCCAGATTTTCAGAGGATTCAACAGGATCCTGGTCATCCCCTCCTAAATTCCTTTTAAAAAGGGGTTCTTCATGTTTTTGTCTTTTGTTTGGGGGGGTTGTATCATGGCACCCTTTGTAATCAGTGTAGTCTATGGGTCCTTTCTTAGTATAATGCATTTAAATATATAACATTAAATATATAGTACTATGTAAAGAAAAATCCTAATGATACATATTTACTGAAAGATTTTTCTCATCCAAGTTCATGGGCCCCAGGTTGAGAAGCCTTCCTCTATATTTAGCTCAACGTGATTTAAGCAAGTTCAGTCCCACAAATTTTTATTGAGTGCCTTCCCAATATGGAGCATGCTTATTATGCTAAGATCCCATTTCTCTCTAGCCTACTCCCAAACACATAAGCTCCCACCATTCTCATAATTGAACTCATGCAGTAGTTCAGGTGTGAACGAAATTGTCTGTGATGAAACTCTATTCCATTGTAGTAGAACCTATATCTTTTCCTTTCTTCCTTTAATGATTCATTCAAAAAATTGTGATTATATTCCCGGGGTGGGGGGTGCTCAGTCCTATTCCGGGCACTATTTGGGGCAAAGAGGTGAGAGAAGAAGTCATGGTTTCTGTTTTCAGGTGGCCCACATTCCAGCCAAGGCTATTTGCCTGAAAATGATTTCATTTGTGATGGAAGAAGCTGTGCCTACCAAGGGACAGATATTTCCTGAATTATAAGGCCAAGAGCACTAGGGTACAGAGTTGACATGAAGCAAGGTCTTAAGAACACACACACACACACACACACACACACACACACCTAAAACTAGAAAGTTTGGCACCTGAGGCAAACATCACTACTGAGAAGGATTAGAAGACAAAGGAGGGGAGGAACTCATCTCTGGATACTCTTACTAACTAAATTATAAGCTCCATTGTTTCTATGCTGCTGAAGGGCTAAGACCTTGTCCACCCTTATCAAGCTTTGTCTCTGCACCTACATGGAGACACATGTTTTAGAACAGGCATGTACATCACTAATCAAACCAAAATTCATATTGCCAACTCTATTCTAGGAGCAAGAAAGTATGCCTCAGTTATCAAACCTGAGTATTTACTAACAGAATTGGCATCAATTGGCACCAGTATAGATCAGGGGCCACAAAGCCCAAGGTACTAACCCTGGTAGCCCAGCACCATGAAGGAAGCAGAGCAGATGAGTATCATTTGCCACTGAGGACCCATTTAAGGAGATTATTCCATAGAATGGAGATTAATAGTATATTCTTTCAATGGCAGAGCCAGAGAGGACCTTAATAGCTATCTAGAACAACACACTCATTTTATACATGATGATATGGAGACCAAGAGAGGGAAGAGACTTGCTAAGGCATGCCTGCCAAGCCATGCAGCTTATTAGCAACACAACTACTGGGTCTCAAACCCAAATCTCCTGACTCACAGTCCAGGGTTCTCTGCATTGTTTCTACAATTCTTGGGCTCCTAAGAGGCAGTCAGCTCCCATAAAACCTGAGTGAGCAGGACAGAGGGGTAACTAGCTTCTCATATTTTGGAAAAGGATTTTGTTCCATCCCCTAGATCAGGGCTAGTGTTTATATAGAAAGAAAACTGCTACCTTAGAAATGTGATGCCAGAGGTCTCTAGGTTTGCCCCACCCCCAGAGATAAAAAAAACCCTATTAGAATTCGAATGCTTTAACCTAAAATGTAGATCTCTTTTGAGCTGCAAATAACCTTGGGAAGGTTAATGTTAAACTATTTACAATTGAGAATGAATAAAGAGTCTAAAGGGTAAGAAGTCTGTGAAGTATACACACACAAATCTAATTATATGTGCAGTTATATATGTGTGTGCATTTCATATATGTGTATATATGAACATATATAATATGTATATCTATAAATATCTTTATATAAATGTGACAGACATAGATAAATTATATGTGTATGTGTGTGTATGTGTATTTTGACATATTAGTTTCCTTTGTATTTTTTTTTTGTCTTTTCGGAGGGGGAAAGGCAGGGAAATTGGGGTTAAGTGATTTGCCCAAGGTCACACAGCTAGTAAATGTAAAGTGTCTGAGGTCAGATTTGAACTCAGGTCCTCCTGACTCCAGGGCCAGTGCTCTATTCACTGTGCCACCTAGCTGCCCCTATGTATTTTATTTTTGCATTTAAACATCATCTGTATTGGGGAAGAGGGGGAACAAGTATTTATTAAGAATACACTATGTGCCAAGTACTGTGCTGAACACTTTACAAATATATCTAATTCAATCCTCACAAAAAACTTTGTGACTTAGATGGCATTATTATTTCTATTTTATAGTTGAAAAATTGAGGCACAATAGCAAACAACTAGTAAGTGTCTGAGGACAAATGTGAACTCGGGTCTTCTTGACACTGGACACAGTCCTTCATCCACTGCATCACCTAGCTAAGTCAATGGGTTTCACCAGATTAAGGAGTACCTAACAGTAAGTACACTGCATTACACAACACAACACATAAAAGGATTGAGAATCCCTTGTCCAAGTGTAATGTGTAGGAATAGCAATATTACCAAGACAGGGATCTTGGGGGTCAGCAGAAGGATTCCATCAGTTGGGAGAAAGGCATGGAAGCCCCTTGTGAGTAGGAATAGTTTCATTCTTTGTTCTGGTATTGCCAGCACAAAAACATAGAGTCGGGATATAGGGGTCTCTTTATAAACACTTGACTGAAAAAGGCAGTAGACTAAAAACAAATTTCTATCAGAAATACCCACATTGTATGAGGAAGGGGACACAATGAAATCTGATATATTTCTGGTCTCAAGATTTTGGCACTTACATTGGCAATACTCAACTGGCTAGAAATCATCTATACATTTCAAATATCAAACTTGAATCTCTCCTACTGCACAAAGACCAGGGAAATAGAGGTGCCAGTGGTATAATGATAAGAATAGGCCCCTCTATAGCATCTTCACCAGAACACAATGCTCAGGGCAAGATGGAGCAACCCATGACTTGATAACTATTACTATTACTCGAAAAATTCCAGCAGAAATGACACAATCTGTTTCTTTCTATTTCCTTTTGAAAGGAAAGAACCTTGGGGGAACCTGGATTCTGAGGTCTTGCTTGAGAGGTCTTAGTCTGGGAGAGGATTCCCAGATTCTTGGATTGTTATTTCAGGCATTTGTTTCCTAATATCAGCACAGAGGTACAAAGACCTAACCAGCTTAGTAATGATTGGTATAAAGAATTTAAAAAGAGTAAGTTGATTGATACAAATTGGAAGAAAATATGGGAAATTTTGACATAACCAGTTGACCCCTAAATAATCTGGGTGGGCCTAACAAGGGAAGGAAACTAGACAAGTGAAAAAACTGAATGGCAAAGGGGAAAAAAAACACTGAATTTAGAGTCATGGGATTATATATGGGTTTCCTCTAGCCATTCATTTATCAGGCTATCTATCTATCTATCTATCTATCTATCTATCTATCTATCTATCTATCTATCTACCTATCTACCTATCCATCTATCCATCCATCCATCCATCTATCCATCCATCCATCTATCCTAGCCATCCATCTATCATCTATCTATCTATCTATCTATCTATCTATCTATCTATCTATCTACTTGACCATCTGTCTGTCTTTCCATCCATCTATCCATCTATTTACCTCTATGTTCATCTGTCTATCCATCCTTCATCCATTCATATATCTATCATTTATATAAACATCTATTTACCTACCTATTCATTTATTTACCTATCTATCCATCTTTCTATCATCTATTTATCCACATGTTCATCTGTTTATCCATTCCTCCATCCCTTATCCATTCATATATCTATCATCTATATAGTCATCTCTTTGCCTATCTACCTATTCATCCATCCATTATTTATCTATTCCTCCCTTCATTCATTCATCTACCTATTCCCCTGTCCTTTTATTTATCTCTCCATTTATCTAGCTACCAACACACTTATCTATCCATCATCTATAGATCTATCATAGATTTGTAGGTGGAAAAGACCTTAGGGCCATCTAATCCAATCCCCTGAGGATTTTCCCAGGGGCACATAGAAGGTATAAAGGTAAAATTTTAATCCAATTTTAATTCAAGTCTACCTGACTCCAAATTCAGCACTCTGTACAGTAAGACAAGCTGTCTCTGAATCACAGAACTTGGGTCAAGATAATGGCTGACTGTGTCACTTATCAGCTGTGGGACCTTGGGGAAATCACTTCACCTTTGTGAGCCTCAGTTTCCTCATTGACAAAGTAAGGGGTTAGCTAAGTTGTCTTTAACGTACCTTTATACTCTAAATTCTATGCTCTACAGCTAGAATCAGAAGAAAAGATATAAGTTGTGGTGGAAAAATCTGTGCATTAAGTTTCTTATAAAATTCTGGCCTCCAACATCTATAGGAAATTGGCCCAAATACATAAAACTAATTCAGTGCCATTTCTCAATAGATGAGTAATCAAAAGATATGAACAAACACTTCTCAAAAGAAGAAATATAAACCACAAACACATGAAAAATATTCAAAGTAACTAATACTGAAATAAATGCAAATTAAAACAAATTAACATGAGCTAAAGTGCTGCTGGTAAATAAAGCTTTTAATTGGTTCATTCTGGGGGAAAATTGAAATTATGCAAGAAAGGTTGCCAGATTATTTACATTCTTTTGTTGTTGCTATTCAGTAGTTTCAGTTGTGCCCAGTTCTTCAGGACCCCATTTGGGGTTTTCTTGGTTAAGATAACTGGAGTGGTTTGCTAGTTTCTTCTCCAGCTCATTTTACAGATGAGAAAACTGAAGCAAACTGGGTTAAGTGACTTGCCCATGGTCACCATTTGTGTTCTTTAATCTCCTATGATGGAAAGACCACTGGATCTGCAGAGAACTTGGGTTCAGATCCTTACTCTGCTTCTTCCCATCTACATGACTTTGGGAAAGGCATCCAACCAACCTCCGTTTCTTCATCTGTAAAGTAAAGGGGATATCCTAGATGATCTCTTGGATCTTCATTTCTCTAAATCAGTATTCTACGTTGTATGACCCAGAGTTGCCATTATTTTAGAGTAGAAAGGATATTGGACTTTGAGTTATAAAGACCTGCGTTCAAATGTCATCTCTTTTTTAACATTAAATTTTATTTTCAAAGGCCAACTTCTCTCTCTCCCATTTCCCTTTCTCCCACCTTGAGAAAGCCAGAAAAACAAAATCTCATTTCAATTATGTATTATAAAATAAAACAAAATTTCTTACTGGTCATGTCATTTTTTTTTAAAAAATATGTCTCAGGATGACTAGGTGGCCCTGTGATTAGAGCACTGGCCCTGGAGTCAGGAGGACCTGAGTTCAAATCCAACCTCAGACACTTAACACACACACACACACACACACACACACACACACACAAAACCCCAAACTAGCCATGTGTCCTTGGGCAAGTCACTTAACCACAATTGCCCTACCTTCACCCCTTCAAAAAGCAAAAAATAAAAATATGTCTCAATCTGTACTCTGAGTTTGTCACCTTTCTGTCAGGAGGTGGGCAGCATCCTTAAGAACTGTGGCTATTGTATTGACAATAGTTTCCAAATTTTCTTCTTTTTAACATATATTCTTTTGATCAGCCAAGATTTGCCTTCTCACCATCTCACCCCAACCTCCTCTCTCTTGAGAACACAAGAATACCAAAGTCCATTAAAGACATGTATAGTCAATCAAAAGAAAATTCCACATTGACCATGTCCTAGAGAAATTGATCTCATCCTTCATTCTAAGTTCTTCCCCTCTTTATCAAGAGGTAGGTAACATGTTACATCATTAGTCCTCTTGAATTATTGTTGCTACATTGATGTTCAGCACAACAGTATTCCATTTAAAACACAAGAGTTAAGCCTATATCCATATACAGATTTCTAGGTGAGTTTGTGTCCAAGCTGTGTTATTCTCTGAGGAAATACTTATAGATGCTTTGGAGCTATTCTCTTCTGCATTTGGGTCTTGAACATCTTTGCCACCATCATAGCTCATTATGGTGAAGTTCTTTTTTTATATGTCCTTTCTTCCAGAGATCTGAAGTTAGGGCTAGACTCTATAACACTTCCGGAAGAAAGGTCTGAACTGGTCTAGAGCTGCTTACTTGGGATATTGAGTACTGTGCTATGCTAGAACCTCAGGGACAAGGCTGAGTACCTTACCTGCAAGTTTTCAGAGCAAAGTCATCTGATCCAAGATCCCCTGTTTCTACCCCAGTCTGACTTCTACAAGTTACTGACCTGGGTTGGAGTCTGATTAAGAGACTACTGCTAGACTACACCCTGTAAGTCAACTGAAAAATTCTGACGATTCAGAATTGTAGCCTGGGATTCCAACCCTGGTTACCCCCCTCTTAAAGACTGGGGTAGATGCTGGGAGTGAGACACGGTTTTGTGTTTGAGGTCTGAGCCACGGTTTCGTTCACTGCCCAGGGCCTCCTAACCCAAGAATATCACTGCCATATAGAAGTTCTTTTTTCACTTTGCTCTGGATCTGTGACCTAAGACTGGACAGTGGGTGACAAAGCTGTCAGTCCCATTGCAGTGCTCCAGTGGGGGTCTGGGTGTGTTGTGGTTTGTCCTTCACTCTCAAAAAGGATTGTGACATCAGAGAGATAATGACATGGTTTGTTACTGATTTTGATTTGAATGAGGGAGAGCTGTGAAAAGTCACCAGCCTCACTTTCTCCTCCAGAGCCATCTGGGTCCAGTGGCCAGATATCTGTCAGGACAACTAGAGATGGCCCAGGATGTAGCAGGAGACCTTGACCCTTATAAGCTAAGGTCTTTCCAAGTTCTCACTTTGAGGGAGGCAATGCCCATTCAATGAATAGGTCTCTTAAGAAGTGAGTCAAGGGATGGTCCCTTAAATAACAATAATAATAATAAATCATATTCTGGGAGGGCAAAATCCTCAGGGTTGCTGGCCAAAAAAGAGAGTTACTATTGACATTCACTCTGAGTCAGGGGGGGCTAAAAAACAACCATTAAGTGGAACTTGGGCAGGGACCTATTGTTGTCCAGTCTCTGAGATCCAGAATGCATAATGTTCCTGTCTCTAGTGTCCAAAGACCTTCCTACCTCTATCTCCCTGGACTAGATAAAAGAACTGTGACTTTTTCTGGATTTCCCTTTCAAGGATTCAGTCTCAGATATTTTATAGTATTTTCTAGTTAGAAGGTGTTTGTGGAGAAGAGCTTGCCTATGTAACTTCCTATCACTCCACCATCTTCTCACATCCCACCTCTAACACTTGCTGCATGACCCTGAGGAGAAGTTCTTAATTCTCTGTACACTAGTTTCCTCAACCATAAAACGAGAGGTTGAACTGAATGGTGTCTAAGGCTCCTTCCAACTGTACAGGTATGATCTTATTATCCAATAAGTCATTCAATAAACATTTATTAAGAACCTACTATGCACCAAGAACTTTGTTAAGTGCTGGGGATACTAGAGAACATACTCCAAGGAGGTTAATGAAAACAAGAAAAGACATGCAAAAATGCTCATAGAAGCATTATTCATGACAACAAGGATCATGAACTTCCATGAAAACCAAATGCATGCCCACTGATTGGAAAATGAACAAACTATATAGCATATAAACATAGTGAACTATAACTGGACTGGCTGAAGTGACAAATATGAAGAATTCAGAGAAATATGGGAAGCGATGCAATCTGAGGAAAACAGAGCCAATGCAATAATATACACAAAAATTACATCAACATAAATAAAGTCAACATGGAGAGGCAACGTGACTCTGGGTAATTACAATAGCCAATCAATTTTAGTACCATAATACCAAAGTTAAAGGACACAAAACTCTCTGTTTATCAACAATAGTCAAGCTATTTTCTCTTTGTAAAAACATCTTCTCTGAGTGTTTGTTGAGAAGGATTTATTGTGTCAAAAACAAAGCATGGATAAACTTAAAGTAAGAAGAAAGATATAAATCAAAAAGTATGTAGGTTTGAGAGATGGAGATAAAGACAGAGACAGAAATAGAGACAGAGAGACAAAAACAGAGAGAAACACAAGAAATACTACAGAGAGATGAGAGATGTGGAGCTAAAAGGACCGTTTTTCAGGTCTTACAATCCTCTAAACTGCCATCTTGGTTCTACCACTAATATTTACTGTGTGATCAGAGTCCCTTTTCTTGTTTAAGCCTCAACTTCTGTACCACCTATCTCATAGATTTATTTTGAATGGCAAGTAAGATAATGAATGTGAAAGCTCTATGTAAGGCATAAAACGACATGAAAATTGAAGTGCTGATTAGATTATTATTAGTAGTAGTAAATGTGTTACTAATGAACTTATAGGATCTCCAAAGCAGTTTAAAGCTTCCTTTCATAGCATATGGATATTTCCCTAGAGGGTTAGGCAGGAGGACACAGAATAATGAGAGATTCAGGACGATGGAGGATGTGCTATGACAACATAACCATCACTGGGCAGGGTGATGACTTTGCTAGAGAGGGACCTCCCTGAATTACTGACTCAATAGCATCAGGGTTAGCACCCCTGTAGGCTTGGCTCCTCCTAAGAAAATGCACCTACTGCAGGTACAAGTCAAACAATCAAACACACAGGAACATGGCATGATGCCAAAAGAATGCATAGAAAAGCAAAGAAAGTGTCCTTGAATGAGGAACATCAGGAGGAGGCATGGTAACCAACTTAAGAAAAGGAGGGGTAAGTTTGCAAGGTCAAGAGAAGAAGGGTCTCTCTAAGGAAGAACCATCACCCCAAGTTCCTTGAAATCAAAACACACTTTGACCAGGTGTATCAATTTGGAGAATTGATATTTTGACATATGGAAATTATAGGGGTGATCATATAATAAGGCAAACTTCCCTTGCCCTCTTCTATATTACAAATGGTTCTGGTTCAGTGTGTTGAGTAAAGGAGTGAATATGAAAGGATCAGTTTTCGTAAGGACCATCTCTCTGGTAAGTCACTGCTGTGCTCACTTATATAAGTTACAGAGAACTTAGATCTATATTGGTAGAGATTTTTACATGAGGAGGCTCCCTACACTTGATGTAATCACAAGACCAAAAAAAAAATAAAACTACATAAGGTATGGCCTCACCCATCTTTCTCCTCCTTCCTGGAAGGTCTCTTCCATCTAAGAAGGTCAATTGAGTGTCATGGTGTTCAAACATGCCCCGTGTTTCTCTTTCCAGGCTATGTCCATGTTTGTACCACCTACTATTACCACAGTAGATGAAAGCTTCCATCTACCCCACCTTTTCTTGGGTCCAGCAATGTTTGAATGTCATCTTCACTTACCACTACAAACACCGTGAAAATAAGAGCTGAACTCCCCAATCCCTACTGTGCTGAAAGATCATCCAGTTCAAAGACTAAAGACCATCAAGAAACTGAAGTTCCACCAGAAACAAGATTAAAAGAAGCCAGCCAACCGAAAGGTGACAGAAAAAAGGAAAAAAGACCTTGGAGCCTGTCTACATTAGAGTTCAGTCAGCTTAATTAACAATAAATACACAAAATGGATGCACATCTACTGTCTTGGCCTCTTGTCTTCCTTTTCCCAACCTAATAACTAACCTGCTGACAAAAGAGAAAAGGAGCACATTCCAGATTAAGACCTTTACTCTCTATAAGATTACTCATAGTGTAAGTGCTTCCAGACTAAAAAAAAAAAAAATGTCCTGTAACTAGAAACCAACATGCCCTAAAGAATCTCCCAAGCCCTTTGGTTTTTAGTAAGCCTCTAGAACAACCTCCAGGGGGCTGCAAAAACTGGTTTCTGAGTTTAGTCCCACAGAATATTAAGAAGCTCACATTCCCCTTATGGGCTTCTTCTGAGTCATGGCCATCATCCCACCCTGTTCACCAGTACTAATATCCATGTAAGTATCTATATCCATTTTGTGCAATGGGGTCCAAAGCATGATTTGAGGCATTCTTGGGGACTCTGAGGAACCCAACTGGCTGTTCCAATAACATCATCAGATCGAAAGGTTTCATTCCATTCTGTAAGCACATGTTAAACACCTCCTATGCACACAAGACACTGTGCTAAGCATTACCCCCATTCCCTCCTAACCCCATGAACAAAATGGGGAATGAATACCACAGAACAAACAAGGAGAAAGAGAAAGATACATGCATAGAACGTAAGTTGTGTGGCCAGGGAGACTATGCCAGCAGCAGAGTGAAACAGCCCATGTTGTCTGGGTAACTCACACCCTTACAATCAGTGCTGAAAGGTCCAATGTTTCAAGTGATATCATTGATAGTATCACATGGCTTTCTATTGCTACTGTGGACAGATAGGATTATAAGTCTGTTTGTTTGTTCGTTTTTAAAGAAGATACCTCAAAATAGTCTATTTCCACCCCTTCTTCTACATATGAGGACAACTGAGTTCTCACTATCCTTGTATTGTACCTCTGATATCTTCCTATCTCATAAGCATTGATGATTATGACCATCTTATGGGGGTCCAGATTTTAGAAGCATTCTGAAAGATGACACAACCATCTTCCTTAACAAGGGCAGGCTGTGACAGCTCTCTATTTAGTCCAATAAGCAAAAGGCATGAGTCAACACACCTAACTACTAAGAAGGAGCCTATTTAAAACCAGCCAGAAAGCCCCCAGGCTAGATTAATTAAGTGTTTTATTCTTTTGACTGCCTGTGTTTGGTGCTAATTCGAAGTCTGTGGTCCCAGATATTATCTGACTTAGGGTTCTAAAATTCCTTGTAACTCTCATTAACCCTTGATGGTATCCTGTGCTCCAAAAAATTCACAGCAGCATATTTGGTGTGGAGGCTAGAGTTTACCAAATCTGCCTCCTTCACTATTCCCAAAGATTCCTCTCTAGCTGCAAAGTAAAGTTGACTCAGAATAAACTCAGTGGAGGTCAGACCATCAGAAAGAATTCCTCTCTTGATAGACATTCCTGAGTGTAATATATATGCATGTATGTATATGCATGTATGTATATACATATACACACATATATTTAAACACATACATTATACATATATGTGCATATAGTGCATATACATACACATGGATGTATACCTATATATGTAGGTGTGTAAGTATATGTATTGTAATGTGTGTCAGCAACAGCAATGGCAAAATGATATTTATGTTTTGCACTGAATTTGGCCAGCACAAAATCTCCCTATCTATTGAGGATTGGGGTTTGTGGGTGCTCAACAGCCCAAAATACTGACATGCCAGGTCCTGCCAAATGAATTTGACTCAAGCCTTCTCTCAGTCAGTCAAATAAAGTTTATTAAAGATTCGCCATATTAGGTAGACTCTTAAGGAGCCTAAGCATTTGTAATGCTTGTATTGACAAGCGGGCCAGATTGAATCTCAGCTAGATTGAATCTGAGTGCCTTTGTGGAGGCACAATGGATCTAATGTACAGAAAGATTGTACAAAAAATACTTGAAATAATTTTTAAATAATATAGCACTAGAAACAAAATGGGTTCCATGAATTAGGGAAATGGCTGACTAAATTATGGTGTGTGGTATGCAATTATCATACCATAAGAAATGACAAAAGGAACAGATTCAGAGAAACTCAGGTAAACTTGTATAAATAGGTAGACTGGAGCCAAACCAGGGAGGACAAATTTTCTTTCATATAATAATAGTAAGGTAAATGAAAAGGACTTTTAACAATTTAAGAACTTGATCAATACAATTGACTTCATTGGTCTTATTGTTATTGGTCTAACTCTTCATGATTGCATTTGGTGTTTTCTTGGAAGATACTGGAAGTGGTTTGCCATTTCCTTTTCCAGTTTGTTTTATAGATGAGGAAACTGAGACTAACAGGAGGAAGTGACTTGTCCAGGATCACACACCCTGTAAGTGTCAGAGCCCAGATTTGAATTCAGGAAGATGAGTCTCCCTGACTCCAGACCTGACACTCTGTCCACTGACACCTCCCTGTCCTGCAGTTGACTTCATGAACTCCTAGTAGACATCTCCTTTCTTAGCAGAGATGAATGGAAAGGTCTAGCATGAGATATGCAATTTCAGACACAGCACAGGTAGATGATGATGATTTTGCTTAACTATGCATATTTCCTAAAAGGGGAATACTTTTATTTGGAAGGAAGAGTTGTTGGAGGGGGAAATAACTAAAAGGTGGTGATAATAATACAAAATAAAAAGAAAAATGCATCAATAAGACATTTAATTAATATATAGAATAGAGCACATCAACAAGATTTATTTAGGTACCCAGGCACTGTACTAAGCACTGGGGATACAAATAAAGGCCAAAAAAATGCCCTTGCCTTTAAAGAACTCAATTCTAATTGGGAAAATAGCATGCAAATAAACATAAAAATAGAGATAGACATTATGTGGGTATATATTTGTATATATGAATATATATACATATATTTGTACATATGTGCACGACATGTGTGTATACAGGATAAATTTGAGATTATCTCCTAGGAATGGGGAGAAGTTTCAAGAAGTAGAAGGTAAGATGTTAGCTGAGACTTAAAGGAAGCCAATAAAGTCAAGTGGTAGAGGCAAGGAGAGAGGGATAGGGAGAGATTTTCAGGCATGGGGGCAGGGAGAGGAATAGCAAGACAGCCATTGAAAAACGCATGGAATCTTGAGATGTTGAGTGTCTTGTGTCAGGAAGAACAAAAAACAAAGAACAAAATAAAGCCCACTAAATTGGAAGAATGTGTGGGTGAAAGGGAGGAAAGAAGGAAGGAAGGAAGGAAGGAAGGAAGGAAGGAAGGAAGGAAGGAAGGAAGGAAGGAAGGAAGGAAGGGTAGCACAGATAGATATAAAAAGACTGGAAATGTAGGAATTGACAATGTTATGAAGAAACTTTAAAAGCCGAAAAGATTTATATATTTGATCCTGGAAGCAACAAGAAACTGGAGTTTACTGAATGGGGATGTTGAGTGAGAAGGGCCTGATGTGTCAAATTTGGAAAATCACTTTGGCAGTTTAGTGGCAGATGAATCGGAGTTGGGTTTGGACTTGAAGTAGAGAAGGGAAGAAGGAAATAAGCATTTATATGGCATCTGTGTGCTAGGTGCTGTATACTGTCCTTTACATGTTATCTCATTTGAGCCTTACAATAACCCTAAGAAGTAGAGGCTGTTATTACCCACCTTTTACAGTTGAGATAGCTGAGACAGAGGCTAAGTGACATAAATACCCAGGGTTGCACAGCTAGCAGGTGTCTGAAGTTCGATTGAAACTCAGGTAGTCCTATCTCCAGGTCTAGTATCCACTGTGCTACCTAGTGGTCTGACCAAGGAGGCCAGGAATGAGGTGATGAGGACCTAGGCCAAGATGATATTAGTGTCAGAGAGAAGGTGGCCTGTAAAATAGAAAATTGACAAGACTTGACAATAATTGATTGGAAAACACTGAATTCGAGAGAGTGGAAAGCAGTGAGTCAGGTATGACACCTAAAAAAGAAGGTGGTTAATAGAAGAATGGGGTACTATAGTAGTATATTATGTTAAATTTAATATAGATTTTTAAAAAGAAAATAAGCTGTGCATAATAGAAATCATAGCATGCATTACATATCATATCACATCACATCATATCATATCATGTTATGTTATAGTATACCATATCATGTTATATTAATTATATCATATTATATCATCAAAGCCAGAGTTATTTTCATTATTTTATAAGACAGTTTTGATTTTCTTAGGGATATACCAAATAGCACTGATTTTCCATTAATCATAAGTAGTCCATACATTTCCAATTCATCAACTTCTGTCAGACTTCTGAGAAAGGCAATATGCAGGGATAATCTAAATTGTGTCATTTTCACTAGTTTTCTTGTAGAGAAACCTGACAGGGTCTTAGAAGACATGATAGTTTTGGTCATCTGTTGCCTTCCAGTTTTTGTAGTTGTCACTGAACTCCTTTTCCAGCTGAGGAAATAAGAGTTCTGGAGAATAAACTAAGAAACAAAATGTATTTCTGAACATGTGAAAGTGACAGTTGAACTGAGAACTCAGGTCAGATGCCAGCAGCTGTAAAAGAAAATTTCAGTTGAATTCAGAGTTTAGCAGTTAATAGAGGAGTTCTAAGAGCTTGAAGGCTTGTCTCTCAGCAGATGACCCTCTACCCAGTACAGCAGCTGGGCTAAGAAGAGTGTCTATCACAGTTACTGACTGAAAAGAACTCAGAAGAGCTGAATAGACCCTTCCTAGCCAAGACTGAAAAACGTGTCTTAAAAGAGCTTAAAAAGGGCAGCTAGGTGGCGCAGTGAATAGAGCACCAGCCCTGAAGTAAGGAGGACCTGAGTTCAAAAGTAACCTCAGACACTTAACACAAAACCAGCCATGTGACCTTGGGCAAGTCACTTAACCCCAATTGCCCTGCATTCCCCCCTCCAAAAAGAAAAAAAAAAAGAGCTTAAAGCAACTAGGTGGCACAATGGATACAGCTATCAGGGCCTGGAGTCAGGAAGACCTGAGTTAAAATTTGGTCTCAGAAGCTTACTAGTTGTGTGACCCTGAGCAAGTTACTTAACCCTGTTTGCCTCATTTCCTCATCTGTAAAACAAGCTGGGAGAAGGAAATGGCAAACCACTCCAGTATATCTTCCAAGAAAACTCTTGTTGAGCCTGAAACAACTCAATAGAAAGTTCTTGTTAATTGAGAATGTTTAAATCAATAAGCATTCATTTATTAAGTGTTTACTTACTAATGAGTCCAGTATACTGACACCAAGTGCTGGGACACAGAAAGACAAAGATGGTGCTTGCCTTCCAGAAGTCCATTTTAATGGGGGAGACATGTAATTAAGTAGATACATTCAAGATATACACAGAGGAGATGAAACTATTGTTTAAGGGGTAGTCATTAGCAACCAGATGATAACTTGTCTAAAGGGTTATGGATATGATTTTACTCTAGTAGATGGAGGCAAGGTTACAGATGGCCCTGAAGTTAGTGACTCAGCTAAGAATTGAAGACAAGGCATGGTGGAATTGACTGTAAGCCCTTGAAAAACATTAACCATAACAAGCTTGAATGGATGGCTTTTTATTGTTGAGTCATCTTAGATGTGTTCACCTCGGTAGACATGGCTGAAAATGCTGGAGAAAGAGCATCTCACAGCATTCCTGTAAATCACGTACTTTGTAACCTGAATTCAAAAAGCTAGAACTTCTGAAGACTCTTCTATATCTTGACAACTGGTGTGGAATAGCAGAAGTGTCAAGGAAAAGGAGCTGACAAGCAACAGGAGAGCCAGGGATCAGCAGAGAGAGCAAATTTGTATCAGTAAGATACAGCATAGCAGCATACTAATGACATCAGGAGAAGACATTGGCAGCTTTGCATCACATCAGAGATGTCAGTTGGCTTTCCATACATATATCTTGGTCATATTGTTCCCTTTATGAAGGTATCCTAGTCGTGTGTGTGTGTGTGTGTGTGTGTGTGTGTGTGTGTGTGTTTGTGTGTTTGTGGAAAAGATTAAACTCAAAGTTTACAGAGAAGGCAGGTAAAGGGAGAGAATCGGGAACAGAGGAATTTTTTGTTGTTGTTACTTTTAGATTGTTATTATAATTGAAATGCCTTTGTAGTGAGCTACATGTGTCATCACTGACTGGTAAATATATAAAGACATTGGTAGGGGTTCATGAGCTATGGTTTAGATTCTGAGTTACAAAATGAATAGTACTTGCTAGCTGTGTGACCATGGAGGTAAATAACTTAACTTGTCTTCCTCGATTTTCTTCATCGAAGAAATAACAGAGCCTAATTCTAAGGCTTTTGTGAAGATAAGCTGAGATAATATATAAAAGGCTCTGTAAATCTAAAATTATATAAATGCCAGCTATCATTATTGTTATTTCCTATGGTCAGAATTGGCTTTTTAGTTATTTTTTTCTATTGATTCATGAATATCAATTGTAGTGCCTTGTACCATATGCACGATGAATTTTTGTTGCTAAATTGATTATACTAAGGAAAAAAGAAGATAGAGAACTTCAGACTTAATATCTAATAGGTTTCATGTTTCATTAACTGAAAAATGGTTGAAAAAAATAAGCATATTTATATGCAGATATGCAACGTAGTATTATTGTACTATAAGAAACAATGGATATGAGGAATTTAGAGAAAATTAGGAAGATTTACATGAACTGATGAAGTGACATAGATAGAACCTAGAAATGAAATATGCACAATGACTACAATGATATAAAGGACAAGAACACCAAAATGAAACCAGATACTATGTAATTGTAATGATCCATCTTGGCCTCAGAGATGCAGAAATGAACTAGTAAAAATCAAGCGACTGAAATGTTTCCCTATTGCCTTTTACATCACAGTCATTTCCTACTGTTACTACCTCAACTCTCCCAGAACAGACATTAGTAAACAATCTCTCTTATAACAAAGAAAAATAGTTTAAATAAAATCAACAGGTCTAGTGTGTATTTAATAGTATATGAAACATTCCTCACCTACATACCATCCTTCCCCCCAGTCTTCCCATGGAAATATAATGTAACTATTGTTACATTTTCTTTTTAAAATAATTTGTAGTTGTCACTGAACTCATTTTCCAGAAATTCTACTAGCAGGCTCATACTCAAAAGAGGTCACTGATAAGAAGAAAGTTTCATAAATATACCAAAAATATTTATAACAGAACTTTTGTGGTGACAAGGAATTGGAAACAAAATGAATATCCATCCAATGGAGAATGGTTAAACACATTTTAGCACATAAATGTGTATGGAAATCACTATGCTACACAAAACAATAAATCTGATGTATACACTGGAGCATGGAAAGATAATATAATAATCTGATACACAGTGAAATAAGCAAAGCCAAGAAGACAATATTCAAAACAACCTGCAACAATGCAAAGGTGAAAAAACTGTTTAAAATTTTTTTTTAAATGAATGTTGGAAAAGTGCAGAGAATAAGCATGGCCCCAGAAAAAAGAAATGAGAAGACACCCCAACCCTCAGTCCTTTGCAGATATGGGAGGGGAGGCCCATGGGTTTACAATATATTGCATGTATTTTCAAACCCTCTAACTGATATTAGTTTGATCTTTTTTCTCTTTTTTTCCCACTTAAAAATATTATTTGTTATATGAGAAAACTCCCTGGCGAAGGAGAGGAAGGAATGCTGGGAGAAATTCTGGTGATGTAAAAAAAGCTATCAATAAAAATTATTTTAAAAAGAAAATGTAACAATAGTTACATTATATTTCCATGGGAAGATTGAGGGAAAGGGTGGTATGTAGGTGGGGAATGTTTCATATACTATCAAATACACACTAGGCCTGTTGATTTTGTTTAAACTGTTCTTCTTTGTTATAGGAGACACTGTTCACCAATGCCTGTTCTGGGAGAGTTGAGGTAGTAACATTGGGAAATGACTGTGATATAAAAACAAGAGATATGGATAAACCTTTTAAAAAGAAAATGGATCTCATCTCATTTACTGAAAATGTTCAATAATGAATTATAATCAAAATGAAATCTCTTTAATGAGGTAGGTTTATGTAATAGAGAAATTCATATAAATTCGCTAACTATTCTAATACTCAATATTGCCATGGTAGGCTTTATGTCAAATGGCACACCTTTAATGTAATACAGCAGTGACTCTGAAAATAGGAAGAAGCAGGCCCTGTCTATGAGTGAGACCAAAGTGGGAAGGAATGTTTTTCACTAGAAAAACAGTCATCAGCATCCTGCAGCACACACACACTCATCTGGGTCATTGTTCAGTCATACACAAGCAAGTACATACTATTTCCATGTGTACATATATGTATATAAGGATATATGTGTATAACATGTGTGTATGTATCTTTGGATGGGTTTCCCTACATGTGTATGCCTTTCTACCTGCCTTCTCCAAGTTTGCCCTCTATCCAACTGTTAATATGCTATTATTTATGAGAGTATATCTCGGGTTTATTTGAGAAATATCTCACTATGACTTTTCTTACTATTCCATTTTGTTAAAATTTGCTTTGAATTCTGTCCTCTGCTTAAAGGTAAATTTTGATAGGGGCTTATGACTTTCCAGCCACTATACTAATAAATGTTAATAACTCTGAAGTCCTGCCATTTCCTATCTTCACCCTCCTTGCAAAAATCTTTGGTGCCACCACATTGTTTAAGTCCAAATTCCTTACAGAGTATATTGAAGTGAGGCTTCTATTGCCTTGCCCCAACCTAACCCTTTCTTTTATCTTCCCATTTTCCACTAGCCTATAAACTTCCACTTAGGCAGGTAATGTCTTGTTTATTATTCATCGTTAGATTAATTTCTCCATAAAGCCACTAACTTGTGGAGAATAAGTAATTGTTTTAGTTAAAATTATCTTTATTCTTGACTTAAAGTAGTTGTAGGAGTGTGTAATGATTGTGAGGCAGTTGTGATGTGGTATATAGTGAGAGTGGCCCCTGAGGTTCTGACCCTCAAAAAGAACTCCCTCATGGACACAGGTAACAGTAGTGGAAACAAGCATGGATTGGAACAACCAGTTTTTTCAAATCCTACTTTGATAGCACTTTGTTAAATATGTGATACTGTATGTCATTTTCATATCCAATTAAATGGGAATAAGAAGCATCATCTATTCTCAAGAGGATATCACTAGGATCAAATGAGATTAATGACTAGATTCATTGGCTTTGAAAACTCATCATTATGATGCATGTGAAGAATGATCTTTTTTTAACATGACATGGAAGGTGTGTGAGGAGTCTCCTTTCTACTTAGTTAAACTGAGGATGAAAAAGGCATTCCAATGATTTTGACTCACCTAAAAACCATTGCTTCACACCAACTCCTCAAAATAACACACAAGTTGACATGCAAAGCCAGGGCTGGAAAGGCAAGTTTATTTAGAGATAGTGGTGGGCTGGGAAGCTGCAGATGATCATGATGGTTTGGGGTTTTTTGTAGACCCCTGAGGAAAACATCATGTTGAGAAGAGCAGATTCTAACAGGTTGTTATTGCAGGACTTCTTAGAGATGCTGAAGCTCATACTGAAGATGCGAATAGAGAGAAAAGAGACTCTTAAGAAAACATGTGAGGGGTCTGACAGGTGAGCCCATCCAACCCGTGAACTTCCAAGTCAGCCTAGTCAATCATCAGGACATCCCAATGCATTATTCACTCTTCCCAGCAAAAGGATCTATATCTTATCACCAATAGCCACATGCTTCCATTCTACATAGGGATTCTAAAAGAGGCTTCACTATTAAGTCAACTATCACAGTCGTCAGTCCAAAATTGAATGGAGGAAGCACACAAACCTCTCTCCAAGTAATCTGAGATATATATATATATATATATATATATAGAGAGAGAGAGAGAGAGAGAGAGAGAGAGAGAGAGAGAGAGAGAGAGAATTTGATCCTATAAATCCTATAAAACCTATACACACCTATAAAGGTAAATCAATATTCTTATGCTCATTTTCTATTTAGAGGTAGAATGACTTTGGATAAAGTTTTCTTGTAATCAGGGAAAATAGACATTTTATTCATTTCTGATACAATTAATAAAACACTGAGTAAAGTTCATATGTGAGCCTATAGTTTGGTACTGGAGGTGGGGAGCTAAGAAAAGGGAAGTTTTGTGGAATGAGAAAAGACGGGCTGGATGAAAGGAAAGCGAGCCATTAGCTCCCTTTCCAGGAAGGAGTGAAAGGAAGTGGGGTGGAGAGGGACCATCTTCCAATAAACATTGGATGCTGCCAGGTGGCACCAAATGTTGGCAGCCAGCTAATTTTGCCAAACAAAGGGCCAGGCTAGGAGGGACCCTGTCTTTCCTGAGATCCTCTTTTCAGTCAAAAACTATAGTCAATACCTTGCCTTCCTATTTTTCTCTTCCGATGTCTTCTAACTTTCTTCTCCCAGATAGGTAACTGTCTTTGCTGAGTGGAGCTTTCACTGTTAGACAGGCAGCCACATATGTAGTCTCTGAATGTTGACATCTTTATTTCATTCTCTAGTGGTGAGGTCCTTGTTGAAAGGTATGCTTCCTTGGCTGTCCCAATTTTCCCAACCCCCCCCTACAAACTTGCTGGTCCAAAGAAGCCCAATTTGACTGGTAGCCCTTTATATATGCTGGCTGCTATGATATAGGAGCTCCTTTAGCTCTGTCATAATGACTCCAGAGACAGGACAGCTGAGGTGATAAGAGGGAACCATAGGAGAGAGAGACCACTGAGGGGCAGAGACATTTAAAATGATATACACATTTGAAACATTACTTCTTAAGATTCTCCGTAGCTAAGAAGCTACCCTTCCCAAGGTTGGAAAACAGAAACACATGTGAATTAACTGTACAAGCCTTAAACCTCAGTAGAGTTTTAAAACAAAGCTGTGTTTCCCACAGTTCAGTGGGCAAAGCCTTCAGAACACATTCTTCCTGGGTCCATAGTTTTCTCACTTGAAGCATGAAGGAAAACAATGTTCCACAGTAGGAGGGGCATGACAGACTTTAAAGTCAGAAGAAGCAGATTCAAATCCTGTTTCCATCACTTCTTTTCTGTGGGACTTTTTTTAAAACCCCTCTGGGTCTCAGTTTCCTACTATGTAAGAACCCCAGGTTGGTCTGATATCAGGTCTGGGGCCCTTTCCAGTTCTAGAGGATCTTAGAAACTCCCTCCTTCAAAGCCCTCATTTTGCAGAGGAAGAAGCTCCCACCCAGGACAGGGAAAGGGAAAGTACTGTGGAGCCCGTGATGTTTACAGGAGCAGAAATGCATTGTTTTAACTTTCAGGAAGCAGTTAGAAATGAGTATTTTCACCTGTCTAGAATTATTAAGGATGACTTTAATCTAAAGTGAGGGGACACTGCCAAGGTCCCTTCCAGCCCTATCATTCTGATTCCCTAGCTCCCTTCCTAACACTGCTCTGATTCTAGCTTCTACATTGGACCTTTCATGATTCTTCTACTTCACCAGGGGTTTCTACTCTCTCCCTCCCAAGTTACTATATATTGTATGATCCCCTCTTTGTATTCCCAGTACCTAGTATACATTGTGTGTGTGTGTGTGTGTGTGTGAGAGAGAGAGAGAGAGAGAGAGAGAGAGAGAGAGAGAGAGAGAAACAGAGAGAGCAGAGACAGAGGAAAAGAGAAACAGAAAGAGGGGGAGAGAGGGAGGGAGAAAGGGAGAAAGAGGAGGAGGGAGAACCTGTATGTCATTGTCATAGGGAATTACCAATAAGAAAATGTTCTACCACTGTAGTTAATGACCTGCTTTTACAACTTATAGGCTCAGAGATGTAGTGTTAGAAGAGCCAAGTTCCTTATATAAGAGGAAACTGAGACCCAAGGAGGTTAACTGATAGTAAACTAAGTCTTAGAGTTTCTAAGATCCTCTAGAACTGGAAAGTGATTGTTAGTTATTTACCCAGTACAGTGTCAGAGGCATTGAAGTCTTCTTGCCTCCAGGGCACATTGCCTGTTTATCAACCATTCTATACTGTCTTATAAATAGTAGAAACTCAAAAAAATGGTTGTCGAATTGGATTGAATTGAACTGAATTGAATTGGACTACAAGATTCTGAGACATAGGTTATAGGAAAATGAAAAATGTTGGGTAAGGAAGGAATCAGCACAGAAAGCTTAGGAGATAAGAGGAAACAAAAGGGAAGGAAGGCATTCTTGAAGAGTTATGATCTCCCCATTGGTCAGTCAACTAGTATTTATTAAGAACCTACTGTGTACCAAGACCTGTTCCCAGAGCTAGACATACAAAAAAAGACAAAAAGAAAAAATGTTCCCTGATCTCAAGGAGTTCATAGTCTAATGGGAGAAGCAGGGGAGAGAGAGTTAGATGACTGCTTGTTAGGGATCCAGTTGGCAGAGATGACCTCTGAGAGGGTCCCTTCCAGATCTCAGATCCCATGATTCTGATTTCTACTCATGTGGCCCTCATTCCTCCCCCAACTTTTAACACCTGGCTTTAAACTTTCTAACATGAAAATTAGTTGGATAACAATATACAGCATTTATTTGTCCTGGACTCTGTGGCAGGGCAGGTTGCTGCTTTCAGAGTCTGATTTCAGGCCTGAGAAATATCTGCCTTTGCCTGGATCCTTCTGCTTGGAGAGACCTAAAACTCCCACAACGTTAGTCAAATTCCTTTAGCCTAAGGAGTTAATTATCCCTTCTTGAAATTCAAACATCCTGAGAGAAAGCACACTTTCAGACTTATCACACTCAGTATTACAACTCAGTGTGACTGACCTCATGCAGAATTTTTCCTGAGAGTCAGTTTTCATAGGGAGGGATAGGGGAGAAAGCATTTGGGCACTGAGTGTGAGGTTGGAGTAATGGTTGGAGTAAGGAATGGGGAAACTGGGCTGATGTCACCATTTTGTCCTAAGTACCTCCAGCTCTATCCATTCCTCTTTTTTACCTCAACATTTGTTGGCTTATTTTTAAAAGTTCTTGCTTCAGTTGTGTCCAACTCTTCATAACCATATTGGGCTTTTCTTGGTAAAGGTACTGGCATGGTTGTCATTTTCTTCTCTATCACTTTTTACAGTTGACAAAACTGAGGCAAACATACAACTAGTAATTGTCAGAGGACAGATGTGAACTCAGGTCTTTCTGACTCAAGGCCTGGCATACTGTCCACTGCGTCACATAGTTGACCATTGACTTAGTTTAGACCAGTACATAAAATTTCCTACTTGCATATGTTGACTTAGAAAACCAAATACTAATATTATCTATGCTGAATTTTTAATTTGTTTGGTTAAATGTTTCTCAATTATATTTTAATCTGGTTCTATGCACTTGGGAACAGGCAGTTTGTTTGACATCTCTGGCTTAGACAATACACATTTACATCTCTAGAGCCTTGAAGAATGATTGACTAACACATGTTCTTTAACTACATTTGCCTGTAAGAGGTGACAGGATCCTCATGAATTCTATCATTCTTATGGCCTGTGTCTTGGATGTGGGTAGGCAGATAACAGATTTGGAATAGGGGCCTCCAAGGGTCAAAGGCCTACCTATTTCAAAGTCCAGGCCCTTAAGCCTTATGGGCACTAAGATTTGGAGAAAGAACAATAATCCTCATACCCCATAATGTTTTTAATGCTTCAAATGCTCTCAGAGTTTCTGTCTCATTTGATAGGAATCAGCAGATCTATGTAAGAATCACAGCCCTACCATTTGGGCTACTCACTTCATCTTTCTAGTCATCAGTTTTCTCATCTGTCAAATGAAAGGGTTGACTTAGAATTACCTTTAATATCCATTGCAGCTCAAGGTCTTTGAGTCTATGAAACTCATAGTAATCCTGTGGGGTAGGTAGTACAAATATTCCACCCCCACCCCCATTTTTAGATGAGAAAATTAAGGCTTGGGGGAGCTTGGTGATTTGTCCTAAGTCATATAAAACTCAGAACTAGGCCTCCACCCCAGTCTATCTGAATCTTAACCCCCTGTTCTTTTTTGCTACATCATGTCAACTGTTTTCTCTTAGCTCCCCATCCTACCCTCTTTCTGATTCTTTACAAGGGTTCCCTAAGATGAGTTCTATATTAGACATGTTGAATTGAATTACTGTAGCTACCAAGTTCCACCAACACAACTCTCACTTGTAACATTCCTTCCCCACTATCCCAGCTCATTTCTCAGCAATGTCAATATGATTGTTGACCCACACACAACTGGCTGCTCCCTTCCTCTGTGCCTTTGGAGAAATCATCTTCTCCCCAACTTAATACATTTTCTGCTCATTCCTCTCCACTAACACATGGTCCTTTATCCCCTCCAAATCCAGTTCAAAACTCAGATCCCTCAACAAGCGGCAGATGGGTCCCTCCAAGCTCTGGTCACTCATCCTCTGAGAATGTATAAATTCAGTTTAAATAATTTGCATTTGTACTCCCTTGTAGATTTGGATGTAAATTTTCAAAGTTTTGCTTCATTCATGTTCACTAATGTGTTTCCAATCAGACCGAAAGCATCCAGTTCACAGAGAGACTGCCTCCTCCTTATCTGACATTCTCCACCACACCCTAAAGAATCTAATCTAGTGCTCAGGACACACACAGTACCTAATTTATGTTGGTTGATTCAATTTACAAGTCAGTTGACTCAGAATGTAAACAACAAAAGCACTGGATTTGAATTTTGGTGTCTCTACCTCTATAAGCCTTTGTTTTCTCATCTGTAAAAAGCGGGAGCTAGTAGATAAGTTCTCAAATCTTTTCTAGCTCTTAATTTTATGATTCAAATAAATCTAGCCCTCCCTGACTGAATTTACTGCTTTATTTGCCCATGTTTCAGCCTATGTCCTGTGCCCTACACTTGGTGCTGAGGCTGCTGACCTCACAGGGTCATTGTGAAGTGAGGACAAAGGGCATCCTGGGTCACAATGCACTGAGACTCTTTATAGGGAGAGCTCTCGGGTTCCAAGCTCAGGTTAACATCTTCAGGTAGGCTGCTATAGGATTCAAGTGCTAGGCTCTTGGACAACATCCACCATGGCTCAGTGCAGATGGCACCAGTATAAATACCAACCTCCTGATAAGAGGAGGAGGAAGCAGTGTCCACAGAAGAGAGAAAACCAAAGGAGGAGTGGTAAATCCCATGGGTTTGGGAGGATTAGGGACCAAGATGGAGAGAAACTATAAAAGTAGAAGCAGGATAGTAGGAAGGAGAGTAGAGGGTTATTGTTCAGTTGTGCCCACCCCTGTGGATTATAGTATACCAGTAATGTCCCTGGGGTTTCCTTGGCAAGGATCCTGGAGTGGTTTTCCATTTCCTTCTCCAGTAGATTAAGGCAGAGGTTGAGTCCAGGATCACATGGCTAGTAAGTGTCTGAGGGCAGATTTGAACTCAGATCTTCCTGACTCCAGGCCCAGTGGTCTATCCAATGATATGGATTTGGGTGGGAATAGAGACCACCATGATTAGAAGAAGTTGGAAAAAGAGGGGTCTGTGTTAGAGTTAAAAACTTTTACCTTTGACAAAGCAAAAAACCACCCCTCCCCTCTTATTTGTTATACCTTGAATCATGATTGGGAATCCCAATCACTACTTCCAGAGACAGAGATAGCAATTCCATTTTATTTACTCTTCTTCTATATTCTCTATATTAAGCTTTCCAGTCATTTTTTTCTTCAACTGATCTCATTTTCTTCTTTGTGAAATAAAGCTTTTTACCTTTGCCAAGGCAGAATTCTCATGCCCTTTCCTTGTGTATTATAATCTTGAATCTTGATGGGAATCCCCATCTACCTTTAGAAACAACCCATTGTGCTTCCACATCTTTTCTTATGCCTTCACCAACTCTTCTCACTCTTGCTCTTTGAGAAATGACATCCAGAAACATGTTATGACCTGCAATCTTATGGCAAATGCAAAGGTCTTATAAGGAAATGGAGCTAAGCCTTCTCAAAGGGCCTCCAAATTCCCAGGGACCCCCTTAACCTTGACTTTGCCTCTGTTTCCTCACAGTGAATTGCTATTACTACTACCGCAAGAGTGTGATTTGCTGAGGAGGCCCATGTTTCTCTCTGGCGCCACTGCCTTCTACTTTCCACCCACAACTCTGAAGGGACAGGAACATCCAGAACATCTCTACAATTTTATGTGCCATGAGCCCCCCCAAGCCCACCCAGTATCAGGAACCTCTGGTCAATAAAATCTGATCATTGCAGCACACAAGCAAAGACTGGCAGTTGTCTTTTTCTTTCTATCTGGAGTGGAAGAGAGCACAAAAAATCAAATATGTTCCTTTGTACATAAAACCCATATCAGACACCAGGGGTATATTGAGAGTGGTGAGTTCTATACCTTTAAGCTAAACTAACCTCTCTATGCCAAGGTTCTTAACTTAGAGGCCATGGATACCCAAAAGGTGTAGAGATAGACATCAGCCTGATACATGAACTTGGGGGAAAATTACATTTTCAAATACCTAGCTTCCTCTATAATCCGATTTATTTTATGCATTTATAAAGCATTACCTGAAGGAGTTCCTCCGACTTCCAAAAGGATCCATAACACAAAGGTTGAAGAACTCTGGTACTATGCTTATAAAGTTGGTGTATCCTTTTAGCTCTGGCACTCTTTGAGTTTGTATGAGTTTCAAATTCCATAGAAATCCAGAGCTGGATGACCTCCTTAATGACCCAGGAGCTCCAGCTGGAGGGGCTTCTATTGTTAAGTGGGCCAACATTTACCTAATTTAAAGATTTTCAAAGGTGGAAATTTTCCCCAACAAAAGACATTTGAAGGGTCATTATTTTACCATTCTACATAATGCAAATTGCATCCTTCCCACCTTTCTCCTATTCAGGAGGAGAGAGAGTCTATATTTGTTGACAACTTATTAGTTCTGGGAATGAGTTTTAATCAGAGTGATAATTTTTTAGATAGTGGAAGTGCATACATGCATACATCCATATATATATATCTATGTATATGTGTATGCATATGTATGTGTGACCCTATGGGAAATCATACTTTCTAGAAGTAAAGACCATCTCAACTTATTGAGCATTTAGATGGAAGAAGTCTTGATCAATAATTTAGAGCAGAAAAGGAGTTTAACAAAACTCTCTAGGAATACAGTTCTTATACTGGGGTTTCGTACATAAGCAATATAGGAAGATGGGAGGTGAAATTTATAGGTGAAATTTATTTCAAGTTCAATTAAATATACTTTGGGGGTATACAAACATGTGATTTCCTTGGTGTATGGAACTGTCCCACTGCAGAAAATTCCTCTACCACTAAACATAGGCCAGTACTTGTGAAAAAATTTATATAGTTTTTAGAGAGTTATTTAGAAACATTGAAGTGATTTGTTGAATCACACTGGTCCCTCTCCAGTAGGTATCAGAGATGTGAAGTCTCACCTTTCAGAGGCTTCCATTAGAGACTCGAATCCAAACTCCTAAATTTACAGATAATGAAACTGAGGTTAAATGGATTTGTCCAATGAAGTCAACTCTAGTGGGGAAGGGAAAGGGGGGGATTCAATGGCTTTCTTAGATCCTGTGCCCTAAAGGAATTCAATTCAATTAACAGTCAAACTTACCTGTAAATAGGCTTGCTGCCATAAACAAGATAGATATGTAGCAATAACTTACTAGAGTCAAATTTTGCAGGGTTTGGGGTTCAAATCCTACCTTTGACACATATGAGAGCATAGAATGGCAATGGTGTGATTGAGAGCACTGGCCTGGGTGGGGGATGGGCACCATGTTAACCCAGCTCTCTCTCACAGCTTTTGGTGGGTGGTCTCTTATGTCCTCTCACCTCTAAGCCTCTCCTCATGTGAATAGGCTGATTATCATGAAGGTCAACTTTTAACTTGAAATTTCTATTCCAATAATCTCCTAATTGATTTTCTTGCTCTAAATCACTCCTCTCCACACAGCTGCCAAAATAAGCTTCCTAAGGATAACATCTAACCATCTTCCCTGCTTGAAAGCCTTAAATTGATATTCCAATCACCTCTAGGATAACATACACATTTCTTAAGTCCAGAATGTTTAAAGACCTATATAATCTGGCTCCCACCTAACATTTCAGTTTTCCTATTTTCAATTTTGGAGATTTTACTATTGTTGATACTGATGATGTTGTTGATGTTTGTTGTTGCTGCTGTTGTATTTGAGTTTTTGAGACTTAGGATCCCTTATCTTGTCCAGTCTGGTTCAATTCCACTAATAATTAGCATGGAGCTTTTGATATGGTCCACTACTGACCTGACCGGGATTAGTCCTCCCTTCCCTGGACATCCTTTGTTCCCTCCTCCCACCTCCCCACAATGTCCCCTGCTCTCCAAGACTCTCACTATATTGGTGCCAGTCTTAACATGAACAGACCTGATACATTTAACCCACTGCAGCTCAAAACTCCTCCAGGCTCAAGGGGCTATTGTTAGATCCTCAGTCTTCCCAATTGCGTATGTTTTAACAATCTGGCTTTAACAACTTTCCAGTTTTCTTTCACCGTGCATATTACATCATGTACCCTAACCACTATATATAGTCAAACATAGAAGGTTATGTATACTATTCCTTGACCTTAAAATTTCAACTCTCTCTACATTCATTTAGATCATCCCCTATTCATGGAATGCTCACCTTTTAGAATCCTTATTTTCTTTCAAAACTCAAAGCTCCATCTTCTCCATAAATCCTTTAATGATCCCCTCTAGTATTAATGAATTTTCCATCTTCAATATATCAGTATTTTTCTTCTGTATCTATTTCTAATATTAATGTAAAGCCAGCACTGTTTTGACTTTTGTTTTTATAACCCCAGCAACCTAAGACACTGCCTTCTGTGCATACAGTGGATACAACAAGTGTTTGACAGATCGAGTCTTTATTACCCTAAAAGAGATCTCCAAATCTCTGAAATAGCCCCAAGGTCTTCATTCTACAGTCTCTATCATCAGACTCTTCTGAGTCCCTCCTGAGAAGGAGAGACCATGGGGAGAAAACTCTGGAAATAGATTCAGGAGAAGTATGTGCAGACAGACTAACAAAGAAAGAGAAGTTCCTAAAATGAATTTGTTAACTTTAACCTCAGGAGCTTTGGGGGCAATGATGTTACCTTAGCAGCCCTCTCTAGTGTCCCCAGATGGGTTGGACTGAGCATAACCTTTTTTCTCAAACCTGGTCTCTGTTGCTTCCACTTCAGAATTTAGAACTTGTTTGACCTCAGAAAACCAGTCCCTCCCCCCCCCCCCCTCTTATCACCAAACCCTCCTGGCACAGAACTCTGCATAAACTCCATCCCAGTCCCTTCAAGGGACTCTCTCCCTCCCAGCCAGTAGCAGGGAGATACAGCAGCACAATAGGCAGGGTGTGCAGGCAAGAACATAATGAAAGGGGGCCCTTCTCCATTGCTGAGGTCAACATCTGGAGAGACTTAAGTTTCAGAGAGGGATTTATACTGAGTCATCAACATATGTAAGGACTGTCAGCAGCTTCAAGGATGCTCGATCTTAATGATCCCCAATCCCCATCCTGCTGGGAGGAACCAGCCCAGTGAAGACAAGGGCTGGGCTCCTCAGGAAAATTAATAGAGTAAGCATGAAATGAAGAAGTGAGAGGGAACCAAAGATAGAGGAGGCCTCCAAGATTATAGACCCTGTCCTCTGCCCCCTTCCACACCTAAAGTAGTCCATGGGAGAGTCAGTCAAAAGAGTCCTCTGATGAAAGAAGACTCACTATTTTCAGATTCATCAATGCTTTAAGTAGGAAGGAACTGACAGGGGTCATCCCTCTGTCTCCAAGAAAGATGAAACCAAATAAAATCCAGAGAGATGGCAGAAAAAAACAAGTTTGCTTTCTGGTCTTCAAGTTCTTTAAAAATCCAGCCATCTTGTTCTGTGTCCCAATAGCAGTTAAGAAATGGGGTATGTTAGAGCTATGTGGGCTTCATGGGGATAGTTGAGATAGGAGAGGAAAGGTGGATTTCATGTCATCCCTGACACTAGTACACTTTGGGAAGCTTAAGTACCCATTCCATGTTCATTACAATTTCTTTATCTGAGAAAAAAATGAGAAAAGAAAGATTTAGATTGGTGGGGTAGTGACCTGACCTCAAAAAAGGATAATGAACTCAGAGTTGGCCATGCTCCCTGGAAATAGAAACCTCCAGGCCCTCTCAGGATCACATGTGGCCTCCCCAAACCTTGACTAACTTATCACTGGCTTTCTATATACCATGGTAGAGTTAGTTGAAGAAAGGAACAGGTCTGATCATTGGGCATTTGATCCTTCCCAACCCCATGAGTTAAGATACTTTGTCCAACCTAAACACCCCTCTTGACCGCACCCTTTGATTCTGACTCACACACACCCCCATTGGGCTTTCTGTCTACTCAAGTTTCTTGTTTTAAGGTTGAGGAGGGGTTATGCTCCCAGACCATGCAAAGGGGACTTTTCTTTTTCTTTCTTTTTTTTTCCCAACCAGTTTCCTGGGCCTGGCTTTTTTCCCCCAGATGATCTCAGCTTCTCCTTGGCAAGATCAATCCATTGGGGGTGGGAGGGGTCATCGTGGGGAAAGAAATATCATCCTGCCTCTGTGGCCATCAGAGAAAATGAATGCCTTTTAATCCCTCAAAATTAGTTCCTTTGGGGGTTTTTAGGAAGGAAAGCCACTGGGAAGAAGAAAGTATATTGCTCCAAGTTAGGCTGGCCTTCTCCATTAGAAAGAATGTCACCTAACCCCCAACATATCCAAAATTACTTCTCCCACTCCAACTCTTTGTTCTCAATTCTAACTTCTAGAAGGGGGTGTGACCCAGAATCTTATTCCAATATCTATGACCAGCAGTGCTTAGTAAAAAGGCTAATCAATTCTAATGGTAATCAAAGCTTTTTCCTTTCACAATCCCGTTTCCAGTTATGACTGCACAAAGACAGAACAGAGAGTTGAAAAGGGAAAATGACAATTCTTTTTCATGTTTTCACATCACCTATATGTGTTATTGATTTAAGGGAACCAAATTGATTAATTCTCTGACAAAATATGAATGGTTCTATTCATGTCATAAAGATAGAACCTTGGCCTTGAGGAGAGTCATCTTTTTTTGTGAACAAAACAATTGAGGAAAATGTGACATGCTTCTAAAATAGCCTGAGAAAAACTCATATTGGATACAAAAATCTCTCTGCCTTAACACATCTATGAACAGAACAATCAATGGATTTTTTTTCTCCTGAGAAACATCTAATATATTTAGAACAGTGTTAAGCCTATAAGGGTACCGGGATGGAAAAATAGAAATCATCAGTTCTTCTCTTTAAGAAATCATATTCCAGACTGATGACAAACACCAGTCTAGAATACTTTCTTTTGTCATCATCACCGAGAGGGTCCTGGAGTAACCTGGAGGTCCTTGGAGAGTTGCCCTAGGGATTCTAGTTTTCAAACCTGGAAAATCACTTGTTGGGAGATGTTTTAGGGATAGGTGGAGAATGCCTAATTACAGAATGGACTAGATGACCTCTGAGATCATTTCTATGGAGAAGCCTTTCTAAAGGTTGAAGGCCTTCTGAGGATTTGGAAGAGTTTTTCTGGGTTTATTTATTTTGAAATTACCTGCTATTTTATTGGCATAAGGAACTTCTAATGAGGAAATTATCTCCTCCAAAGCAATTGATATCTTCTTTCCCAAGACTTTATTGAAAAACTGTCCTGAAGGGTAACTGTCTTTTCTAGAATAATATGAACTGGATCAATTTGATTCTCAGACCAGTTCTTGAGCCACTATATCTTGCTGTCCTCTGCCTTCTTGGTCACAAAATTGCAAAGACAAAGAAGAAAAAGTGTAGGAAGTCAGGAATGTGGAGTCAACATAGTTAAATCCAGATTTCTTTATCTAGTCTTCAAGGCTTTTTATATCTGCTGGATCAATCTTACTCTATCATCATCATCATCATCATCATCATCATCATCATCACCATTTCCAACAGTTCCCTGTTTTGCACCTGTTGTCGTCATAATTTAATGTTATTATTCTTTCATTCAAAAGCCTTCATTTGATTCCAACTACCTGTTAAATAAAGACCTGGCATTGAAGGCCCTCTATATCTGGTTCCAATTTACTTCTCTCTTTTAACATCATATAATCCACCTGAAATACAGCCCAACTGGACTACTCAAGTACAAGAGCCACCTTGATGATATTCTTTCTCTGATTAATCTAGTCTAAATTCATCTCTCTCCTCTCTGAACTTTTAATCCTAACTAAAATGGGTATATATAAATCTTTAAGGTATGAATTCCTTCATCTAGTACTTGGTTTACTTATTTGACATTAGCTACTATTATATGCAAGACAACATACCCTAGCCCTAGATATTGGAAATATCCTTGTATTTTAAAAAACAATGTTTTTCTACCCTCAAAAAGCATTTACATTCTATAGTGCAATGGATTGGGATGACATTTACTACATGAATACAGAAAGATAGATATCTATATAACATATTATATAATAAAGTATATATAGTACGTATATCTATCTCTCTGTATATGTATGTATACATACATATACATATATGTAATGTGCATATATATGCATACACACACCTATACACACAAAGAGCGGATGATGGAAGCAAAGAAGATATCCAAAAATCTCTTTAGGAAAATTTGAAGAAGGAATAGGAATCTTAATTTTAAATTGAAAACAACCAATAAGTTTATCAATCATCAACTTGTTATGCATTGGGGACACCCTACAGGTTTAATACTGTAGGTTTTATAAGAGACACAGAAGATACACATCTCTTCTAGGGAGAGAAAGACAGCATGATAAACTGGACAAGAATAAAAGACATAGGGAAGAGACCCAAATATTAGCCCCATCTCTGCCATTAGTAGTATCTTTATGACCTTGGGTAAATTCCTTCATTTCCACAGGCCTCAACTTCCTCCATTGTGAAATGAGAATATTGCATTTCATAATCACTGGGATCCCTTAAAACTCTGACACTTTGTGGTTCTGAGATGAGAATGGCCTACATGAAACATTATAGTAAAGCAGGGACCTTCTCAAAATCAAATGTAGGACTGAGGATTATCCTGGAGGGAATGGAGAGGGCCATTGAATGTTTATACCAGAGTCTATTAAAAGAATGTTTGAGAAGATTGATTTCTGTCACATCAAAAGGAAAGAGTTTGAAGGCAAATCAGTTCAGGACCTGGTTCTCCACTAGGACTGAGGAGAAAAGGAAGAAAGGTTTTCAAAATCAGAGGAGTTTGAAATTAATATTACAGAGTGAGTATTACCCTTGCGGCAGTGCAGAGCCACTGATATTTATGCCTGCAACATTTTAGATTAATCTGGCAGAAATATACAGGTCAGATTAGAGAGAAGGGACACCTGGATGGACCAGGTTAACAAAGGCAGCCAAAAAGCAACATTCTTGGCATGAGGTGAGACCATGTGGCGATAATAGGAATTAGCTAGAAGAGGAAATGGCAAACCACTCCAGTATCTTTGCACCCCCCCAAAAAAAAATCTCAAATGGGGTCAAGAAGAGTCAGACGTGACTGAAATGACTGAACTACAAATTAGGAATTAGGAAAACTAAGAACCTCTACTAAAGGAAACAGTTCAAAGTTCTCCTTCCAATAAGAAGAAAGACCTGTACATTTTAGGACCTGTTAAGTTAAAAATGAAAAGGAAACATCAAAGTGGAAATGCTTTGTAAGGAGGTAGGGATCTTTTTGTCATGTGTATGTGACTTGACCTTTTTATTATCTATCATTTTCATAACTGTATTACAAAATAATTGGTTTGCTTTGTAATTCTATGTATTTTATTTTACCTGTTTAAAAATATTATTTTGATAGGAGGTTCATAGATTTCATTAGACTGCCAAAGATTTCACAACATGCAAAAAAATGAAGAACTCCTATTTCCAGGGATATAGGAAGGCCTTTCTAGGCTCCTTCTGGGCCACATTCTACATGTATATCCCCCCCCAATCAAAATATAAATAGTTTTTCTTGTGTCTCCTGGGAAACTATAATAAATAGTTGATTTAAGTTCATCTTGTATAAAAATGACTTCATTATCTGCAGAGGCCCTGAGCCATGATAATGAAAAAAAAAGCCCCACTCTTTTTCCCATATATGGTCCAAAGCCCATAAAGGTAGGGTCTCACAATGGGGCCACACCCACTTGCTAAGCCCCACCCCTTCCACCTCATAATGGCCAAAGGGTTAAATAGACGAGCCCCTGGCCTTCGGGCTTTTCAAAGCCCCCAGACTCTGGCAGCTAGCAACATGTCTACCAACAGGAGAATGAAAAGCCAAGGCGGGAGGAGAAACAAAAGCAGATCTCCTCACAAGGGGGTCAAAAGAGCTGGAGCTAAAAGGAAATACCGGAAGCCTGGGCTGAAGAGCAGAAAGAGAAGTGAGGAAGGTGAGTATGGGGATAGAGGATAAGGAGTTCCTAGAGCCCCCCCAAATCTTGAGTTGAACAAAAAGGGACTTCAAAGGCCACTTCTATAAATTCCACCCCTTAAACAATGCAGGAAAATCCCTCCTACACACTTGGAGGCAGGGTGGTGTGTAGTAGAAAGAGCCTTGGACCCATGGGGGGTCAGGAGAACACCCCCCAAAGTATAAGTCCTGGCTCTGCCACTTACCAGGATGTTGTATGATCATGGAAAAGGTATTCCATTCGTGTGCCTCAGTTTCCTCATCTGTAAATGGAGAGCATCCATAACCCTCACAAGGGGGTTCACTTGTGAAGGAAAAGTGCTTTGTAAACAGTCAACCTTATAAAGCTCCAGAACAAGACTTTTGAGTTGTCAGTCATTGACTTGAAATCAGGTCTTTAAATTCTCTCCTCTCCTCCTGCATCTGACTCTGAGAGCTTTATAAATGTGTCTGTCCCAGAAAAAAAAAATCCCCATAGCTGACTAGTTGGAAGGTTATAATTAGGGTGCAGCAGGCTTTTCAGGTAGGAACAAAAACCCACCCCCTATCTCTGTCCTTCCTCACAGCTCACAGGACTTACCGTTCCAACTTGTGATCCCACCAAGAGCTCAGAGCTGCTGGACTTCTTAGCAACATCAGTCCGCAGTGAAAAAGAAGGACAGGGGGTCTGCCAGGGCAACCAGAGGTGGTTCGATCAGAGAAGGAAAAAAAGGAACATATTGAATTTGGGGAAAATCCAGGCTTGAGGAAGTGAGGAATGTATATGATGGCATTTCCCCCCCCAACATCTCAATAAAATTTAGAAACCTGGTGTAAAAAAAGACCATGACAATTTTTCTTTGATGGGTCGGGGAAGGAAGGATAAATCTGTTTTATAAATAGCCTTTCCAGCCATCTTGACCCCCCTCCCTTTTCTAATCTAAGCCCCTCCCCCCAACTACATTATTGAAAGGAAGCAGCTAGGTGTAAAATCATAAGAGAACAGGAATATAAACAATTCCAGTAGTTGTCAGGAAACTGAAGCCACACTCCTAAAAAGTCCCCTGCTCAATTCAGGTCAATATCTCACATTGTGCCCCCATGGTGCAAGAAGAAAGCATTGAACACACATAATGCAAAACACACAAATTTTGCACATGACCCAGCAGTTTTGAAATGCAACTTCATTCCTTTATAATATCATGTAAATTTCCAAAGAGAAACTTTCTACACCCTGAGAAGCCATAGTCAACAAATGTAATTCTCTCCTCCTTATAAACACTTCCTCAATAGTCTCTTTTCCCACTACAATGCAATGAGGTTAAAGGGAGTCCGTGTGCCAGGAGGGACCAACTTCATTCAGTTGATGATAATGAGACTGGTGTCTCCTCTTCTAGAAACAAAGCACTTGTTCCATGTTCCTTTAGAAAAATGTCCTCTGTAAATTACATCTGGAGAAACTGACACTGCCCCCCCATATATATCGAGCAGCATAAGACATTACATTGAAAGCTTTTAAAAAGATGAATTCCACCTTTTATAGCCAGACTTTTCTCCCTGCACAAAAATGTACAAAGCCTTAAGCATAAAAGAGGTTAGAAACAAATAAATGAACTTGTTCTCATATATTCTAATTCTCTAATTCTTTTTTTTTTATTATTTCCCCCTCCCTCAGGAGCAGCTGTTCAGACCGCAAGCCAAGGGAAAAAGCAACTATTGGCTGATTTAAATAGTCCAGCAACCCTTGGACAAAAAGCTTAATCAAAAAAAAATCTCTTGAATTCAGAACTGTTTGTTGTATTTTTTACTTATTTATATATTGTATTTTATCACCGTATTTGGAAACTAAACTTGATAAGAATGTTAGTAGCTTTAAATATTATAAATACCCCTATACAGATTATTCTATTCTTTGTCTTTGTAACTGGTGAAGGTTGTTCCACTCTAATACTTTTTTGTTTTTGTTTTTTGCTTTTTGGAAGGGGGGGAGGTAGGGCACTTGCCCAAGGTCACCCACTAGTTTTGTGTTAAGTGTCTGAGGGCCAGATTTGAACTCAGGGACCCTTCTGACCCAGTGCTATTCACTGAGCCACCTAGCCGACCCCTGCTCTAGGACTTTTTAAAGTAGCACCAGTAGCACCCCTTTTCTCTCTTCCCTGGAACTTTTCCTCAGTCACAGTGAGCTACCACCAACCCCTGGGTTTACTTTGTATAATTATATTTTTAGGGATAAGGTAACATGCAAATATGTGTAACAGGACACATTTATATAAAGTGCAAAAAAAGATAATATGCTTTTGGAGGGAAAATGATTTTTCTACTTGCTTGATTGAATTTGACCAAGAAAATTCACTCCAGCTAAAAATAACTTTGCTTATTAACAATGAAATAAATAACTTGTTTTTTGACTCATTCCTACACAAAAGTAGATCTGATCTTATGGAGACATCATCCATATTCTGTAAACACATCTGATACTTGGGCTCTAAACACAAGTGCATTGAACTTGAAAAAGAGGGGAGAGATGTTTACTAAAATTAGACTCAAATCCTATTTTCACTAGCAGCTAAGCCTCCAGCTTTGAGACCCAATTGGACTCTCCAAGACACTCTGACTATGTTATCTCTGAGAGAATAAGAAAAGCTTTCAGTTCCTCATCTGGAAAAAAGAGCTTTTTTTGCTAGCCCTTAGTCCTAATTACAGTGAGGTAATTATGGGGGTGACTCTGAAGGGCTTGAGCCCCAAGCCCCTTTTGTAGATTTCCCCTAGCTAGCTTTAAAGCCTCTTTATTTACAACTTTAATTTTTTTCTGATGCATGGTGGGGTGTCCTAAAAAGTCTCATTTGGCCTCTTTTCAAAGTGAATTTTTTAGTAAAAAAGAAAAAGATGATGAGCTTGGCCACAAGCTTCGTATATAGGCTTACGGTCACCTTGACCTCCTTGCTAAGATTTGGGACTTCCACTTCCAAGACCAAACAGCTGGAGAATGAATCCAGCTGGAGAATGAATTCATGGGGGAAAGTGTTTGGCACATAGTAGGCATTTAAAATGCTTGTTGATAGATTGATTTTTGTGGAGAGCATGCTTGGACTGTATATCTTCTTGATTTCTCATGCCTCACTCCCCATCTTCTGCTATACAAGGTAACCAAAAACCAAAGGTGAAAGAAGTTTCTTTAAATACAGTTCAGAAAAACAGGGTAATCTGGAATAATGCCTAGAGAATCAATAGAAGCGGAAGAGCACACACACACGTAACCAGGATGGAGCCCTAGGAGAGGAGGTAGCATATTGCTTTTCCTACCTCTAGACCATTATGTGGCAATAGCTGCTGCCTAGTCAGTTTTCCCAGAAATCTCTAAAAATTTTTACAACATTTAATCAATAAACATTTGGATGAGCTGATTTGTTTTGAACGCTTCAATGATAGTGTTAATAAGGCAGAGGCTGTAAAAATAGAAGAAAAAACCCTAGTAAGGGAGCTCTGAAGTTAGTCTGATTTGTCTGTAAATAAAACAATTAGAATAAAATGTGTGAAGGATGGCTTTCATGACTCTTCTTGGTTTAGTTTCTTACTAAAAGAACTACAAAACTACATTTCTTAGAGAGCCAAATTTCACTCAATATTGTCACATAAAAAACTACAAGAGTCTCAATGAATTAACTTGAGACTTTATCAATTGTGAAAAGATTACTGGGAGTCAAGGGGGTCTCAGCCATCCTGAGTGGCCAACAACACTTTACCCTGATGCCTTAAGGCAAGGCATTATCTCTAAACCTGGGATGCTGCTGCTATAAAATCATGGAACCTATTGGGTTTGGGTTCCTTCCACCACATATCCAATGTCTCCAGGCTGGACTTTTCTATACCCCTTGAACCAAATGTGGAAACTTAGAGGATAAATAGTCCAAGGTCCCTCCAGACAGGGTTTTTCTAATAACCCCTTAAACAGCAGTCATTTCCCAATATGGTGAAAGTATTTCCCCCCAGTCTACCATGGCAAGACAAAACTGGGGGAGAAGACTGAACAAAACTTTGAAATGTAATGGTAATTCTATCAGACTGTGTGAAATAATGAAAAAATAGATGGTTTTCATAGAAACCTAGAAATTACTTGTAAGAACTCATGCAGAGTAAAAATTATACAAGGAGGAAAAAAGTATATAATGACAACACTCACTGTAAAGACAACTTCGAAAGAATTAAGAACTCTGATCGGACCAATGATGAATTTATGCTATTCATCTCCTGACAAGTGAGGGGTGATAGACTCAAGAAGTAACTCACACTTTTGAAAATATGACTATGTGGAAATTTTCTTTGCTTGACTAAAAATTGTCACATTCCCCTTTTTTCAAAGGGGAAAAAATTAGGGGGGAAGAAATGTAATAAAAGGTTAAATTAACACAAAACTGGGGTAGAAACCCCACTACTTGACTACCTTTTCCATCCACTTCTTTATGAAAGGATCCCTTTAAATTAAAATCTTCCACTGTACCTTTCTTGGGAGTGTCATTCTGTGCACAGTACTCTCAGCCTACTAGATTTTTTAAAAAATGTTTTAAAAATATGTACTGACAATCTTTGGGATAAATCCACACATAAAAGAAAATATTATGTTAGAGAAATAGCTCATAGTTCAAAGCAGGCCAAGTCCCTGCTAAACTGGGGTACTTTCTGCTTCCTGGCTCCCTGATTCATGTCTGTCTTCCTTTCCTTAGCTCTCTCCTTCCTGGCTCCCTGAAATATCTGTCTCCTTCCCTAGCTCTATCTACTCTAAGATGCCTGTTAGAACCCCCTCTGTCTCAATTGTCTGGTGGTAACCTGAAGGATTTAAAGTAAACCCTTCCTTGGCTGACACTCTATTGGGACTGTGATCATTGCCCGACTTATTTGTAAACTCTTAGGGTGATAGATATCCTACTCTGTCTCTCTGTCTCTGTCTCTCTCTGTCTCTCTGTCTCTGTCTCTGTCTCTGTCTCTCTGTCTCTGTCTCTGTCTCTCTCTCTCTCTCTCTCTCTCTCTGTCTCTGTCTCTCTCTCTCTCTCTCTCTCTCTCTCTGTCTCTCTCTCTCTGTCTCTCTGTCTCTCTCTCTCTCTCTCTTTCTCCATGGCATCCCCTTCCCAGGTCCTCTTAGCAATCTCGTCTCAGGGCCCTTCCTAAATTGCTCTCTCATTTTTTTTCTTGACTGGTTTTAATCCTTTATTGTTCCTAACATGTTATTCAGACTTCTCCTCCCTGGATGTCTGGGTCCAAAGGTTTTCATCTATTGTAAAAAAATCCTCTGTTTCCGCTCAGACAACTCAACACTGACAAAAGGCCCTTTGTTAAGCAACATTAGAGATGATCTGCAGCAAATAGACATACAGAAGAGGGGTTACGAATTCACCACATATCTCCAGCACCCCCCAACATCCTACCTAGCAGCACCTTCATTAAAAATTGAAAGAGACAGAGACTGAGCTAACATCCCAAGATTTCTTGGACATCCTGACTGGGGGAAACATAGGTAGGGTCATGGATCCATATTGTGAATAAGAAATAATGCCCATTTCCCAAAGAAGTTAAATAATATGTGACCTGAGGAGAGAGGCAAAAATGAGTGGCAAAACCTAGACAGAAGCCAGGTTTCCTGACTCTTGGAATGTCCGTTCACAAGGCCCACCTCCTATGTGAATCCTCCTAGTCAGTCTCCATTTTGTGGAAGTATTCAAGCTAGCATACTTTCATTCTGCTCTCTGTCCTTTCTGCCTTTAAACCCCCCCCTCCCCACTCCATCCACCTTCATTTCAGTTTTTTGAGGTCAGAGTTGTCTTTTTTTTTTTTTTAAGCAATTGGGGTTAAGTAACTTGCTCAAGGTTACACGGCTAGTCATTATTTATGTGTGGGTGCTCATTTTCTGAGGCCGGATTTGATCTCGGGTCCTCCCAACTCCGAGGCCAGCGCTCTTACTCACTGCTCCACCTAGCCGCCCCTTTAGGGCAATTGGGGTTAAGTAACTTGCCCAAGGTCACACGGCTAGGTTTCTTTGTTTGTGTGAGTTAAGTGTCTGAGACCCGATCAAAGGTCCTTCTGACTCCAGGGCTGGCACTCTACTTACTGCGCCACCTAGCCGCCCCTGTCTTTCTTTTTACTTGTATAAATCCCCAGTGGACTTAGCACAGGATATAGTCAGAAGGGCTTTATTTCCTTCCTAATGCCATCAGGATACCTGACTGAAGTGAACTTGATTGTGGGGGTGGGACAGGATAGGAGACAGAAGAAGGGAAAAAACCCACTTCTTTCATTTGGACTTAAGGAGAGGGACATATGATATACAATATAGTCATTGAAGTCCTGATGCCTATCTAAGAAAGAACAGCTATATGATTATATGATGGAAGGGACTTTTAATGATCTTTATAATATCACATCCAGAGCTAAAAAAAACTATAGATCCCATTTTACAGATGAAGAAAGAGGCTCAGAGGACCAAGTTCACACATTATGCCCAAATCAGAAGTGAGAATTGAACCCAAATCTTTTGACTTGCCCCGTGTTATGCCTTCCTCAGTGAAAGTGAATCAAATTGATTTTACGACAAGAACAACAAATATTTGGTGGAATTTTTTCAAGATAATGAATCTAAATACATTGTGTCACACTCCAAACCCTCCAAAAGACAAAATTTACATTGGGGTTACTTTCAAGATGAAAAACTTGGACTTGAGATCATGTCTTTCAAACCCAGATCTCCTGACTCTAAATACAGCACCCCTGGCCCATGCCAAAGTACCATATAAGGACAAGAAAAGAAAGTAAGGTGGTTAGTTATCATGTGGGTAAGCTTTTCCAGTCCCACAGTCCCTCTTTGTGTCTAAAAAGAAAGAAAAAAAAAGAGGAGGATTGTGATGTTGTGGGCCACACTACAGACCCATTGTCTTTCCCTGGAGAGAGGAAGGTGGGGCCAAGGGGGATGGAGGGAACAGTGCTGGGTGGGGCATGCTGGCAGCCTTGATTTCATCTAGGAATTGCTGGACAAATGCCCAGATGTATGCCCTGGGTGAGGCAAGGAGCTAGAAGGTAGAGTGGGAAGGCTTTGAGAAAAGTCTGAGGTACATGGAGGAGTGGGGTGGGGAAAGGAGCATCAGGAGAGGAGGGAGGTAGAAAGCTGTTCAGAGAGAAAATATGTGTGTATATGTGTGTGTATATATGTAATTATGTCATTAGATTCTGTAACTCATGTACCATTCAGGCCTTGCCCAATCCTCTCCCTACCTAAACGCCAGGTTCCTAACAAAAGTAAGCATTCCTATCCCTGTTTGACTTTTATAGAATTTTGTCTGAATCTGCCTTTAACCCTTATCACTTGGTATCAGCAGGATTATGGATTTAAGCCTGGAAGGGGCACAGTAGAAATTTCGTGTTGGAAGGTGGTGCTAGTTGGCAGAAGTCTATGAAGGCCATGTTTATATTTACTATGGAGAGCATTCAGCCCCTGGAGTTAACATTTCGTGTAAACAGGAGCTCCAGGGGTCAGGGTTATCTCTAAGGTTGGTCTTAGAGAGGGTATCACTTCAACAATGGTGAGACAGGCTTTAGGCATTGTGTTGGGTACGGAATATACAAAGACAAAAATCAAGCAGGCCCTGCCTTTGAGGGGCTTCCATTTCACTGAACATAAGGGCAATGATGTGCCTGGGGGTGACTCTCTGGCTTTGGCAGACAATCTGTCCAAAGGGCACAAAGGGGCTTTGCCTGGGAAGCTATGGGTAGAGCCTACCAGATCTTGCCCCTTCCCATTAGATTCTAGCAAGTTCTTAGCCAATCTTCAAGATAATGTTTATGATCCAGGTAAAAGTTAGGAGTTAGGCATTTGGGAGATCCAGGTAAAAGTTAGGAGTCAGGCATTTGGGAGATGAAAGGGGGCAGTACACATAGTCTGAACTTCGAACTGGGGTGGGAAATCCACTAAGCCCAACCTATCTAAGAGTGAAGTCCAGGGACTTTCCTATAAAGGAAGGAATGAAAAGACTTCCTTCATTTATTAGGTATGTGTCAGGTTCTGTGGTCAACCTTAAGGAACTGAAGGGGAAGATAACAAACGTAAGGGGAGTGTGATGGTAAATGTTTAACAACCAGCTGTCTAAAAAACTGTATGCATAGCACACTTTTAAGTAATCCACATCTTTAACATTTTATCCATAATCTTCTTTAAGTATAGACAATCAGTAAAACAACATAAAACAACAAATCGAGATTTATGAGGAGTAGAATTTGTTCACCATGAAAATTAAGAATTGTCTCTCTCTGAAGCCAGTTTGGGCTGCCTAGAGAGGAAAGTTTTGCAGAGAGAAGTCAGAGAGAATGGTGATTGGGTTCATAGAGCAATTTTATAGACATGTCCCTTCTAGGACTATAGCGTGATTTTATTACTGCTTTCAGAGATAGAGTTGAAAATTTGGGAAAGGAGGGGAGAGGAAGAGGAGAAAACAGTACATACAAAGGGAGAAAGGCATGGAGGTGGTTGGAAGTGGTATGACAGGTCTAGGCTCAGTTTTGCTTTTGTTTTTGTTTTTAAAGCAATTGGGGTTAAGTAACTTGCTCAAGATTACACGGCTGGTCATTATTTATGTGTGGGTGCTCATTTTCTGAGGCCGGATTCAATCCTGGGTCATCCCAACTCTGAGGCTGGTGCTCTTACTCACTGCGCCACCTAGCCGCCCCAGTTCATGAGCATTGTTGACCATCAGAAGCCCAGGGCCCCAGGGTGGAAGCTTCAGAGTAGTGGTCAAGTACAGTAGGTGGCATGACTTTGAGATGACCAGGAAGACTTTTCCTCTGAGGGTGAGTCAATAAAGTTTTGGACACTCCCTGGTCAAGCCGGGCAAGTTGGCCAAGATGTGGCAATGGGCCTAAGGAATGTAATTGAGAGTTCTGGGTAACATTTCTCTGATGGAGAAGAGCACCAGACTTCAGACTAGCAGGGGCAAAAGAGGGCCTTGGCTAAGCCCTACCTACCATCCTATAGAGGATGACCAGAAGAAGGCAAAGTGGGAGCCAAGCACAAGCAGCAGCCAAGAGCCCAAGAATCCAGAAGTCACCTCAACAAGTTACCCAGGACTCAATCTAAAACCATGCTGGATAGATTGTAATTGGGTATGAGTCGGCAAATATATGGAAGGGGTCCACAGTCTCTAAATACCTCCTAAAGAGATGATTCCACCTCCCCCAAACCTTCACTCCACCCCCACCCCTTCACTTATTTTATGGTCAAGCCATTCCTCTCTGTTTAATCCATGTAATGATAAAAAAAAAAATGTCTAGAATATAGGAGAAATTGCAAAGGCTATATAAGGCCCTAGATTTAAAGGATACTAAATAGGAAGGTAGTCAGGTGAGTTTTCCTTCTTTTCTCCTCACCCTCCCTTCTTTCCTTCCTTCTCTCCCTCCTTCCTTTCCATTTTCAAAACCAGGCTTCCCAATTTAGCAGTGTGGCCAACAGTCTGGGATCCAGCCTTGGAGCTGTAAAACACTCAGCACAAAAGCTCAATCCTCTTCCATTTTCTGATGTGAGTCACTTTGTCCCTCCATGGGCAGCCTGGGTACTCCCTTCCCCCTCCCTCTTCAAGGATCACTCTGCTGGTGCCCAACAGTCTTTCACCCAGCTGCAGTTTGGAGCTCCTGCTCTCAAGGGATGCACCAGCATCTGGAGTTGAAGGCTTGCAAAACCAAATCTGGCCAGTTGAGCTTTTCCAGAATTTTCTTGGCAGTTCTGCCAACACTGCCCCCCCCCCCTCCATGTGTCAGCTCCTCCTGAGAAAGAAAAGATCTCTTCACTGGATTAGGGGCCATAGCCTGAATTCAATCAACCTAGGAGAACCAGATGACAGCTGTCACTCCCCATACTGAGCCTTGGCTGAGAAGGGGATGAGGGGGAATCTTAGGTTTCACCTTGTTAATTGCTTCCATTTTATGGGCCAGGTTGCTGCTGCTGCCTGACCACCTCTCCTCCTGCCCCCCTCTCCCCATTGATCTCCTCTTTGGGTTTCCATCAGACCTGCCCAACATCTGTTTCCTGTCTCTCTCGCTACCCCACTGGGCTGCTCTGAGAGGCCCTCCGAATCTATCACCTGATTTTGGAGGAGAGCATCTGGCCAAAGGCTGGGGGCCTCACAGCTTGTCCAGCTAATACAGCCTCCCGAGGCTCGGCAGTTTGATTCCTCCTGTCTAAAATGTTGACATAATACTTTCTGAGCAACATCTGGTTTTGTTGAAAAGAGGAAAAGGTGGCCCAGAGGACTTGCAGAGACATGGATAGATCCATTAGAATAATAATAGTAGCTAGTATTTATGTAGTACTTTAAGGTTTGCAAAGTGCTTAATACAAATATTATCTCATTTAATCCTCATGACAACCCCTAGGAACTAGTTGCTATCATTGTACGCATTTCACAGATGAGAAAACTGAGTCACACAGCTCTTCAGTCATTTGCCCAGGCTCACACAGCTAGTAAGTGTCTGAGTCTATATCTGAACTCAAGTGCTCCTGACCCCAGGTCTGTGCCACTCAGCTGTGTCAAATGAAGAAGGAAGACTGTGGAAACAGGGAGTCGGTACTCCTAGGTGCTTCCTGGGGAGTACCATGGAATTGGCTGTACCAGGTCAGACAACACCCTTACATCTTCTGGGTCTCAACTTCTCCATCTAGAGAGGGTATAATAAGAAATCTTTCTCCTGATCACCAATGTAGCCTAGGAATAAAAAAGGTTGATATAACCACAGCTGTTGATGTTTTAAAAAGATAACAAGATCTAAATGGAATGAAGCAGTGAAAATAAAATACATCATGGTTCTGCTTTGCCTGAGCTTTGGAAGGTTTATACCTGTGAAGGCCACTTCAGTTCTTCCAGTGGTTTGATAGCCATGGTGACCCTACTCCTTAGAATCTTTAGAAATAACCAGAATTGGGGGTGGATGAAGAAGGAAGAAGGGAAAAAATCTGGAAATCAAAGTTTTAAAAACAAATGGTTTAAAAAATTATTTTTACATGCACCTGGGGAATAAGATATACAGGCACTGGGATATAGAAATCCATCTTGCCCTACTAGAAAGTTAGAGGGGGGATGGAGGAGGATATAAGAGAGAGCAGATTGGGGGAAGGGGTATTCAGTAGGCTAAAGCCAATAAAAAAATTTTAAAAAGAGAATGCACCAACATTTGTTCAGTAAAGAAGATGACAAAATTTTAAAAGTGCAGGTAAATAAATAATAATAATAAAGAAATAACCAGAATAATAAAGACATTCCTCTGTTTTCCAGAGGTGACAAAATGTTTGAGGCTAGGGGACCAGTACACTGAAAAATAAACTGTAGGAGTCCTTCCATCTCCTTGTAGAATCTGTTTCATTCTATGGTGACCTTGGGACATGTAGACTTGCCTCCTTTGAAGGCTAGGATACCCAAATCTTCAGGTGAAGCTGTGGCCATATTCATCTGAAGATATGGACCATAACCTGAATCTCTCTCTCTACATATATATATATATATATATATATATGTATATATATATACATATATCTACATATATATGTAGATATATATACATATATATCTACATATATATACATATACATATATATCTACATATATATGTAGATATATATACATATATATCTACATATATATATATATATATATATATATATATATATATATATATATATATATATGGTGGTCATTCTGATAAAACTCTAAGCTTCCCTTCTATCTCTTGATCCTCTTTTTAAAAAAAGCCTTATGAAAATCTGTTAGATAAGATTCTATGCCTACAAACAGAAATACGTATATTTATAAATATATGTACATATTTAAATCCCTCTTCAGATACTTATGTGTACCTACATAAATACCATCTTATGTAGGTACACATGCATATGAGTATCTACACATATGTGCCTGAATGGGAATGCTCATATCCATATAACACAAACACAACCCTTGTCCCTGGCTTATGTATCATTGGCTTGAAGAATTAGTACCTTGGGCCATTATACTTTTCACAAGAAATGGTGTTATATAGGCTATATGCTTGGAATTTTGTATGTTAGAAAGGGTATGGGTGGGGTAGGGAGGGTAGGAGGGATTGGTATTGGGAAATGACCAAGGTATATGGCTGCTCCAAACAGTCTGGAGTCTCCAGGTTCAGGCTGGTACAGCAAATTGGGATGCTCCTGGTCATCAGTGGACTGTGAAGATCAGCAAATCTGCTTGTTAAACCCTGCCCTAAAAATGATATCAAAACCTGAAATATCAAAAGAATAAAGCTTTGCGAAATTCTGAATTGGAACCTAGATGGTTATCTTTACTTTTTACTACTCCTCCTGACCCCAGTCCTGTCTTCCTCCGGGCTCTTGCTACTATATGCACTCATGGAAATACAGAAATTCAGAATGTAAAGAGATCTTCCTTAGCTAATAATAGAAATTATAGCTAGCACTTACATTGTACTTTTAAGATTTGCAAAGCACTGGGTGGTTAAGTGGCACAGTAAATAGAGCACCAGCCCTGGAGTCAGGAGGACCTGAGTTCAAATTCAGCCTCAGGCTCTTAACATTTACTAGCCATGTGGTCTTGGGCAAGTCACTTAACCCCAATTGCCCTGCCCCCCCCCAAAATAAAGCAAAAAAAAAAAAAAAGATTTGCAAAGCACTTTACAGATACTATCTTATTTGGTTTCCCACAATGACCCTGGGAGGTAGGTGCTATTTTTATCCCCATTTTGCAAATGAGGAAACTGAGGCAGTTTCCATGGTCTTATCTATGGTCTTAGCCAGACTTATCCATGGTCTCACATGTAAGTTTCTAAGGCTGGATTTAAACTCATGTATTCCTGACACCAAGTTCAGCCCTTTAACTGCCTTGGATCATCCAATCTAGTTTGACTCCTTTACTCTACAGATAGGGAAAATGAGTCCCAGAGAACCTAAATTCAGGTCTGGTCATCATAATTTAGAAAGAACAAAAATAAAATCAGATATTTCCAAGTGAAGGCTATCAGGATGGTGAAGGACCTCAAGATGATGTATATGAGATTAAGTAAAGCAACTTAACATGTCTAACGTAGAGAAGATTCGGGGGCAGGGGACAGCAAAAATAGAACATCCTTCAAGTATTTGAAAGGTGGTCACAGGGAAGAATGCAAACTCCCTAAAGGAAGGGACTTTTCTTCATGTTGTCTTTGGATGTCTGGCAAAGTGCCCTCCACCTGGTGAGCACCACAACAAATGCAAACTGGGTTGAATTAGAAGAGGTTTGATTTATTCAGCTTGATCCTAAAAGGCACAACTAGATACAACAGGTGGGATTTGCAAAGTGGCAAATTTAGGCTCCCTAATGATTAGAGCTTTCTAGAAGGGGAATGGTAGCAGAGCCCCCTTGATGGAAAACTCCAAGCAAAGAAAGCTGGTTGACCCCTGGCTGGATTGCTCTGGACAGGGAATTTTTGTCCAGTTATGGGTTGCCCTACATGGCCTCAGAGGTGCCTCAACTGGAACTGACTTTGCAACTCTTAGGGAGTGGCTTTGGGCCATGGGTGTTTGTGATTCCTACAGGTTCCAGCATTCCAGTATCCTTTGGGACTTGCCCTGCTCTTCATCCCAGACTGTACCAGTAGTAGCTCCTGAAGATGCTACATGATACCTGGTGATCGCCATAAAAACCACTACTGGGGGAAAAGCCTGGAGGAAAGGACCCTTACTCCCGACTTGCTTATGGACAGAAAGCCTTCAGGAAACAGTGGAGGATTCCAATCATACAGCTTCCTGGCTTCACATAGCCCCAGCCTTCCTCCTCTTTCACTCTATTCTAAGCTGGGATCACTAGTTGAGTTTTTAAAAGAACAACCCAATACATATATGCCTATAAATGGAAGATGAAGCAGTGATTTACAGGGGTTGTTCCTGCCAAGGAAAACAGGCTGAGGGCAGCGACAGAACTAGCCAAGGAAGACTGCAGAATCTGAACCTCTTGTCCTTCTGTGGACATCCCTCCAGACCAGACACGCTGTGCTGCTGCCTGGGAACCAGCGCCCCTGAGGGAGCAAAGCCTGCCTGGGCTCCTGGAGTCACTGGCTGCTGGAAACTGCAGGAGAGCTGGTAGGATCATTGGGCTCCAAATCCAGGGAAATGCTGAGTGTTTTCTCACCCACTTCAGCTTCCTTCAGAAGGCAGAAACTGGGGACCAGATTTGAGGTCCTCAGAGCTGGTCTCCACTTGGTCACTTTCTACCTTCCTGTCTTTGGGCAAGACATTTAACCTCTCTGGGCCTCAGTTTCCTAATCTCTAAAATGAAATGACCTCTAAGGTCTATTGTCCCTTTGAGCTCCCAATCCTATTTCCTGTTCAAGGTCCCTTGGGGTAAGAACGATATTCTTCAGCATTCATCTTTGCACCCCCCATAGCATCAAATTAAGGGCTTGTACATAGTAGGAATTCAGTAACTATAATACTAGGTCAATCAATCAATAAACATTTACTAAGTACCTACTACATGCTAGTGAATTAAATTAAAAGGCAAAATACAGCCCTTGCCTTCAAAAAGTTTACAATCTATATGCCCATGAATCCAGCCCATGACAATCCTTAGATCTTTTCTCAAAGCTAGTGTCCATTGGCACAATGAATTCCTTTAACCTTAACATTTGAAAAATTGCTTCTGCTCACCCAGAAGTGACCACTAGGAGAAGGATTACTGACCAAGGCAATATCCCGAAGGTAAGAAGCAAGAAAGAGAGGCTAAGAGGACTGGGTCATACACATGCCAGATTAATAATCTTTGGAGTATTAGGAGGTAGCCATTACAAGCCCTGCTAACATAAATATTGCACGTTAAGTGGCAAAGGACATATATATCATGTGTGGTATTTTCCCCTTCTGATGAAATGCTTTTGCTAGTATTCCAATGGAAGGCAACAAGCATTTGTTAGGAGTTTACTACAGACCAGGCACTGTGATAAGCTCTGGGGAAATACAAAAAGAAGCAAAAATTTAAACAAATCCTGCTCTCAAGGACTTTACATTCTAATGGGGAAGACACATAAAAAAGAACTTGGAAGGAAGGAGGATTGGGAGTAGGGAAGAGAGTGGGCTACAATGAAGGTTTGGGGGTGAGGCTGGAGAGGCAGAAGCACAGCCAGGAGAATAAATGGTAGCCTGGGAGCACCCTCAAAATAGAGAAGGACTTTACCAATGGAAGAAGACAGAGGGATGTTCCACAGTTAAAGGCCCCTCCCCCCCAGGAGATGAAGGACGTTCCAGGGTGGAAAAGCAGCTGAGTTTTGGTAGCGAAGTCCACCAGCCAGAAGCACAGCCAGGAGGGGAAATAAAGGGAGAAAAATGGAAAGAAAAATTCAAAATAATTTCTTTTCAATTATATTAGGAGCCAAGGAAGAAGAGGAAAAGGAACGCTATTTTATGGCTCACGGTGGATTACTTTGGGGCTGCAACACATTCCAGACAAGGATTTATACAAGTTAAGCGATGTAAAGGGTGTCATTAGAGAAATACATGACCCAGAAAGAAGACTGGGCTGGAGCTAGGAATCAACTGGTCAGTACCCTAGTGATAGCGAGAGAGCAAAAAGGCCCCAACACATTCAAAAGACCTCCTGCAATAAGTGCATAGGCATACATAGCTAAGATCATACAATATGGGCAAGGATACCTGAGAGGCGATCATCACTGGAGGGAATGCCTACACCCCTAAGACCACAGACCTGCTGGAATACTGGAATCAAAGTTAAGCATTCCTCGGACATTTTCACTGGCTGGCCCCTATGCTTGGAATGTTCTCTCTGTCTCCCGGCTTCCTTTAAGTCCCAAGAAAAGTCTCACCTTCTCCAGGAATCCTCTTCCAGTCTCTCTTAATTCTAGGACCTTCTCTCTGTACATTACTTCCTGTTTATCCTGTAGAGAGAGTTTTTGTGTATATTTGTTTGTTTGTTCTCTCCCCCATTAGACTATGAGCTCCATGAGGGCAAGGACTGTCTTTTGCTTCCTTTTATAGTTAGCACAATGCCTGGAACATAGGAAGGTGATTGCTAAATATTTATTGACTGACAGACTGAATATTGGGGAGCTAGGTGGTGCAGTGGATAGAACACTAGGCCTGGAATTGGGAAGACTTGAGTTCAAATCTGGCCTCAGACACTTACTAGCTGTGTGGCCCTGGGCAAGTCATTTCACCCTGTTTGCCTCAGTTTCCTCACCTGTAAAATGAACTAGAGGAGAAAATAGAAAACCACTCCAATAGCTTTGCTAAGAAAACCCCAAATGCGGTCACAAAGAATCACTGGAATGACTGAAAAACAACAAGAAGACTGAATATTAAAAGAACCAAAGGCAGGTCTCCCAGATATTGGGTGGACTTCTCTGGTGGCTTTATGGAAAACCATGGACTAGAAGCACAAAGCATGAATGGATTTGCAAGCTTCCCACAGTGGAAAGCAAACTCTGTATGGAAGGGGCCTACATTTGTTCTCAGGGTTGTTTCTTTAGCATTTGGCAGATAAGAACAGACACTAAATAAGTCCTTGTTGAAAGTGTACCATGGAGGGAAGGGAGCACCCATGCCTATGAGTTCACAGGTCTCCTGAAGTGTGGTTACCTACAAATACTAGATGAAATTCGCACCTAAAATCTCTGATGTACTGTACAAACAGCTTCATCCATCACTGACATCAGCCTGACTCGCCATTAGGCCTGCTTGTCACCGAAAGGAACTGGTAGGTGGCAGAAGGGGTATACTTCTAGTAAAAGTCTTAGTGGTCCCAGATCTAGGGCCAAGAGGGACATCAGAAACCATCTAGGCTGGCCCTTTCACTCAACAGGTGACAAAAATGGAGTCTCAGGGAGCCTGGGGCCTGCAGTCATATAAGGGAAGGGGTGCGTCAGAGACAGGTTTCAAACCCAGGAACTCTGACTCAAGAACCCCATGCACTTTCCACTGAACCACACTTTGTAACCAGGTCAAAGGAAGTGTTTGAACTGCTGGAATGGGTCCTACTTCTCACTTTTTACTCACCAGACCAATGGTCAAAACATGCAATGCATTGGCAGATCAGCACCTCCATAGAAGGACTGGCATGTACAGGTTACTTTCCAGTATGTTCTGGTTAAAACTGTTAAAACTAGTGGGGTTTTGTTTTTTGTTTGTTTGGTTGGTTGGTTTTTTTTTTTTTTTTTTTTTTGCTTTTTGAAGGGCAATTGGGTTTAAATGACTTGCCCAAGGTCCCAGGGCTAATAAGTGTTAAATGTCTGAGTCCAGACTTGAACTCAGGTCCTCCTGACTCCAGGGCTGGTACTCTATTCACTGTGCCACCTAGCCACACCTGTTTTTGTTTTCTAATACGGCATTGTTGATACTGAGTTTATTCATTATCCCCTAAACCTGCTTCTCCTCCTGACTCTGCAAAACCATTCACCTCATTGTATCTCTTCACTTATACATAGCCTTTTATTTTTAACTCTTCTCTCTCCCTCCCTTCTCAATGGCTATTAAAAGGAATTGTGTCATGGGAAAAGCACTGTAGTCCTAGAAATTAACTCCTCTAAAACTGGTTTCAAATCTTGGTTTCAACACTTACCTGAGTGTCCACACCCCTTATCTATAAAGTAGAGATAATAAAGCCTGCACTGTCCTATAACAGGAAAATCAGAGGATCTGGGCTCCTATCCCAGCTCTGCCCCCTTCCTAATTTGTGTGATATGGAACAATCCACTTTATTTCTCTCTCAGCCTTAGTTGAATCTATAAAATGAGGGGGTTGGATTATAAGGTCTTTGAAGTTTCTTCCAGATTAATGATTCAATGATCTTGTCTGTATGACCTTAGACAATTCACTTTACTTCTGGGTCTCAGTTGAAAATGAAGGGACTAAACCAGATAATCTCTGAAGTCCAAGACTGGAGCTGTTCCTGTGACATAAATTTGGGTTATTTTTAACCAGTTACCAAATTCTATAAATTGTACCCTAGCAACAGCCCTTAAATTTGTCCTCTCCTGCATCCGTTGTTGTGGCTCTAGCCCAGGCCTTCATTTTTGTCCATCAAGGCCAGCTTTTCTTAAACTGTGGGTCATAACCCCATATGGGAAAAATTGGCAGCAGTGAAAGGTTTCTGAATGCACAATGACCAAAAATTAAAAATCAAACACATAATGAATCCGAGGTGTTTCTGGCAGCCCATGTTACATCATACAACTTCACAGAAGCATTGATTCTGAACACAAAACATGTGCACTTTGCACTGCACATGCCCTCAGGCCACAAACACCAATTAATGCTGCCAAAACTCACAAAAGGGTCCCCAGAGGAAAAAGTTTAAGAAGGCCTGATCTTCTAGACTATTATAATAGCCTAACAGGTGACTTACTCCTGCAATCCAGCCTTCAAGTTGCTGCCATGCACATAATTATCTTGCAGAGATATACTCAGGTCATTCCCTTGCTTAAAACAAACAAAAACAAAACAAAATAACAACCAAAAAAAAAATCCCTTTGCCCTGATTTCCTCCAGCCTATGGAGTAAAGTCCAAATTCCTTATTCTGGAATTCAAGACCTTTCATAATCTACCACTAAACTACCTTTCCAACCTAGTCACACACTGCCTCCACAGATTCTACAATGTGGCCCAATGGGACTATTCCCTATCCATTGGACACAACCTGTTCATCCCTGTCCCCATACCTTTGCTTACACTATACCTTATATCTTGGATGTCCTCTCTCCCCATTTTTACCTGTTGAATTCCAATATATCCTTTACAATCAAATTAGATGCAATCTCTTCCATGAAATCTTTCCTGGTGTCTCTAATCATTAATCAAACATTTTTTTTCCTACTTGGATGTCACAGAACACTTTGTTTGTATCTCTTTAAATCTTACATCCTGTGTTGGTCCATTATAGTTATGTGGGCATGACTTGTATCCCCTTGATTACAAGTACTATGCTAATATTTGTGCCTACCTCATGCCTAGGATAGTGGCTTATACATAGTAGGGATCTGACAAATATTTGTTGAATTATAACAAGCTATAGACAATAATCACAGGGTATGACTTGGGGTGCTGTCGCCTCCCAATAGACAATAAGTTGCTTAAGGACAAGGACAAATTTTCCCTTTCTCTTTATATCCCTAGCCCTTGGGATATAATAAATATACCAGTGACAGAGTCAATAAAATCACGAATCCACAAAAGTGGTTTTTTTTGTTTTGGAAAATAGAGTTTTGTTTGGTTTTTAATTAAATATGTTATGTTAACGTGCAATGGGTTTGTTACTATTTTTAAATGAATTAACAAATATATTTTCTAAACTATCAGCCTATCAATAGACATAAACCAAGGCTCTTTGGGATCTTCAATAATTTTCAAGGATGAAAAGGGTTCTGAGATCAAAAAGTTTGAAAACCGCTACCTCTACAATGCTATAGCATTGTAAGTTATTCACTTCAACATATGGTTAGGCTACTGATGTTAGTATTTCCTGTGCTAGGCCCTTTGTCCATACAGAGAGAGAGAGAGAGAGAGAGAGAGAGAGAGAGAGAGAGGGAGAGAGAGGGAGAGAGAGAGGGAGAGAGAGAGAGAGAGACAGAGAGAGGGAGAGAGAGAGAGAGAGAGAGAGAGAGAGAGAGAGAGAGAGAGAGAGGGAGAGAGAGAGGGAGAGAGATGTCTCATTTAATACAAATTCCTCTGAAGTGGTAACATTATTTGAATTTACACTAATTTCACCCATGTGGATAACTCAATCTCTTTCAATGACCATGTATCTTATCAGGAAGGCCCTGTAGTGTTCCATCAATCAATAAAAGCAGCATGATATACTCAAACAGGAATATCTAGATAATAACCACTCATGTTTGCATCTTGATTAAGGATTTGTTTGTTGAGCAAGCTCATTTCTTTGGAGTATCTCCATGTCACCAACATCTGCCTCATTGTTCCATACTCTTCTCTTCCTTTCAGATTCTTCCCTCCTTTAAAATTCTTTGAAAACCATTCCCTGAGCACCTTTTAATTGTGTCACTCCCAGCCTGAAGTACACATTTATGTATCCGAACATACCCACCCAGCCTTATATATCTAAGTTCTTACACATATATTATTTGTGTGTCTGTGACCAAGGGGAGAGAGAGAGAGAGAGAGAGAGAGAGAGAGAGAGAGAGAGAGAACCATTAGCAACTCTGGTTGTTGAGGGCAAAAAGTTCTTTGGGACAAATTCAGCCAAGTAATAATAATAACAATAATAATAGCTAACATTTATATAGCACTTACTAAGTGCTAGGTACTGGTCTAAGCTCTTCACAGTCATTATCTCATTTAATTAAAGAGTGTATCTGAAGGTGAAGAGGACTTAAGTTTTGGAACAAAAGGTTCTGTGGTGAGGAGAAACCCTAGGGGATATCAGAAAGCTACTATTGAAGGGTAAGAGATAATAGGAAGGTCTAGAGAAATTTTTTACACAAAAGTCATACATGTAACTATTTCAACTAATTATTCTTATGAAGTATGTACTGAATCTAGAGTTTTTGCTTTCATTTGGGTTTTATGTTGAAGGAACAGTGACATAACTAGAAATATTTTTTTCCCAGGGCAAGTAACATAAAAGGCACCCTCAGATGGGCACTGGAGGAGCAAAGGGTTATTGGTTCATAAGGAGAACACTAAAATCAGAGCCTGGAAATGACACCCTTGGGTTGAAACAAAGGAGCTGAGAGCAGGAAGGAGTTTGCCCCGAAGCACCAAGGATCTGCAAATGCTGAGAGCACCTTCTAAATTCCTCTCTCTGGGGAAAGCTCTGATTACCCCACCCTAGTTATGGCATGGGGAAGTACACCAGTCTGGGAGGAAAGAGACCTGGTTTCAAGTCTCCGCCACAATTAGTTGTGTGACCCTGGTCAACTCACTTCCCTTTGCTGGGTCACAATTTTCTCTCATTTGTAAAATGAGAATATTGGACTAAAGGATCTCGAAGACCCCTCCCAGCACTCACGTCTTCTATGCAGCACATATAATGTAATTAAGGAGAGTGTGTTAATGGACAGAGTAGAGCTGGGGAAGTGGCTGTCCTCATTGATTTGAAGCACTGATCTCTGAAGAATCAATGCTACTATATATATACTCTGGTCCCTGACAATGTAGCTCTGTACTACATTGGTCATACCTTGGAAAGGGCTTGTGAATTATCAAGTCAAGGCCATATTTATTTATTAAGTTCCTACTAGTTTAGGGTTTTAATAAAAATCCATCCCCAATATTCCTGGGATTCAGTGTCTAGGAGGTCCCTCACAATGGGTGAGCTATAAATAGATACTGGAGGTCTCTGAGATGAGTGAAGGGAATGGAATTAAAGGGAGAAAAAGCAGAGCTGGTACAGAGTTTGGTGGAATGCTCTGAGAAATGTGGGTAACCCACAGATGGAATATGAACAGAACTTTGTGGGCTTTGCAATGTTCAATAATTGTGATTTATATTATGTTATGCTATGCTATACTATACTATACTATACTACACTATATTATATTGTATTGTATTATATATCATGTCATAGAATATATCATATTAAATATGGGCAATATATACATGTCCCAAATATTATATATAATTATATATGCAGCATATATATATAAATATGTGTGTAGTGTGTATATATATATATATATATATATATATATATATATATATATTCTGTCACTCCAGATAAATTATAAACTGCATAAGGACTGAGCTCAGAGCTCATACTTTTTTGGTATTTCCCCAGTGACTGGAATAAGGATAGGGACATAGTTGGCACATAGCTGTTGGTTGATGATTGATTGATTAGTAGTCAAACATTGACAAAATTATTCCAATCTGCTTTATCAATCCATCATACCTACCTGCCCATCCTCTAAGTCTTGATGAAGATTATCTTCCCCCACTCCATGAATGGACCCACATATCTCAATGTGAACAGAAAGCCCGAGAAAGGACAAAGAAGGAAACCTAGCTGGAAGAATTTCTCAATAACCTGCCTGGAAATGGGAGGCATGCTGCTGAGACTGACTTGAAAGTCGTCCTAGTTGTGGAAGCAGCCTCAGCTGTTGCAATGGGGCTCTCCCTGCACTCCCAGTTACAGCTGAAACATCTGCAAAGCAGTGGTTGTCTTGGAATGGGCCATGGGAAAGTCAAGAGAAGCTGCAACACTTGACAAAGATCCCAGAATCCCACTTAAAAGCTTTGCCAGAGAGCATGGACCTGAAAGGTCTTGGATTTGTTAATCACACTCCCCCCTACTCACTCTTGGCTAGTCTTTTAATTGGAAAGTCACAAGACCCCAGTTCTCCAAGGGCATTTCCAGTGGTATAAGAGGTGTGTGCACTAGGAGTGTGGGAAGAAGTCTGTGGATCAAATCTTAGCTCTATCCACATCGAACATTCAAATAAAAAACAAGGCCACAGACCTGAAGGTCTAAGGTTACTAGTGATTAAATTCATGGCAAGTAAAAAGTAGGTAAGTAAAACAGAAACTCTAGGCTTCAGTCCTCATAACAGCCTTATTCAGCTTATTGTCAGAACCTTCATGGCCACTAGCACTAACACTGTCTTCAGAAAAAAAGTGTAAAGTTTCAGAGCTAGTCTTATTGCTGAAGGACACCAGAAATGTACTGTTCAGTTGATCCTTTCCTTCTCTCCTTGCTCATCTCCTCCTCCTGGCTTCTCTGCATTCCCTTCAGGTCTCTGCTAGTCTCACCTTCTTTCCTAGTCTTCTTAGTATTTTCCCTCAGTTAATTATTTCCTATTTATCCTGTATATATCTTGCTTGTTGCTTGCATGCTGTCTCCACCATTAAACTGTGAGCTCTGAGAGAGCAGGAACTGTTTTTTGTTTTGTTTTGTTTGTTTGTTTGTCTTTCTTTGTATTCTATAATACAGTGTCTGGCACATGGTAAGAGCTTAACAAATGATTAAGGACCTGACTTTCTAATTCACAGGCCATCTCCCAGGTACACATATACCAGGTCCTGAGCAATGAACAACACACACCAGAACTAACCTACCAGAGGGATGAAAGAAGGTACCTGACTTCTGGGAGGTCCTGTCTTAATGAACCACATCCTCACTTGGTCCCTTCTTCATTGGAGCCTCCTATCTGAACTCTATAGATATCATCATAGATTGTAAGCCAAAGACAGAGGGAAAAACTTTCTTGCACAGAAGCACTTTTTGAGGTGAAAACAAAAAGTGGATGCTCATTAGTTCAACAATGGCTGAACAAACTGTAGCATATGCATATGACGATACTATAAGAAACAGTGTGTGTGTGTGTGGCCGGGGGGTGGGGGGGGGGGGATTCAGGGGAATATGAGAAAGCTTTCATGACCTGATCAGAGAGAAGGAAGAAGAACCAGGTGTACAATATATTTAATCACTAGAATCTTGTAAATGAAACCAACTCTAAAGACAACAGAACCTAGATTAAGTTCAATGACCCATCTTGGTCAAAGAGAACAGATGATGTAACATGTATTCTTCCTCTCTGTAGAGAAGTGAGAGATCATGGATTCAGAATGGAGCCAACTCAGGCATTACCACTCAGTTTTGCCTGTTTTCCTTTGAGACAAGGTTGGTCAATAAGTTCTTATTAAGTGTCTGCTTATGTGCCAGCACTGTATTAAGTATTAAGGATACAAAAAGAGGAAAAAGACAGTTCCCTGCCCTCAAGGAGCTCACAATTGGGGGGGGGGGAGTGGGCAACAAGCAAACAATTATATACAAACAAGTTCTGGAGGGAGGATTCAATGGCGGGGGAGGAAATACATCAGGAAATTACTACAATGTAAAAAACAGTAGGTAGAAACAAAAGCTTCTTGCTTTTTTTAGAGGGAGGAAGGCAGGGCAATTGAGGTTAAGTGACTTGTCCAAGGTCCCAGGGCCAGTAAGTGTTAAGTGTCTGAGATCAGAATTGAACTCAGGTCCTCCTGACTCAAGGCTGGCTGGTGCTTTATTCACTACACCATCTAGCCACTCCTTGAACAAATGCTTTTTAAAGACATTAATGTTAGCATTCCTTGAATTCCCCGAGCACCAGCCCCATCTTCAGTTCCCTTTAAGGACATTAGTAGAAGTGTCCCCAGAAAATGAACCAGTGGACAATTAACATCTCTGTTGGTCATTCTCCAATGTGTGATGTCTGCCTCGTGTCTCGTCCACCTCTGAGTCCTTGCTTTTCACAGCTGCCAAGAGCTTTGGTCTGCTTTCATCACAAGCAATATGTGCCGTCGGCTTAGACTGGTTTTCCTTAGCTTGCCTTTCTCATCTTCTCATCAACTAGAAAAGTCTATAATTTCATTTCATTTAACTCTTCCTTCTTTGTACAACAAGGAACTGAGAATATAAGCCATTCCAACATGAGACCAAGTGATTTATTTTAAATATACATATATAGATAGATAGATAGATATTATATATACACATATTATATTGTATATATATTTATATATATACATATATATATTCATATATATAATACACACACATTCACACCCCTACTCAGAGGAAGGTAACTTTCCAATGTTTCTGACAAAGGCAGATATTTTCCCTTTCCCAAAGAGTGTTTCCAGATGCCAGCAAAGATATCACATGAAATGTAAACAATAGGAAAAAAAATTTGGCAGCTGAGGTTACTCCTGGCAACATGTAACTTTTCTAGACTTCCTTGGTTACAAACTGCTTAATAAAGAAAATTCCCCAGACTGAATGTCTAAAAGAATTGGTACCTATATACTAAAGTCAAGCAATTCAAAACTATTGAACTATAAGACGCCTTAGAAATCCTTTTTCTAAAACCCCCATTTTACAAATAAGAACACTGAGTTCCCAAATAGTAAAATCACTTGCCTAAAGTCATATAACTATTAATTAGCAAAGTCAGGATCTCATGCTACCTCTAAATTTCAACAGAAAACAGGTTTTTTTCCCTTTATTTGGAGGGGGAAGGCAAGGCAATTGTGGTTAAGTGACTTGCCCAAGGTCACATGGCTAGTAAGTGTTAAGTGTCTGAGGCTGGATTTGAACTCAGGTTCTCCTGACTCCAGGGAATGTGCTCTATTCACTGTGCCACCTAGCCACCCCAGAAAACAGGTTTTCAGAAAGGAATTTTAAAGTGATTTCCTAATGTCACCTTGCTATGAGAAAGTTTTTAAATTTTTAATTTAATATTCTATTTAAAGAAACTTTAAAATTTTAACTTTAAGGAATGAATCTAAAACACTTTGTTCCAAAGAGAAATGCCAGAAATGCCAAAAAGGATGGATAATCTAGATGAGGGTAGGGGTCAGTATTTGAGAATCAGCTGGTCCAGCGAGCACAGACAGCCCTGAAGGATGATGCCTTGCAAAACATGAGTTGCTCTATGCAAGCAAAAGGGTCTGTAGGATTTGTGTCAGCTCTGGCTTCTGCCAGACTGCTAGTCTATAAACAGAATGACAGAAACTCATCATCTTCAAAAAAGCATTTAAGCCCCTAATTTCATGTGACACCATGCTAGGCACTGTACCAAAAAACACTGAGAGTTCTTTACTTGTGATTTGCCCCTCTGGCTGAAGGAAGGCTATTGGATTTCTTTTAGGCTCCATGCCTGGTTTCCATTAGACCTGTTGCTTGATTTATTTTAGGTCTTGAGTCCATGGGCCAGTGAAGCTGACCTTCCTGACTGCTCCCAAGAGAGCAGGTCTGGGTTCTGCTCTCTCTGGCAATGGAAGACCCAACTTCTACAGCTTCCAATGTTAATAGCAATGGCTTCAGTTCTCCCTATATTGAGGAAGATAAGAAGGCACAAGAGCATTGGGCTAAGGATCAGAAGGCCTAGGACAGTTCTAGTCCTTGCATTGACATTAGCTATATGCTTTGGAAAGGGAAACTTAAGTAACACAGTGGATAGAATGCTGGGACTGGGGTCAGAAAACTCATCTTTCTGAGTTCAAATCTGGCTTCAGATGCTTACTAGCTGTGTGACCCTGGGCAAGTCACTTCACCCTGTTTGCCTCAGTTTCTTCATCTGTAAAGTGAGCTGAACAAGGAAATGGCAAATCACTCCAGTATCTTTGCCAAGAAAGTCCCAAATGGGGTCATAAAGAGTTGGATATGACTGAAAAAATGACTCAACAACAAACATTGTCTGGAAAATGTCTCTTCTCTCAGGGTCTCAGTCTGCTCCTTGGTAATGTGAAGAATTGGAACTAGATGATGTCAAAGATGCTCTCATTTCTCTTTCTAGTAGAGAATCAAAACCTACAGTCTAATACCATCTCTAAGACTTCCTGGAGTGGCCTCAGTTTCTTCATCCATAAAATGAGTAGAAAGAGCAAGACAGTCCAGCTCTCAATCCTATAGCCCAGTGGACAACAGGGCAACACAGGATTCCCTCTAACCATAAAAAGTATGGCCAGTGGACTTCCTTGACAAACTCCTCTCTCTCCACTACAAAATGGAGCTTACCTTTTATCATAAACCTGACAACAATATCTCACATTTCTAGAGCATTTACCTCAACACAACCCCATGAGATACTTAATACAAATATTATCAGTTCCATTTTGTAGGTAAAGAAATGGAGGCGATGTAACTTGCCTATGATCATAGGGCTAGGAATCAACCTCCTTTTTTCTAATTCCATAACAGCCATGATTTTCACTATATATTACAAATCTTGGGTCAGTCGAACACTTAGCAAGCATTTATTTTTGTGCAAGACACTATGCTTGGCATTTTGGATGATTTAAAAAAAATGTAAATCATAGTCCTTGACCACAAGGAGTTTATTATTTACTTGGAGAATCAAATGCAAGATGTGTTAAAAGCAACAATACAGATGGTAAGAACCAAACAAGAAATACAACCTAGTCTAAGCCCTACCATTAACTAGCTGTGACAACACATCTCTTCAACTCTCCAGGACTCAGTGGCCTAATCTGCAAAATGAACAGGTTGTAGTCATTGATCTTTAAGATCCTCCTCATATCCCACAATTGTGAATTCTGTGGCAATAAATGTTTACAGTGTTTGGAAGCAGAAAAGAGAAGTTTGAGCAGGGATGTTTGCAGGAGAGTGCTGGAGCCAAATTTAACCAGCTTGCTTGAGAACCATGGTCAAATTTTCAGCATCAGCATTTATATCTCATTTTGTTGTTGTTACTGAATCATTTCAGTCTTGTCTGACTCTTCGTGACCCCATTTGCATTTTTCTTGGCAAAGATACTGGAACAGTATGGCATTTCCTTCTCCAGTTCATTTTACAGATGAGGAAACCGAAGCAAACAGAAGGAAGTGACTTGCTCAAGGTCACACAACCCATAAGTATCTGAGGCCAGATTTGAACTCATGAAGATGAATCTTCCTGACTACAAGCCCAGTACTCTAACCACTGTGCTCCAGCAACTGCTAACAAATCTGGACTTGGTTTATTGTTTTGTTGATTATCTAGGCTTAAGAAAATGTGAATAATGCAGGTTAAGCTTAAAAGGGAATGAATAACCTGCTTGTTAAACATTTACTACATACCCCTGTATTGCTCTATAAAAATTGCTTGAGCTCAGCAGAAGCACAGTAGAAGGCTCAGGGAATGAAGCCAACCCTGACTACAGGTTAATATTAATAATAACAATAACAATAAATGGAACTTATATAGCATTTTGAGGTTTGCAAAACTCTTTGGGAAGACTTCATGGAGAATGTGCAACTTTCAGTCAATCATTTAATAAACATTTATTAGGCACCTCTATTTCCCAGGCACTTCCTAAACACCAAGGATATAAAAAGAGTCAAAAGATAATCCCTGCCCTCAAGAAACTCAAAATCTAATGGGGGAGACAACAAGAAAACAAATATATAAATATACATGTGTGTGGATATATGTGGCCTCAGACACTAGCTCTGTGACCTTGAGCAAGTTACTTCCTTCTTTTTGCCTCAGTTTCCTCATCTGTAAAATGAGCTGGAGAAGGAAATACCATACTGCTCCAGTATCTTTGCCAAGAAAATTGCAAATGGGGTCATGGAGAGTCAGACATGACTGAAATGATTCAGTAACAACAACAAAATGAGGTGTAAATGCTAATGCTGAAAATTTGACCATGGTTTTCGGGCAAGCTGGTTAGATTTGGCTCCAGCACTCTCCTGCAAACATCCCTGCTTACATTTCTCTTTTCTACTTCCAGACCCCTATAAGCACTTATTGCCACAGAATTCACAACACATATGTATGTATACATATACATAGTAAAGAAGTTATTGATATGCTAAGTAGGAAATAATTAATAGAGGAAAGACACTAGAATTAACAGGGGTTGGGAAAGGCTTCCGGTAAAAGATGGGATTTTAGTTAGGACTTAAAGAAAGCGAGGGAGACCAGTAGGACTGAGTCAGACCATGGAGGATGTGTAGGATTTGGTATAGACAGAATAAAGGCAGTGACAGCATTCCATGGTCACAGCTTGAACAAAGATAGAGAGACAGGAATAACAACTACTACTACCACTACTACTACTACTATTGCTACTACTACTACTACCACTTATACAGTGCATTAAGGCTTACAAAGCACCTTATAAATATCCTACCCTTCGATCCTTAAAACAACCCTGGGAGGTAACTGGTGTTAATATCCTAATTTTGTTGTTGTTGTTCAGTTGCATACAACTGTTCATGATCCCATACACCATTGCCCATCAGGCCCTTCTATCCTCCACTGTCTCTCATTACTTCCATGATCCCCACTTTGCAAATGGGGAAACTGAGAGAGAAAGAGAGAGAGAGAGAGAGAGAGAGAGAGAGAGAGAGAGAGAGAGAGAGAGAGATCACTTGCCTAGGATCATACAGCTAGTAAGTGTGTAAGACTGGATTTGAACTCTGGTTTTCCTGACTCCAAACACAGTGGTCTCTCCATCACACTACTTAGCACACCTGACAACATTGGCTATTTGATCTGTCCTTTTATTCCTAATGCCTGGCCATTGCTTCCTACATAGCAGGCAATTAATAAATGCTTAATGAGTTCAAATGAATGTGCAGAAAATAATGACTAGTCACTTTGGGCTCCAGCAAAAGATTCAAAGAAAGCAGTCATCAGATAGACAGGGGAGTGAGTTTTTAATCATAGAGGCCATTGAAAGAATACCTGTTCATTGCTTTGACCGTGTGCTCCGAAAAGCTTTCTTAGCCCAGCTACAATAACAGTGCGTGAATGATCTGGTTGATCCCCTGCTGGCAGGAGGAGCACACACCTGTCACCGCCTTTCTACAGTACCAAACCCAGAGCAAGACAATAAGAATCAAATAAAACGACATCCATGAAGATCATGATGGTGAAGTCTGCTTTGTGTGTTTAACGAATAATTAAAAAGGGCAGGGAAAAATGAAGAGTTCTCATTCAAAAGTCACTTCCTTCCTCTACCATCAACCCCCACTTCCCAAGTCACCATAGATATAAGCTTACTGAGGCATTTTCTTGGCCTGGCTGCCAGTCAAGGGCAGGGAGAAAAAAAAAACCACTTAGTCATTTCTCAGCAGAAAAAGCATGTGTCTTGGCTCAGCTGAGAAAACTAGCCAGCTATACCCCATTTGGGAGGCCAGCCAAATGCCTCCTAAAAGCAGAAAATCATGGGGTGGTGGGGAGTGGAATAAGGGCCATGCCAGGGTTCAAACAGGGCCTCTGTAATCCAGAGATGGCTTTTGGCTTCTAGTTTCAGAACCCCACAGTCCCCATCCAAGGGTCAGCAGTCCAGGCTGGGAGAAAGGATCTGGATTTCAGTCCTTGGGGACTATGTGGAAACAGTTATACAGGGTCTTCCCAAAGACTCAATGCTGTTTTACATTTTGATAAAATAAAAAAAAAAAAACACATATAAAAGGTTTGACAAATGTAAAGACTTATATAAACGTCTGATATTGTTATGACCAAGTCTGTGCTCTATCTATGGTGCCATATTCCCTCCTTACTGAACCATCCTACTCCAAAAAGAGAGATATCTACCCTTTCCCTAAGAGTCTCGAGGGAAGGAGACTCCCCAACATTTTATAATTATCCCTTGTCAATACTGGGGAATTCTTTCTTTTAGAAAGTTCTTTCTTTGCATAAAAGGGAGTCCATCTTCCCCTTAGAAAGTTCTTTCTTTGCATTAAAGGGAGTCCATCTTACTGTCTTCTAAGTCTATTTCCTCCAAATAATTTGCAGATTAATGTTAACCTTTACAAGTGCTCTGACATGCATTAGCTTCCCTCATCATCCTTCCCTTGTCCTGTTTATGATGCCCAGAGAGAAAACAATGCAGAGAGATGCAGGTAGAATTCTCTGTTCCCATTTTACAGGTGAGAAAGATGAGACTCAGAGTAGCTTACCAAAGATCATACAGTCAGTGGAATACCTAGGACTAGAACCCACATTCCCTTTCTGCCCAGTGGGCTTTTCAGGGGACTGGTCAGCCACTCTCATTCTGAAATCAGAAATAAAGAGCAGCTACGCTCTGTCCCTTACACAATAACACTTCACAACAGGGCAAACAAAACAACTGCACCCCTCAGTCTTCTCTTCTCTAAACTAAATAATCTCAGAGCCTTGAAGTTTTCTTCACTGGGCCCATTTCCAAGTTTTTATCATTGATCCCTCTCTTCTGAAACCAATCTCAGGCACTAAGCTTTTCTAGCCCCACAGCTGTTAAGATCCTTCCCTGGATGACAGAAGCACCAGCTGTCCTTGGTTTTTCTAGGACTATTCTGATTTGGGCACATGACTTCCCTGTCTCTCTGGGGGAAACCTAAGTGAACCCATCTCCTGGTGCCTCCCTCCCCTTCCCATAAGCTCTAATGCCCAGCCTGCCCCTGAGGAGAGGTCATTTTCTCTTAGAGAAGGGGGTAGGAATGACTGGGTCCATTGGGGCCATGGGAGTTAAGGCAGAGATTTCCTAACTGAGCCAAGAACACAGAAATTCAGAACACCCAAAAGCAAAGGATACTGAGACAGTTTCTAGGATTTTGCCATTCTAGATCTTACCTCTGCTTGGGAACCCCATCTTTTGGCCTTTGCTTTGGTTCTCTTCAATAACTGTTCTTTTCCTGCTTACATAAGGTTGTTTCATTTTGTTTTGTCTTGCAACTTTCCCAGACCCTTTACAACACACACCCAGTTAACCCTGTGATCTTTCCATTCAACCCTCTTTAACAAGCATTTAAGTTTACCATCCAATCTCTCCCGTTCATCCCCGCCATGTGTTCCCCTTGTTGCATTTTCCTTGGTTCCTGAAGGTTCACAAGAAGCAAAACCATCACTGATCTGAAGATTTGGAAACTTCTGAGGTGACTTGTTTTCCCTCAATCTTTTTCAATCTCTCTGTCTCTTTCATTCTCTATCTCTGTTTCTCTGCTTCTGTCTCTGTCTCTCTGCCTCTCTGTCTCTCTGTCTCTGTCTCTCTCTCTCTGTCTCTTTCTCTCTCTGCCTCTCTGTCTCTCTGTCTCTCTGTCTCTCTCTGTCTCTCTGTCTCTCTCTGTCTCTCTGTCTCTCTGTCTCACACACACACACACACACACACACACACACACACACACACACACACACACACACCTCTTGCTCTAGACACCATTAGCAAAGCAGCTAAAATGGGGAGTCCACCTCAGCCTTCTCCACACTCTCCTACTATATCTTCAAGCTGCCCTTTTGCAATTCTTCCTCCTAATAGAATGTGAGTCCCCTGACTGTAGTTATTGGATTTTCTTTTAAACATCATTCCTCAGGATGTACTCCCATGTCTCTCTTGCAGAATCTAGAGAAGCATAAGGACCAGGACTGGAATCCCAATGTTTGAATTTCAAATCTAGTTCTGGGGAACCAGAAGGGATCACAGGGTTCCCCACCACCACTACCACCAAAAAAAATCAAACAAACAAAAAAAGACCCTACTGCTGCAGACAATGTAGGCCTTAAAGTCCACATTTTGTGATTTGTTCATTTAAGATATTTTTAATCACATTATTCCACTCCAAGATCTGCTTTGACTCTCTGGACTTTGCCACCATGCCTCAGGAAGATCCAGTTCTATTGCCTCCATGGCCTCATCCTGAAAAATTCTTCTGGCCCTATGCACTTACCCCTCCCATTAATGAGCTCCCCCCAGAATTTCCCTTGTGAAGAAGGACCCAGGTGAGTCATACTGAATCTCAAGACTTTACCACTAAACCCCAACAGGAATACCTCTCCTTACCCCACCCCTACTTTTTTTAGCTCCCTTTTTGTGTATTGCCTATCCCCCTTAGAATGTATGCTCCTTAAAGGCAGGGACCATCTTTGTTTCTGATTGTATTTGTACCCCCGGGAGCCTAGTGGGCAATGTCAAAGGTCTGGCAATCAATCAATTAATCAAAAAAAAAATGTTATGGGACACTGTGCTGAGTACTGAGGAGACAAAAAAAAAAGAGGCAAAGGATAGTCCCAACCCTCAAGGAGCTTAAAATCTAATGGTGTAGAGCAAACACTTAATAAATAAATATTGAGTTATTAATTTAAAATGCAAACTCTCCTGGGAAGGGGAGGAGATAACACATTAAGTATTTCCAGTCATTTATATCAGAGTGAAGTCAATGTCATATCCTTGAAGGTCCTGTCAGTGGAGTGCAAGTTCTAGCCCTGCAGAAATTGTAGGAGTGCAATTTCTTACCTTCACCAAAGTGAAAAGACTTTGATTATGGACCCTATAGCTGTCTTTCAACCATAAAAGATCCCAATTCATTTCTGAGAGGTTCCTCATTAGTTATGCCACATGAACAATTTTTCAACCACTGAAACTCTGGAGAATATGCATATATTAATGTAGTGTGATATGATATGATGACATAATATGACATGATATGATATGATATGATATGATATGATATGATATGATATGATATACAAGACAAAAGGATGTTTTAATTTGTGCTAGTGGAGAGAATACCTTGAATTTTGAAGTGTCAAAATATGAATGAGCTTTATATGATCTTCCTAGGGGAGGCAGGGAAAGTTAGGGAGGCTGAGTAGCCTAATAGTGTAAAGTATCCATAAGGCAGGGAAGAAAAGAGAAACTGAGGAGTAGAAAAATGTCACCTACTTTACAATTTCTCCTTGTCTTAGCCCTATCTTGGCTCGATTCTCATTGCTTCTACCATGCCCTTTAACGGCAGCTCCCCAGTTGAAGATTTCACATTACATTGGCAAGAAGTAGTAAAGTATTGAGATAGAAGATAGGAGAGTTTTAGGAAAAGGGAGAGAGAAAGTGAAAATGGAGATTTTTGAGTTGGGGGCCGGATTTGGGGAGAGTGGAGATCTCTATGAGAGAATAAGATGTGATAAGAATGAGTATTCTCAAAAGACAGAGATTTTGAGCACAGAGATTTTGTGCTGGGGGGTAGGAAGATGTTAAAGATAGGAGAGGACCTGAGGGGACAGGAAAGGGAGTTGAAGGGACAAGGAGAGACACATAGGAGTCAGAACTGGATCTGTAAAGAGTTAAAGAGACTCACAGAAAATAGGAGGTGGGTCTTTGAGATATAGTCAGTTCTTAAGCAAAGAAATACAGAGTAGGACATCTGATTTTACAAACAGCTGTAGAATCATGACTCAGTGAGACAGAAAATAGATAACTCAGTACCTTTTCTCCTCCACTAGCCTTGGCCTGGCTTCTTCTGGGGCACAGAACCTTCCACTCTCTGAGAGAAAAAAAGGGCATTCTCTTGAGCCAGGTACAGGCTCAACCCATGATAGACAGACAGACAGACAGATAGATAGATAGATAGATAGATAGATAGATAGATAGATAGGTGAATAATTGAATGAATGAATAAATAAATAATAGTTGGTGGTTAAACCATCACTTGAATGGCTATTTTGAAATATAGAGGTTAGCTTTGTTTGAGGCTATGGCTGGTGTCTGGGAATACAAGGCTAGTGATAAGCTTTGGAATCATCTGAGAAGTCCCATTTGCTAATAGGTCACATTTTCACAAAGCCTGTATTCTTATATCCTGCCCTTAGGGTTCAGGTTGGTGAAGAGTATCCCCTAACTGACACCAGTCCGACACCTGTCTCTCTTGGAACCCACATGGTCCAAGTAACCCAAAACCTGCCACTTTCAGCTCATCTCCTAGGGACCCAGTCTTTATCAGGTCCATCATCTAATTCTTCATCAACTGACACCACTCCTTCAGGCAAACTACTCATTACAATACAATTCCATTGAGCCAAACCTATGCAGGGAATACTAGCCATGAAAACCCTATCTAGAAGTCAATCAGGGAGGGAGAAGTGAGGGTCTAAGCACAAACAATGGTGCAAGAAAAATCAAAATGTACCAGTTAGAGTAGAAATTTAACAAGCTTACTGGGTGGTAAGACTTTGGGAGCATTGCTTATATCTCATGACTTGGAAAAGAATTGATTGGTTTGTTTCTGCAGTGATGAACTGGTTGACTCATGTTTCTATAGATCAGAGCCATCTCATCCTACTAGGTCTATAAGAGGAAACGTTTATTGTAGAACCAGCCTTTTTTCACCCTTTCTCTCTCTCTTTTTCAGTCAACTCTTGGGTGATTAGGCTACTATCTCTCCAAGATATTTTCCTGAGACTCTGAAATCTGGGGCTGCTAGAGAAATGACCCTGAACCTGAAACCATTTGGGAACTCCTCTTTCTTTTAGTAGAAGACTAAATTATAGAAATTCCTCTCCCCAACAGCCTGGCATAATCCAGAAAATACCCCTTCCTTTCTCTCATAGGCTAGAGTTCAGCAATTCCCCAGCAACTCAGTATTGTCTAGGAAATCTTTTTTCTTCTACCAGGAAATTGGACTTCAAGTATTCTCCTTTAGGGGCAAATAAATGAAAACACCATGCCACTCTAAAGACCCTCTACCCCAGTGCAACTCCCATGGTGGTGGTTTCAGGGGGGATCTCAGGTACTTGCTGGAGGTTGGGGCAAAGGGAAGATGCTATGCACATGCACCCAGGACCCAGGTCTAACCTTAGCTCTATTGATTTTTCAAGATTGTTCTAGATGAAAAAAGGGTAAAAAATAGTCAAGTCTGCAATGAAGATTCTCCATTATAGTCCCCTATGATGGGGCAGTTTGGTCTCACAATAATCTGAACCAATTTCAAATCAACAAATTGCAAACAAAGCCCCACCCTGGATCTCCTACACAACTTTATGAAATTAAGTGATATCTTAAAAGAATTCTTACATTCCTTAGTTTTGAATAGGGAATTTTTTTTCTCCCTCAATGACTTTCATCATCTTTGGTTAGGGAAGGTCATCCAGAAGTCACTCGTCCATCTCCACATCTGAACCGGACTATATCTATAACAACAACTGACAAGAGTTTACAAAGTACTTCACATCTATAGGCTCATTTTAGCCTCACAAACAAAAAGAAGTTTCAAATCCATCTGTGATTTTGTGTTATTGAGTGCGTAGTATAGTCAATCAGAGATTCTTAGCCTTTTCTGCATCGTGGACCCTTATGGAAGTCTAGTAAAGCTTCTATACCTCTTCTCAAACTAATGGGATTTTTAAAACTCATAATTGGAGGACATTTAAATTTCAGTTGGAGATTAATGTAAATAAAGATGTAATTTTTTTATCATCCAAATTCATAGGTCCCCAGAAATCTATCAGTGAACTCCTCTGGGGTCCACACACGCTAAGTTAAGAATCCCAAGTATGGCAGAATGTGCATTGAATTGAAAGTCAAAGGGCTTGGATTAAAATCTCAGCTAAGCAAATTGCTAGCCATGGGATCACAGGGATAGAAATTATAATATAGCAAGCTCCTAGAGAACAGAAAGAAAATAATAAATAACTGAGAAAAAGTTGTCAGTCAAAATGAAGTATATAGCTCTAAGTTTTCTAAATTGATGCTAGTTATTTAATAAATACATATTTGCCCCTGAATCCCTGAATGGTTTCAAACCTGGCTCTCTCCAGGCTAATGAATTTCACTATTACCTCTAATCAAGGACTGAATACTAAATTCCAAGGTAATTATTGATCTCACCACAGACCTTTCATATGGCCCTACACATCCTAGATTTTGAGTACCTGGAGCAAAAAGGAGTGTGGGAAATGAAAATATGGAAGGTAGAAGGAAGAGGTCACAGGACCAGGAAGATAGAGGAGAGACTTCCTCTGCCCTTACAACCTCCCAAACCTCTGCAAACTAGGAATTATGCATGAGAAATAAAGCAATTTTGACTATTTCCACTGGCTAAGAAACCAAGAATCTTAATGAGGTGACTAAAAGCCTAGAAGGCTAAGACCTAATTCCTAACTTGCTTTTTCAGCTCCCCCTCTCCCACTAGCCTCCACATTCTGTTATGACTTATGACAGAGCTAAACTTTCTTCACCCGCCCATCTCCCTCCTCCCAGTGCCATAGAAAATTAAAAGGCATAAGCATGACCAAAGAAGTAAGGAACAGAAAGAACTTGGGCAGGGAACAAGCATGTGTGATGGCCTAGTAAGCCTGAGACCCAAAATCCAGCTGTGTTCCCAGAAATTACTTAGCCAGAGGCCAAGCCTGGAGAAATAGAAATTTCCCAGTGTGGGAGGAAGCTAAGACAGCTTTAAGATCCATTCTCTAGGGTAACCTCCACCAAAGGGGAAGGGGTCAGAAAATGAGCAATAGGAGAATTAATGGAAAAAACTGAAATTACCAAAGACTTCAAAAGAATGAAAATTCAGAGACCTTGAGTATAGGAAGATAAACTAATGGAGAAGATATTAAAAGCAAAAAGATATATGTCCTCCAGATTATATAAAAATAATCCAGACATCTATGAATAAATGTTATAAGACAAAGAAAACTGAGTCATCACCTGATGAGGCAGAGGACCTTGTGTATTCCCAAAAGACCATGGAACCACTAAAAAGTGTTTCTGAATAGTTTGAAGGTGAAATTAAAGTTGTGAAAGAATTTATTGTCTACATAGCAGAAATAATTCTCAGAATAGAAAAATCTAGCTCTAGGCAGGCAAACCTCACTAAAGAGGGGGAAAATAGAGAAAAACTGATTAGAAATGCAAATACACAGAAATAAAAGATAGTCTAGAAGAAGAAAACAAAAGGCAATAATAGTAAAAGAAAACATGATGTCCATACAAACAAAATATACCGATCTGCAATGCAAGATGCCTGGAGACAACTTAAAAATTATACATCTCCCAGAAGCACATAACAAGGCCTTGAGGCCACATGTGGCCTTCTAGGTCCTTGGGTGCAGCCTTCTGACTGAGTCAAAATTTTACAGAACAAATCCTTTTATTAAGTGGAATTTTCCTGTAAAGTTTGGATTCAGTCACAGGGCCACATTTGAGGACCTAGAGGGTCATATGTGACCTTGAGGCCTCAGGTTCCCTACCTCTGGTCTAGAACTTCTAAATATAGAAAACAAAGTATAAAAGTAATTGACACTTTTTCCCTAGAAAGAAAAAGAAAAACCCTATGCTACAAATTCCAAGACACATAACAGCTAAATTTAACAATTTCAATGATAAACAACAAATTCAGAAAGAGACTAGGTGAAAGACTTTGTAATACAAAGGAAAGAAAATTGAATAAGAGTAAAAGAATTTAAGATGCAGTCCAGGAAAGAAGGAGGAGGAAAAGGAGATGGAGGAGGAGGAGGAGGAGGAGAAGGAGGAGGAAGAGGAAGAGATGAAGAAGGAGGAGATGGAGGAGGAGGAGGAGGAGGAGGAGAAGAAGAAGAAGAAGAAGAAGAAGAAGAAGAAGAAGAAGAAGAAGAAGAAGAAGAAGAAGAAGAAGAAGAAGAGGAAGAAGAGGAAGAAGAAGAGGAAGAGGAAGAAGAATCCAAGGCATTTTTGTTGGCATTGTTGATTTGAATTAAATTGATTTGCCCTTGCCAATGTACTGAATAAGAATAATAGCTGAGAATTCGGTGTGTTAAGGCATACGATATTATGTAAAGAACACTGGAGTCTCTTATCCCAGGAAATGGAACCTGAGTACCATCATCAGCAGATCTGGAGGAACTCAATTAACCCCTTGTCTCTCCTTTTCCTTCATCCTGCCACATTCAATAAATTCTATCCCCTTGAGGGTGGGAATCACAGAAATACAAATATATTTCTGATCCCAGAGTAGAGGAGACCAGAGTTGAATCCCTTTTCAGATTCATGCTTGCTAGCAGTGTAACCATAGGAAAGTCACTTAACTTCTGAGTCTGTTTCCTCATATGGAAAATGGGAACAGCCCACTGATCTCACAGCCTTCATAGGATAATAGACCTAGAAAGGGGCTTCAGAGGCTGTCTAACCCTTTCATTTTATAATTGCATTATTGTGAAATAAGAGAATGTTTTTTTTTTAAATAGAGGCAGACTATGTGTTATTATTTACAAATCATTTTATACACATTTCCCCAGCTGGTTCCTCCAACATCTCTGTCAGGTATATATCCCCATTTTTCAGTTGGATAAACTGAGTCCCAGAAAGGTGCAGCTAGTAGGGATTTCTGGTAGGTTTCCAGGTCACATCTTTCTCCAACCACAAGTCCTGTACATTACATCATACTACCAGCCCTCCCCTTAACTTGAGTTTCTACCCTATGCTAAAAAAAAGATCTCCAAGAAAAGAGATGCCATATCCCCCTTCAGTCACTTCTTTGACGTTGCCTACATCTACCTCAGTGGGAATTTACTAACCTCCATCCTCCCCTGTGATTGTTTTTGCTCTCTTCTCAGTGGAAACGTCAGTCCCTGCTGGGGACTGGGGGAGTGCCTCAAGCATTTGGCCCAGGTCTCCTCTCCTTGTCAGCAGGCCCATGGGTTCTTCCACTGTGCTGATCCCTGGGTTCATTGAGTGACTCACAGGCAGCAGTGAGGGAATTTCACCATGCTCACTACTTGGGCGATAGAAAAAGAGAAGGCCTATGCTGAGAGAGAGTCTCACATGCTTAACTTTCCATAAGGCCACTGTAATGGAAATGCAGATTTAAAGATCTTCCCTGCCCCTAGCTTGAGTGCACCTGGAGCCTGTGGTGGGAGGCTTGTTTTTCAGGGAAGCCCACACCTTGATACTTTGTCATTGGGCAGTGGGTCAAGGAGGTTGTTACAATCTCTGAGCTAGGAGAAGACTATATAAACCCTGATGAGAGGCTTTGCTTTGGGGCTCACTTTGAGAAGTGTTGTGTGATTTGACCAGATGAGACTCTGGGAAGCCGTTGTTGAAAGCCCCCCGGCTTTGAAAACCCAGATGTTGATGCTTCCCTCTCTGGTAACTGTGATTTGGTATTGATGTATGTAATGTTGGGACAGTTTGGAAGCCTGTCTGGAACTCTGAAGTTCTGTAACTCTGAAGTTTGGGGTGCTGACCTTTTTCCCCCCCGAACTAGGTAATGTATGTTTGTTTGATTAAAGTAAGCTTGTTAACCCATTTTGAGTTGCTTTCCTTTTGAAAAGCAGATCTAAGAACCTGTGTTGGCAGTCACCCTGGGGATATTGGGGTGCTTGCTGCTACAGCCACCCCCCCCGCCCCCCCCGCCCCGCCCCCCCCCCCCCCGCCACCTCCCTCAGGGACTGCCAGGCCTGGACCATTCTTCAGGATCCCTGGATTTTCTTGCTATTGTTTGGGCAAGTGGTGACCAGGGGGCCTGCAGGGGTTAAGGAGATCTGGGACTCCTGGAGACTCACACTAGGCTTAACCTCAGAGATTACACTGTGTAAACACTTCACAAATAAATAGACAACCCCATAAGAAAGGTTTCCAGATGGACAATGGGGCCAGGGTAACCCTGAACTGATTTCTATCTGATTTTCTCATTCTTACAGTGTAGGGGACAGTCAGACTTGGGGAAAGAAAAATAAACAAATCTCGTCCTAAACTCACTGTAGAACTAGTCAATCCATGAGTCAACAGTCAGTCCACAATCATGTATTAAGCACTTGCTATGGGCCAGAAACTGTTATTTAAGCACTAGGGATACAAAGAAAGACAAAATACAGTCTGCTCTCAAAGTGCATATATATTGTGTATAAATATGCATTTATGTATGTATATGTATATATGTGTCTATGTCTAATGGTAACCATCTCTAGGATATGGCAGGGGGAGGAGAAAAAAGGAAAAAAAAGAAATTCATATTATAACTTTATTATGTATTTAAAAGAAATAGCAAGTTGTACATAATAGATTTGCAGTTTCATGTACAATCATCTTTTTCTCCATTCTATGTTATAGAAATGAATGTTTTGTTTCTTAAGTTCAGAATAAATTTTTGAAAGTCAAAAAAACCTGTCATTTTTCTAGCATTTAACATTTGCAAAAAGCTTCAGACAAACTTCAGACAGAACTTCCCAACCATATTCTTTTTTTTTAAGCAATTGGGTTTAAGTAACTTGCTCAAGGTTACATAGCTAGTCATTATTTATGTGTGGGTGCTCATTTTCTGAAGCCGGATTCGATCTCGGGTCATCCCAACTCCGAGGCCGGCGCTCTTACTCACTGCGCCACCTAGATGCCCCTCCCAACCATATTCTAAAGCTGGCATCATTATCCCCATTTTACCAAGGAGACTGAGGCTTGGAGAAGTTCAGCAGCTTGCCCATGGACACAGTGATCATCAAGGATATTATTTGAACCTATGCCTTCTGGAACACAATTCTCATATTCCCATACCCTGTACTGTCATTGTCTTGCTAAGTACAGTGCCTTAGCCAGGGTAGGCCCTCAAAAAAATATTCACTGAAGTGCTGATCAGATTTTCCACCTCTACTAAAGTTTGAACCAGATAAAGTAGGCTGAAGTTCAATCAGGAGGGAATGAGGTTGGAAATTGGGCACTTCCTGTTCATCAGGAATGTCAGGCATTGCAAGAGGTCCCTCTTCCAGCCAGTGTCCACTCTGATACCCACTGGTTCTTAGCCCTATGCTATTTGCAGAAATATAACCATTTAAAGACCTAATGAAATGCCAAAAAAATTTCAAGGGAAAACTTGTTTTATAAGGACTGGAAATAATGGGAGAGGAGAAAGAGAGGAAGGGATTTTTCTCCTCAAGGTGTTCCCGCTGTGGTCTTCACTTTTCTAAATATAGCAACTATTTTCATCTTGTCAGGCAACCATGTTACACCAAAACATGTTTTTCTATTCTGAAGCTAACAAAATGATTTTACATCTATAAAGTAAGCTAGGAACTTTCCCAAATTGTGCATGCTTTTAAAAATATAATCATTCCAGAAATTTCCAAACCATTAGATGAAAAGATTGATGATGTCGTTATGATTCCAGAAATATTGTTCCTCTCATTTTTTCCAGTTAGAAATGTTCTTGGGATGAGTCACTATCATATTATTATTTATTTCATAATTCATATTCTACTACTTCATAGGTAAATAAAATGATTGAATGAACAAAGCCTTTGCCTTCTTGATTGTTCAGTCATGCCCAACTCTTCATGACTCCATTTTGGGTTTTCTTGGCAAAGATACTGGAGTGGTTTGCCATTTCCTTCTCCAGTTCATTTTACAGATGAGGAAACTGAGGCAAGCAGGGTTAAGTGACTTGCCCAAAGTCATACAGCTAGCAAATGTCTAAGGCCAGATTTGAACTCAAGATGATGAGTCTTCCTGACTCCAGTCCTGGTACTCTGTCCACTGTGCCACCTAGCTGTCCTAGTTTTGCCTTCCTATCTTGACATAGATGACCTGGACCTGTGATGGAGATAGAATTAGAAGTATCTTTATATTTCTGGTACTATTCATGGCCATCTTGGTTATTTTTGTTCAGAAGCCCTCCTCTGAATGACTTCTGATAGGATACCCAATGTGTGAATTATACTTTTAGGAAGATTATATTATTTTATGTCTATTATTTGTACTATTGTCCTCCTCCAGTGGTATTTATGTTAGGATTGTTCTAAGATCACTTTAGTTGTGCAAGGTTCCTTAGAAAATTTGAAGGATCTTGACACCAAGGGGTGAATGTGTTAAGGATGATAACTCAGGAAAAACCTGAGTTTTTCCTTTGAAGGAGGAATTCCTTGATGCCTAAGGAAAAGGCCTAAAAGCTATCAGAGGTTTTAGTGGAATCCCCACTGCAGAATAGGAATCCCTTTCTGACCTAGGGTGGGCGATTGCTGTCATGAATGCAGGGTGGAGGACAGGAGCTAATTTATCCTGAGTTATCTTTTTTTTTTTCGCATTAAACTGTTTTAATGGTCTCAAAATTCTGTGACAGATTTTTGGTCAAGTTGTTTCCATTTAAAAATTACTGATTTTAAAAACTAATAACTTAAAACTGCCACGAAACAAATGGTCCACAAAAACATTCCTTTCCTCCTGAAGCTTTTACGATGCATTGTAATCATTAACCAGTCTTTTACTATTAAACTTAAATGGCCAATTGAGACAAACAGTTCTGAGACCGTTCTTCCACCACTGATTAAGACTGGGGTGGCAGGTGTTGTACAGAATATTCATTTAGCCTTCTGGGCCTTCTGGGCAGATTTTGTGACCTTGCCAGCTCCAGCAGCTTTCTTGTCAACTGCCTTGATAACACCAACTGCAACAGTCTGCCTCATATCACGGACAGCAAAACGACCCAGAGGAGGATAATCAGAGAAGCTCTCCACACACATGGGCTTGCCTGGAACCATGTCAACGATGGCAGCATCACCAGATTTCAGGAACTTAGGGCCATCTTCCAGCTTCTTACCAGAACGACGATCGATCTTTTCCTTCAGTTCAGCAAACTTGCAACTTGCAAGCAATGTGAGTGGTGTGACAATCCAAAACAGGTGCATAGCCCGCACTGATTTGGTCTGGATGGTTCAGGATTATAACCTGTGCAGTGAAACCAGCTGCTTCCATAGGTGGGTCATTCTTGCTATCACCAGCCACATTACCACGGCGTACATCTTTGACAGAAACGTTCTTCACGTTGAAACCAACGTTATCGCCTGGCAGAGCCTCACTCAAAGCTTCATGGTGCATTTCAACAGACTTTACTTCAGTTGTAACATTGACTGGGGCAAAGGTGACCACCATACCTGGTTTTAGAACACCAGTTTCCACTCGGCCAACAGGTACAGTACCAATACCACCAATCTTGTAGACATCTTGGAGGGGTAGATGAAGGGGCTTGTCAGTTGGACGAGTTGGTGGCAAAATGCAATCCAAAGCTTCAAGCAGTGTAGTTCCGTTAGCGTTGCCATCCTTACGAGTGACTTTCCATCCCTTAAACCAAGGCATATTTGAGCTTGGCTCCAGCATGTTGTCACCATTCCAACCTGAAATTGGCACAAAAGCTACTGTGTCAGGGTTGTAGCCAATCTTCTTAATATAGGTACTGACTTCCTTGACGATTTCCTCATATCTCTTCTGGCTGTAGGGGGGCTCGGTGGAATCCATTTTGTTTACGCCAACAATCAGTTGTTTTACACCTAATGTGTATGCCAGAAGGGCATGCTCACGGGTCTGCCCATTCTTTGAGATACCAGCTTCAAATTCACCAACACCAGCAGCAACAATCAGGACAGCACAGTCAGCCTGAGATGTGCCGGTAATCATGTTCTTGATGAAGTCTCTGTGCCCTGGAGCATCAATAATGGTCACATAGTACTTGCTGGTCTCAAATTTCCACAGGGAGATATCAATAGTGATACCACGCTCACGTTCAGCCTTCAGTTTATCCAAGACCCAGGCATATTTGAAGGAGCCCTTTCCCATCTCAGCAGCCTCCTTCTCGAACTTCTCAATGGTTCTCTTATCAATTCCACCACATTTGTAGATAAGGTGGCCTGTAGTGGTGGACTTGCCCGAATCTACGTGTCCAATGACAACAATGTTAATGTGAGTCTTTTCCTTGCCCATTTTTGTGGAGGTTTAGCGATGGTTTTCACAACACCTGTGTTCTGGCGGCAAACCCGTTGCGAAAAAGCCTGAGTTATCTTTTAAACCTGAGGAATTAATCCTTTAAATTAAATCCTTTTATCTTTTATTTGTTAAGTCATTTTTATTGCATGTTGTGGTCCACATCTGTCTCACTGCATTCTAACCATTAACCTGAATCACTGTACTGGCACGAGTTAGAGCTGGTTCAGAATACAGAGGAGTCAGCAAAAAGAAAACATCAAAAAGTAAAGAAAAAATGCTGGACCTGGAATGTTTGTCTTCCAAGCTCTGATAATGTCTAGTTGTGGGATTTTGAGCAAATTGCTTAGATCTCCAAGTCTCAGTTGTTTTATCTGTGAAATGGGGGCAGTAATATGTTGTCTGCCTACCTTATGAGGTAGATATAGAAAAGGTGCTTTGTAAACTTTAAAGCACTGTGTCAATAGGCATTATAATTGCCATTTTCACTCACTCCCAGATAAGAAGGATGGCCTCAGCTATGGAAATGTTATAGTGCTATTCCCTGATGACTCTCATGAAAGAGTTCTCTACTCACCTAAAGGATGAAGTAATGGCTTCTAGAGTCCCCTCTTAGTCCCCTACAAGACCTACCTAATGTAAGCCTTTACATATGGCATTACCCAATCTGGGATATTCTTCTTGCCCTACCTTCCTCAATTATGTTCTCAAAATTTATCTTAACATGAAATGAATTTACCTACTTAGGCTTATCCTATCTAATTCTGTCATTACTATCACTCCAGAATCTCCCAGGACACACATATTCTTAGCTCCCATTGATGCAGAATACTTAGGAACTGGGGAATTTGCATAAAATAGGTGCTATTCCTAATACATTCCACCCCTTGGTGGCAAGATCTCCCAAATTTTCTAGGGACCCTTGAACAACAAAAATAATCTTCAAGTAGTCCTAGCATAAGTAGCACTGGAGAAGGAGATTAATATAAACAAAGAAACATGAAACAATATAGTCTTCCTAAAAGTATTATTCATATAGTGGAAGTAATGTCAGGAGCAGTCCAAATGAAGTCTTTTGCTATAAAAACAACCAAGATGGCCAAGTACAGCACCAGAAGCATCAGGTCCACTGAATAAATGATGAAACCCCTAATTCTGTCACTAGTCTCCATCACAGGACCAGGTCATTTCTATCAAGGTAACAAGACAAAGGCCTGCATGCAATGTGTCAGGGAAGGCCAAAGTTGATACTAGTACTGACGCTTTATGGCTACCTAATCAGTGTTCTCTGCCCACTAGTCAAAATCTCACCATTCCTGGTAACTCCATTGGAAGACAGTACAAAACGTTGGCCCCTTACTGGAAGACCTCTTGTGGGGGTTAGATAAAGAACTGTCCCACTCCCATCAAATTGTCACCCATCAGCAGAAAGATTCCCTTTCAGATGAATTCCTGTTCACTATTATTATAAAAAAGATTATTATCATCATAGATAGAAATTATGATATTATTATTAGAAGATTATTATTTACAGAATTAAAGTAAAGTAAAGCATTTCCCAATAATCTCACCCTTTGGACCACCAAACTATTTCTGAGAAAAAGTTGTTTGAACTGCCAAGAGGAAAGTAGGTTTGATAATGAAGTAACAGTTCAACCTCAAGGCCTGGGTAACTTCATACATAGAATAGAAAGAGGAAGAACTAAAAAAGGTAAACTGAGATTATCATCAAGTAAATCTTCCTATAGCTGAGATCCAAGAAATTTCTGGACTTGAGCGCCTTCCCCCTTCTTAGGATAGCACTGTTTTATCAAAGACCCAGCAACTACAAGACAGAACACCCCATCCCAATAATCAAGGGTGTGATGATAGAGCAATAATTTCAAAAGTTCATTCTATCTGGGAGTCAGGGAGACCTGAGTTCAAATCCAACCTCAGACACACACTGACCAATTGTGGGCAAAGCACTTGACCTCTTTTTGTCTCAGTTTCCTAAACTACAAATTGGGTACAATAATAACACTCACCTCTCAGAATTGTTGTGACATTAAAATGAGATATTTATTAAAAGTTCTTAGTACAGAGCCTGGCACATAGTAGGAACTATGTAAACGCTTATTCTCTTTCCCTATTTTTGTGGACAGCCCTATTTATCCAGACAACTGTGGGCCTTTCACATTCTCCCACTCATTCCTCCACAGTTGTTCTGTCTAGGCCTGTATGATGGTTTGGCAGGGAAGACCAATAGCTTAAGCTTGATACCATTCAGGTAAGGTTCCACCCAAAAATCAGGATCCAACTGTACCTGAAGCAGGTTGGTTATAGGAGAATGGAGTATTAGGAAGGAAGCATAAAGCCAGTCTATCAAACTCATAAATATAAAAATCACCCCCTCCCCATTGCTGTTCTCCATTAAGGAACCAGCTACAACAGGGATTCATCTTTGTGGGACTAAGTATGCAGAACACCCCAATTTAGCCACCTGAAGAGGACCTAAGGAGTCAGAGACCCATCTGGGGTCTCTGAATGTAATTTCTGCCAGACTGCTTTTCATTTTTTTCAGTGATTCTTTTAAAAAAAAAAAAAGGCGGGGCAAGGAGAAAGATTTCCCCAACAAATTTATGGTCACAGATTTAACAAGCCCTGAGTTTTGGGGTTTGATTGTTTCTGATTCTTTCTCACCTAGTTTGTTCCACCAACCTACTTTTCTATTTTTTAACCAATATACTCATTTAATAAGACTTCTCTTTTGCTTTTCTCCCCATTATTTTTCTTGAGATTCTAGACCTTTTGTCCCCATAAATGAATTTTATTATTAGTTTTTCTAGCTCTCAAAAGTGCCCCCTTAGTAGTTGGTATAGCATAAATTGCTAAATAGATTGAGATAGTATTACCATATGTATTATGTTGGCCTGGTCCAGTCATATATCCCTCCAATTACTAAAGTGTTCACTTTTTTACAGAGTATTTTGGCCTCATATCTAAGCAGACCTTGAGAATGCCTTGGTAGATTGACTCCCAGTTATTTGGTTTTTGCTACTACAAAAAGTGCTGCAATAAATATTCTTCCAGCACCCTTCCACAATAGTTCCTGTATGTGTGTGTGTGTGTGTGTGTGTGTGTGTGTGTGTGTGTTGACTGTGTGACTGTTCGTTGGTATGGGTGTGAGTATTCATGTGTATTGAGTGGGTATTGAGTGTGTGTGTGTGTGTGTGTGTGTGTGTGTGTGTGTGTGTGTAGCCCATGGGTCAAGGTCTTCATCCCAGAGAATGAGAAATAGAGGACACAAGGGTCTGGGCAGTTGTCAGACTAAAGAGCAGAAGGCTTGGGACCAGGGAACGGCCCTCATGGCTCCCAAAGCATCAATCACACAGCAATCACATAAGTCCCTTTGGACCACAACAGAGTGTAACTGATCTGGGACACAAACCTGACTCTATTCAGATGCCAACTGGACTGTAAGCAGCAACTATGTGTTCCCTGTGGAAGCCAAGCTCCTTTGGATTGTCTGATCAGCAGATCTCAGAGCAGAGCAAAGGAAGAGCAAGGCAGGGCAGGGCAGGACTTTGGGGTGGAGAAGCCCGGCCAACAACCAATTGACCAAAAGTATTAATTGAGCTCCCACTATATGTCTAGAACTAGGTGCTGGAGGAACCTAGAATCACCAGGTCAAAGGAAAGGATTTTAGAAATGGTCCTTTCCAGCTCTAAACCTATAATTCCTATTATCTTATATAACCCCTACATTTTTTAGAGGTGGAAGCCAAAGCCCAGAAAAGAGGTGCAATTGTTTAAGGTCACACAGCTAGTTCAGGACACTGTAAGGACTGGAACACAAGTCTCATGACTCCCAGAGTTCTTCCTATAACACCTGACATGAAACGCTAGCCAAGGCCCCTACTGTCCAAGAGTCCATGCTTTACTTGAAGTGACTCAACACACAGGAGCACAACACTTGTAAAGTAAAAACATTAAGTAAATAAACAAATAGATAAATAGATGAATGAATTAGTGAAAGGTTCCAGTTCCCTATGAGGGGTGGTGTTCATGGAAGGAAAAAATCAGTGTGGGCCAGAGCAACCAGGGCAGGTTTCATGAGACTTGAGGTGCACATTAAAAGATAAGTTAGATTTGGGATTGGAGAGATGGAAGAAAGTGGGGAGGCTGTTTCAGCACAAGCAGAGAGAGGCATGGGCCAAAATCAGCATGGCGCACGCAGGAGTCAGGCAGGGTGTGGGCTTTCCTGAAAGGGACTGGGCATGATGGCGAATAGTGGGAACTAAGTCAGGTTCAATTAGGAGACATAAGGGGGACTGGATTTTGGAAGACCCAGAAAACCAAGCAAAGAATAGGCTCCATAGAAGAAACGATAGGAAGCCACTGTCAACCCTGGAGCTTGAGAATGACAAATGAAGGCAGTATTTTAGAACCACAAGATCAAGGTTAAGGTTGGAGGAGATTGTAGAAGGCCATCTAGCATGATTCTTTCATTTTATAGGTGAGGAAACTGAGGCCTGGAGAGATTAAGGGGGGCTATACAGGCAATAGGCAGGGGAGGTTGAATTTGATTCTAGGTCCTCTGACTCAAAACCCAGCACTCTTTCCACTAAACCACACTTTTAGGAAAATTAGTCTGCAGCAGCAAGTACAAATTCACCACCATAGGCCTGGTTGTCAGGTGATAAATTTCCCTTTCTATCATAGTAACTCAGAAGATCTTATTAACTGGAGGGTTTGAAATCTGTGTCAGTGGAAAGAATGCTCATGCCAAAGAAACCGTGGATCCTTGGCAGTCACACACAGGAGGGATGGAGATTGGAAAGACTAGAACTAGGAAGATCTATTACTGTTGGGGGCTGTTGCAGTAAACTAGGCAAGAGAGGACAAGGCCCTGCATGATGATGGTGGTGGTGGTGGTGGAGAGAACAGAGGAAGAGGTAGATATTGCTGTTTTTGTTTTTATTTTTGTTTTAGATTTTTCTTTCTGCTTTTTGGAGGGGGGAGGGCAATGGAGGTTGACTTGCCCAAGGTCACACTTCTAGTTTTGTGCTAAGTGTCTGAGGCTGAATTTGAACTCAGATCATCCTGACTCCAGGGCTGGTGCTCAATTCACTGTGCCACCTAGGCACCCCAAGGGGTAGATATTGGAAGCAATTCTGAAGGAAAAGTTGACAGAATTTGATGACTAAATCAGATATAATGGGTGAAGGATGAAGAAGAAATAAAGACCACTCAAGATTTCATACTGGAGGTCCAAAAGAATAGGGGTAACTGGCAGAAATAAGGGAGTTGGAAAGGAAGAAAGAAAGAAAGAAAGAAAGAAAGAAAGAAAGAAAGAAAGAAAGAAAGAAAGAAAGAAAGGAAGGAAGGAAGGAAGGAAGGAAGGAAGGAAGGAAGGAAGGAAGGAAGGAAGGAAGGAAGGAAGGAAGAGAAAGAGAGAAAGAAAGAAACAAACAAACAAACAAACAAAATCCAATTCTATCTGGAACATGCCAAGTTTGAGGCAGCATCAGGACCCAAAAGGAGGTCATGAAAGCACAGAATCTGGTATTTAAAAGATTCACCACAACCACCCATTTTACATTCAAGAAGATTGAGGCAACAAAAAAACGTCACTTAGTGAAATAATCAGATTGCTAAAAGAACCAAGAGTTGAACCTTAGTCCTTGAACTCCAAACTCAGTGTTCTTCCTCCTACACCAAGTTGCTATCTTACAGGCAGCTAAAGACCTAAACATAGGATTAGACGCTGATCCTATGACGGACGATGATGGGGAGAGGGTGTAGAAATAAAAGAGCAAAGACCAAGGACTGAGCCCAGGCACTGTCCACATTAAAAGACAGGAGGGGAAGAAGAGCCATCACCACCACCACCACCAACAACAACAACAACAAAATGGTAGAAGGAACAGTCAGAGATTTAAGAGGAGAACCAGGTGCAGAGACACAAAGGCCAAGAAAGGAGAGAATTTTAAGAAAAAAGGAAGTGGTTCAGGTGGGAAGGGGTGGGGGTACCAAGTGCTAAAGAGAATTCAAGGAATATGAGGATTAGGGAAACTCCATTGCAGAGCACTTGGGAGTCACTAACAGCACTCCTGAAAGTAATGACAAAGCCCATGATCAATGTCTTTCCACCCAGAGGTCAGTGCCTTACCTTCTCCTTCAATAGCTCCTCACTTTAGCCATGGCAGAGGGTCTTCTGTGATTAGAAGTCTCTTGGAATGGGTCATAGACCATTAATTTAGAGCTATAAGAAAACTGGGATACCATTTAGAGATGCGGAAACTGAGGCCCATAAAAGTGAAGTTACCTAGCCAAGACCTCACAGGTAGTGACTAGGAAAGAAAAGTAGTAAAGCCAAGACTTCTAGCTCTAAATCTAGGCGTCTTTCCATCGTGTCACATTTCCTCTCCTCTGTCCTCCACCTCATTCTTTATCATCCATGGGAATGTAATCGGTTTTTTATTTCTTTTTTTTTTTTTTTTTTTAAAGCAATTGGGGTTAAGTAACTTGCTCAAGGTTACACGGCTAGTCATTATTTATGCGTGGGTGCTCATTTTCTGAGGCCGGATCTGATCTCGGGTCATCCAAACTCCGAGGCCGGCGCTCTTACTCACTGCGCCACCTAGCCGCCCCTTTAGGGCAATTGGGGTTAAGTAACTTGCCCAAGGTTACATGGCTAGGTTTTTGTTTGTGCGGATTAAGTGTCAGAGGCCGGCTCCGAACTCAGGTCCTTCTGATTCCAGGGCCGGCGCTCTATTCACTGCGCCACCTGGCCGCCCCGGTTTTTTATTTCTTGACTAGGTTTGGTTGACAGCTCTGTGAGTGCTGGTGAGATAGTGTCAAGGCTAGAGAATGAGCCAAGTGTATCCTTGCCCCGGGGTGGGGCAGAGGACCAAGGGAAAGAAGAGAATGACAAGCATGTACAGATCCCATACTTGAGAGGTGTGAACATGGAGAACCAGGAGGTGTCGTGTACCCAGCTCTAAGGGGGATACTCACGGGGAGGGAGTGGGAAGGATGAGAAGTAAAGAGACACAAATCAACGCCCAGAGAGAACTTTGACCCGAGCTGTCTTAGCCCAGGGTATGAAAATTTAATGGACCAAAACCCACTTAGAAGTTTTGGAGGGAAGACACAAACTTTGGGTAATTTTGTGTATGACAGGTAGAGGGAGTAAATGGAATAAAGGGAATTCACGACCTCCGAATCAGGGAGTCACCAATGAGGGGAAACACAAGATGGACGAGAATGAAGCAAGTATGGCCTGTGGAATGGTGCTGGGGATCATAGGAAAGAACTGGAAAGCTCTCTGGCCTGAGAAGCTGATGGGCTGTGGATTCTAGGAATCTGCCTGCCTTGGGGTCATAGTATGTTCTTTTCTCTTTCTTGATCACTGATGGGAAAGATAGAACAGAAAAAATAATAAAATATACACAAGCTCCTTTTTCCTGTCTTTTCTTATTTTAACTAGCCTTGGGGAAACCACTTAGCAGAGAGAAAAGAAAGACAGAGGAAGGAAGGGAGGAAGGAGGGAAAGGGGAAGGGAGGAAGGAAGGAAGGGAGGAAGGAAGGAAGGAAGGAAGGAAGGAAGGGAGGAAGGAGAGAAGGGGGAAGGGAGGAAGGAAGGGAGGAAGGAAAGAAGGAAGGAAGGAAGGAAGGCAGGAAGGAAGGAAGGAGGGAAGGAAGGAGGGAAGGAAGGCAGGAAGGAAGGAAGGAAGGAAGGAAGGAAGGAAGGAAGGAAGGAAGGGAGGGAGGGAAGGAAGGAGGAAAGGAAGGAAGGAAGGAAGGAGGAAGGAAGGAAGGAGGAAGGAGGAAGGAGGAAAGAAGGAAGGAAGGAGGGAAGGAGGAAAGGGAGAAAGGAGGGAGGAAGGAAGGGAGGGAGGAAAGGGAGGAAAGGAAGGAGTAAAGGAGGGAGGAAGGAAGGAAGAAAGGAAGGAAGGAAGGAAGGAAGGAAGGAAGGGAGGGAGGGAAGGAGGGAGGAAGGAAAGGGGGAGGAAAGGAGGTATGAGGGAAGGAAGGGAGGGAGGGAGGAAAGGGGGGAGGAAGGAAGGGAGGGAAGGAGAGAGAGAGGAAAGGGGAGAGGAAAGGAAGGAGTAAAGGAGGGAGGGAGGAAGGAAGGAAGAAAGGAAGGAAGGAAGGAAGGAAGGAAGGAAGGAAGGAAGGAAGGAAGGAAGGAAGGAAGGAAGGAAGGAAGGAAGGAAGGAAGGAATTTTATATTCAGTCTTTGTTCTTTTTACCCATAAGACCATTACTCCCAGTTCAGGTCCTCATTGCCTCTAGCCGAACTATTACAATAGCATCTTACAACACTTGCCTCAAGTCTCCTCCTTTTCCAATCTAACCTTCACACAGCTACCAAACTGATATTCCTGGAGCACCTGCCTGACTGTGTCTCTCACCTGCTGAAGAAGCTTTTCTATTGCCTCTAGGATAAAATAAGCAATCTCTATTGGGCTGTTCAAGCCGTTCCCAGGCTGGCTCCTGCCACCTTTGCAGATCAATTACACATTGCTCTTCAAGACACTCTACAGGCCAGCCAGACTAGTCTAATGTACTTGCTGTTCCTCACACAACATTCCATCACCCCTCTTCATGCATTTACACAGGCCATCCCAACGCCTGGAATGCATGCTTTCCTGGCATCTATGTCTTAGAACCACTAGCTTTTTTAAAAGTTCACTTCAAGCACCAGTTCTCCTCATCCTCCTAGCTTCTAGTATCTTTCCCTACACCTCCCACATTCCCTTATACTGAGCTTAGATAGATCATGTATTTATTTATATGTACATGGTGATACCTTGTTAGAATGCACACCCTTTGAAGACAAAAATTGTTTTAGTATTCTTTGTATCGGTAGGGCCTAGCAAAATGCCTAGAACACAGCAGGGGCTTAATAAATACCTGCTAAGAGATTGGTTGGCTTCAGCATACCAATAGAATTCAGCAAAGCATCCCCTTTCCCACCAACAGTAGCTGGTAGCCAGCCCACAGTCATGACCCCATCATGAGAAAGTTATCTTGCTAAGCTGTCCCCCACTGAGAAAGCCTCAAGCTACCGTTCTGGAATTGCAATCTTGTATCTCCATTGCTTCTCAAAGCCCTTTCCTAAAAGGTCTTTGGTTCCATTTCACTCTTCCTTCATACTCACACACACACACACACACACACACACACACACACACACACACACGTAATTGCAATTGCACTGTTTATTGAAAAAAATATTTGATGACAAAAAGCTGAATTCAACAGCCCCTTTTTTTTCAAAAGGCCACTGCTATGGCATTTCAATCATGCCTCTAGCTACCTATGTTTCAGGGGAATCTATTCCTCAATCCCCCCCTTACATTCCTGCCCACCTTACCCCTATAACATAATGCCACCCACTCCCACTCCCCTGTAAGTCTGCACATCCTACTCCATTTGGGTAATTGATTTATACAAGCATATTTTGGCAGAGAGCTATTCTACTTAACCAGAAGGGTCAGGAAGACCTGAGTTCAAATATGACCTCTAATACTTTACTCTCTGTGTGACCCTGGGCAAGTCCATTACCTTTGGTCTGTCCCGGTTTCCTCAATGATAAAAGAGAGACAATAATAAGGCTATTATATGGATCAAGTAAGATCATATTTGCAAAGTGTTTCACAAACCTGAAAGTGTTTTATGAATGTTAGCTAATATTATTGTTAAATATTCCCCAAGGCAAGTGGATAAACCAAATCACTTCCAGCTGGAGGATCCTGCTAGGCCTGAGAAGCTCTAATACCATGGTGCATGTCCCCTAAACAAAAGGGAAAGCTACCAGGAACGAGAACTGGCAGAACAGCCTGAGAAAGAAGCCAGAGATGCCCCACCCCTTGGAGTCCTGGAGTATGTAAAAGAAAGACATGATTCAGCCTATCAGAGACATAGGAAGACTAATTAGAACCAGTCTCAAGTTACTCATTAGAGTTCTTCTAATTAACAAGCTTGTGCCTCTATAGCTCTATAGCTATTGTCTCTATAGCTATTGTCCAGCAATTAGTGGCCATTGAGGGGAGATGTTAGAATTTCCCAAAGGGGACATAGTTGACCAAGAAAGACATGTCCATTCTTGGACATGATGGTTACAAAGCCAAAAATCTACTGGGTTGACCTGGAAAATCGGACTTTAGAAACATATTTCATCTGCTCCTATCCCAATGGTTCCCATCCTTTTCTAGGAAATACAAGGACATCTTTTTAAGGTCAAAAAATTTCACCCTTCCTTTATACTCATACACACACACACACACACACACACACACATATACACACACAGTAGTAACTGCACTATCTGTTTATTGAAAAAATATTTGATGACAAAAAGCTGAATTCAACAGCACTGTTTAATTAATTTGTATTTTGGCGGGGCTAAATAGAAGCAAGCTGGCATGGGGATAGAGTCAGGAAGAGATGAAGTTTGTGACATGTCTTGGGCATAGTCTTACTGAGTGCCTGTGAGCCAGTCATCAAAGTTCTAAATGCCTCCGGCAGGTATATATCTATAGGTAATAGATAAGTTGTCAATCTGCACAAGCAGAAAGAAGGGATTTCCACACCTAGAATATCCTATGTGGATGAAATCATAGGTTCACATAAAAAATAAAGATCAAAATGACTATGCTTGGTGCACAGACATCCAAAGTCCCCAGGATGGGAGTCACTATGATAACATATAGATACATAGCTTCCCATTGTAGAGACTCAGGATCATGGGGACTTTAATGATCTTCCTAGGAGCATAGAGAGACTTTAAAGGACTTTCCAGGAGAGAGAACATTAAGAAACTATAGGAAAACTGAGAAGATACAAATTTGTGTTGTTAGATTGGTGGTCTGTTTGTTTTTGTGTTTTATTTTTTTTGAGGCAATCGGGATTAAGTGATTTGCCCAGGGGCACACAGCTACTAAGTGTCTGAGTCCAGATTTTAACTCAGGTCCTCTTGATTCCAGGGCCTGCGCTCTATCCATTGTGCCACCTAGATGCCCCTATTAGTGTTTTTTAAGAAAGAGATTTTTGACCAAGTTTGGGGGCAATAAATAGGGAAGGTGGAAAAGAGAAAGACAGAAATAGATGGATGTCTGAATCAAACAGTAGGCTAAGACCAGGCTGAAGAGCATTTGGTAATAATAGCAACTGGTGAGAATTCCAATCAGTACCTCCTATTTTTCTTCCATGTGTGATATCCTTAGCAGTGAGCCCTATGATAGCTTTCTCCAAGAAGGACATCCCCCACTATCCCATTAATAACTGCCTCCATTGTTTGGACACATTTCCCCATCACTTATACATCAGATCAATTATATTTTCACCAGGCGGATTTACAAAGTCACAACTTTGTAAAGTATACTTTATCGATATAACCAACAGATGCTTGGAACAAAGTATTTAGAATGATAGAATTTACAGGCAGAAGAGGCCTTAGAAATAATTTAATCCAACCATGCTTATTTTATAGATGATGAAATTGAAACCCAAGAGACTGAACAACCTGCTAGAGGTCACCTAGATAATGCTGGGTCAAATTCAGGTCTTCTCCTTCCAGATTCAGTCTTCATTCATAGAACCTCAGAGTCAGAAAGGACCTCACAGGGCATCATCAGGTCCAACCTATAGCTGACCAGGAAGATGCTCTATTATATTCCCACTGATGTCTATCCAGGCTGTCCTCAAAGACCTTCAGTCATATGGAACTCACTCTGGCCTAGGGTTGCCCATCCCACCTCGGGATGGCTATAATTGCTAGGAAGCTTTTTGCTTATAAATCAAGCCAAAATCTGTTTCTCTCTGATTTCCATCCACTGCTTCTAACTCTGTCCTCTAGAAATAAGCAGAACATTTCTAAATGTTCTTCCATATGGCAGCCCTTCAGAGAGTGACCATGTGCCACACCTCCCCATCCCCTCCACTTCAGGTCCCTGACCAGGCATACGACCCTTCAATTCTGGATGGAAGAATAAAGAAATTCATCAATGTGTGAATAAAAGAACAAGGCAACATAATGGAAAGGACAGTTTGTGGGACAGAGCAACTAAGCTCCAGTACAGTCAGCCATGTGTGATCTTGGGCAAGTCACTCCCCCAATCTGGATCTTATTTTCTGAGTATATAAAATGAAAGTTTGACTAGGTGACCTTTAAGGGCCCTTTGGAAGCTAACATTCTGATTGTACAATATCAGAGCCTTCCTAGTTTTAAAGCACGAGATGGAGGGAAGAAAACAATGAAGGATGAAGTAGAAGAAGATAGAAAACACACTTTGAAGGCTTCACATCCTTGCCCAGGGTTGACCTTGTTTACCTTCAACTAGACCAAGACAAAATACAACAATGCACTAAATTATTTTTATTAGGTAGCTGTAAACACAAACACCTCTCCTTGGTGCATAATTTTTTTCTTTTAGCCATGCTGAACTATGTTTCCAAGGGTTAATCTAGTCTTACACACACACACACACACACATACACAGAGGGATATATATATAGAGAGAGAGAGATATATAGATATATATATGTAAGTAGGTAGGCATACAGGTATATATAGTATATTGTAAACACGTGTATATATTTATTATATCATATTATATCATGTCATATCATATCATATTGTATTATATTATATGTCATATATAGTATTATATTTGGATATGTATAAATATATCTGTATGTATATATTATAATACACATTGTATAAATATTATAATATGTATATTATATGATATTTGGATATATATTGTATATTGTATTAGATATTAAACCATTTATTATAATACATTAATATAATATACAAACCCAAAGGCACTTAATAAATACATATTGGATATATACGTATGTTTACATGCACATATTTGTTTGTTTATCTCTAGCCAACTATAAACTAAGGCTTCATATGAAGAAATAAGCCACTGGCAAACATATGGATCCAAAAGCAGATTGTCAAACATAACCTGTTCAAGTTCAGAAAATTACTTGATTGAGGAATGCTATTGCTCCACAAAAATGTCATGTATAATACATATATGTATATATCACAAAATAATATGGAAAAGCTAATATGAAGGAATGGAGAGTAAAGAAGACAAGTCAGAATTAACAGTATTCTACACCGACTCTGAGTCTCTGCTCATTCATAATAGCAGCAGCAACTTTTTTTGAAAACACATAGATAATAAAGAAGGGGTTACAGAAGCAAATCAGACATTTTTGCTATTTCTATCAAATTAATATGTACATTTTAAACATTGTAAATAATGTGAATGTTTTTGTAGAAAGCACTGCTACATAGTTGAAAGGGTATTGGACTTGGAGTCAAGAGTCCTGGCTTTGAATCTTCCATGGAGAAGTCACTTTCCCTTTCTAAAGCATCATTTTCCAAATCTCTAAAATGGAATAATAATGATAGCTACCTCACAAGACTGTTGTAACAGGAATAGCCCTGGTCTGGAAAAGGCAGCAAAGAGTGCTTCCATTTGATAGGTATTCTATTCTGCATTATTTATTTGCCTTTTTATTCTATACCCAGCAACACCATCTTCACAGTACATTCCTTCATGTGGGAAGGAATTCCCATATTTCAAGACTATGTGACTATGGGTCACAGAAATATAGCAATTTCTAGGAAGAAGTAAAGGTTCAAAAGCTGATGCTGATTGGATAAATCCACAATAATCCCCATCCCCTAGATAACAAGGATCATTGAGAGAAGCAAAGTTGAGCTATAGAAGGGCATCCTCTACCTGAGACCAACACCAAACTCATGATTTTCTCAGCACTTCCAAAAAGTCAAAGAAAAGGTAAATATTTGCCATGGTGTTTACACATGGGGCTCCCCAAACTAGATCCTTTTTTGCTGAATGGGGCCAGCAGAATGACCTGGCAGGTGAAAAAAGAAAAAGGAAAAAAAAACCTCCTGCCCTCAGAAAGCCTACAGTCTATTGCAGAACATGCATTATACATTATCAATCCCTCTGAATACAAACCTTAGCCTACAAACATTAGTGAGTATAATCAATATATAGAGAAATTAAGAAAACTTGTAAGTTACTAGAAACTGTTTCAACACCATTCAAATAAAGCAATGTTCTTCAGGTTGCAGTCCTTCTTGTTCCTGCCTCTTAGACTCAGTCAGGGCAAAACAACAACTTTTTCTTTAGTGATGAGTAGTCACCACCATTATGGTCACAAGTCTGGATATAGTAGTATTGCTTGTTCAACAGCTTTCATATTTGGTAAACCTCCTGGAGGAAATCTAAGCCATAAGATAGTACTGAGTCTTGGGGAGAACATGTAGGACTCTGTGGAGGGTAAAAAAAAAGAAAAAGACTCAGTAGGTCAAAGGCTTGCCCTAACAGAAAACTTCAGTTCAGTCCCCTTCCAAAGGTAACTCATATACCATTTTAGTTCTTAATATTTAGGTCTTCAATGAGTTTCCACATTTTATGTGAGATGAAATAAAGACTATCTTATAACCTATACATATTTTGGTACCTTGAACCCTTATATTGGAACTAAAGACCATATTATACACAAGTGGGGTAACTGAGACACAAGCTATACTATAAATAAATTGGATTTTGCTGAGCATCTCCAGCTAGGAACAAACCCAAGAAAGAAATAGAGCCTCATGGAGTCAGCCCCAAGAATGAGATTCAGTCCATCCAAGATCAGAGTACAGAGGAAGAAATGGAAGAGTATCTTGGACCATACATTACAAATTTTATTGAGTTTCCCAAAGTATCGAAGCTAGTAAGCAGCAGAACCAGAATTCAAACCCAGATTCTCTGATTCTAGATCAAATGACCTGTCTACAATACTACACATGTGTATTCCTGCCATCTATAAGAGGGGATAGGAGCTGGGAGATGGAAAAGGAAGGACTTAGATATCTGCACAAACCAATGTCCATTTTAGACCTATGGATAGCACAAAAGACAAGTAGGAAAACAGCAGACTATCAGGCAATTCTTGAAACTCTAACTACTCTGGGTTTAAGATAGATTCATCCTTTTGGTTATCTGAAGTTTATCTAAGAAGCCCAGCAGAAGATGAGAACCCCAGCAAGGGACTGCTCTGGTTCCTTGGTGATTGGATCATTCTGTTCCTGGATCCCTGTGGAAGGCTCCACCCTCCCAGCCAAACCCAAAGGTTACTAGAGCAGACTGGACTTGGGCTTGGCTTGGAGAGTTGAGTCATCTATGGGACTGCAGTAGGCTATAAATTATCCTGTGTTTAAGGATGGCTTTCTAAAATCTTGGCTTTCAGCTCAGAGCCTTTATTTATATCCCTCACAGGGATATTTTTCAGACTCATGACAGCTCCCTCTTTATTGCTCTGGGGACATGCCAAGCACCTGGTCTCTTCTATAATGAACCTGACCAAGCCATAGGCTCTTGCCTCTACTAAAAGACTGACACCCAAAGGGGCACATCCTTACATACTCATCCAGATATAAGAACCTCAGAGAATAATCAGTCATAATGTGAAGACACATGTATACCCAAGGGGAGATACCTTGACACACAGTTTATTACACACACACACACACACACACACACACACACACACACACACATATATATATATATATATATATATATATATATATATATATATATATACACACAGTCACACATGTGTACCCAGATGCATTTGGACATGTGCACACATATGCAAACACACTTAGGCAAACACAAACCCACCTGTGCTCTCTGTCACCTAGCCACGCCCTCTTGCAAACCTGTTGTCACAGAGTAAATAAATCCTCAACTCCTTAGGGCAGAGAAAACCACTCTGTGTTTCTATTATTTTATGTCAGTCGTCAATCAAAAAGCATTTAGCAAATGCTTAATAAATATTTATTGACTATTGAAGTTAATAATAGTCTCTTAACTGCCGAATCTAATGGCCTTTTCTTAATACTCATCCTCTTGACTTCTCTATAGCTTTTCATGTTGTTGTCAGTCCTTTTCTCCATGATAACTCTCATCTTTTTAGGTTTCCATGACACTTCTATCCTAGTTTCTCCTTTTCTGAACACTCCTTCTTAGTCTCTTTTGACAGATATTCATTCTGGTCACACCAACTAACATGGAGGTCACCAGGACTCTATTTTGGGCCCTCTTCTTTCTATATATAGCAGCAAGCACTCTAGCATACCAAGGGTGGATGCCAACACAGGTTCCTAGATCTGCTTTTCTAAAGGAAAGCAACTCAAAATGAGTTAACAATCTTGCTTTAATCAAACATATGTCATTTACCTCATTCAGGGGAAAAAGTCAGCACCCTGAACTTCAGAGAATACAAACAAGTTACAAGCAGAGAGAGAAACAGATCAGCAGACAGGCTTCCAACTGTCTGACCATTACATCCATACCTAGTCAGTTACCAGAGAGGAAAGCACCAACATCTGGGTTTTCAAAGCCAGGGGGGCTCAATGGCTGCCCAGAGTCTTGTCTGGTCAAATCACACATCTCTTCTCAAAGTGAGCCCCAAAGCAAAACCTCACATCAGGGATTATATAGCCTTCTCCTGGGTCAGAGAATGTAACCACCCTCTTGACTCACTGCCCAATCACACAGCATCAAGATGTGGGCATTCCTGAAAAACAAGCCTCCTGCCACAGGCTCCATGTGACCACATTCAGCCTATTAGGGGGCAGAGCATATTTTCAAATCAAGGAAGGTTCTCAGGGTCACTTAAAGCCTATCAAAGGGCCTAGGGGCAGGGAAGATCTTAGATTCCCATTCCCATAACAATAGATTATTTTATTTGATCATGTCATAAGCACTCATCTCATAAACTCTCTAATCATCATCTCTATGCTGATGATTTGCAGATTTACTTATCCAGCCTTAACATTCAGACTCATATCTCCACTTGCCTATTGGATGTCTCCAATTGAATATTTCATAAACATCTGAAACTCAACATGTCCAGAACTGAATTCTTTGTCTTCCCCTCTACACAACTCTCTTCTCTTCTATCTTCCTTATTATTGTTGAGGGCAACAAAATAAAAAAAAATAAAAAAAACACCCCGCCTGCCCAGTCACCAAGGCTTTATTCACCCACATGTACTTTGTAATCCAGTAGCATTGGCCTCATTTCTTTTCCTGGAACAAGATACTCCCAATTCCCTGATTTGTCCTCTTTCCACTGATTTCCTCTGATTGTCCTCCATGCTTAGAAATCTCTCTCCTCATATTCATCTCATGACTTCCCTAGATCTTCAAGTCCTAATCAAAATTCCACCTTTCACATATAGCCTTTCCTGATTCCCTTTCATGGTCCTTCTCTCTGATATCTCCAGTTTATCCTGAATATATCTTACTTGTATGTAGTCATTGGCATGTTGTCTCACTCATTAGACTTTGAGATTCTTGAGAGCAGGGACTTTTTTGCCTTTCTGTGTATCCCCATCTGTAGCACAGTATCTGGCCCAGAGATTGTGTGTGTGTGTGTGTGTGTGTGTGTGTGTGTGTGTGTGTGTGTGTGTTTGGTTGTTTGGTTGTTTTTTTAATTGACTAAATGTGTCTAGAAAAGAGAAGCTTACTACATTATATGCTGAGCAAAGTTCCAGGCTAAATGGTAATGAAGTAGAAAGAAGGAAGGAGTTTGTAATCTAGTGACTTGCCCTGGTTAAGTCTTCAAGGTTAAAGTGAATTGGTGAGTTGGTCATATGCAAGTAGCAGAGTAGGAATTTAGACCTGGGTTCTCTGATTTATTTCTTAAAGAGACTATAGTTACTCACCTATATGATAAAGGATGCCATCAAAAAGGAGGCATTTCCTTCTAGTAGTGAAATTCCCTAGCTGTTCTGATCTGCAGATAACATTGTACTGAGAGCAAAAATCCCAAGAATACTATGTGGTGTCCTAAATGTCACTTTTCAAAAGAGTTGGCTTAACAATTAGAATGTTGCCCAGATTATGGCAGGCAATTGGATAAGCAGTCCATGGAATTAATTCGTCTATGTATACATTTTAGGATAAACTCTAAAGATGGATAATGATCTTGGCCCAGAATTGAATAGGAGGAAGAGAATATATCAGATAATATTTGGGAAATTATCTGGCACTCTAAAGTATCCCATACTGTTCCCTAACACAAAAGCCCATCTTTTCAACACCAGTATTCTCCCTATGGCACAAATCATGGAACACAATGAACTCCAAAATTTAAAAAGGGGCAAAGGGCAATCAGATACTTCTGGTGGATTACAGCACATTATTAATAATGACTTACATTCAAGAAGCAGTCTAACAGAGATGATCAAAAAAGCATGATTGGAAAAGCTGTGTCAATCATGTAAGAAGATCCAGGGAAAACAGAGGGAAAGACAAAGGACTTCCCAGAAAATATTCAAAAGTCTAGAGAATGAAGAGATGAGGAGAAAAGGTCCCATATGTACAAAAACACCTATAGTTATGCTTTTTGTCGTATCAAAGGACTGAAAACTAAGGGAGTGCCCTTGGTGAATCACTGAACAAATTGTGCCATTTAGATGTAATGGAATACTATTGTACAATAAGTAATAACAAAAGGGATGAGTTCAGAGAAATCTGGGAAGACTTGTATGAACTGAAAAAGGGTGAAGTAAGCTGAAGTGGGATAATAATTTATATAATAAAGAGTGAAGTAAGAAGAATTAGGAGAATAATTTATATAATAACAACATTATAAAGACAAACAACTGGGAAAATCTTAAGAAGTTGGATCGATTCATTGGCAGGCAGATCATGATTCCATGGGGAAAATGTATCACGTTACTCACTTCCTGAAAGAGAGGTGATGATTCAGAGAATAGAATGAGACATATTGGACATGGTCAACATGGAAATTTGTTTTGATTGACTATTTATATTTGATACCAGGGCTTTGTTTCTCTTTATTTCAATGAAAAGAGGAAAAGTGAAAAAGAGAAAATAGAGATTTTTAACTATAAAAAAATAAAATTATTTTTAAATGTGCAGAAAACAACCTCTAGCACCATTAAGCAGATTTCATAGAAAGTTAGGGACAAGAATCATCCAGGACAATAAAGCATGGATAGATCTGCAGTGGTTAAGAGAATATCCACCTCAATGAGGTCATGGATCCATCCGGGTCATCAGACAAATGTGGAGGTCTGCCATAAACATCTGTTGGTTTAATTTTATCTAATAAACCATTAATGACAGTCTCTCAACTGTCCTTTTAAGATATATTGGGACTTAGCCTTCATACCTAGAAGGGAAACAGAAACTCAGGGAGAGAAAGTGATTTGCCAGGATCACAGACAATGGCAGAGAAAGAGCTGGGACAAAAACCCAGGTCCCATACTCCCAGTCCTGTCCTTGCACCTTAGGTAGTATGCATAGCACAATCTTCTTAACAAGAACTATGGTAAATGGTGACATAGAAGCAGGAAAACTCCCTGTGCTCCCCCCATAACCACCTCAAATACTTATGAAAATGATGCTAAACAAACTTTAGGGCTACAGAACCCACAAAGTGACAGAGAGAAACAAATCTCCTGCTGAAGGCAGCCCAGCCCAGATAGGAAGGGTCCATTGCAGAGCATTGGGAACAGAACCTAGCCCCACATGAGCTTGCAGTTATAGCCTCCAGGCAGTCATGACCAGCCATGGCTGGAGGGACTTTGGGAGAGTGGATCACCAGCAGCTGTGGCAGTTTCCAGAATTGTCAACCCATAAATGCCAAAGACAATGTGAGAGATCAGTATGGACTTTGGGAACAGGGGGTCCAGGAGTGCAGTCTGGCCTCTGCACCCCAGAGGGAAAAGTGGCTGAGGCATGGTGGCTGCCATGGCAAGGCTGTTGCAGAGCTTCTGGCCTGCAGATTGTAAGGGGACCAATAAACCATTCCAAGGGGTAATTGCTCTTGTTTTAACCTGCTTGGATCTGGATTGCTGTCTAGGGTGGAGGTCCTGGGGTGTGTGACCAGGTGCCAGAGCCGGTGGAGGCTTCAGAGAGGGCACCCAACTAATAGCTCTAACAGCTGTGATAACCCCAGTGATTTGATACAAAGCTCTCCTCTCTGGAAGCAGAGTTCTACTGTGACAAAAAGCTCAAAAGTAATTGAGTGGCAACATGAGCAAGCAAATGAAGCAAAACAAGTGCAGCAACCTGACTTTAGATTCCTGTTTTGGGAACAGAAAGGATCAAAGCATGGAACAGGAAGAAAATGAAGTCAGAACTCCTGTACCAAAAGCTTCCAACTGTTTATAGGCCATGGAGGAGCTTAAGAAGGATTTTGAAAACCAAATAAGAGAAGTGGAGGAAAAATTGGGAAGAGAAAGGAGAACAATGCAAGAAAATCATGAAAAGTGAGTTAACAACCTGACTGAAGAATATAACACCTTAAAAAATAGACTAACTCAAATGGCAAAAGAGGCTCAAAAAGCCAATGAGGAGAAGAATGCATTAAAAAGCCAAATTGCCCAGATGGAAAAGGAATTTCAAAAACTCACTGAAGAGAATCATTCCTTCAGAATTAGATTGGAGCAAATGGAAGCTAGTGACTATGAGAAATCAAGATACTATTAAACAGATTCAAACAAATGAAAAAATAGATAGCAATGTGAAATATCTCATTGGGAAAACCACTGACCTGGAAAGTAGATCCAGGAAAGATAATTTAAAAATTATTGGACTACCTGAAAGCCATGATGGAAAAAAGAACCTAGAAATCATCCTTCAAGAAATTCTCAAGGAAAATTGCCCTGATGTTTTAGAACCAGAGGGCAAAATAAAGGTTGAAAGAATTCACTGATCACCTCTTGAAAAAGATCTCAAAAAGAAAACTCTTAGGAATATTATAGCCAGGTTCCTGAGTTCCCATATCAAGGAGAAAATATTACAAGCAGCCAAGAAAAAACAACTTGAATATTGTGGAAACACAATCAGTATAACACAGGATCTGGTAACTTCTACACTGAGGGATCAAAGGGCTTAGAATATGATGTTCTGGAGGTCAAAGGATCTGGGATTAAAACCAAGAATTACTTACCCAGCAAAACTGAGTATCATGTTTCAGGGGGAAATATGGTCATCTAATGAAATAGAGGACTTTCAAGCATTCTTTTTTTTTTTTGCTTTTTTTTTTTTTTTGGAGGGCAATTGGGGTTAAGTGACTTGCCTAAAATCACATGGCTAATAAATGTGTCGAGTGTCTGAGGCCAGAATTGAATTCAGATCCTCCTGACTCCAGGGCTGGTGCTCTATTCACTGTACCATCTATCCACCCCCTTTAAAGTATTCTTGATGAAAAAAACAGAGTTGAATAGAAATTTGACATTCAGATAGAAGAAGCAAGAGAAGCATGAGAAGGTAAAGAGGGAAAAGAAATCATAAGGAACTTATCAGAGTTGAACTATCCTACATGGAACAATAATAATTGTAATTTATGAAACTTTTCTCAGTAGGAGAGTAGTTGAATGGAATATAAATGCAGATATATATATATGAGTGTGTATGTGTATCTATGTGTAGAGGTATACATAGATAGAGGGCACAAGACCAATTGAATAGGGAGGGATGATACTTAAAAGGTGAAATTGAGAGGTGAGAGAGGAATATAATGAGAGGAGATGGGGACAGACAGAATGGGATAAATTATCTCATATAGGAGAGACAAGGGAAAACTGTTACAATGGAGGGAAAGAACAGGAAGGCAAAAGGGAATGAGTCAACCTTACTCTCATTGAATTTGGCTTAGGGAGGGAATGACATACACAATAAATAGGGGATCTTGCCCTACAGGAGAGTAAGGGAGAAGGGGATGAGAGGGGGATGATGGAGGGGAGGGTAGGTTGGGGGAAGGAAAATTAGAAGCACACACTTTTGGAAAGGGACAAGGTCAAAGTAGAGAACAGAACAAGTGGGGGTGGGATAGCAGGAAGGGAAATATAGTCAGTCTTTCACAATATATCCACTATGGAAATGTTTTGCGTAGCTACACATATACAACCTATATGGAATTGCTTATCTTCCCAGTATATTTTTACATGCAACTGGGAAATAATATATACAGGTACTGGGGTATAGAGATCTATCTTGCCCTACTGGAAAGTTGGAGGGGGGACAAAGGAGGATATAGGAGAAAGCAGATTGGGGGAAGGAGTATACAGTGGGATTGATGTTTTGGGGTGGTGGTTAGGGGAAAGATGGGGAGAAAATTTGTAACTCAAAATCTTATGGAAATGAATGACGTAAACCAAAATAAACATAAAATTTAATTTAAAAAAAAAGAGCTGTGAGGTTCTGTGAACTCTCCAGTCTGTCTTGCCAGACTTCTACCCACTGTTCAGAGACTTGTGCCTCCCAAATGGAGATCCAAATGGAACTAGACTAATATTAAAAGTTCACACTAACCATTTCCACCCCCTAACACACTGCATGGAAAATCATGATTCTATAAGGTTCAGGGTATGGTAGGAGGGAAAAGGAAGATAGGAACTCTGTGGAGCCAGTCTTCATGCAGATGGAATAGCCAGTCACCAGTGTGGTGTGATTTCAGGAACATCTTGAAAGAGACTTTCCCCCAAAAAATATGTATTGTCCCCAAATTGCCAACGCCCAACACTCCATCATTAAACAATTACTCCTTTGGCTTAAGGTTTTATGCTCTGTTAAAATTCATTATTATGGGTCTCCCTCGGAGAGGGAACATCATAAATTTTATTAGTTAGTTAAACTTCAGTATTAAAGATCAAATCAGACCCTTTATTGAGAACTTTGGATGGAGAAAGTGGATGCAGGAATGCAGCTCAGAGGAGATGAAGAGAAAACCACTGAGAAGGAGGGAGGAAAAAATGAAGAAAGGGAACCAACTTCTTCCTTCTTTTCCTTGTCTCTTTCACAGTACCTCGTGGACTGTCTCTATATTGTAGATGCTCAAAATGTAGGTGATGAAGGAATGAATAAATTAATAATTTTCCAATATGCCAATACCTGGCATTCTGCTCTAAAGCTCTTCACTAACAGTTCTGTCTGGATTCTCTCGTCCATAGCCAAGTCCAGTTCATACAAGCTTAAAACACCTTTCTTTCGATCATCCCACTCCCATTTTCAGACATCAAGATCTCCTGGAATGACCTTCCACCACCAACCCATAAAGCCACCTATCTTGTATCACTCCAATAACTCCTCACATCCCCCTGGCAACCTTAGAGCAGAGCCAGGATTAAGGGTAGGTAAACTATCCCAAGGCACAATGTGGTTTAGTGCCTATGTCTGGGACAGGTGGAAGATGAGGACATAACAAGAGACACTTTTAAATGTGATTTTTAAAATGAATAAATACATATATTTTATTGCTGGAAAATCCCTATGTCCATAGTTCTTAGGGATTAATTTTATGCTAAGTAAATTAGATGGGTGGTAATCTCTATAAGCAGAGGGAGTGCCTGAATTAGTGAGACTATAGATCAATCTAAGTTGGATGAGTGACAAAGAAGACTCAAAGTATGCTTTTGCTGAAAACTAATTACAGCTTTCAAACTATGACATACAAATTCCTTGTCATGGTCCTGCATTTTAATACAAATGGGGAAGGACAAGATTGTTTTTCTCAACCTCACCTTCATGAACTGAACTTTCACATTCATGAACTGAATATCAAAGGGACACTGACCTTTGTCATGGATTGAGCCAGTGAAGGGACTAGGTCCTTTGCACCCTAGGATTCACATGCCCAGGTGGAGTTAGTAAAGAGGGGAAAGATGTAATAAGAGTGAGAAAAAGAAAGTCCCAAGTGAGTTGGGAATGCCATAAAAGAATAAAATCTGAGTAGGTTTTCCCCCATGTCTCCACCTGGGAGATGGAATTGTAGGGTTATAGGACTATGGCTATGCCTGATTTCTCCTGAGGAACTGGTAGAGTATGTGGAGAGAGAAACACAGAGAGACAAGCAGAAATAAGGATAGAGACTCACAAAGAGTCTCCCTTTGAGTAGCAGAAATGTTCAGGCTCAAATAATATTTGCAAAGGAAAGGCTTCCATCAGAAGAGCTGTCATACACTGGATTTTATGTGACTCTGGGGTTTTATACACCTTCATTGGTTTGGAGCTGGAAGGCATCTCAGAGGCTATCTTGTTCAATCCCCTCATTCTATAGATGAGGAAACTGAGACCAGAGAAATGTGTCAACATCACCCAAGTAGTAAGTGGCAAAGCAGGAATTCAAGCTCAATCCCTCTGACTACACATCATCCCTCTTCCCATTGCACCAAACTGCCTTTGGGACTGATTTCTGCTTTATTTCACTCTTTTAATAAAATTGTGTTCTATAATTTTGTGAAATCTATGCCTGCAAGTGAAGAATAAGCTTCAGTTTCCTAGAAAAGTACCATATGTTCATTGTCTCTGATTTCCAAAACCAAGAGAAGTTATGGGAGAGTAACTTGAAGGCTACCCAATTGTGTTCTGTATATAGTGTAATTCCACTGGGAGAACCTCTCATTAATCCTAGCTGCTCTAATTCATTTGATGAGATTACAGGGTGTGGCCCTTTGTCCATACAGAGAGAGAGAGAGAGAGAGAGAGAGAGAGAGAGAGAGAGAGAGAGAGAAAGTCCCTATCAGTAGGATTCATCTAAGAGTCAGGACCCAGAAAAAAGTAAAAAGTGGCTCTCATTGAAGTATTTGGGGTAATGCTGATTCAGTTAGACTGGACAGTTGGAAATCACACCACCAGGTCTGGGATGGGGAAAAAAATCTGTATGATTGGAAAAGAAAACATTCTGACAAATATATAGGGTTTAATAATAGATAGAGGATGTCATCAATAATACTCATTTTTTTTAAAAGTGGATGGGGATATTGTTGTACTCATCCTAATTTACTTTTCAAAAAATGGGTATTATTGATGAATTTTATTTCTTGAGACACCATTGCCCTGCCTCCCTCCAGTTTAAGAACTGAACCCTTCTTATAATGAAGAAATGCAATTCAATAAAAACAACCATCGTGGTGACCATATCTGACAATGGAGGTAACATTCTGTTTTCAAAGTCCCCTGCCTCTCTACCAAGAAGGAGGTATGTTTAATTATCTGTTTTCTGGGACCACCTATTCACGTTTACTATACCCTCCACACCACAAAATTATATAAACCTTCAGTGAAAAGCCAATATAGAGTCCCCTGGCCACAGTATCCCACCTTACTCCTACCCCAGCTAAGGCCCAGGGCACAAGGTCCCTACCTGGAAGGGTAGGCTAGCCCAAGAGCATTGAGTATCAACGTTCTCTCCTCCTGAGAAGGTTTATTGTTACCAGTGATTAAGGAGGTAGAAAAAAATTACCTGAGTCCTCTGAAAAATCAGCCTTCTGTGATTGGGGTGACAGAAAAGATCCCATGGGCCACACAGTAGAAAGAGCTGTGAACCTGGGATAATCCTACCCCAACCCAATACATACACACGCCCATTTTAGAGGGGCCATGGTGATAATCTTCAGTCCCCTCTCCACAGGGCAGAAGAGGCATGGGAAATCTGGTCTGCCCTCCTCTGTTCAGTCATGGAGCGAGTTGGCAAGCATACAAGGTGGTAGGGGATATGTATTATATGTTGAGGAGGGAGGGGGTAGTTAGTGAGTGACAGGTTGCAGAATGAAGACAGAGAGGTGTGTGTGTGTGTGTGTGTGTGTGTGTGTGTGTGTGTGTGTGTGTGTGTGTGTGTATAGAAGTGGGAGCAGGGTTGTGTGACCCTGGGCACTAGCTAATTTATCTGCCTGGCCCTGTCTTCCCCACTGCCAATGCTTGGGAAAGGGTTACCTGATCACCAGCACCTTTGTTTGCTAATTCAATCTAGGTTGGATTAATCCCCTGCTCAATTTCTCCCCCTTCAGTCTGGACTGCCCAGATGATGTAAGTAGTAACCAATCCCACCAGTCACTTTGGCTGGCTCACTTCTGTATTCATTAAGGGGAGGCAGACACTTTAGCAAGGATTGGAAAAATCTTACCAGTCACCCCCTCCCTTACCCAAGTGTTTTCCCATCCCCCCTTTCCCTCCCACCCCCCACTATACATACCCTAACCCCTAGAGACTCAATCTGGGATGAGATGAAGCCAAAGAAAGAAGAAATTAGGACTGTTTCTTCTTGTGGCTCACGGGTCCTGGGCACGAGACTCCTGCAGGCCTGAGAACTGGTGCTACTAGAGACTGGCAAGTCAAATCGGGCAAATCTGCTGAGCTACCTTCAGCCCCCCTCTCAGAGTGCACAGGGCCAGTGTCAAGGTTAGCCTTGGTGGGGGCGTGGGGGAGTTCATGCAGGCACTGAAAGCCATGCCCCACATTCTAATCGACATTGGGAGAATAAAAGCACCCCTCTGGGAAAGAGCCAGATTTCCTTTCTCTGTCTGGGGCTTTAGTAGACTACAACTTCCTCTAGGGGCCTATTATGTCTCAGCTCTTGGTTTGAAGCCTTTGTGGAAGACAGGGTCTACTTGGAGGGTGGCAGGGCAGAGCTCCCAGACTAAAATTATCTTCCTCCTACTATTTGAAATTATTCCTGTGGGTCTTGAAAGGTTCTGAACTTAAGTCTTGCCAACTAATACCTAAAGGAAACCGCAGGCCCATTGATCCCTTCCATAGAAGACAGCATATGCTTAACACACAGTGATAAGTGTTGGGGGTAGGGAGAAAGGGGATCAGACAAAGTAGACAGAAGATGCTACACAGTCTTGTGGGGTTTACAGTCAAGGAGAAGAGTGGTACATTGAGAGAGAATTTTAATATACGGTATTCCATGTGCGCATTAGGAAAATGAAAAAATCAATTTTATGTTGGAAGGGGAAAGGTCCTTACTGGAGAAATCCAGGAACCTTCCTCGAGGAGGAGGCACTTGGGATGGACTTCAAAGAATGGATAGTAATGCAACCTGTGCAAAAGGGGGAGAGTGTCTATAAACATGAGCAAAAGGCAAGAGGCCAGAAACTGCCAGACAGTTCCAGAAAACAGAAGAAAATGAGATTTGGCTGAAGTGTGCGTGGGATGGGATGGGATGGGATGGGATGGGATGGGATGGGATGGGATGGGATGGGATGGGATGGGATGGGATGAGAGTAGGGATGGGAGGTTGGGGATGAGACAAATTTGGAAAGATAAAATGGAGCCAGATTGCAGAGAGCCTTGAAAGTCAACAAAAAGATTTCAGCCTGAGTTAGTAGGTAACAAAACCAGAAGAGACTTGTGGAAGAACAAGTTTCTATGTAGTGGAAGACAGTGCAGAGGGAGAAGAGGGAGGCTAAGCAGACCTCAAAAACAAACTGCACCTCCTTCACAGTTTTGCCTAAAGCTGGTCCTAATTGTTGTTGGAACAACCTTCAATTGACCAAGATGAGTTCCAGTCAAAGGGAAGGAAGGAAGGAAGGAAGGAAGGAAGGAAGGAAGGAAGGAAGGAAGGAAGGAAGGAAGGAAGGAAGGAAAGAGATCTCTTTGGGGAGTTTAGGAGACAATGGAACAGAGTAGAAAACCAAGTCACTTCAAAACTTCCTGGAAAGTCTTTAAAAATGGAGGAAGTAATAATCCAAGTTTTCTTAACCTCTTCTGAAGCAATGTGGGGAAGCCTACAGTGTCCTCAGAATAATGTTTTAAATGCTTAAAATACATGGAATTCCAAAGAAAATGAGGTTAATGAAAATTAAAATGTAGTTTTTATTTTTCCCATCCAAATTCACAAATTTCCTAACTCTTTCCCTGGACCCTGCAGTAGTTACAGGGATTGGGAAATATGTACTCTGGGGAAAGTGAGAGGCCAACTTTGGAAAGTGGAGAAAGTTGCCCTGTTCCTGTTTAATCCCAGAAAACTTTCTGAAGGAGAAAGTCTTGGAGGTTCCCTCAAGGGAAATACTGTAGATTATTTGAGAAACCATTCAATTTAGAGAAAGAAGACTTGAGTTCCTTCATTTGTTAGCTTCGTGACTCTGAGACTCAGTTTCTTCATCTAAAATTTTGGGTTAGGACTAGGAATAGGGTCTTTTCCAGTTCTAGAGGTCCAAAAATTCCTATTAATCTCAAAAGGCAGCTACCCATAACTGAAGGAACAGAGGATCTGGAGTCAGAAAACTGGGGCTTCAAGGCAAGACTGACAATAATACTTTTTGTACCCATGCATATGTCAATTAACCTCTTTGAGTCCCAGTTTCCTAATGAGTAAAACATGGATAATAATATTTATATAAAACAGCTTGCTTTTATTCCCTTGTTCCAATTGTGTCCAACTCTTCATTACCCTATTTGGGGTTTTCCTGGAAAAGATACTGGAGTGGTTTGTCATTGTCTTTTCCCGCTCATTTTATAGATGATGAAACTGAAGCAAACAGGGTTAAGTGACTTGCCCAGGGTCACACGGCTAGTTTTTGTGTTAAGTGTCTGAGGCTGGATTTGAACTCAGGTCCTCCTGACTGCAGGGCCAGTGCTCTATTTACCATGCCACCTAGCCACCCTTACCTCTGGTGTCTCTTACCCATTCTTTCCAGTCCTTCCTTTAGGTCTTCTAAAACTTCTGTTCTATTGTTCATGGCAAACCTGTGTCCTCCCCTCAGGAATGACTTTATATTTACTTGGGGTCATAGATCCAGAAATGGGAGGGACTTTAAGAAGACATCTAGCCCAACCCTCTCATATTACAGATCAGGACAATGAGGCCTGTGGAGGTTAAGTGGGCACGCCCAGGGTCACTTATATGTTATTTACTTTCCCTCTTGAAATAGAATACACAGCTTCTTAAGGGAAGGGACTGTTTCATTTTCATTTTTGTATGTGTGATGGAGCCAGCTTGTCTGGAGAAGTGATTCAATTTTCATTATGAGTATTTACACCTAAAAAGTCCTCAAACCACAAATCAGGGTTTGATGTATTGTTTTGTTGATTGTCTAGACTTGAGAAAGTGATGGAGAAAGTAACAATGATGTAGATTAAACTTAAAAGTACGTGTCTATAATGTTGAAGGGCTGGTTGTTAAACATCTACCAATACATCCTTGCTCCAGTGCCTAACACAATGCTTCCTTGAACACAAAGGCATTTCCAAAATTCTTGTTGAGGGGCAAGTAGGTAGTGCAGTGAATAGAGAGCACTGGCTCTGGAGTCAGGGGGGACCTGAGTTCAAATGTGACCTCAGACACTTGACACACTTACTAGCTGTGTGACCTTGGGTAAGTCACTTTACCCCAATTGCCCTGCCCTCCCCCCTCCAAAAAATGCTTGTTGAATTCAATTGAATTGTTCTGTCTTGTTCTGGGGGTTGTGTGTGTTCATAAAAGTGGTTTCCTGAGTTCAAAGTTCAGACACTTACTAGCTGTGTGACTGGGAAAGTCAGTTAACTCTGTTTGCCTCAGTTTCCTCATCTATAAAATGAGCTGAAGAAGGAAATAGCAAACCACACCAGTGTCTTTGCCTAGAAAACCCCAAAAGAGATCACAGAGAGTCAGATGCAACTAGAAAAAACTAAACAACTACAGTAGAGACTGACTGATGTAGGCACTCACTCCACAAGTCCTAATTATCTGAGCCATCCCAAGAGCAGGAAGATGCTAGTCCCCCTATATTCTATCTTCTGTAAATCTCATCTGGAGTATTGTGTTCAGATTTGGGCACCATGGCTTAAAAAAGATGGCCAGCTGGAGAATGTCCAGAGGGGAGCTACTAGGGATGGTGAAGGGCCCTGTGTCCATGACATATATTGAAGAAAGTGATGAGGTTTGTCCTGGAGAAGGATTGGGGGTGGGGGAAGGGGAGGGGAATGATATTTGTCTTTCTGTATTTGGAGGGCTGTCATCTTTAGGGAGGGATTAAACTTGTTAGGTTTGCCCTAGAAGTCAAAGCCAGGAGGTTGCAAAGAAGTATATTTAGGTTTGTGTTAGCAAAACACTTCTTAACATTTAGTAATATCTCCAAAGCAAATGACCCACCTACATGGAGATCTTCAAGCACAGGCTGGACCAGTCATTTGTCTAGTATAATGTAGTAAAGGTCCCTTTCAAGTATGAGTCAGACTAGTTGACCAGCCACCAAGGTCTCCTCCAACTCTATAATTCTGTGATTTTGTGATATTATGTGGTAAGCCCCTTAATGAAGAGATTGTTGCAGCTTTTTCCTCTTTGTAGCTCCAGTATCCTCTACAGTCCCTTCCCCAATTAGTGTTGTGCAGAGAATAAGAGCAAGCTGAGACCTGGATTCAAGGTAAATTTAGGTGTGGATTTATTAATCGAGTGACTGCCTGGAGTATAAACTCAAATCAGGCAGCCCCAAATTGGGGTACACACAGTGTACCACAAAAAACCAAATTGGGGAGGGGAGCTAGCATAAGCTATGATGTACAGAAGCCAAGAATTGTCATTGGTTAGATCTATAGCTCAGGGCTAATTTGGGAAGATAGTACAAGGGCACAAGGGTGCAACTTTTCCTGGAAGGGGGTCCCTCCCAAAACTGGGTGGAGGGTACAGGGTGGAGGGTCAATGGGTAATGGGGACAGGCTAGGGGTCATGTTCTGGGTAAATGGTGTGGGGACCCTGCTTGGTCAGCAGGAACAGAACAGAGATGGATAATTTGGCTTTGGGTACAACAGTAGGACCTTTACAATTATTTGTCAAAATATTAGAATGTTGGAGGGGTTTCTAATGTAAAAAAAAGCTCTGAATTATTTGCTTCAATATAAGCCAATACATTGAAACTGTAAAAAGGGGGCAGAAGAATATGGCTGGAAGATGGGAATATAAGCCCTATGCACAAAATCGAAAGGGGAGACCAAAGTGTATGTTTGGCAGATGGGAAGGTACAAAGTTCTAGGCAGACTTGGGAGCTGAGGCACAGAGGCCAGAGATCAGATAGAAGCCAGAAGCACTGACCCAATGAAATGCCTGAAGTTTTCCTAAGATGTCCCAGCCTTCCCATGCCACCACCTTTCTCCTGTCTCCTCTCCTCCCATCTGAGTACCAGATAAAGTGCCACGTTCAAATATTGCATCTCCCAAGGGGTTTTTGTCATATTGTTACCTACAAGGGGCAGATAAGAGCCTCCATTTTTAGCCCTTAATTTTACAGATGAAGGAATTGAGGTCTAGAGAGTATCTTGGTCAAGGTCACATAACTGGTTGGTGGCAGAGCTAAGATTAGATCTCAGGTCTTCTGACTTGTAGTTCAACCATGCCATGAAGGATATCCCCCATGTCCTTTTAAAAAAAAGCGATATATAACTAACTATAAAATAGAAATAGATATTTACAAATCTTCTATTTACCAAATGGTGAATTCTTCCATGAAAACAAATGAATTCTAAGTTTGGAATCATCACAGAATTCAGGGGGCATTTGGAAATGGGGAGAGGAGAAGGGGAAAAGGCATGTGGCACCGATGCCATTCAGCATTCTATCTGGGACAACCCTGAAAAACCACTAGGTTAATCCTCTCTTTTACAGGAGAAAGATGCCTTTCCTCTATACTCTCACCCCTCTACTGTTTCAGAGAAATGGTTTCTTAAAAATCTCCAAAGAAAGCAGCTTCAAAACCTCTTTCCCTTTGCTCCTTTCTAGTGTTTAAAAACTGCTTCCTACCCCCCCTCTCTGAAGCACCTGCGGCTGCAACAAAACAGCCTGATGATTTGTCCAGGTGACAAACTGAAGCCATTCAGGCTAGATAATACCATGTGTTTGTGTTATGCTTTTCTATCACCAAGGAAAAAGGGTGGGGGGCAGGGGAGCATTCAGAGAGATGGATGTATATAAATAGGGTTGGTTCTCTTTAAATGTGATACCTGTCAGGAGCAAAGCTCTTTGCCAGCTGACAGGGAAACTTCAATGGCTCGGGCAGGACAGGCAGGAGAGGATTTGGATGGCTCCAGACCCCAGACAGCTGCAGCTTTCCTGACACAGCAGAACCAGGCTCTCCCTGTCAGATTTCAAGGGCCCAGGCTGCAGTATCTGAGCTATATTGGGGCTCTGTACAGTGTCCAGTGTGTGAACAACACATGGAAGATATTCTCAGTAGGGAATTCAGAGAAGGCTGGTCCACATGACATGAAGATCTGAAGAGCTTAGCAGAGTGGTGGGGAGAGGAAAGAAAACTGAATTTGCCATCAGAGGCCCTGGGTTTGAATTCTGATTAGGCCACTTACTCTCTGTGTGACTTCGTTGGAAAAAATGCCTCCCCTCTCTGGGACTTTGCAAACTGAGGGGGACTCTCTAATATTCTTTCCACCTCTAAATCCTATGATCCAGTAGGAATTATTGATGCCACACATGATTGTACACAGGGTGGGATAGATGAGGAGGAGAAATAGTTGCCTGAAATAGCTCTAATTCCCCAATTCCCAACTCTACTGAACTTTTCTAGATTGTTAGTTCTGTGAGGACATAGGGCAAGGAATCGGACCCTAAGGCAGGGATAAAGAAGGAATGCTTTCCAGGCATTTAGAACTGACTGAGGAGTGAACCTGAGGCTTCTAGGCTACATGTGGTCCTCTAAGCTCTCAAGTTTGGTCCTTTGACTGAGTTCAAACTTCACAGAAAAACTCCCCTTAATTAAAAAAAAAAACTTGGACTCAACCAAAGTGCTATACTTGAGGACCTAGAGGGCCACATGTGGTCTCGAGGCTGCAGGTTTCCCACCCCTGGATGCAAAGGTACAGAGATCATAAGTGAATTGTCATGAGGGAGGAACAGAGAAAAAGGCCAGGTTGGGGGCATCACGGTTTCCTCACTTTGCTGAACTTTAAAATGGAAATAATAGCATCTACCTCTCAGGGTTGTTGTGAAGATTAAAAGAGAAAATATTTGCTGGGCACTTAGCATGGTGTCTGACACAAAGCTAGGTTTAATCAGTCCTTTCCTTCTCTATTTCCTTCCTTATTTCATCCTTCCTTCTCTATTTCCTTCCTTTCTTCTCTATTTCCTTCCTTCTTTATTTCTTCTTTCCTTCCTTCATTTCCTTCCTTCCTTCTTTATTTCCTTCCTTCCTTCCATAGAGTGCCAGTGCTGGAGTAATATCCAATGAGGCTAGAGAGATCGCTCAAGGCCAGTTTGTAAAGCAGTTTGTTTCAAAGCTTAACAGGTGAATTTATATCTCATCCTGGCGGTAATTGAAAACCACCAGAGGTCATTCAGTGGGGGAGTCACGGGACGGCTTTAGAGGTTTGATGTAGTCAGTGAAGGGGCAGCATTTAGGCATGCCAGCTTTGTGTCTTTATCTCTTATCTTTTCATGTGCTTGTCCTATCTCTACAGCTAGATTATAAACTCCTATGAAACAGATGGCAGGCACTCTGTTTTAGCTCTGTGTCTCCCATAGGCCCTGGCATAAGTACTGCTAACCTAAAGGTGTCAAACACACAACTGTTACACTCTCAAGTGAGGCAAAAACTGAAATGGAATTGGAAAACATTTAACAAAGGAAATAAAAATGTAAAGAACATAGATGATGTTAAGACATGGTTTTCCAGGCCCATTTGCAACTGCAGGGATCCTAATACACAATTCAGTAGCCCTGCTTCTATTTGAGTTTTACAGAACGGTTCTAACCTATTCTACAGTTTATAAAAGAGAGGGCACAATGTGCTAAAACATAGGATCACAGTAACTTTGGAGGGCTCCCCCTAGAAAGACAGAGAACTCCTGGCTGGACTAGTCACAGGCATTCAGTAGAACTCAGTTTGTTTCTAACAGTGGCATGAGGAAGATTCTCACACAAATTTCTGTGAAGGGAAGAAGAGGGAGATACAAGAGGATGAGCTCACAGACTTCCAAGAGGAGACGAGACAGAGATGTGGCAGACGAGTGGCCCAGAGCTGAGACCAGACAGAACACCAGTTTGGGCAGCTGACGCTACTTAGTGAAAGCTCTTCTTTCCCTGCTTTCCCAGAGCACAGAGATGAGTGCGGTTGCAAACCTCACTGTAATCCTCAATATCTTGTCTAATGTTTCTCTACATTTCTTTATTATTTGAGACTGATAATTAATTATATAACTATTGGTGCTGGTTTTTGTCTAAATGTCAAAGCTCATGGTTTAAGATTCAGGAAAAGCTAATACACAGGAGGAGAGATTTCTCCCAGTATTTTTCTGAGGTGAGGGCAAAGTCAGTGAGGATGGGTAGGGAGAGAAGGAGGGAGAAAGTAGGAGACAGGGAAGGGAAGAGAGGCGGGGGGGGGGGGGAAGAGAGAGAGAGAGAGAGAGAGAGAGAGAGAGGAGGGAAGTGGAGGGGAGAGGAGGGGAGAGGAATTCTGCAATTCTAGTAATGCCTGAGATTATTCCAGAGCATACCCATTAGACTGCCTTTGAACCTGGAGAGAGAAAATTTATAAGGAGATGAGTAAGTAGCAGCTAGAAGGGTGGGGTTTAGTGTGGTTATCCTCAAAGAGTGCCCAAGAGGTATTACTCACACACTGCCTCACACCCCAACGTCCTGGAGATCGCTACAAAAATATAACTGATTGCTTGATCTCTGATACTCTTTGCAAGGTAGTGGTGTGGTATATGTGTCAAGATCCCTCTTGTTTCTCCTTAATAAGGTGCGAAAGTCCTAGAAAAGGTATAAAGTTGATCCTGGTTTCAGCCAGGTCCTTGTCTTGCTACAGGAACTCCTTCATCACTCTGTCATGACACAGCTATGGACACATCATTACAACTTTGACTTGGCTCAGGACATCCTCCCTGATCCACATCCATATCCATCTACTGAGAGACAACTAGATGGCTCAGTGGATAGAGCTCTAGGCATGGGGTCAGGAAGCCCTGAATTCAGATCCTGCCTCAGATACTAACTGTATGAACCCGGGCAAGCCTCTTAACCACTGTTTGCCTCAGTTTCCTCCACTGTAAAATGGTGATATTAATAGCATTTCTCTCACATGGATTACTATAAGGACCAAATGACTAAATATTTGTAAAAAAAAAAAAAAACAGCACAGTGTGTGGTCCATTGTAAGCATCATATATATCCTTTTTCCCTTCCCTCTAATAATAAACCTCGAGTCCTATGTTGACTTGGGCCTTTCTCTAGGGAACTAAATCCAAATCTTTGTGGGGCCCCTCTGGCCTTTCTCCCTGGTTTTCTCTATCGCCAGCCTCTTGTGCCTAAGTAATTCCTTTGTAAATGCTTAATTTAAGGGTATGACCTAACTTTGAATGCCAGAACAAAGACACATGAATGGTCTTTATCTCAGTAGATCAAGTACTAATCTTGGAGTCAGGGTAACCTGGGTTCAGATCCCAACCAGTCATAGCACTTGGTCTGAATCCATTTCCTCCTCCAGAAAATGGAGATAATAGTACCTTTAGTGCATATCTTGTAGGATTTTTTTGTTTTGCTTTTTGGAGGGCAGTTGGGGTTAAGTGACTTGCCCAGGGTCACATGTCTAGTAAGTATTAAGTGTGTGAGGCTGGATTTGAACTCTGGTCCTCCTGACTTCAGGGCCAGTGCTCTATTCACTGCACCACCTAGCCACCCCCTCTTGTAGGATTTTGAGCCTCGAATGAGAAAATATATGTAACACACTCTGAACATATGTATGTCATTTTTACTTTGCCTAGGGACTTCATACATCATCAAAGAGATCCCAGAAGGAAGAGGTACTCCTCTTGGGGCACATATGGGCATGCCTTTTGGAATTTCCACCTTAGCCAACAGGTAGACTTCCTCAGAATGCCGATCCGTAACCAGCTGATGTAGGTTTTGTGTCTTTTGGCACCCTTGGACCTAAATAGATTGTAAACCCCCGGAAAACAAGGACTGTTTTGCTCTGGTTCTAAATCTTTTCCCCACAACTCTGTTTGAGGGTTGCAGACTCCCCCTGCCCCAGAGCTTAACCACAGACAGATATTGAATGACCAAATGCATACACTAATTCTAACTATTTAATTCAAGGCCACAACAGTAAGATGCTCATGGAAAAATAATGACCAAATTCTTGTATCAAGCCACAGAATCCTGGTTCAAGGCAGAATCAACTTGTTACTTTATCTAGAAACCTGACGTTTCATTAAGGAGAAACAAGAGGGAAGAGGAGTTCTATCCAGGCACATCCCCTACTCCTCCAGCTCAGAAAGAGAGTTTTAGAGAGATCTCCATGGAGAGGCAGTTGCTATCTCTCCATGACTCTATAATAACACCACCAAAAACAACAAGCAGGCCTCGAGAGTCAGCATGTTAGAGGAGCTGAATCTTTGTTACAGCCTGTGGCTTAAGGCCTCCAAGTTCCCATACATGAAGAGAATGGCTGAAGCCTGTCTGTTCTGTATGTGTTGCCCACAGCAACTCATTAAACAGTCTACTAAGACAAGGAGAAGTTTCAGATATTCATTGGTCTCAAGAAAAGCCACATCAAGGAAATTACAAATTCTACAAGTATTAAAGATCTCCTTATCCAGATCTTCAGGCTTCCCCTACACACTGATTTCTTTCCCTTAGTATCTCACCACCCACAGAATATAAATTCCTTGAGGGTAAGGGCTCCTTCCTTTTTGTCTCTAGATTGCCAGCATCAAGCAAAGGACCTGGTGGAAAATCAATCAATCCATCAACAAACATTTATTAAGCCTGTATTATGTTCCAGGCATTGTACTAAGCACTGTGCTGCAAAGAAAGGCAAAAAAAAAAAATCCTTCCCTAAAGGAACTTACATTCTAATAAAGGAGACAATATGTCAATTGGGTGTGTACAAAATGTAGCAGTGGATGGAATGCCAGACCTGGAGTCAGGAAAGCCTAAATTCAAATTTGGTCTTAGATGGTTACCAGCCTGGTGGTCTTGGGCAAGTCACTTAACCTCTGTAATAATAGCACCTACCTCTCAGGATTATTGTGAGGATTAAATAAGATTCTCATTGTAAACCACTTAGTAGAGTGCCTAGCACAGAGTAGGTGTAATATAAATGTTAGTTGTTGTTGTTGTTATTATTATCTAACTACATATTAGGAGCCCAGAGATGTTGTTACTTATCTGACACCACATAAGTAACAACCAGCAGAACTGAGGTTTAAAACCCAGTCCTCTAATTCTAGATGCAGGGCTTTTCTCATTGGACCATTCCTGCTGCCATTTCTCCCAGGTTTCTAAGACCACATCCTTGAAAGCAGCTGATCGAAGGATAGATTGGAGTGAGGAGAGACTTGAGTCAAGGAGATCCATTAGAAGGAAATGTAGTCCAGGGGAGAGGTGATGATTTAGGATGGTGTCTTTATAAATGAATAAGGGAATATATCTGAGAGATGCTATGTGTGTAAAACAATTACTAGACTTGACAATGGAAAGATATGTGGGGTGAGTGAAAGTTTGAGGATGAATGCAAGGTTTCAAGCCAGAGTGACTAGGAAGATGGTGGTGCCCTCATCAGTAGTAGGAGAGTTGGGAAGAGAGGACCATTTGGGGGAAAAGAATGAATTCTGTTTTGTATGTGTTGAGGATTGCAGTTCTAAGGCTAGAAAAGATCTCAGAGGCCATCTAGTCCAAATCCCTCATTCACAAAGGAGTAAACTGAGGCTCAAAGAGCTCAAATCACTTGTCCAAGGTCAAACAGGCAATAAGCCATAAAAGGCAAAGCTGGAATGCAGGACCTTCTATGAATCTAAGGACATCACTCTCGCTTGTTCACATCTTTCCCCAAATTCTCCAAAGTGAATTTTTAATAGATGCCTTCTTTTGGTTATTTTAATATTTGGTGGATTCCAGAATGACATTTGGTCTAATTGTTGTCCTTCATTCTTGCTATGTGACCAGTCCACTTATTTTTCAGTCTTTCTTCTTGAATCTGTGATTTGATCAGTATGAGAAACTCCCTGCTATGGAAACTCCCTACACTGATGAAATGAACAATTCCTCTGGACTCTCATCAGACAATTTTCCAAGGCATTCGGATGAAATGACTTGCCATGATCACCCAGCAAGTTATGTGTCAGAGCTGACTCCAAGGGAGATCCCTCTAACCACTAGGGCTTTTTCTGGACCTGCCCACCTTGAATGATGTCTTTTATACTGTAAAAATAAGCAACTTACTTTACCCTTCTTCACTCCTCCCTCTACAATAGCCAGCGGCTTGACTTGCCCCATAATGAGCGCTTAATAAAGTTCCAAATTGATTGATCCTCCCAGGTTTGTCTTATTGGCCAGAAAAACTAAGGCCCTGGTACTTAGGAGAAAAGTTTTGAGAAGAAATTGTTCCTTAAAAACTAGAAACTGTTGGCAGAATTACCTCCCCAGAAAATACTGGAAGGGGATTGGGGATGGGGGAGAGGGAGGGAATGGAAAATGGGGGGGACAAGAGTCCTCAGCAGGGACTAAGGGATATGAAAGGGATCAAATGAAGCAATACAGCAGAAAGGAGCATGGACTATGGAGTCAGAAGACATGTGTTTGTATTCTGATTCCCTCACTAATTATATGTGTGGCCTTGAACAGATCACTTGACCTCTTTTGCCCTTGTCTGTAAAAAGAGAGGGTTGGACGTGATCTCTAAGGCATCTTCCCACTCTATGAGCCTAAAAAGAAAGATGTGGGACCTAGAAATAGAATGAGGAGAAAGCAGCCCTGATGATGAGGGGGCAGAAAGAGAAACAGAGGAAGGAGCTGAAGGAGAGGGCTGGATTAGAAAGACAAGCCACCAGAAATTTATTGTGGTGAAAACGTGACCACTAATAACTTCCTCTTGGCCCAAGGTTTCGTCATCCTCACTCACTCTGCTCTCCACTCACCCCCTCCACCAGCCCCCCCAAAACAAACACAAGTTACTTTTTATTCTTGCAGACAGAAAGGCCAGTTGAACACAATAGGCACCAGCCCCAGCCCTAATTAAATGAAATGGGACAGGTGTAATTCAAACCGCCTCAGGAAAACATAATCTACCAGGAAAAATTCCCACCGTTTAGACGGAGGGGGAAATCAGACGAGGTTTGCTCCTGGTTCCCAAGAAGCAAAGTTGGACCAGAGAAGATCGGTTTCCCGCCAGTCATTCCCTCCCTCCTCCCCAGCTCAAAAGCCCCACCTCGCCCATCCCAGCTCCGGAGCCTGTTACTGACATATCAGAGTTGCCCCCTTTGTTGGTTCCATTGTTTGGCTAAGTCGCCCATGGAAAATGGGCCAGGTCAGGTTTCCGGCCGCAGCAACTTGACACCCACTGTAAATCCAAGCTTAGGGGATTGTATCTCTTTTGCCACTTACAAATCCATAAGCCACATCTCGCCCTCCTAATTTAGCAGGGAGCCACAGGGATGAGGACGAGGACGAGGACAGAGGCAGTAACGACAGCGATGACATATTTGTATGATTACTCATACGCCCACCCCTTAGTATCAATCCATCAACCACGGCATTAAGCACCTACTGTGTGTTAGGCATTGAACCAGGGACTGGGGAAATACACGTACAAAGAATGAGACGATCCCTACTCACAGAGAATTTACATATTGATGTTGGGAAATAGAAGTTGTAGGAGATCTTACAGTGGCTGAAACTTCCTTCTGGTAAAGAGACTCCGAATTTAGCTAAATTCATCCTTCCAAAATTGGTAGAGTCCATAGCCCGACCTTTCCAGCTTGGTAGGACCTGCTCCAGAGGTGGTGCTCCAATCATCACAGCCCTCACAACCCCCAGGTCCCCTTCCTGCTAAAGGGAGGAGTCCAAGTAAGATTTCAGTGGAGAAGGGAAACTGTAGTCATGGCTATTTTACAAAGAAGGAAATAGGGATTCTGAGAAATAAAGCACTCTACCCTAGGTTGCACAGATAATAAATAGCAGAATCATGACTTAAACCTAAGTATTCTGCTTATAAACCCGTCGCTCTTGCTACAATACCACAATTGTCAATCAGTTATCAATCAACAAACGTGTCTTAAACCCCACTGTGTCCAGTGCTGGAAATACAAGTACAAAGACTGAAGTAATTCCTACTCACAAAAAACTTATATTCCAGTGGGGGAGGGAGAAAAAGTACACAAATACATGTAAAAATATGGAGATCAGGGTGAAAAAAAATTTATTCTAGTTCTTTTTGTAGTGGCAAAAAACTGGGAATTAAGGGGGTAGTACCCATCATCTGGGCAAGGGGCTGAATAAATTATGTTATATGAATGTAATGGGATATTGCACCATAAACAATGATGAAAGGGACAATAACAGAGAAACCTCGGAAGACTTGTATGAACTGATGAGTGAAGTGAACAGAATCAGGACAATGTATACAACAACAACATTACTTGGAAAGACTTAAGAACTCTGATTAGTACAATGACTGAACATTATAGAGGACTGATGGTGAAGAATGATGCTTATCTCCTGCCAGAACAAGAGGGAAAATGGACTAAACCAATGTGGGGGTTTGTTTTGCTTAATTTTACATATTTATTATGAGGGTTTTGATTTTATTTTATTTTTCCCAATGGTTACAGTATAGTAGAAGGGAAAACAAATGCATTTTCACTGAAAAAAAAATCTTTTAAAATATACAGCATAAATATGAAGTTAATAAACACAAACATATACAAAGCTATTTAATTCTAGTACTAGATCTATTGACTACTGAATATTAAATTATGACTATTAAATTTGCAAAAAAATTCAATTTAACAACTTTTGTATAACTATGGCTTTCTCCTGCTTCGGCAGCTATAGTTCCCCTCATTTAAAATATGTAACTCCTTTTAAAATTTGTATTTTCATATGAGGTATTCCTACTTCTCTGAGGGTTCATATTCTCATGGAGGTATAAATAATTCCATAATGGGGGTATTCATACTTTCATGGGTTGTTCATATTTTTCAGATAAAGCGAGTATTTATATCTTCATGCTGGTGGGGAAGAGTGTGATTCTCAACCCTTGTTTAAGGTAAACACATCTTGCTGAAACACCACTATCCTGTATCTGACCTCCATTGCTTTCCAAAAAGTGACCACAACAATATCCTACTGGCCACTCATTGCCACAGCCAATTTTATGAATAGACAGGATAACTACATCATATAATTTGAGAAGCACTAGACTGGTCTCCCCCACACCTTAAGAAAATATCACTCACATTATCTGTCCTAGGGGCCTACACTTCCACTGTTGGAGATCTGTTTCATTGTTTCTTGAAAATGTAGAGGTGTGTGGGATTGTCTGTTTAAATGTAATGGTTTTAAATAGCACCATAAATACACTGGGACATGTGAGTATATCCTCGATCCAAGTACAAGCTTCCCTCCCCCACCATTCCATCTTACAAGTTACTTACATTCCCATGTGCCACATAGATATTTCTGGGGTTCTATTAGTACAAATATCCTGCAGTGTTTCTGTCTGTAAAGTGTCCGTTATTACCATTAATGAAGAGCAGTTGTTGCATTGATAACACATGCAACATGGCTTGAGAATGTAATTTGATACTACATGTGTCTGAGGTTCTGGGAACTCATAATTCTGTAAAAAGGTCAAATCACAATGAAACTCTTGCTCTGGATACACTGAATGTCAAATTATTGCTCCAACCCCCTTGAACTGACCCTTGAGACACTTGGAAATCACTAGTCAGCCATCCTCTGGCCTTCCCTTCTCCAGGTGGAACAATCCCAATCCCTTTAACCTTGCCCCATAGGTTTTATTTCTAGCTATTTCATCACCTATGTGTCTGTCCTTTGAACTTGCTCCAAATTTTCCATATCCCTCCCGAGATTCCCATCAGTCAACACCATTTATTGGTCTTTAGCTGTGTTCAGATCACTGTACTAAAAATTGGCCGTAGGGATAAAGTCACTGCCTTCTAAGGACTGAGTCTATTGAGAGAAATGACTTCATAGATCTGAGGTGGTACATTCCTAACACATCAGCCCTGCCCCAAACCTTCACTAGGGGCTTCTAGTTGCCCCCAATAAAATGAAATACAAAACTGACCCCAGTCCTTCTTGTTTCCCTAGATAATCCAGAGGTCAGGGATGTCTGATCCACAAAAGCTTCTCTCTGGTTCTATTCCTTCCCATATCTCTTCTGTTCCTTTATAAAATAAACAAATAAATGAAATGAATGACCTCCGGTTGTCAAAAACCAAAGTTAACTCACTGTCAGAAATGTCCTACAATTTAGAGGTCAGAAGAACACCAACATTAAACATATAATGAAACTGAGCTTCAGAAAGGCTAAATCATTTACCCAAATCACACACCCTTGTGGGTGAAACAGACACAAAATTAGAATCTAAGATCTCTGACTTTCTAACCAGGATTTTCTGCTATACCGCATAGTTCCCCTGTGGAATTACTGAGACTCCAAACAAAGATGGGAAATATGGGGTAGATCTCTCCTTTGAGGGGCTGTGTTTGGACCTGCCGTGATTTCTTCAGTCTGAATTCAAAGCAACAAGTGTTTATTAAAGACCAGTAATAGGCACTAGGCTAAGGACTGGGATACAAAGAAAGAAAAAAAAATCCCTGCTTTCAAGGATCTCACAGTGTAATGAACCTTTTTAGAAGATGCGATAACCCTGCCCCCAAAAAAATTTTTTCAGAGAAAAACAGAGACCAAGAGACAAAGAGAGTATTCCCAAATGTTTTCCCCAAATAAATGGAAAGACACAGCCCTTACAGATATCTTCTAAGAAAAATGGCATCAAGAAATTGTGAGTCTAGGTTTTTTCACCCATAAAATGAAGAATTTGAATTTGATGATCTCTTAATTAGATGATTTATCTCTGACTGTCTATAGTTAGACTGGGATGGGATCTTTAACTTGAGAGTCCATTAGCTTATTTAATTTTTTTATTGACAACTTTATTTCAATGTAATTGGTTTCTGTCATAATCCTATGTATTTTGTGGTATGTATTTAAAAACATTTTTCTGAAAAGTAGACCATAGGCTTCTCATATTGTTAAAGGGGTCCATAGTACAATAAAGGTTGAAATCTCTTGTTCCATGAGATTGGAGACCAGCAGAGTAATTGGAAATGAATTCATTGGTTTCTAGTTTTAGCAAAGTATTGGGTTTGCATATGGCTGGCAGAAAATAGAGGGGTGGGGTGGGAGAAGCGTTCAAATTCTGGTTCTGCTATTGTTCTGCCTCAAGCCCCTCCCAAAATTTCTCTGGGCCTCAGTTTCTCCATCTGTAAAATGATGAATAATTAGACTCAATGGTCTCTTGATCATGTGAAATGAGATCATGGATATAAAATTGTGGCTAAATCTTAAAGCATTAACTACATTAGTGTCACGTCTCGGACCCCCCCGCCTGAAAGCTTGATAAATTTTAAAGCATTAAGTAAATGTGCACTAATTCTCTGATCCCCCCAATTAAGATACTGCTCTGGCTGAGGAAGCTTGATCTTCATCCCTTTTACATAAGTCTTTTCATTAAATTAAGTTTTATTTTATTTTATTCTCTCCCTCCCACCATGAGAAAGAAGAAACCCAAAACTTCTGTTACAAACATATCCAGCCAAGTAAAACATTCCCACATTGGCCATGTCCACACATGCAAAAAAGTCTCCATTTGTACTCTGTGGCCAGCCCCTCTCTGTCAGGAGTGGGGAGCATGTTTCCCCTTGAGTCCTCCGGGAACTGTGGTTGGTCATCGTGTTGTTCGGAGATTTTAAGTCCTTTCAATTTTGTATGAAATTTTCTTTTGTTCTAAGACTGTTCCAGAGGGGAGAGAACAAAAAACACCTAGGAGGAAGATATTAGGGGAACGGGGCAGTCCTCTTTCCCATTAAGAAGGCACTTACATTTTTCAAGATTCAAATGTAAAAATTTGTTACTCAAATTGTGAAGCTAACAGAGCATGTAAACTCTCTCAAGATGTGTTATAATAATAAATATGATTGAAGACCCATTAGGCAGGCTTCCTCCCACTGGACTCTGGCCCAAGTAAGGTCCAAAGGAATAAAGACAAAAAGAGGAATTGTTTTTTTTTCCTACCTGGATAGTTTCTACTCCACATGGATTTTGCTCTGGGAGCAGTGGGCAGGCAACCTTCAAAAATGGCCTGTCAAGCTGTTAACACCTGTTCTGATCTCCCTGGCTGAAGAGGAGGAGGAGGAGGTGGTAGAGGAGAAAGGGATTAAGGGTCAAGGGAGTCAGTTAACTTGCCAATTCTGGAGAGACAGGGCATGGTAACAGGGGATGACTTGCATGTGTTGGCAAGGTTGCTGCAGTAGCAATGCCACTGTAAATTAGCCTTCTGGCTGTCAAACTGTTGTTGTTTGTCCTTCATTCTCAAAGAGGACCATGACATCAGGAAGGTGATGCCATGACTTGCAAATGAATTGGATTTAAGTGAGGAAGCATTGTGCAAAGTCACCAGCCTCACTTTCTCCTCTGGAGTCATGTGGGTCCAGTGGCAAGATTTAGATCAGGATGACATTCACACAATGGAGATTGTTGACTTTTTACTTTGAGATTTCAGTGACAAGGCATCTTAGGGAAAATGATATAGACTACCCAGAAAATAACCCTTAAAATTATGAAATTTTATTTTTGTTTGTTTTTTAGGAGAATTTCAAGCTTTTGGTGGGAGCCTAACCACACATGGGTCACACATGAACTATGGCAGCAGAAAACAAAAAGGGCACTGATAATTTGGACACAAGCCTACTAGAGAATTGGCCAAAGTTATTTCAGGATTACTAGATATCATTCTGGACACTTCAAGATAAACTGAAAGGCAATGACAAATACAAGAGTCAATGAAGGGTCTCCCTAATCAACTCTTCAAAAAAAGCTATGATTTTACTGTGTGGATGCTCCCTCCAATAATGCAGATTACAATTCCATTCATGCCTTAGCAAATGATTCCATGAGTTAACATTTCCATCCTCTGGCTCTGATTGACTGATTCTACTCCAAAGCTAATAATTTATTGGTTTAAGCCAAAACTTGCAAACAGAGGCATTAAATTAGAGTAATAGCCATGGTTTAGTAGAAAAGGCATTAGAAGAGGGAGGGTTATGACTCGGGTTGGAGACCAAGCTTTGACAAGTTACTGTCTGTGTGACCTTGGGCAAAAGTTTGGACAGGGTATGTTTTTAGTTTGGTTTTTGCATGACAAGGCTTACCATGGTGAGTTACATATATGCAAATCCTAAAGGATCTGTGAATAAAAAAGGTCATTGACAGGTATTACAATTCCGGCAACCCATAAAAGACCTCAACCCATCTATGATTTAGCAGATTAGTCTTAGAAAGATACCTGAAGCCCATAGAGGTTAAGTGACTTAACCTTGGCCTCATAGCTCATAAATGTCAGAGAGGGGATTTAAATACTTATGTTCCTATTTTTTAAGTCCAGCATTCTATCTACTATGATGCCTCCATCCTTGAACTTAATAGGCACTTAATCCAAAGAAGTTTCACCAGCCTCAGTTTCCCACTCTACCCTCAGTGAAGAACAAGGGTAAACAGGTGGGATGATAGCTCTGAACCTTATAGAGCCTGCCATCGAGAAGACTGGGGTTGGAGGTCAACAACTGCCTACTCGAAGTTCACCCAGAGCAAGCCTACAGCTGTGTTGGCTAGACTCAAGTGAGGGTCTGGGGACAAGAAAGCCTAGGAAGGCAGAAATCGAATTATGTTTTCAGATCACATAGGTTCTACTGAAAGCTTGTGGTTTCATGACCTGAGACACAATTGTGCTTCTTGAAAAACACAGCTTTCACCTAAAAAGCCTTAAATCCTGCCTCTTACACTTACTAGCTCTGCCATTGGCCAAATCATTTCACTTCATAGCCTGTTTCTTCTTCTGTAAACAAAATAGCACCTATCTCACTAGGTTGTTGGAAGGATTAGATGAGATAATATATGTAGAATATTTTGTAAACCTAGTTATTATCATAGTGGGCACTGAGCAAATGCTTATTGAATGAATGAATCACACATCCCGAGTCTCAATTTCCTCAACTATAAAAATGAGGATAATATTTGAGCTACCCACAACCCAGAATTGTTGTAAGAAAAGTGTTTTGTGAATTTTAAAATGCTACATTGTTTTCATTATACATTAAAACAGTAAAATACCATATTATTAGCATTATATATTAAAATTCTATATTCAAAATTATTCCATTGAAGTTTTCTCATCATGTGTTGCTAATGACCCTGTGTTTCCCTATGTCAATGGAACACAGGCTCCAGTAATTTCTCCCAAGCTGGAAAGATTTTGAGTATGGACCTGGGGATAAACTGTGTCTGCTGCCATCCAAAACCCAGGCTAGATACCAGGAGAGGCAACCAGTAGATTTCTCACCAGGGGATAAATTTCTTTGGCGGCAAAATCCTATATTCAAGGTTGGCTTGATCTTGGCTTCCTGGTGTAAAATTCAAATAGTTTATCTAATCCAAACAAAGATCCATTTATGCATGGGTACTAATGGCCCAATCAAGGCAGAACCTCTAAACTAAACAAATGATTGACTTTGAGATTTGAAGTGTAAACAGGAAAAAAAATCCTGGAGTAACTAATTTTTTTTTCTTATCTGGTATCCCACTCCTGGTGTGTGTGTGTGTGTGTGTGTGTGTGTGTGTGTGTGTGTGTGTGTGTGTGTGTGTAAGCATGCTAACATATATACAACTGTGTAAGTGTATACATATATGCATGTATTGTGATGTGTATAGCATGGATGCATATGAATGTGTATGTATATATACACATGTATACACATAGCCATATATTCTATACATACAAGGCAAAAGCAAGAACTTTGAGGGAAATGCATCGCAAAAAGAATGCAAAGAAAGTCCCCTGGGAATTCTTTTTGTAAAAGGTAGGATTTCAGGAGCCACGGGAACATCCCATATTTTTGAGCATGTAGAGTCTTCCACAGGCAAACAAGGCATCTGAGTTAGAGTCAACATTACCATGACTATCAATCAACAAGTATTATTAAGCACTTTTTGTGTGCCAGGCATTGTCCTAGGGATTAAGGATAAAAAAGACCAAGAAACAAAATATGTAGAAAGTAAATAGTAGGTGGTTGAAAGGTGATTATGGAGGAAAGTCACTGGGGGAGAGGGGAGCAGGAAACAGGGGAGAGCAGCAAAGGTCTGATGTAAAAGGTGTCCATTGAGAGCAGCCTTGGAAGAAACTAGGGATTCTAAGAGGCAAGAAGGGAGTGAATTTCCAGGCATGGAGAATAAACCCATGCAAAGGCAGAAAGACAAGAATTGGAATATGACAAGGAACTACAACAGGACACCTAGGAGGTGCTGTGGATAGAGCCCTGGGCCTAGAGTCAGGAACCCCTGAGTTCAAACCCAGCCTCAGAAACTTACTAGCTGTGTGACCCTGGGCAAGTCACTTAACCCTGTTTGCCTCACTTTCCTCATCTGTAAAAGGAGCTGGAGAAGAAAATGGCAAACCACTCATGAAGCGTAGGACACAACTGAATAACAACCACAAGAAAAAGGAATTTGCAAAAAGGCCAGTTTGACTGTACCAAACAAAGTATGCAATAAGGAATGAAATGCATGAAAAGACTGAAAAGGTTGGGGCCAGGTTGCAGAAAGCTTTAAGTGAAAACAGACCCTGGAAGCAATTGGGAAACACTATAGTTTGCTGAATAAGGGAATGGCACTCTTCATTCTTTATAGTTGTACCCTCCTTTGCTTAGTTTAATGCCCGGTACTTTACAAGGGTTTAATAAATGTTTGCTGATTGATAGTTAGGTTTGCAGTTTAAGAAAATCAGAAATAGGTGAGATGATGCAAGTTAGGTTATTGCAATTGCTGATGGAGTGTGTATGTTTTGTGTGTGTGTGTGTGTGTGTGTGACATATTCATCAACATTTCACTGCTCATGCTGCCTTCATATTTCTACCTTATACATCTCAGGTAGTACTTGTACCATTGTTTTGACTCTGAGACATGTACTCTGTCCATTCTCCACAGATCTCTCAGATTATAACCCTAAGAGAAGAAAATGACCTCAGGTTAAAAAAATAGATGTTGCCCTAAAAGAGAATTTTGTGCTATTATTAACTATATTTGCCATTGAATTGGGGGGTCTCTGGCATGTGTTATTTGTTCACATACAAATAGAAAGAATGTCTCATATTTACTTAGACCATTCTTCCCTCTGCAGGATCCTTCCCTCCACTGTCCCCACCATCTAACGATCAAAGAAATCACATCTTTGACAAGAGGGCACTCTATGTAGGTGATACCCCAATTGAAGTTAAATATGGGCTCTTCATCATCTCCCAGGAAGTGAGCACAGTGTTCTCTGGATTTCCTGGGCTCTTGAAATTCCTGAGTTGTAGAGTTTATAAGACCCTAAAAATTTTTCTTTCTTTAAAATTTTCTGAATAGGACAAGAGTTGAAATTCCATAGCTCTTATTTATGTGACCACAAGAAAGTGACTACTCCTGCCTGGGCCTCTTTTCTTATCTATGAAATGAGGAGGTTAGACTCAATGATCTCTAAGGTTCCCTTCTTATTAGAGCAGTAGGAAAGAGTCAGTACGATGCAGTGGAAAGATTGTTAGACCTTGGGTGGAATCTGCTTACTACCTTATAGTGTCGGTGGCAAATCACTTCTTATTTCTGGGCCTTGGTTTTCCCACCTGTAAAATAAAGGGATTGATTTTGATGACCCCTAAGACCCCTTCCTGCTCTAAATCAATTGTTTTATGAAAAATTACATCCCCTCTGATTTATTAAAAAAAAAAAAAGAAAGAAAGCTAAAAACAGAAAGAAAGGAGGTAAGCACAGAGAAAGATACTATAACAGTGGAAGCAAAAATCTCCCCCACCCACCCTCAAGTTTCACCTCCTAGCCTTTCCCTCCCCATCTGAATTTCTCTAAATGTCCCATAGGTCAAAAAGCAAGAAATGACATGGGTGTACCCAGGGTTCCTAAAAAAGCTCAGAGGACTGCCCCCCCAAAACAATATCCTTGGGTTAGGGGTGGAGGGAGGAGTAGAGGGGCTTAGCTGCCCTCCTCCAACCTGCATCCCAGCTTCCTCCCCTCGAATGCAAATAGTCTTCCCAGTCTCACTCCTGCCACCCAGCTAAAACAAACAGCTTTCCAAGTGCAGTGAAAGAAAACTGCTGAGTCAGGCCTTTTGCTTAAATAGTCCCCACCTGTTTTCAGACCTCTCCTGCCCCTACTGTTTTTAACACACAGGCTGTCTTGCCTCCCCCATCTGCTTTCTTTCTTTTTTTTCTTCTTTCCTTCCTTCTCTCCTTTCTTCCTTCTTTCCTTCCTTCCTTCTTTCCTTCCTTTCTTCCTTTTGTCATTTTCTTTCTTTCTCTCTTTTACTTCCCTCCTACCATCCTTTCTCTCTTTCTCCCCTCTCTTTTTTCCTCTCCTTCCCCTTCTCTTCCCCCTGTGTTTTACTCCTTTCCCTTCTCTGTTTCTGTCTTTCTGTCTCTCTCTGTCTGTCTCTCTTTATCTTTCTGTCTTTCTCTCCCCCCCTTCCCTCCCTCTTTTCAATCTGTCTCCTGTTTCTTTGCCTGTTCTCCCCCTCTCTCCGTCTTTCTCCATCTCTCCTTCCTTTCCCCATTTTCCCCTCTCTCTGCTTGCTCCTTTCTTTCTCCTTTTTTATCCCTATCTTAGTTTCTCCTTCTCTCTCTCTTTTTCTTGTTCTCTCCCCTTCCATTCTTTTCCCTCTCTACTCTCTTCTTCCTTTCTTTCCCTTTTCCCCTCTCTCACCCCTCTCTATTTCTCCCTCTTTCTCTTCCCTCTCTTTTTTCCTATTTCCCCCTTTTTTCTCCCCCTTCCTCTTCCCCTCTGTTCTCTCCCCCCTCCTCTTTTTCCCTTGTTCCTCATTTTCTAAAGGGCACTGTTGATAGCTATTGCCTTGAGCTAAGCCACCTCTGGCCAGCAACCTGAAAAGAGTCTCACACTGACACAGCGTTTTTCTCTCATGCCCCCCCCCCCCACCTTCCACCCCCTGCCTCATCTCATGACACTTTTCTTTTGGGTCTCGGGAAAAAAATGACTATTGGAAAGGATGGGGAAGGTAAGTGGTGGGAGAAGGACCTTTATTTCTCAGGGAAGAAAGTCCTGTTCTACTCAACCCCCACTCCCATTCCTCTGGCCCAGCTCTGGCTGCCAGCAGGCCTGTGTCCAATCATCACTTCTTCTGAAGCAGGTGCAGAGTGAGACCAAGAGCTAAGCTGATACATAAACAGAGACAGACACACAAGGAACCAAGTGGGCACAGAGACACAGAGAGAGAAAGAAAGCAAGAAAAGGCAAAGGGAAAAAAGATACAGAAAAGCTGAGAGATAAATTTTCCTCAGCTGTTTCCATTTTTCTGGTTCCTCCAATTACCCTCCACAAATTCTATATTCACCCCACAATAGTCCTAAGGCTTAAGAGAAAAAAATTCTCCCCATTTTCCAGACTGGAAAAGCAGAATACGGGATATAGGACAGAAGATTTCCCCAGGCCCCACAAACAGAGAGAAAGAAGTGTTTAGGAGGAAAAGGGGAGGTGAACATAAGGAGTAAAATTTCAGTTCTTTGAGTCCATCCAATTAGGCCACCCTGGACAGTGAGTCTACTAAGGAAAATAAAATGTAAGGGACTATTTGCAGGTTACAACTCTGAGAATTCAGAACCCACACCTTTTCTGGTGGGGTCCTGATTCTAAATGAGAGTCAACAGAGGAAAATGGAGAGGAGATACATCTTTTGAGGATGGAACCCAGAGGTTCAATGAGCATGAAAACCTTGCCCAGAGGCTGGATGATCCAAGAACTTGTCCATCCTGCTTTGGGAAGGTTTCCTAGTCCTGCCCTATACTGGGTACCCTGTGCTTCATATCCTCTATAACTCCAGTCTCCCTTTCCCTCCTAAGTCACAGCTAGGTGCTAAGGTTTTCCTTCTTATTCCCACAAAGCTCTAAATCCTCCCAGGCTCTGCATTTTTCCAAGTATCTTATAAATGGAAGGAATCCTGAATTTAGAGTTCGGGAAGATTGGTTTGAATTCAGGCTCTTCTAATTATTATTAACTTCATGTCCTCGGGCTTAACTTCCCTCAGACTTAGTTTCCTCCTCAGTAGTCATGATGTATTGTGGCTGAGTCTATGATGGATTCCAGAAAAGGAATATGTTAGGTCAGGCAAAAATTCCTGACTAGCCTTTCTTCTCTCATCAATCCCCTGGGGAAATGTCCTGACCTGGACTGATGATGGGAAAATATATGACTGGATGAAATGGTCTCTAAGATTCTTTCCAGCCCTAAATTCTATGGTCTGAAATCCCTTCCCAATCTTCCCTTTCCTCCCCCCTCCTATCTTCTGTTCCCTTCCACCAAATGGTACCTTCTGATCCTAACCAAAGGCACTCAAGGAAAGTAGGGAATTTCCTAATTTATGGGACTTCAGAGGGACAAATAAGACTCTGATCACAAACCTTTCCTAAGAAGACTTGAAAGTCCTAGCACTTGGAATCCTACTACTTGCTGAGGTTCACAATTCACTCATAGGAAATTCTGTGCTCCTTCTAGTCTAAAAAATAAAATAAAAAATTAAGGGTGACTAGGGCTAATTAGTGTATTATGAGGTGTCCTTAACACTCTGATATAAGGAAAAAACATGACTCCTTTAAGAGGAAGTAAAGTGAAATGGTGAATCTTCAAATATTTAGTTAGGTAAGGTCATCAATATGTGTATGTGATCATGTCACCTTCCTCTCTTTAATTTGGTTGGTTGGCTGGTCCTCTGATGTGGAGTCACTCTGGACCAATGGAATAGGGTTACATGAGTGAGAAATACTCTCATCTCCCAATTATGCTCTCTCCTTCACCCCCTAAATTATCCTCTGTCGTTTCAACTTTCCTTCTCTTGGACCCCTGGGGGGTCATATGTTGTTCTTTTTATCAGGAGGACATTTAGAAATATTTAGGCCCATATGAAGGAGCTGACCTGGTGAAGGTGAAACTTGTCAGCTCCATAAAGCAAAATATTACTATTTATCCAGCTTGGAGGCAAGACTTAGAGAAGCATCACTGACCCCAACCAATTGTCATATAACATGTATATGGGGAGATTGGGCAAGAAAATGCAACTAGTTAAAAAGAATCTCAGATCAAAGTTGAAAGATACTTCAGAAGCAGTTCATTGTATCCAACCAGTAACTTCTCACACATCCCCCCCTACAATGTCCCCTAAGGAGTTGTCATCCAACTTTGACTTGATTCGCTAAAGTAAAGGAAAACCCAGGACTTCTCAAGGCAGCCATCCCACTCTTGGATAGCTGTTTTTAAAAAGTCTTTCTTTGTATCAAGTCTAAATCTGCCTTTCTAACTTTTATTCTGTTGCTCCTTGCCCTGCCCTCCAGGCCCAAGCAAAATCATCCTTCTTTAGCATCAGTGATGTTGCACTATTTGAAGACTGTTATTTTTTCCTCCTAAGTCTTCTCCTTTCTGACCTACACACTTCCAGTTTCATCAACCAATCCTCAGAAGTCATGAACATCCTGGTTGCCCTCCTCTGGACACTATCCAGCCAATTGATCTCCTTTCTGAATTCATGGGCTCTTTCCCTTTCCCAACCTTATTTTTCCTCTGAAAAATAGTACTGAGTACTCAGCAATAGTCTTGAGATTTTTCTAAACTAGAATAAATAGGTGAGGGGGCGTCTCAATAGAATAACTTGCAGAGAATCAACCACTGAATCTTTACTGAGGGTCTACTGTGTGCAACACCTAATGCTGGGCACTATAGAGGATGTAAGGAGATGCAAGACTAAATTGTTTATTTTGACCAGGTAAAAGGTGTGTGTGTGCCAACAATCAGTGTACCAGGTACTATGCTGAGTGTTTGGAATACACATACAACCAGAAAAGAAGCTTACTGTCTAATGGGGGAAGACAACACTTGAAAAGAAGCTGAAAAGGGGAGATGACATGTGTTAGAGAAAATCCAGAGTGAAGCCTAGAGAGGATGCCCTGGGAGCCCACCTTAAAGGGAAGTTCTGGGAGGAGCTATCCAATCAGAGTGAGAGACCCCAGGAGAAGAGGGTACACCAAGGCAATATGGCAAACTGAATAGAGCCTCTGGCCCTAGTTTTGAAATATGTTAGATGGGTGACCAACATTACAAGACTACAAATTATGAAGCAGGAGCCCATGCCAAGAGTTCCATGCCAAAGCATAAATCCAAACAACCAAAAAGAAATCATATCTAATAACTCCCATGTTCCCTTTGAAGAGACAGGGGCAATCTGCAAAATCCCAGAAAAAGTCAGAGAAGTCCTATACTCATCCCTTATGAGTCATTGTGAAGAAATGCCTCCCTTTCCAACTGATATTACATATTAAATCATAACTTTTAATTCCTCACAGAGGAAAATGTTGCCCAATGTCAAGGAGGATTTCAAAGGCTAATTTCATGGTTGAATGACAGGTGACTACTTGGCACCATAGGATTTGGTGACCAGGAGTAGGAGCAGAGATGAAGAGAAAAGGAAATATTTAGAGAAACTGGCAAACAAAAAGCACGATGAAAAAAAAAGCGTGATGATTTGATCGAGGGTGGAGTCGATGCAATGGGCATTGAAAAAGGAATATATTAACTGACTAGAGACAAGTCAGCTAGGAAAGTCTTGAAAACAGAGAAGTCACTGAAGATAATTTGTCCAGGCAGTATAAAAGTCTAAGGGGAAGGATTATTTCTAAAGAAGTGGTGGGCAGAATTCGGGGGCTGATCAATGTCATCAGATCCGGATTTGAGTAGATGCAAAGAGGAAAGTTACAACCTGAAATTGAGCAGCTATGCCTAGGAAAACGGACACGCCCCCTAGGGCCATGATGAAGAGTGAGTTTTGAGAGAAAGCCAGGTTGACTCTAAAAGTGTAATCACTTCAGAAGGTGAATCAAGCTCAATTAGATGAATAATCTTTATCCTGGCTCCCACACTTAAGGGATGGGTGACCACAGGCAAGTCCCTTCACTTCTGTGAAATGGGGATAATAATCCTTGAGCTACCTACCTCATTGAGTTGTTGGGAGGAAAGCATCTTATAAACTCTAAGGGGCCGGATGAGTGTGAATCATGATTATCACTCCTCTTTTCAATGGAATAGAGATAGAAATGTTATAAGGACCACTCAATATCCTACTATTAATTCTTGTATACTTATTGTTCTTCAGGGTATTGAGTGGGGATAAAAAGACTGCTTTTTTGCAATTGGTTTGGTGTGTTGAAACATAAACTCATCTGGAAATGTAAGAACAAGAACAGAAGATGAGCTGACCCTGTGGGAAGGGCATAAAATAACAAGGGGGCAGAATCACTGATACCCTGGGAACAGTAGGAGAAATCCTCCAATATGTGCAGTGTTTCCCTTGTGGTGAACTTATGGAAGAACAGAGATAAGATTATTGGAAGGGACTTCCAAATTGATTAATTGATAATAATAATATGATATTTTATTACAATTTAATTATAATATTCTAATGATATTATTATATAAATATGCTATTCTAAAATAATTATATTATTCTAATAATAGTACAGACTTATATTATTCTAATACTATTCTAATGTCATTTCAACATAGGACTTTACAAAGTACTTTACATAGTTTATCTCAGTTAATTCTCATAGCAACTCCATGAAGTAAATGCTATTATTATCCTCATTTTAAAGCTACCAGGTAGTGCTGTGGATAGAGTTGTCTGACACCTAGAATTTAGGAGGACTTGGAGTTTAAATCCAGTCTCATACAGTTCCTAATTGTATGACCCTGGGCAAGTCACTTGACCTCTGTCTGCTTCAGTTTTCTCAACTATAAAAATGGAGGTCATAGTGCCTACTTCATAAGGTTGTTGTGAAGATCAAATGAAATAATAATTGTAAAGCACTTCACACAGTGCCTACCATACAGTAGGTGCTTAATAAATGCATGTTCTAGGGGCAGCTAAGTGGCACAATGAATAGCACACCAGCCCTGGAGTCAGGAGGATCTGAGTTCAAATCTACCCTCAGATATTTAACATTTACTACCTTGGGCAAGTCACTTAACCCCAATTGCCCTGTCTTCCCCCTTCCAAAAAGCAAAAAAATAAAAATAAATAAGTAAATTCGTGTTCCCTTCCCCTTTACAAACAGGAAAACTGAGGCAGACAGAACTTAAATGTTTTTCCCAAGGTTACATAGCTACTAAGTGTCTGAGGCAGGATCTGAACTCAGAACCTTTCCGATTCTGGGTCCACCACTCTGTGCATTATGGTGTCCCCTATCTGCCACAATCTCAGATCCATTTTGAATACTGGAATGTATTAGGATCTGGACTGGTCCTGTGATTCTGTTGGTATAGAGAACTCCTACATAAGGAAATATCATCTATCAATAGAGGTCCTGGTCTTCTCTGCAACTTATATTATTAGGTAATTGCCTAGAGCATTGAGAAAATAAGTGACTTGCCTGGGGTTACATAGCCAATGTATGTGTCAAAGTATGATTTTGTATAGAGGCTGACTCAAAACTCTATGATTGTTGGAGATCCCAGAGTGGCATCTGCTACCTCAGGCTGGAGGAGTAATCCCATAGGTGGCCACTCCTATATTATAGTTTATGAGCCCCCATGTGTGCTTCCCATTAGTATCTATCCAATAAATCAATTGGCTCTTTGAAAAGAGATTTGCTAATAGTAGTTACAAAAGATTCCTCTTTCCCAAAACTCCAGGAAGAATCTCCCACACACTCAGAGTGTGCAGTAGGGAGAAATATCACAAATTTAAAGTGAAGGAAATTCACTGGGAACATATGTGGTATGGTAACTCAACTCTGGAACAGTGTATGTGTGTATGGTGCTTTGGTGTCCTTTCTCTGTCTAGAGAACCCTAACAAGGTTCATTGGAAGGTGTGGCATTAGTGATGGATGGTTGTTTCACAGCCATGCTAAACTGGTGGCTCAACTGGGCTTGTTTCTCAAAAAGAAATGATGTCTTTGATGAATAGTTCAATCCACTGCCAGGCTGAGTTGCACAGGGCATCCAGCTGACTCTTCAGAGGTCTCAATGTTTCTGTTAAAGAAGTCTATGCCTCCAGAAGCAAGTTCATCCTAGTCAGAAGACCTTGGAAGTTGTTTCTGGGTTCTGCTACATACTACTGATGTAACTTCAGGGGAATCATTTTTCTCCCCTATGGGTCATCTATAAAATGAGGAAGTTAGACTAGAATCAGGGGTGGGAAACCTGCTCAATAAATCCCTTAAGAAAAGGATTTGTTCTGTAAAGTTTGGATTCAGTCAAAGGGCCAGACCTGAAGACCTAGAGGGCCACATATGGGCTCGAGTCTGCATGTTCCCCATTGCTGGACTAGATGACTTCTAAGTCCTCTTCCAGGTCTAAATCCTATGATGGGAATGCCTATCAATAGAGGGTGAAATCAGAGAAAGCTATTCCCTCTAATCAATCCCAGAAGGCTTCATGGAGGAGTTGGCATTTCAGAAAATTCTTGCAGCACAGAAAAGCCAGGGAGAAGCAGAAACCCTGAAAAGGAACAATTTTTGAGGAAAGACTGAGGCCAGGATGGGGTCAATGGATGAAGGGCCAAAAAAGATCAACAGTTACTAAATAGAAACAAGAGGGAACCGTGTGATCGAGGAGATGAATAGGATCATCCCCATGGGTGAGAGGCCACTGCGTGTGGAGATCCATGCCAAGATCTCTGGGGAATCACAAAAGAAGGAGTTATGTTCCTGACCCAGAGACAGGGTCCCCTTCAGGTGAGAGGAGAAGCCAGCATGGGTTGGGCAGGGAGGCTGCCTGGAGGATTCATCTGAGATCTGACTGGGTTCCCAAGCAGCTACATGAAACTTGAGCTGCTATTGTTTCCTGGGCAGCTGGTTTCCCACTGCTGGCTCTCTCCCTCCCCCCCTCTCTCTCTCCCCTGGACTCCTGTGTTCCCCACCATTGTCTCGACTTTTCCTGACTAGGTGGCAGTAGGAAGAGACTGGCATTCTGCAGGGGCTGGAGAAGGGAGGAGGGAAAGCATCCATTCAGATTCACAAACAGAACTCCCCTCTGCCCACCTACACACTCTGCCCCTCTTATTTGCATGTCAATCCCCAGAATGTGCTACTTGTCAATGTCAGGCTCATTGGGCAGTGTCTGGACCTGAGGTTGGCAGAGCAGGGCATCCCTCTAAGTACCATGGGTTGGCCTTTGTGCCAGTCCAAACTGGGAATGAACTTACTCCCTCTGCAGCTTCCCTCCTCCTTCCTAAGAGTCCTGCTAATACAACCCTAGCTTGCATAGGCCAAAAAGAATGTCCAGATGTCCTGAAAAATAAAAAGCAACCATTTGGGAACAGAGTAGATGAGGAAGAGGGAAAGAATTGGGGGAAACGGGGAAGGGACAGTTCTACCAGGCCACCCCTCTGCTCACAAATCCCATACCCCAGTTCTGTGTTGCTTCTCCCCCTCTCTGTTTCATTGCTGCCACTCATTTTAACCCTCCACCCTAGGAAGTTTCTATCCACTTCTGACTATTTTATGCTGCAAAAATGTCTTTTTTTTCCTGAACCAAGAGCTTGGCAGGCCTCCTTATTTGCCCATACATTCCTGTGACCTGCATTGCCCTTGTGGGGTTCAGAGAGGACAAGCAACTTGCCAAAAGCCACACAGCAAATCAGTAGCAGAGCCAAGCTAAGCCTCGGAGCCTCCAAGTCTGCTCACTTAAAAGTTTATCAGATGCCTGCTTTAGAAAGCGGCTTCTGAAAGGCAGTCATATTCTGAAGCAGGGAGGATGGGCCTGTAACATGGAGATCATAAATAAGGACCAGGATAAGAACTGGAATGATAAGGAAAAGACACTGTAGATAAACAAAGAAAGAAAGAAAGAAACAAAGACAGAGAGATAATAGAAAGATAGACAGACAGACAGATAGATGTATGGATAGATGGATAGATAGATAGGATAGGTAAATGGAGTGTCCCAAAAGTCTTAGTGAACTTTTAAACCTATTAAAGATAAAAACTACACGAAGACTTTTTGAGACACAATATATATGTGTATATACAATCAAAATAAAGCCCCCATTCTCATTAATACACACACACACATACACACATACACACACACACACACATACACAGAGATCAAATTTGAAAGACAGCAGCATAATTTTCTGGATTCAGTTTAATTAATTCCTTGCTCTGCCAATTACTGCTTTTCTTGTTTAGTCATTTCAGTCATATCCAACTCTTCATGACCCCATTTGAGGTTTTCTTGGCAAATATCCTGTAGTGGTTTGCCATTTTCTTCTCCAGCTCATTTTACAGATGAGGAAACTGAGGCAAACAGGGTTAAGTGACTTGTCGAAGGTCACACAGCTAGAAGGTGTCGGAGTTGGGATTTGAACTCAGGAAGATGAGTCTTCCTGATTCCAAGCCCAGTGCTCTATAAGCTATGACACCATCCAGCTAACCACCAATTCCTAGGACATAACCAAATTACACACTGTATATCAAATGAAATAATATTTGCAAAGCACTTAACACAGTGTCCCAGTATGCTCCAGCTCTGGTACAGACCAGTGCCTACTATTATAGGCAGCACCTACATAGTAAGTACTTATTCCTTTCCTTTTCCCTCTTGGAATGGCCACCCTTCTGCACCAGCTTCCTCACCTGTTAAGTGAAAGGGTTGTCCTAGATGGTTCCTAAGGTCCCGCACTAAATCTATGATTTTCCCATGTTAGACACCATCCCCGATCTCTAGGATCTTATAGCAGAGTGAATGCTCTGTTGTTTATAAAGTGGTTTCCTCCCAATGACCCAAATTGGATTTCCATAGCTTTCCATAGCTATGAAAGCATTTTTCTTACAACAGCCCTGTGGGATAGGAATTATTATCCTTATTTTGCACATGTGGAAACTGAGGCCTTTGGCATAACTTGCTGAAGATCACAGAGCTAGTAGATGTGTCATGAGATAATAGAGTAATAACTAACATTCACATAAGACCTAATATGTGCCAGACACTGTGCTAAGCATTTTCCAAATGTTCTCATTTTATTCTTAAAACAACCTTGTGAAGTATATCCTATCATCATCCGCATTTCACAGATGAAGATACTGAAGCAAACAGAGGTTAAGGGACTTGACCACAATCACAGAGCTAGCAAGTGTCTGAAGCCATATTTGAACTCCAGTCTTCCTGATTCCAGGTCTGGTGCTCAATCTGTCAAGCCACCCAACATTCGAAAGGCAACTTGGAGTCATCTAACCTAGTGCCTTCATTTTATAGATGAGATAAGTGAAGTTCAGATATATTTGGTGATTTGCCTAGGGTGAGGATGTGAACCCAGACCTTCTTAACTCCATGTCTAGTGCCCCATCTACCATATCATACTGTCTCTGGGAGAAATTATTGGGACAATCTGTTAGTGGAAAATTAAAAAACTTCCAGCTAGAAACAGACATATCATAAGGCTACTTTTGCTAGACTTTGGGTCAAACAGTTACAGGGCTTGAACAAGTGAGAGCAGATATTATGGCATGGAATTTATAAAAGGAACTGGTTCCAATGTGCCCCCCAGGTAAGTATATCCCTTGTCCCTTGGGAAAGGTGGTGGTTTTATCCCACTGATTTCTACTACTTCGACAATTGCTTTGCATCTAGCTTTCCAGTCCCTCCCTTGTTTCTACTTCCCCACCCCCACCCCCCTAGTCTCCAGCACCATCCCAACCCCCAGGTGGGGTGAAGGACAGAGAGATTTAGAAAACTCAACCCTTGGCCAGGGGAAAATTTTACTTTCTCCTTTCCCGGGGATTAGGAGATTATAAAGAGAACAAAGAACCAATTCACTGGTGAATCCAGTAATTCTCTCAAATCCGACTCAGCAGCCTCAGAGTTCCCACCATCTCACTTGGCTAGATGGAAGCTTTGAGGCCAGCTGCCTGGCCTTGAATGATGGAGCCTAAGGGAAGAGTCCCAAGACTCCTCTCTTTCGTCTCTCTACTTATAATGTGAGGTCGGTAGGGGGCATAATAATGAATCTGAGAACACAATTCAAGAAGTCATCTTGACCAGCCCCCTGCCACAGCTAAGGTCTCCTCTGCTAGGATTTCATCCAAATCTTCTTTAAACCAGATGAAAATCATTTCCTAGAGAAGGCAACTATTGAATGGTTGAATCACAAAGATATTAGGATGGTTCAAAATGAAGAAGGGAAACCTGAAAGAGTGACAGAAGCATTATCTCTAATGTAATGAAAGCTCTTTTCTTTTCAGAAATGTATTGATTTTTTTTAAAATTTTTACAACTGTTATATTTCCCAATAAATCCCTCCATTCTCCCTTTCCAGACAGCCATCCTTTATATCCAAGAATAAAAATGAGGAAAAACACAGTTGAGCCAAATTACCTAATATGTTGGGGACAGGCTGCCATTATTTGCAATGATCCACACCCATCCCTTCCCTGTACAAAGAAGTGGAAGTGGGGGAGGGGGGACAGTGAAGAAGAATTATTTTCAAAGAAGATATGGAAGTCCCAGTATGCTCCAGCTCTGGTGCAGACCAAACAAATGGCTTTAAATTGCAGGGGAAGGATCCAAGTTGGGTCACTGGGAGGAAACCACTTTATAAACAACAAAGCATTATATAAATGTGAGCTGTGATTATACAATGCAGTCATATATACATATATAATGTTTACATATATATCTATTACATATATGTTAAACATAAAGCATTTCACAAGTTAGACATGGAAGAAGTCTTCACTGATTGTAAGGATCAAGAAGAAAAGAAAGTTGAAACTTATCCTGGATTCTTTAAAACCCATCCAGGAGGATTATAGGGACTCCCCTTCCCAGAGGCTGGGGGATGAACAAAATGATTTCTGCTGGTCTCTTCTTGCCCAAGAAGTCTAGGATTTGATGATTCCCTGTGGAATCTATTTTCCCCAGACTGCTCTTAGGCAAAAAAATAAATACATATGCACAGGAGTATATACCTTCCTGATCCTCCTACCACACCCTGCCACCTCATTCACACACATGGGTGCCCATATACACACATTCTCCTCCTCATCCTCCTTGGTCTGGTAGAATTCCAAATGGGTAGAACTGAGGTCAGGGCTAAAAATGATGATTTTTCTCTAGAATTTGGGGTTTGTAGAGAAATAAAACTTCCAATGATACGTGCTGAGGTGTCATGTTCTTGGTCTTATTTGTTCTTTGTGGAAAGATATCAGAAACTTGTCTTCTCTCCTCCCCTATTTTTTCTCTCTCTCCCCATTTTTTCTCTTCCCTCTTCTCCTCTCCTCTCTTCTTCCTTCCCTTTCTCTCCTCTTCCCTCCTCCCTCTTCCTTTCCTCTACCTTCTCCTTCCTCTCTTCTCCTTTCTCTTCCCCTTCCCTCCTCTCTCCTCCCTGTTCCCTTCCTCTCCCTTTCTCTCCTTTCCTTTACCCTTCTATCTCCTCCTCTCTTCTCTCCTCCCCTTGTCTCCCCTTCACTCTTGTCCCTTCCCCTCCTGTCTTCTCCCCTGTTCTCTCTCCTCCCCTCCCCTGCTCTCCTCTTCTGTCTCCATCCTTTCCCCTCCTCTCCTTTCCCCTTCCTCTCCCCTCTACCTGCTTCCTCCATTTCTGGGATCCCATCTAGGGTATTGTGCTTGTCCTTCATTTTCAAAGAGGACCGTAGCATCAGGGAAATGATGACATGACTTGCAGTTGACTTTGATTTGAGTGAGGGAGGGCTTTACAAGGTCACCAGCCTCACTTTCTCCTCAAGAGCCATTTGGATCCAGTGATTCATCAGGATGACTGGTGATGATTCAGGATGCTATGAGGGACCCTGACCCTTTTAGGCTAAAGCCTTTTCATGTACTCACTTAAGATGAGGTAACACCCATTCAGTGAATAGGCCTCTTTTAAAAGGGAGACAAAAGATAGCCCCTTTAATTAGAAAATGAGAAAAAAATCCAGCTGGGGGGGAAAGAGCCTCTGGGTTGCTGTTGCCTATATGGAATATCCATTGGCACTTCACTCATTGCTAACACCCCCCATCTTTGATTTTAGCCTCTGAGCACCTCTCCTATGAAACAGTAGTTTCTTTAAGTCTAGCCCAGGGGTTCTTAACCTTTTTTTTATATTGTGGACCCCTTTGGCAGTCAGGTAAAGTCTATAGACCCTTTTTCAGAATATATTTTTTAAGTTCATAAAATAAAATACAGAGAATTACAAAGGAAACCAATGGTAGTGAACTATGCTTATCAAAGTATTCAAAGAAACAAGGACCCCATGGTTAAAAACCAATATTCTCATCCCTTCTCTTACCCCCATTAGCACGATCCCATAACCACACACTAGAGACTGTTTTTTCCCTTTACATCCTCATGGATCCTGACTCTAGACCTAAATGAGACTAAGCCATGTCCCAAGCCATGAGACTAGGTTGTGTTACAGGCCAAACGATGGAGTTGTTACTCTGAGATTCTGCATTCACGTTCTGCCTTTACTCATGTCCCCCAAGCCATTCCCTATCCCAACCTGCAAGTGATTCTTTACACTAACTCCTTTTTAATTTATTTATTTATTTATTTCAGTTTTCAATGTTTACTTTTGTAAAATTTTGAGTTCCAAATGTTTTTCTTCCTTCCTCCCTGTCCTCCCCCTTCCCCAAGACAGCAAGCAATCTGATATATATTAAGCATATTTCCACATTAGTCATGTTGTAAAAGAAAAATCAGAACAAATGGGGGGAAATGAGAAAAAAGGGGGGAAAGAAAATAGTATGCTTCAATCTGCATTCAGAGTTCACAGTTATTTCTCTGGATGTGGATAGCCACATGATTCTTTTGGAATTATCTTAGATCATTGTTTTGCTGAGAAGAGCTAAGTCTATCTAACATGATCATCACATAATGTTGCTCTTACTGTGTATAATGTTCTCCTGGGTCTCCACACTTCACTCAGCATCAGTTCATGCAAGTCTTTCCAGGTTTTTCTGAAATTCTCCTGCTCATCATTTCTTATAGAGCAATAGTATTCCATTACATTCACATACCACAACTTGCTCAGCTATTCCCCAAATAATGGGCATCAGTTTGATTTCCAATGCTTTGCCACCACAAAAAAGAACTGCTATAAATATTTTTGTACATGTGAGTCCTTTCCCCTTTTTTATGGTCTCTTTGGGGTACAGACCTAGTAGTGGTATTGCTGGATCAAAGGGTATGCAGTTTTTTAGCCCTTATGGCAATAGTTCCAAATTGCTCTCCAGAACAGTTGGATCAGTTTGCAACTCTACCAACAATACATTAGTGTTCCAATTTTCCCACATCCTCTCCAACATTTATCATTTTCCCTTTTTGTCATATTAGACAATTGGATAGGTATGAGGTAGTACCTCAGAATACTTCAAATTTCTCTAATCAATAGTGATTTAGAGCATTTTTTCGTATGACTTTAGATAGATTTAATTTCATCTGAAAACTTCCTGTTCATATCCTTTGACCATTTATCTATCCTCTCTTCTCCTCTCCCCTTACCTAAGGGTGTTCTGACCAAAGGAAGGTAAATTTTGATGACCCAATTCACTCTGGATCCCTGGTCCCTGCCCAAGCACCATATAATGGTTATTTTTTGGGCCCTCCTGGCTCAGAGTGAATGTAAATAGTAACTATTTCTCTTTGGGTCAGAAACCTTGTGGATCTTCCCCTCCCAGTTTGATTTTTTTTTTTTTTTAATGAAAGGGGCCATCCCTTGACACTTCTTAAAGATGTCTATTCACTGAATGGGTGTTGCCTCACTTTAATTGAGAATCTGGAAAGACTTTAATGTAAAAGGACCAAAGTATCCCATTGTATCCTGGGCAGTTTCCAGTTGTTCTGATCAATATTTGGCTATTGGACCCAGATGGCTCACACAATTAGGGAATGACTTGTATACTGATAAATTTGATTCAGGTCTCTATATATTTTAGAAATGAAACCTTTATAAAAAGTGATTATTCACTTTAATTGCAAAGTGTTCTAAGATGATATCCATAGTAAAAATATATGTAAAGGTTTAAAAAAAATAAAATATGTTTTATACGAATGACATTATACCACACTAATAATCTGCTTTCAATATGTGATTGTTTGTAAGTTACATTCAAAAAATCTAAGAGCAATAAAATGTCTATTTGCCCTCCAAAAAAAAAAAAATGAAACCTTTATCAGAAACACTGGCAGTAAAATTTGTTTCCCAGATTTTTGCTTTTCTTCTTGATTGCATCAGCTTTTGTCTCACAACTGACCCTTAAGCCAGGAGTCAGAACCTATAATGTTTTGGACAGTTCTAAAAGGCTTGGGTCGTAGGTCAGATGCCTGAAAGAACTTCCTAAAAGGAGAAAGCTCTTGGCACAAGAAGGGGAGGGTCACATGTATCTGGGATAGGCTGGGAGAGGGATGAAATTGTTTCTATGAAGGTCTTTCAGAAAATCTAGCCATCTGGGATATGGTTTAAAGAAAGAGAAGGGTCAGTGGAGGGCAGTAGGAAAGAAGAGGAATTAGGTGTGAAAAGGTATTCCATGATAAGTTAGCTTCTGACTGACGGGAGAGTTAATAGACTGTTTTATAAAACCCAAAGAAACCACTCATTCTCCCTGAACAACGGAATAAATGTTTGTGGAGTCGATTAAGCCTTGATGAGTCCAGAGCCTTGGAATCAGAAGTATGGGTCAGATTGCCTTGATCTCCTATATGCTGAATGATGAAAAAAGGGTGGTATCTCAACCTGTTCCCAAGGTTAGGGGACTGAGAAACAGCTTTCTGGAAAGAAAAAGTAAAGTCGTGTAGGCCTGCAATGCCTAAAGCGATTGGCCTTTATTATGCTGTATTTTAACTTGAACAAGGGAATGCTTAAGCCAAGAGCTAACATTTCCAGGATTTAGCACAGTGTCTAGCATATTAATAAGTGTTGATTGATGATTAGTGAGATCCCTAAGGGTGGGAACATAGAAGGACAGGGAAACAAGGAAGGAGTACAGCTAGGTAGTTTACTAGAACTTTATTTGGATGGTCTTCAGGCCATGGAAGAAAGAGGAATAGAAGAAGGAAGATGGTAGGGAGACATGGGTCTATGGTGTTGTTGTGGAGAGGCTGCTCCCAGGATTGGCACAGTTTTGCCAATTCTCTGCCCATGCTTCCTCATTGTCCTGGATGATAGATACCTTACCTCCTCCACACCAGGGCAATTGATGGAGCAGGTAAGAGCTATGGTTTTTATTGGGAAGGAAGAGGTGTTTCTTACTCAGGTGTAAATGATTGGTTTCCCATCTCTGATATCACAGGTGAGTATTAGGGATCATCTAGGGAAGGTCAAGGGGACACAGACACGGGGGCATGGAAGTTTCCAATTTGGAGCCTAGAAGTTTTCAATAGGGAAAACAAGAGGTAGCAGTGGGGAAGAGGGCTGGCAAAAGGAAGGCATATCTAGGATCATAAATTTAAAGGTTTAGAGCATAGGTGGCCATAAACAAACCTTATGGGGCTCAAAGAAGGGGAAAAAATTAAAGTATTTTCCAAGGGGGGTGGAGAATGGGATAATCACAAGTAGACATAAGGATTTAGAAGGGGAAAGTGGGTAGAGGTTGACAAGAACTCAAAAATGTTTTTGATAAATACAGCTGGTAGCCCAGAACAGGGCCCTCTTAGCTGTGCATGATTAGGGAGAAATTCTCTGCATAGCATTACATTGTGGAAGAACCATCTCAAATGAAATAATAATTAAAAAGAGTTCAATCTTACTATCTACAAATGCAAAAACAAATGGATGAAGAATACCTATTATTTAGACTATGTTCTGTTTTGAGAACAGAGCTGGAGGTCAGTCTGACTTTGGATGAGCGTAAATCAAAGGACTTGCCTGTCTTTCCTACAAGAGAGAACACCACTGAATTTCATCTCAATGGACTCTCTTGCCATCTAGAGAAGGGATCCTTTGTCTTTTTTTGTGCCATAGACCCCTCTGACAGTCTGGTGAAGTCTATAGACCCCACCATGGAATAACATCTTTCAGTACATAAAATGCACAGGATTACAAAGGAACAGTAAAAATTAAGTGTAGTTTTCTTTTTTCTCCATCCAAGTTCATGAACCCTCTGAAATCTATCCACAGGCCCTAGGAGTCTATGGATCCCAGGTTAAGAACACCTACTCTAGGACCTCTCTAAAAATTTTCCATTGTAAGTAAGATCCAGGAAGAGGTAATCATGTATTGAATATCACTAATCACTAGTCTTCTGAATGTTGTTTATTCTTAGGTGATGCTAGGTATACCTCAGATGCTTAAATGCATCTTTTCTTTTTCCTTTACTGACCAAAGTCCCTTACCTACCCCTGACTGCTGATTCCATATTACAGTTATTTGTGAAGTCACCATATTTGAATTCTAACACTGATTGATATGCTATCTCAGGAAATAGAAAACGTCCAAAGGAAAATAAAGGGAAGGAGGACAGCTGAACCAGAGCAAATCTACAAAAAAGATGGCCCGTTCATTTTGATTGTTCAATATGCAGAATGATATATACAATTTTAGACGTAGTCAATGTGGGGACCTGTTTTCCTTGATTATGAATGTTTTTAGAAGAGATTTTTCTCTCCCATGTGGCAGGAAGGAGAGAGAGAATGAATGCTTGCTAATTAGGGAAAAAATTTTAACTTTAAAAATTGCATACTACTAACACACCAATTCAGAACTGTAACCAATAGGATTTGAGCTCTTTGAGGGCAGGGACTCTTTTATTCAATTTGGTTTTTGCATCCCAATACCTGGCACATGGTAGTAGGCTTTCAATGTTGTTTGTTCTTTGCTTCAAAGAGAATGAATGGCCTCACAGGGTGATGTCTTGACTCTTAAGTGAATTGGATTTAAGTGAGACAGAGTTGCACAAAGCTGTAGGCCTTGCTCTCTCTTCCAGAGACATCCAAGTGATGATGATAGATGCAGTGGATGAACTTTGTGTCTCCTATGTCTGACTAAGCTCTAAGCATTCCACACTGCTTTGTGGCCATTAGAAGATGTCCTCAATCTTTCATTCTTCACATGCTTGGGCAGACATCCCCTGAACTCACCAATGGGTTTGAGGACTATCAGTTAGCTTCACCATGGTTTAACCCATCTGCCTAGATGGTTTTACAGGGTGTGACTGCTGCCTATGCTACAGTTTCTTGGAGTTCCAGATTGGGTAAAGGTAGACACCAAAAATGAATGAACATCCCTGAAAAGGTCACAGCAAACCTTCATACAAGAGGTGCTAGTCCTCCTTGAATGCACCATACACCCCAGGTGCTTAATAAATGCTTAGTGGATTGAATCAGGAGAAAAATATATTTGATTCATAGGACAAAATGCTGCCATAAAAACTCTCTTCCAACAAGGTTTCCCTGATGCAAATGTTAAGATCAAACAAGTTTCTGAGAGATGCAACCACAAATATAGCTTTGACTATCTTCTGATTATAAATATCAAGAGAGGTATAAAATAGAAAGATGCATTTTTGTCAAAGGTGTTTGTCAATGTCACAGAGGATTTCCCATAGAGAGTCTAGATGAAGGATATTCTTTGTAGATGGTAAAGCCTTTCAGATGTTCCTGTTTGTGTAAAGCATTGTGCTGATTATACTGAAGATGCTGAGGTCATCCACTGCATTCCAGCCATCACCAGGCCATTTGTTCTAATTGCTGTCTTGTCACTGGACTTCCAAGTCTCTGGAAGAGAAAGTGAGACTGATAGTGTACACCTCTACCTCACTTAAATCCAATTCACTGGAAAGTCAAGACATCACCCTGAGATATCATTGGTCCTCTTTGAAACATAAGGACAAACAACAATAATGCTGATAACATCAAGTTCCAGAGCATTAGAGATTTCCAAATGAGAGAAATAAGCCTCAAGAGTTTACTTTGATGATCTACATAAGAAAAGACAAGTGGATAATGTCTTTTGTTTATTTAGGCCATGATATATTATATCCATAGAGCTGGTCAATTAGTTTATCTATCTTGGAGAAGTATATAATAATTAAAGAATTAAATGGGAAGGAAAAATAGGCTGGGTCACATTTGGGAAATCGCCTGGTGATTTTAATGACCCCAAACTTCTCCCTGAAGCAAAGGTCTATCTTTTTAACACCCATTTACTTCTGGAGATTCCATATGGCTATGGATCATGGCATATCAGAGTTTCTGGCCACCTAAAAGGTAATATAAAGGTCCTAACTAGCTGTTTCATATTACCATGGAAGAATTGCTTTTCCCCCAATATCACTTCTCCTATGTTCCCACCCATAACCTCCAGGCCCATCAAAATCTGTTCCCAAGACTTGATCTGATCAACTTTGTTTTCCCTCAGTACTTCAAAATAATAATAGTAATAGTTAGCTTATATAGCTCCTACCATGTGGCAAGTACTTTCACAAATACTGTGTCATTTGATTCTCATAATAACCATGGAAGGTCGGTACTATTATTATCCCTATTTTACAGTTAAGGAAACTGAGGCAAGCAGCAGTTAAGCAACTTGCCCAAGGTCACACAACTAGCAAATGTGTAAGGCTCAATTTTTAATCCATCTCCTTTATTCCAGGCCCAGCACTTTATTCACTATACCACCTAGATCAGTAATCCAAGGCTCTCTTTACCTACACAGTTCAAGACTCCTCCAATCCTTAGTGAACAGTTTCAGGAAGATGTCTTGAACAAAAATATTCAATCAATCTGGCAATGAGGTTCTCCACACTTAGCTAAACCAGTGTTCAGATAATAGGCACAGTCTGTACTCAAAGACTTTCCAACTCTGAAGGTCTCCCACCCCAAGAATTTTGCCAGAACAATAAAAAAATAAATTTAAAAGGTATGTCAAAAAGTCATGGACACAGTACCCATGTAATACCAAAAAGCACAGTAACATTTATACTGCCTTCATTGACTATACAAAATCTTTGACTCTGTTCTGAACTCATGGCTTCTTATTACATGGCAAACATATAAAATAGAAACAAAGATAATGAGAATGCTAGAGTATATCATGTCCATCTGGAAAAATGCCCATATACATATTATATATATATATATGTGTGTATATATACATATTATATATACATATATGTGTATATGTGTGTATGTGTACATATATATGTATGGATGTATACACAAAAACACATATGTATGTATATATGCATGGGTGTGTGTGTCTGTGTGTGTGTGTGTGTGTGTGTGTGTGTGTGTACACACACCACCAACATCATAATGTCAAGGACAATCCATATAAAATGTGACATTTTGTATTCAGGAAGCTATCTTAAGATCATTATCTGGTTCTGCCTAGCTGGATGTCCATTATTATCTCCTCTAAATGGAACTAAGTATGATTTGTAAATTAAGGAGAGAATTTAACTAAAACATCCTATGGACACTTGATTCCGAGGATAATATTAAGCTGTATGGCTCCTCTTAAATTTTTTTAAAATCAAATTTTCATCTCCTGAAATTTTTCTCTAAAAGTATCAAAATGTCACTTGAATTTGATAAATGTAAAGTTCTCAATGTACCAAAGAAAGAGAATGAAGGCTTTGAATGCTGAAACTGGAGGTTACACTGAGTTATAAATGAAAGTTGAAAGCTATGAATATGTCTTGTTCCTCTAGTCAAGACATACTGAACATAAAAATATTGAAAGTTGTTTATTGTTCATCCTTTATTCTCAAAAAGGACCAGTGACATCAATAGATGTCATTAATATCTTGACTTGCAAGTGAAGTGAGACAGGGCTAACAGTGTCACTGAATACATGAGAAATTTACTAGCATACTACAATCAAAGCTAAATGAGAAGAACATGTTTAAAATCAATACCTATGCAATACCCACTTTAATGTACATTTTCAAAATTGTAACACTGATCATAACAGATTGGGAAGATATCAACAAAAATCCATAGTCAATAAAGTCAACAAGCATTTGTTAAATGCCAACATTGTACATTGATGAAATGCAGGCTTATCACCCTAAGGCAATGAGAGATATTAACACTTTCTTGCTGAGAATAACTAAGATATTCTTAGAGCAAATAGTCAACAACCTGTAGAAATACTTTTGGAACAGGTAAAAATCACTTAGTCAAGGATGATAATAGGTATACACTATTGGATTTATCAAAAGTGATAACAAGTGGTTTCCTTTCTTATGCAGCTAATGGAAGAGGTAAGATCCAAAGGTGGAATCAAAAAGCCCTTATTGGATGATATCCACATGAACACGTTAAACAAATATTAAAGAAATAGCTGAATCATGTAGGATTTGTTTATAGCAACAGAGATATTTATGATGGCAATTCAAGACCAAGTCATTAGCACCAGAAATTCCAGAAAGATTATCCTTAAAGAGCCCAGGGAAAGTGGATAAAGCATTGGACCTGGAGTTAGGAAGACCTGAGTTCAGCAGACCTGCCTCAGAAAGTTACTGGTTGTGTGACCCTGGGCAAATCACTGAACCACTCTGCGTCTCAGTTTCCTCGTCTGTACAGTGGAAATAATAATATCTACCTCTCAGGGTTGTGAGAATCAAAGAGGTTAACACATGTAAAATGTTAAAACTTTAAGGCACTATGTAAATGATGGTAATAATGGTGATGATTGATAGATGATGATGATGCAAGAAATGGGTAGGAAATGCATTTTAAATCACTACAATCTGTAAAGATTTGGCACTTATTGAACAGTTAGCAATACATGGCCAAGTGACTTGAATGAACACTAATAATAACTAGTATTTGTATAGCGTTTTTAAGTTGGTAAAACACTTTACAAATATTATCTCATTTTATCCTCACAAGATGAGGTAAATGCCTTTTCATCCCCATTTTACAAATAAAGACAATAAAGCTGAAAGTGGTTAAATGAGTTGCCCAGGATCACACATCTGCTAAGTGTCTTGCCTATAGCCACACAGCTATTAAGGACAAGTACCCTTAGGGTACATGGGGTCTCTAAATTTTATTCACAGTGAAGTATATATGATCAATAAGTCTTAATGTGTTATCCTTTCCAAGGGAATTCTTACACTTTAATCCAGGTCAGTGCCTTAAATCAGAAGAATGAATCACTAATGGTAGATCCTCAGGTGTAGAGTTTTAGAATTGTAAGGGGCCTCAGGCCACATACTCTCTTATAGATGGGGAAACTGAGGCACAGACCAGTTAAATCACTGACCCAAGGTCACATAAGTAGCAAGTGATAAAGGCAGAAATTACACCCAGATACTCTGATGCCACGGTGAGTATTTTCACCACGGAACCAGGTTATACATGGAGCAGGTGATATGTATATTGGGGGCAGCTTTCCTGACCCCCTGAAATCAGAGCCCATAGAGAACTAACTTCTCTGCCAACTCAAAAGGCCATTCCTGGGATTGTAAATTGCAAGTGCGTTCCAGGAATGAAGACAGATGAATCCTGGGAGCCTCTGGACATCCAGAGGCATGACTAGAAGCAGGAGCCAAGAGAGGGCTGGGAAAGGAGAAGGCCCCCTGCTCCTCTTTCCCTTTCATAACCTCTGCTCCCCCCAGACACCAAGGCAGACTCCGAGAGGATCCAGGGAGCCAGCAGAAGGAGGGGAAGGGGGCAAAGGGCAGGGCAGGGAAAGAATGAAAGGGGGAAAGGAGAAATAGGGAGGCCACTGCTGTGTGCTCCGCTGAGACAGAGCCAGTGTTGGCCTCTGCACAAACAGAGCTACCCAGAGCAAATATAATCACAGAGAAACCATGTGACAGGTTCAGTCATTTCAAGTAAACACCAAAGGAGGAATTTTTTTTTAATCCAAGAGGGAGAGGGAGGGAACCATGTAGTTCTATTGCTAGGGCAACATCCCAGAATCTATCCAACTGAATAATGATCCCTGGAGTACTGGGCAGGTGAAATGCCATCTTCCTACTGTATCTGGGACAGTCTTTGGTTGGAGGTTGGAAGATCAGGGAGATTCTGATGCCTCTGAGGAGAAAGGAAAGTTGGCTTTCTTCTTTATCCACTGCAAACAGGGCTGAAGAAAATGCAGCAAGAAGGGTGGAAGCTAAACTTTTAAAAGGGGCATACTGGATGTAGTATGAATTACAAAATGGGCCATACCCTTTAGACCAGTGAAGTTACTACCGGGATTTTGCTCTGGAGTCACTGTGAGAAGGGGAAAACAAAGACCCAGCTGTACAAAAATATAATAGCAGGAAAATTGAAAGCATCTGAGCCATGATTAGTGGAAGGCTGAATAAGCGGGGACACGGAGACATAATTCAGTAAGATGGTGCCATAAGCAATGACAAGGAAAAAGAAGACAAAGAATTATGGACTTACATGATGCAATCAAAGTGAAGAAAGCAGCACCAGAACACCACAAATGCTGACCCTGGCAAAAATAACCCAAAAAGTAACTGACAAAATCCGATGAAGAAATGGAGCTTAGAAAGGGACACAGAAATAAATAACACGCTGCTGCTCTTATTTGTTAAAGTTAGTACAATGGTTCTTAAATTTGAGAATTTTGTAGATATGTGATTTTCATTTTTAATCTTGTTTACTGGAAAGATTTTATTGAAAGTAATTGAGTTTTTCATTAAAATAATGGCTGGTGTCAGTCTATGGTTTATAGTTTTAAAAGCATTTATTAACCCATTAATTACAACAATTTTGCATGAGATAGGTATGACAGACAGCATCATTCCTATTTTACAGATAAAGAAACTGAGACTCAGAGCCATCAAACAGCTCCCCCATGACCATTAATAGCTAATTAATGGCAATGTGAAGATGCAAGTCAAACTCTCTCAATTCTAAGATTAGTTAGTATTTTTTCCTCTTCATAATCAAACCTTCCCAGGGAAAGAATTGTGTTGTTATAGCAAGCTGTTAAGGGAAACCCAACAGAGGAAGTCCCATATGGGCTGGTGGTAAGGGAAGAGAATAGTGCAGCCTGCCTGGAGGCATGGGGATGGACTGGAAGAAGCTGGCTATACCTCTTTCCAGTGGTTTGTATTGGTAAACCAGAGGCTCACCACATGGACCGGGTGTTATTTGCAAAAATGTAAGCAGATTCATTTGTTTTCACAAATAATCCATGCTGGTTTCTATAATTTTTTAAGATATCTAGTTCTCCAGAGAATTTGGAAATAATATGCTTTCCTGGGCCAGAAAACGAACAAGTAATGACTTGAGAGTCAGCCTGGCTGGCCCTTCCATCTCTATTTCCAAATCACCTATCACCCTTAAGAAATCAAGGCCTTTCAGAAAGTTAGCAGCTGTTTTCCCTAAGGGTCCCACAGTAACAGTGCACTCCCAGCCTGAATTAGAACTCACAGCCTGTGTGAACTGGGAGGGGTAGCTGCCCCCACTGCCTTTGCAAAGACAAACAAAATTTCCTTCCTGGTTCCTGCCAGGGGTGAGAAGGGGAGAGGGAGAGGGAAGAGGAGGGTTACTTCTGTGTTTTGGTCCCATTACTACCACAGTATTTCCAAAAGGAGAGAGAGGCAAGAGCCCGTGAGAAAGAAAGTGGGATAGATCTCACATAGAAAACCAAAAGGCTAGAGGGTTATGGGATCTGTTCCAAGTCTAACTGTTGAATTTGGTTAGCTTCAGGGCACATCACTGAACCTCCAGGCAGCTCAGTGGGGCACCAGGGAGACATACTTCTAGTAAAGCTGGCTATGATTGGGACAGCATTGAAAGCCAGACCAACTCAGAGCTGATAAGGACAACAGGAAAGCAAGACTAAAGAAAGCTGAGAGTCTAGGGAAGTGACTAGAGGACACTGTGGGGAAAGGACAAAGATTCTGGTTCCAGTGAAAAAGATGGGAAGGAGTTGTAGTGCAGCCTAGGGGAAAAGGTAGGGGATAAGGGCAGGGACTAGTAAAGAATGGAAAGAGAGGAAGGGGCTAGAGTGAGAAGGTAAGGGCTCTTGTGTCACTGAGGAAGCTAGGTAGAGACTAGGGGAAACTATGGGGAGAGGGGCAAAAGTTAGATTATACTGAGGGACAGGGAAAGGGACAGAGGATACTGGAGGGCAAGGGTTGAGGGGGACCCATGAGGGCGAAGGGAGGAAAATATTATGAGAAAATGGATAGGTGCTAGGAGGAATAAAATGAGGGGATTTAGGTGCTGAGAACTGGTAGAAAAGAGAAAAATGGAGAGAAGGAGGAGGGAGGGAGGGGAGAGAGTGACAGAGAGACAGAGAGACAGAGACACACAGAGAGAGAGACAGAGACAGAGAGACAGACAGACAGAGACAGAAGGACAGAGAGACAGAGAAAGAGAGAGACAGAGAGACAGAGACAGAGACAGAGAGACAAAGACAGAGACAAAAGGACAGAGAGACCTTGGACAATTTCTCTGCTTAACAGCCAATTAAGTTCAGAGAATATTTTTGCCTGTTATGTACAAGACTCTTCTTTAAGCCTTCTTCCAATACTTCACTGGGTCACAGAGGAGCCCTAGATTCTCACAGACCATGTCAATGTAGAGCATACTCTGGTAGGCCCATCATACTGGCAAGATTGAAAGTATAGACCTGACCATGGAACGTCCATTTATGTTTAGTTAATGGGGGGGTCATCTGCAGGAGGGCTTGAGGGTGATAAATTTTTTAGCCACAGTAATTCTTAAAGACTGGTCATATAAACTAAGTTGGTCAGTGATGGTTTATTATCTGGGTCAGTGAAACCATACATAGTAAGAGTTGTGCCATCTCTTTCTTGGGGCCCTGCTCTCCATCCATTTCCTTCCCACTGGAATCTTGGACTCCACCCTGACAGGTAAATTTTTGCCTTATTTTACCAGGGTCCAGGCTTCTACAACACTCTGGGACTTCTCCTAACCATGGTTCCTGGGTAGGTACACTACTTCCTCATCCCCACCCCCCACCCCCACTTCAACCTTAATCCCCAACCCCCCACATATAATTTCCAGAACCCCTTTATGTGTTTTTTCCTCCATTAAAATATAAACTCCCTGAGAACAAGATCTGGCTTGCTTATACTTATATCCCTATATCCTAGCCCTTAGAACAGTTTCTGGCACAGAAGTAAATGTTTAAGAAATGCTTTATGTGTCTATCTATACAAGATGAGTAAGACACTTGCTGCTAAGAAGAAGGTGATAGTCTAAGGAGGGAAACTGTGCAAATAATTATAAAACAAGACAACATAGAGGAAGTGTGCAGGATAGGAACAAACTCAGTGTTCTTGGGGTTCAGGGGAGTAAGACAGAGCACATCTTTGTGTTGGCGTTAGGAAGTCTTAAATTATTTATTTATTTTTACTTTCCAACACTCACTTTTATAAGGTTTTGAGTTCTAAAGTTTTTCTTCTCCCTCCCCTGCCCCCTTCCCAAGACGGCATGCAATCTGACCTAGGCCATACATGTATAATCATATTAAATATTTCCACATTAGTCACATCGTGAAAGAAGAATCAGAACAAAAGGGAAGAACCACAAGAAAGAAAAAGAGAGAAAAAAATAGTGTGCTCTGATCTGCTTGCAGACTCCAAAGTTCTTTCTCTGGATGTGGATAGTATTTTCCATCATGAGTCTTTTGGAATTGTCTTCAGTCACTGTGTTGATGAGAAGGGCTAAGTCTATCAAAGTTGGTCATCACACAATGTCGCTGTTACTGTGTACAGTATTCTGGTTCTGTTCACTTTGCTCAGCATTAATCAATTCTTGTAAGTCTCAGAAAAATGACATTTTAAATAGAATTGAAAAGATAGGTCAGATTTCAGTACCTAAATCTCCAAAAAAGAGTATTCTAAGCAGAGCATGAAAAAAAGGAAGGAGGTAGCAAAGTAGGGGCATGTTTAGGGAATGACAAAAGATACAATTTGACTGGAGCATATGGGTAAGAATAATGGGAAACGGAGGCTTGATGAGGTTAAGTGCCCAAGGTCACAGTTAGTAAAGGGAAATAAGGTGAGAAAAGGCAAGTTGGGACCATCTCTTTAAGTAATTCCAGGCATGCCATAAGTACCCTCAGTTACTTCTGCCCCTCTGATTGGAAGGATGAAGGGGATAGTAAAAATAACTCTTATGCCCCCCCTTTATAAAGGCAGGTCTCCAAACCCAGCCATCATTTGCCACCAGATGCTCTACTTGGTTTTCATTCCACTATCATCATCATGCCCATGCCAGGTACTCTCTGGAGGTGCCCCTTCCATTTCAGCTTCCCTTTATGCATGATCTTCCCCTATTAGACTATAGGTTCATTGAGGGCAAAGACTGCCTTTTTAATTTTTTCTTAATTTGTATCTTCAGGGCTTAGCATAGTACCTGATGCTTAATACATATTTATCAATTCTATCATATGACTATTGTATCTACCATATATAATCATAGCTCCATTTATATAGTACTTTATAATTACAATTCACTTTCCATATGTCATCTCATTTAATTCTCCTAACAATTCTGTGAGGGAAGTGTTTATCATCATCCCCACTTTACAGATGAGAAAACTGAGGCAAGCAGAGGTTAAATAATGTGCCCAAGGGCACACAGTTAGTATCTTAGTCTGGATTTGAACTTGGGCTTTTCTGACTCTCAAGTCCAGTGCTCAATCTAAACCACCTAACTGCCATCTATTGAAAGCTACTTGGGAACATGGCTCATGCCTTCTTTTTCTTCTTTCCTTCCTCCAAAATTTAGAAGAACATTCTGTACATGGTGGGAGCTCAGTAAACACTGCTGACTACTTTACTACCATCTTTCTAATTTGTGATTCATAATCATCTGGAAAAGGACAGCAACTAGCTAATTTCCTCATTTAAATATATTGTTAAATAGCTTGAGAGCATAAAGATTAAATAATATAAGAACAAGGATCCAAAGGAAATGCTTAAGCTACTCAAAAGAAGAAACATTTCCTATAAAGTTGAAGAACTTCAGTGATTGTTAGGTCTCTGTTAAAACCATTTCCAAAAGAACATGCACTATATAATAGTCAGCTTAGTTCTAAGCTATTTATTCTAACAACTATGTCCTCAAAATCATAGGTTCATTGGATCTCAGAGTTGGAAAGGACCTCAGAGTTCACCTAGTCCAACCCATGTCTAACCAGGAATTCCCCTTATAATATCTGTAACAGATAGTTATCCAAGTTATGTTTGAAGACCTTCCTATCATCACCCTTCTCCTTCCCCAAGGCAGTTCATTCCACTTTGAAAAGCTTTGTCAAAGGTATTTTCCTTATATCAAGCCAAAATCAGCCTTTCTACAACTTTTACCCACAGCTTCTGTTTCTAGTTTCTGAGGCTAAGGCAGAACAAATGTAATCCCTCTTTCATAGGACTGTTCCTTTAATACCTGAAGATAACTATCCTGTGCCCCCTACACCTTTTCTTCTCCAAATCAAACATTCCTTCAAAAATTCATTCTTGTTTCATTCATTCAGTTCCTTCAAGCAATGGTTGTATGAAATTCCTCAGAAGACCATGTTTATTCCTGTCTACTGCTTCCTCCTGCCTTGAATGCTCCCTCAATACCCCATTCCATCTCTAGCTATCTAAATCTCCGAGTTCTAGGTCAAGTCATACCAGCCCCATGAATTCTTCATTATTCCCCCTGGTCCACAAAAATCTCTTCTCTCTCTGAATTCCTAGAGAATCTATTTGCCAGCACCAGAACTAGGGTGACTAAACCTGTAGCATGGGGGCGGGGTATAATATCTTTGAATTTAAGCAAAGCATTTGGCCAAATGTTATCCTAGTAGGCAAGATAGACAGATGTGGGCTAGATGACAGGAAGCATAGCCCATGGGAAGATCTGAGGATGTTGGTGAATTATAAACTCAATATAAGTCAACAGAATAACATGGTAGCCAAAAAAAAAAAAAAGATGATGTACTCTTAGTCTGCACGAATAGAGACATTGTATTAAAAAAAATGGAAGGGATATTCCCATTGTGGTCTCATTAACAAACTAAAACATGCCAAGAGGAGAGTGAACAGAATGGTGAGGGGACAAGCCCCTTCCATAAGAAGGTAGAATGAAGGAATTGGGGGATATTAAGATTGGAGAAGAAAATGGTTACAATGCACATGATGGTTATCTTCAAGGACTTAAAGAATTATCTTGCAAATGAGGTATTTGATATTGACTTGACCCCTAAGAACAGAACTAGCAATGGGTCAAAGTGAGGTACTGTGGTGCCATGGGAAGAATGCCAGATTTGGAATAGAGGACCTGGGTAAGAACCTGGGATCGATACTGTCTATGGGACCTTAGGTAAGTTACAGAACCTTTGTGGGCCTCAGTTTCTCATCTGTAAAACGAGGAACTTGGATTAGTTTACCTCCAAGTTTCCTTTAGGCTCAAAATTGATGAGCCTATGATCTCTTATTCTAAGTTACAGTTTTGGCTCTATGTAAGAAAAAATTTCCCAACCATTAGAATCTTTTCCAATAATGGAATGGCTCCCTCAGGAGATGGGGACTCTTCTTCATTGGAGGTCTTGGAGCAGAGGCCAGATGGCCACTGGTCAGAATTGCTAGAACAGATGGAACGAGGTGACCTCTGAAATCCCATTCAGCTACATGGTTCTATTTCTCAGTGATAGAGTTATTGGCAGAGTTGGTAGCAGCTAGCTTGAACTATGGCTAGAGTAGCAACACAGCTGGCTGCAGCTATATTGGGTCACACTACCATTAATGGAATACATTTTTTAACTATTAAGAAAATTTTATTAATTTTCAATATTTTACAAGGACAAAAAATTTTAGGTTGAAAATAAAGTCATCAAAGTATTCACCTAATTAGAGGAAGGGAGAGGAGGAAGAGGAGGAGGAGAAAAATAGCTGCACATAACTAAGAAATTTAAGGTGTTAGAAGAGCTGGTACCAACTGTCATTGGTTAATTATGCCAGTTCGATTTGGTGTCTTTAGAACAGGGTCTTTTAACCTTGTTTGTGTTATGGAACCCTTTGGTAGTCTGCTAAAGCCTATGGCCCCCTCTCATAATCAGCTAGGCTCTGATTGGTATGAATAATAAATCTCCTAAAATGATCTGGTTATTGGGATTCATGCCGCACATTTCCATTGGACTAAACCCAACTACTGTATTTCATATAATTATAACTTCAAATCCAAATAAATGGGACCACTTCCAGGGATTCATCTCCTGTACTTATTGGAACCTTGTATCCTATAAAAAGCTTGATTATATGTAGTTTTCACATAGTCTCCCCTATTAGACTATCAGCTCTTCATGGGCAGAGAATATCTTTGTATCCCCAGCATTTAACACATAATAGATGCATAATAAATATTTATTGACTGACTGATCTAGCTGTATTATCTTTCAATGCACAAAATAAAATATACAGGATATAAGGAAAACCAAAGTTTAATTAATATTAAGTTATCATTTTTTAAAGCAATTGGGATTAAGTAACTTGCTCAAGGTTACACGGCCAGTCATTATTTATGTGTGGGCACCCATTTTCTGAGGCCAGAACAGATCCCAGGTCATCCGACTCCAGGGCTGGCACTCTTACTCACTGTGCCACCTGGCCACCCCTAAGTTATCATTCCTCATTCAAGTTCACGAACCACAGCTTAAGAATCCCTACTTTAGACAGTCATTCTTTTTAAAGCGTGAAAATCCAACCCAGGTAAACTCTGGGGCACACAATGCCTAGAGCTGCATTCTTTGGGTTTCCCAAAGAGGATTCTTCCTCCTGTAGGTATCTGCCTACGCTTTCCTGATGTGCCTCGAATCCAAGGTATCCAGAACTGCCATATAGTTGTCAGGTACCTTGTGTTATATGATGGTGCTTGACAACTCCTATGGAAGCAAGTGGCTGAGGTCAGTTTTCTGCAAATGGCCAAGTCTATGGTGATATGGCTATTTTGAGACATCCTAGGCTTCATCTCTAGTGAGGCGATTGTCTCAACTCCCATCTCCATCACCTTTTCTTGTATCCGAGACCTTCTAATGTAATATCATTTTCTATACTGTTCATTTTACAACACAATCTCAGATTCAGAATAGGGAAAGACCTTTGAGGACATCTAGTCCAACTGCCTGATTTAATAAATATAGAAGCTGAGGCTCAGGGGGTTACAAAATCCATAGTTACATTACTAGTAAATGTTGGGAGTCAGACTTTCTTATACCAAATCCAATTCTCTGCCCCCTATACCACACTACCTCTACCAAGATTGGCTCACATGCTGTCTTTATTACTGTCTCATGTGGTCATATTTAAATGTTTCACCTGTGTATATCTTATCTCCCTAAATGAGGTTGTAAGGTTCCTAGTGGTATTTAATTTTGTACCCTGGACACCAAGGCACTTAACACTAAATGAATCTTTGTAGAATTGAGTTGAAATAAATAGTCCCAATACTACTCTTATGATATAATATTTCAGGGAAATATTCAAAATAAAATCATATTTTTAAAAAGTCTTTTACTCCTTTTCAAACTAAGACAAGCTTCAAAGTTACTCCCATCCAAAGAAATCACAGGTTTTGGTGATCATTAAAAATCCATATATCAATAAAGCTTTGACTTTTTTTTAATAGCCTATAGATTAGACTTTATATTAATTCAGATATATGGCTCCTCATTAGGGTAAATTCAGGTTTGGTGAAATGTGCCTCAGTGTGTAAATATGGGTGTGGGGAAAAAAAGGATGAATTATACATGGAGCAACTAGACTCATGTCCAAGGACTTTCTGTCAAGGAAAACTTCACAGAGATGAATGACAAATTATATATTAAAGGGAAATGTCTGCAATGGAGCATCAACTACCAGTCTGGATTAGAAACAATGGGGCCTAACACAGTGTTTCCTAAGTATTATTTATTAGTTTAAAAAATCTTCATACCAAAGGTCCTTCCTTATTAAAACCTATAAACTTTTTAAAATACCTCTCTTTTTTCTCTCCCTTCATCTTGTTTCTTTTACCTAGAGTCCCACTTCTCTCCAATTCCCCATCTTTGTCCCCTAAATGAAGCAGAGACAGTTTATTGTGAATAAAAAGGTCTGCAACAGAGAATCTAGCTATGTCTTATCTGAGAAGCTGGAAATAGAATGGTGGTCTTGAAATCAGGAAGACCTGGTTTTAAGGCCCATGTCCGACATATATTGGCTATGTAACCCTGAATATTTCATTTAATCTCTCAGAGCTCTAGACAACTTTTATAAGACTGTAAATTGAAGAGAAGGTGCCCACCCACTGTGACAGAAAGAGTTCCCTACATCAGCAAAAACCAGATCCAGTCTCTATTCTCATATGCTTCAAATCTGTAGTATAGTGTGTGTTAGGAGAAATTGGAGAAGTTGTGATAATTTATTGACCGTGAGGATCCCAGCTTGGCTCTCTTTTGTCTTTTTTATGACTGATTATGGAATTGGGTGAATCCTTTCACCTAGTGGGCAATAGCACATATATCCATGAAGTGGGTTTTTGTCACAGAATTATAGAATCCCATTGTGAGAAGGGCCCTTTGTTCATTCATTTATTCAATCCCCAAACACTTATCAAATACTCTATTAGGTGCAAGGATCTATAATAAATATGAGGAGAGATAGAGAGATAAAATTAGCCCCTGATGATCTTCAAAGGTCTTCCTCTACCCACCTGGTTCTAGGAAGGACCAACCTTCCCAAAAGCTCGGATAAATGACAGGACTCTGACCTAAAAAACAAGGAAATAAAATATAATTCAACAAAGGACTGGCTCTCTTGTAAACATCTGGACGAGTAATGCTAACATTCTTAAAAACTACTGAGGGCATCATATATTTTTGTTTATGTTTGTTCTATATATATTTACTATATTAGAAATCAAAGCAAAATTTAACATTTATTTATTAATTTATTTTAATAATAAATTCATTAAATAATAATAGGTAACATTTATATAGTATCTACTATGTGCCACACACTGTGCTAAATGATTTACAACTATTACCCCATTTGATCCTCACAACAACCCTGGGAGGAAGGTGCTACCATTATTCCCATTTTGGAGATGAGACACTGAGGCAAACTGTGGTTAAGTGACCTGCCCAGGTTCATACAGCTAGTTAAATGCCCAAGGCTAGATTTGAACTCAGATCTTCCTGACTCCAGGCTCAGAGCTCTATTGACTGTATCTCCTAGTACTTTATGAAAAATAACTATATTTTCCAAAATAAAAAAAACTAGTGACAACAGTGGCATTGCTTTACATATTTCTTTTGCAGATTTCTTTAAAGGCTGTCTGAAGACAACTGGATTCTCATATCTGCTCCTGCAGTCAATTAGCATTAATATATCATTTTGGTTAAATTATGTGAAGAAAATCTTACCTCCCACAGATATGTAGTTGGAAAGAGGAGGAATATTTTAATTAGCAAAGAATATTTTAGTATTATTATGAAAATAGTTATGATCTTACAGACTCTACCCCCCATGGGTCTTTGGGACTTTCAGGGAAAGTGGAAAACACTTGTGGAAAACACTTTGAGCATCACAGCTCTGAGGATTTACCTTCTATGTACTATGTGTGCAACTTGGTTAAATAATCATACCATCAGGCTCATTGGAATGCCTGGAGGTGACTAGGGAAATCAAGGTTTTCAGGATGACCCTCCTGGAGTGTTTGCACCAGGCATCCACAACCCGGACCTGAACTTTACAGATTCAGAAATTCAGTTTTTTCTGATCAACCAAGGGTCATCAGCTCCGGGGAACTGACTTTTGTTAACCAAATTCAAATGACACTGAGTAATAAATCATAATGGCAATGTATTCACTTACAGGGAGGCTAGGCTATTTTCCATGGGCTGGAATATGAATGTTCACTGCTTAGGTCACCCACTAGTATGGTACTGAAGAAATGGAAAGAAGTCATGAGAAGGTTGGGGGATGAGCCTGGGTTGGTTTGTGGGATGCTTCTTCTAGGTTTTGTGAAAGATTGAAAACCTATTCCCTGTCCTCCATAGAGGACACTTTTGTAATGACCCAATACTTATGTCCTCTGTCTGTCTCTACCTGCCCCCCTCTCTCCACTACTATATAAACACTTGCACTCTCACTCTTTCCTGCCAACATTCCTTAGAATTCACCAGACCTCACATCATTACAGTACTTCATTTTGACAGACATGTGGCAATTTCCAAGATTACACTTTATTCTACATTAAATGCATTGTAAATTCATACCTCCCATTTTAGGAAGGCACCCTAACCTCCCAATAAGATTTGAGTTTCACCCTAAGGTCACCAGCAACCTGTTCACAGAATGAGTTACAGCAGCTGGTTCATCTCGTTCACTGGATGCTGATTTTCTTCAGTTTCAGTATTTAGAGGGCAATATTTTCTTATCTAATTACAAAATTCTGCTGGTTGTGCAGTTGCATCAGACTTGATCCCTATCCTCCAGATATCCAGATCCTCCAGATCTCCATCCAATGTGACTATATTTGGGCTATTGTGCTATTTCCTGTGTCTTCCCAAAGGGGTGGTTAACAAAGAAATAGAGAATAATAGAATGTTTTCCCACTTAATTGTATTTTTATCAGAAATGCATTTATTAAAACAGCTTTAAATTATAGATTATTATTTTTTAAAGGATATTACTTGATTTAAAGCAAGATTTAAAGAAAAGTAGATGATTAGGGACTTCACTCACATATTTCTGCCTGCTTTCAATTACTGCTTAATCTAACCCAGAATTTCTCCCAGCCTTGAATACATACCATACCCTAAGGCTCCTAACTCAGGGACAGAACCTCCCCAGGGCTTGGGCCGCCTCAAGTATACTTTAGGCCCTTCAGGTAGCTTTTTGTTAAAACTCTTTGCATGCATCTTCTCTGTTTAATCTCTGATCCTCTATAGTAGGAGAGATCTTCAGTTACCTGCTTACAATTTTTAGCAGGAAAAAAAAACAACCTTATTTACTAAGTTTATTTACTCCCTTATTTCCTCTCTCATATTGTGGTACAACAAAAGGACACCATTTCTTTTTAAGTTTCACATTTTGTTTTTTTACTAACTTACTCCAAGTTTCTCCTTCCCATCCAATACCTACAAATATAGGACAAGACTGTTCTGGATACACAATGCTTTGTTTAAAGGCACCATGCCCCTTTACAAAGAGCCAAAATATTAAAAGCACACTTAGGCAGGGCACATATATATACATATACATATACATATACATATACATATACATATACATATACATATACATATACATATACATATACATTTACATTTACATATACATTTACATATACATATACACATATATGTTCTAAAATAAGGATGCAATGGGAGTTGAATGGTGCATGTATGAATCTAACCCTGATGCTTCTGTGTGCGTGATTCAGCACTGAGAGGGCTTGGGTGCATTGAGGATGACAAGCCCCTGGTTACACATTGCCTTATGTGATTCAACTCTTAATGGACTTGACCCTTTGGTATGATACTGTAAATAGATGATGGTTCCTTGTTCTTCCTCCCACCTTGTCACAGTATTGGGGAGAGAGGAGAGAATGATGTCAGTTTAAAAGTAGAGAGAATTTCATGCTCATGCTCCTTCTTCACCTCTGCCACGTGACAAGTAACATTCTGTCACTAAACTTTCCTTCCAAGAGTGAGAAGGTAGGCAGCATTCTTTCTCCTTGCTCCAAAGCTACTCTTGTGTCAGCTAGAGTCAGGGGGATTGATCTAGTCAAGTTTGTACCTGGGACTGAGAGGTCTTTACTGATGCTTTGGGTATCCTTTTGTGAGTAGGTGACCAAACATTATTTTCAAGATGGATAGGTCCAGGCCCTGTTACCTTGTGAGTTGAAGAGGTCCTAGGTCCATTGGAGGGAGTTGACTAGTAATAAGGAAAGTTTTGTCCTCAAGGAAAATTACCACTGGCAGAAGACATGGACTGGTATTTGTTTGGACAAATTATAAGCTTTAATTTTCAACCTTGCAGGAGAGCATAATAATTGTAAGTTACCAAATACTGTCTTAAATATGTCAAAGGGAATTTAAAATTTTGGTGTGTAGGAAATTAATACCTGTCCCATACCTGACTTATTTTATACATTGAGAACCTTTCTACTCCCCATTTAGCTAAGATACTAGCCAAAACCTAAGCTTGAACTTTAGGGTTCTGAGGTACAAGACATAACAAGCCAAAGAGTTTGAGAAAAGTAGTCTATACTTTCCTTCATGGGTAGCAGTCTCCCTCAGAACTGTTATTGGTTCTGTCACTCAGAACTCAGGTGGTTAACATTACAGAGAAGAGCCCCCAAAGAAGAAAAAGTGGGTTCAATGCCCCAGCTCCTTGGATCCAATAGTGGTAATTATTGTTAGAAAGACAAAATGAATTCTTCACTGTCTAACCCAAAATTCACATGCAAGGTGCTTTGAGACCCCCCAGAGAATAACAATGAAAAAAAAACAGACAAACCAGCATTGTGTGTGTGTGTGTGTTTTAATATCCAGGAAGAGTCTCCTAATTCCTGACAGGTGGCTTCCACCCATACTGATTCTGAATTCCAGGACAGTATTTGTTGGTGTGAATATTTGGATGCTGGAGTTCAGGGCCTCTCTCCTATCCTGGGGCTTTAAGACTTTAATCCCTCCCTTGTCAAGTGGCAGGATAAACTTACCCAGCTGTCACCACAGGTCAGCTCTACTGGGACCCTAGGACGTGAGGACTTGACTTAACAAAGGAGAAGGTTGAAGTGAAGTAGTGTGGGTGTGTTGGGAGAGGAGAGGGGGAGGGATTGTAGAAAGTACATGTCTTTTGGAGGCTGGATCCCAAAAGACTCACTGGGTCTAAGTATTGCAGTGAAATCCAAGTTATTTAAAGTTAGCCATCTGTCTGTCCGCTGGCACAGGGGCTCCAACATTTGCTGAGTCATTTGATATACAGGTCCCAGGAAGATCAAAGCTGTACCTGCCTTTACCTCCTGCCGTCTAATCCAATACACCCACAGCATAAGGCACCATATTGCCAACTGAGCCTGGAAAGTTCACACAGACACTCCACTTCTTCAAAGGTCCTATCTAACCATAATAGCAGTGTGACAAGAAGAGTATGACATATTTCCTTTCTACTTTGAGAAGGCAGAAAGATTGGAGGGTCAGGATATCTCTGAAGCACTTGCCTTGTGTCTTGAAAAATAACTGGGCACATTCTGTCCTTTCTGGAGGGAGGGTGAGAAAAGAGATAATGCGACAGAAGTGATTTGCTCAGCCCAGAAATTTGATCTAAATGATTTCATGTCATGGAGATATGAAGATAAGACAGAGAAAATGTATTAGTAATGTTTGAGTTAATAACCAGTTGAATTGGGGGATCTGAACAGAGTTCAATAGGAAGAGGAGAGTGAAAAGAATTGCCCTTAGGAAATTCTAAAGCTTCTTAATATCCCCAAGCTTCCCATGAAAACCAAAGCCCATCTTGTTAATATCAACATTTTACCAGCATTGCAATATGGCAGCAAGACATGGAACATTATTACAGTCTTAAAAGAAGGAGGATGGGTATCAAAGAGAAGGCAATGAGCAGGTGCATGGTGGGTGAGCACAGGCTGTAACCAACAAGGAACTCTGAAGAACAGGAAGAAAAGATATCAAGGCAGGGCAGCTAGGTGGTACAGTGAATAGAGCACTGACCCTGGAGACAGGAAGACCTGAGTTCAAATCCAGCCTCAGACACTTGACACACTTACTAGCTGTGTGACCTTGGGCAAGTCACTTAACCCCAATTGCCTTGCCTTCCCCCTCCAAAAACAGAGAGAGAGAGAGAGAGAGAGAGAGAGAGAGAGAGAGATAAGAAAGGAAGAAAGAAAGAAAGAAAGAAAGAAAGAAAGAAAGAAAGAAAGAAAGAAAGAAAGAAAGAAAGAAAGAAAGAAAGAAATCAAGGAATTACATGATATATCAGAAGAGAATTTGAGCTGGTCATATGCTGAAGGACAATAGATGGAGGGCCGCAAGGTTCCACTGGTAGTCCCTTGAAATAAGGCCCAATGAATACTTGTTGGGTATATTATGGAGAAAACTGACCCTGCATCTAGATGAGGTGGGTCCAGCTGGCCTCTGAGCTTCTCTGTGACTATGAGTGCCTGTGTTTCTGAGTCTGACTCTTGGCAAACTGAGAGGAGTTATGGAAGGGAGAAAGGCCAGGTGGGGAACTGTGTGGAAGATGTACTTCTGCTCCAAATAGAAATAGCCTTGGCAGTCAGAAAAGGCTGAAACCGTGGAAGGTAAATGGATTCATGTTTACGGCTTGGATGACTGCCAATGGTGTCAGGTTCAGCATTTCTAGTTGTTGCTGTTTTTGCTCCCTGAGAGCATACCTACCTGTGTTGAGCAGAGCCCACCCACCGGCTGAGTAGCTGCAGGGGACTGAGGAAGAGGGAGGGGGATTCCCACCCATCCACCTGCTGCTCTGCTGGACATTTAGTGGTAACACACTTGCCCTACCCCCTTGAAGCTGATGTGGGAGGACCTTATGGCCCATAGCATCAGCCAATGAATGCAAGAGGTAGCTCTGAGGATGGGGGAAGCTATGGTCAGGAAGAGTGTGCCCAAGCTGAATCAATCGCAGGTGAAGCATTGCACAAGCTTTGGGAATAAAAGGGAGAAAGGAGCAGGCACTGAGAGTATTGGGGGGAAAGTGTCAGAATTAAAAACACAGGGTTATCCCATAGGGGATTGGCAATAGCAACTTTTGTGTTCAGGACCTGCTCAGAGGGAATAGAATTCCAAGGCTATGAAACAAATAATATGAATCGAAGGTATCACATGATCTTAAAAAACCATCTGGTCTAACATCCTCATTTTTATAGATGATGATACTGAGGTCCAGAGGGACTAAGAGCTTGTCTGAGATCACATATGAAGTGGCAGGGTCAGGGTTTGAGCCCAGGTCTTCTGAAGCCCAAACTTGTACTCTTCCCAATGAACCATTTGGCAGGTGACGGAGGAGAGGTCAAGTTCAGATGCCTCCATCCTGGACCATCAGGGCTTCACCTCCAAGAGCAGGTTCTTGTCTTCTTACTTATCCAACCCCATCCCAAGAATGGAGACATGGTCTAGCCTAGACATCCTATGTAGAATCTGAGGAGTCTCGGAGAAGTGTGGGGCTAAGAGTGGAAAGGAAAGTTAAGAATCGATGGTTGCAGTATCTTGGTCCCAGAACACAGAAGGTGAAATATACATCCCTTGTCTTAGTAGAGAAGCAGGAGCTTTAGATGTGGAATGTTATATACACTGCTAAACATGGTGGCTTTGTCTGTCAGTTTTGCTTAATTTTTAAATGTTAAGTTTTTTTTTTAAAGGTCAACAATGAAGAATCAAAATTTATAGAAAGAATGCTCAGCTCTGTACCCCCAAACTTAGAGTTGGTCCCACTGATTACTGCCTATTATGGGACTTATAGGGACATCTGGGTTATCACAGTCCAAGCCTTGTTCCTAGAATAATCTTCCATCCTTTATCTTGCTACTTTATTACCTCTGGAGTCTAGCCTGGGTATGTTGGATCAGCCAACTAAAATGGGAGAATAAAAAGACATTCCCACCATTTTTGAGAGATCTGGCTTTGGAGGGGCAGGTTGGGGGAAGAGAAGGAGAGAATAAGACAACCCTCTCCTTAAAACACATTGAATACATAATTAAAATAGACAAACAAATGCAAAACCAATTATGTAAGAATGCAGAAAGCTAAAAGTCTCACCTAACTGAAGTCCTCCAAAACATAACTTTAAAGTAAATAATAGATACGTGAATAAAAATGAATGAATACACATAAAATCAGATTAAAATTGGCTAGTGGGGAAAGGCTTGAAAGACTTAATCATATCTTTAGGCCAAATGAATGTATATTGCATAAGTGACTTGTGAGGTCCTTTTATAATAGGACAGGAAGCTCATGAACTTGAATTGCAGCAGAAATTAGATATCAGCAAGACTTCATGACCCAGGAAAGTTGTCACTCCTCCTTCTATGGAAATTTCTAAAGAAAAAAGAAGAAAGGAACCAGTGAAAATCCAATAGGGTTTAAATAAAGTGTTCCTATAGGAAAAGAGAAGCAGATGGCCTGTGAAACCATAAGCTATGGTTTCAAATTCTACTACTCAGATAACCTTGAGCCATCACTGAAGACCCCTAGACCTCAGTTTCCTCATCTATAAAATAAGACTGTTGAACTAGATGGTCTCTGAGGAACCTTCTTGATCTGTGATATTGTAATTTTAAGGAAATTAATATGCCTGAGCTGTTCTCTATCTTCCATTTTGAAAATTTCCCCTCCTCTATGTACATATAGAATCGCAAAATCCTAAGTGTTCTGGGGAATGGTTAGGGACCTCTGAAGTAAATACCTTTATGTCTAATGGATAATTGGCTATCTATCTGTATCTGTATGTATACATATATATTGTGTAGTATATGTGCATAAATATATATATATGTGTGTATGGCATATATGTGTCTATACATGCATATATTTGCATATGTGTGCATCTCTGTGTGTATACATATGTGCATGCACACATGCCCGTGTGTGGGTTACATTATATGTGTGTGCATGTGTGCAATGTACTTGTGTAGTGTGTGCATGTCTGCATGTGTGTATATGTATATACATGTGTATGTGCACGTATGCACCCACAGATTGTAGAGACAGAGGTCAAGATCAATATCCACATAAAATGAGATGCTCCCTGCTGGAGCTCATCTGACCACCTGAGAAGGTACCATGCTAAGCCATACTAGGCATTTGGTTGTTGCATTACTGTGTATTTTAATTTAGCTTTTTATACACATACAGAAAGAATCAGAATATATCAATAGTACTGTGAAGTTGATATTCTTTTCAGCAATGCAAACCATAACCCATCAACGCCTTCTGGCCTTATATAACTCTTGTCCTTATGCCCCAGTAAATTTGCTAAAGGGATATAACATGGCACAATAGGGCAAAACATGGGATATGGAGTCCAAAGATCCGGGTCTAAAACCCAGTTCTGCCACTTACTACTTTTACCTTACTACATACCCAGGCTAGGTTAAGCTCTCTGGGCCTCGGTTTTCTGTTCTGTAAAACAGAAGCTTCCCAAGGCCTCTCCCAGTTCTAAGCTTATGATGCAAAGGGGTCCATTCAACATTCTGAGGACCTTTCTCTAGCTCTCTGGACATTATGCACCATATAGAGAAAAGCATTTAAAAATCACTAAACCTTCATCTTGCTATGGAAGTAACTCTGAGTTCTCAAATTCCAGGGAAATACAAGCTCTGACAGGTCCTACTAAGCTGAAGACGCTTCAAGTACAGGCCCAGACTGTACATCTGCTATTGTGGAACAGCTAGGTCAAGTTCAGAGGGGTTCATTACCAGGTTAGCTACAGGGTGAGGAATTTCTCATCTACAGAGACTCATGAAAGACCCTCTCCTGAGGCACAGAAGGGTCATGGTCTGTTCCAACACAGAAAAAAGCTCAAATCAGTGAAAGCACAGATCTACTGAAGCATACAGGAATATAGAATTTAAAACTGGAAGGCACCTTACAGATTATCTAAACTCTCTCATTTTAAAGATAAGGAAACAGAGGTAAAGCATTCTCTGGGACTCTGTATTCATTTCTCTACCATATATTTTGGAGAGAGATTCACAAGAAGGAATGCATCATCATCATCATCATCACCATCACCATCATTATGACAATAACAATGATAGTTGCTAGTATGGATATGGCACATTAAGGTTTGCAAAGTGCTTCACAGATATTATCTCATTTGGCCCACACAACTGTGTTGCTGTGAGATAAGTGCTTTTATTATTCTCATTCTATATATTAGGAAACTGGGACTGAGAGAGATGAAGTCATTTGCCCAGGGTCACACAACTAGTGAGAATCTGAGGCAGGATTTAAACTCAGACCTTCCTGACCCCCAAGTCCAGGTCTTGATTGATCATGCATCTACCCACAAAATATGGGGTCACATAAAGATCATTTTAAGGAATTGTGCTTATTCAGTCTGAAGAAAACAAGACTTGGGAGGGGGGAGAAAATATGTCCCATGGTATTTAAATCTAGGCTTGTTATGTTTAAAAGGCTTGCTTAGGTCGGTCCACCAATCTAGGCATGAATGGAAGAACTGTTTCAGTGGAGTCAGGAGAGGTTAAAGGGCTAGCAGTGCTAGAGTCTCATTCTCATCAGAACTGAGTTAAAGAGGGGATAACATATACACATACATATGTATGTGTGTATATACACATGTATATGTATGTACATATGTTTGTGTATATAAAAGTCTTCTTAACTTACAAAGAAATAGGAGGACAAGGGGATACAGTAAGAGAGGAACCCTTAGAAGTGGTATAGAGAGCAAGAAATAGGAGGGTAAGGGGAGAGAATAAAGAAGAGACTCTTAGAAGGATGGATGGATTAAGGAATAGGAAGATAAGGAGAGAAGATAAGGAAGGGATTCTTAGAAGGGGTGCAGATTAGGGAGGCAGTGGTTAGAAGTAAATTAGGTGTTTGAGGAGGCAAAGGAGACCGAGAGAGAGAGAGAGAGAGAGAGAGAGAGAGAGAGAGAGAGAGAATAGAATGGAGGGAAATGTGCAACTAGTAATTATAATTTTGGATTTGAATGGGATGGACTCACCTATAAAATGGAAATGGATAGCTGGATAAATTACAAACCAGAATCCAGTAATATGTTGTTTACAAGAAACAGTTTAAAATGAGAGGTATACATAGAATAAAAATAAAGGGCTAGAGTAAAGCAAGGGTAGCAATCATATCTCAGAGAAAATTAAAGTTAAAATGGATTTAATTATAAGAGATAAATGAATAAACTATATTATGAAAAAAGTACCATAGATGTAATATCAATATTAAACCTATATACACCAAATGCTATAGCATTCAAATTTTTAAAGGAAAAGCTAAATGAATTACAGGTAGAAATAGATAGCAAAACTATAATAGTGGGGGACTTCAATCTCCCTTTCTCAGATCTAGATAAATATAACCTAAAATAAATAAAAAGAAGTCAAGAAAATGAATATAATCTTAGATAGGGTAGATATGATAGATATCTGGAAAGAATTCAATAAAGGAATTGAGTGGTACAAGGCACCTTTACAAAAATTGACTATATATTAGGGCATTAAAACTTCATATTTAAATGCAGAAAAACAGAAATATTAAATGAATCTTTTTGAGATCATAATGCAATAAAATTATATTTTACAAGGGATTATCAAAACAGATTAAAAATCAATTAGAGACTTAATAATCTAATCTTAAAGAATGAGTAGGTTAAAGAACATAATTTTATTAATGAGACAAAAGACCAAAATCTATGGGGTGCAACAAAAGCAGTAATCAGAAGAAATTTATATTTCTAAATATCAATAAAATACAGAAAAAGTAGACATATGAATTTGGGTATGCAATTTTAAAAACACTAGAAAAAGAACAAACTTAAAAATCCCAAATTAAACACCAAATCAGAAAACCTAAAAATTAAAAGTGAGATTAATTAAATTGAATATTAAAAAAACATTGAATTAATAAATAAAGGTAGGAGTTGGTTTTATTTTTTTAAAAATAAACTAGATAAACCATTGGTTAATTATTTTTCTAAAAGAGAGAAGAAAACCAAATCACTAGTATCAAAAATGAAAAAGATGAATATACCACTAATCAACATGAAATCAGAGCAATTATTAGGAATTATTTTGCCCAGTTATATGCCAACAAATGTTAAAATTTAAGTAAAATGGAAGAATCTGTATGAAAATATAAACTTCCTAGATTAACAGAAAAGGAAATAAAATATCTAATAAACAAATTTTAGAAAAGAAAATTGAACAGGCCATGATGAGCTTCCTAAGAAAAAAAGCATCAGGATGAGATGGATTTACAAGTGAATTCTATCAAACCTTTAAAGATCAACTAATTCCAATATTAAATAAATTATTTGAAATAGCAGGCAAAGAAAGAGTTCTACCAAACTCTTTTTGTGAAACAAATATGATGCTAATACCTGAAACCGAAAGAGTAAAAACAAAGAAAAAAATATAGACCAATTTTATTCATGAATATGGAGGTAAAAATCCTGAATAAAATACTAGCTAGGAGACTACAGCAATACCTCATAACATTGTGACCAAGTGGGGTTTGTGAATGCAGGAATGGTTAAGGAAACATATTAACACTATTGATTATATCAATAACAAAAGTATCAAAAATAATATGATTATTGTATTTTAGGCAGATGTTTTGGATTTTTCCTTAAAATAATAAAAAGCATCTACCTAAAACCATCAGCAAGCATCATTTGTAATGAGGATAAGCTAGACTTCCCAGTAAGATTGAAAATGAAACAAGAATGCCTGTTTTCATAAATATTATTCAATATTTTACTAGAAATATTATAAATAGCTATAAGAGAAGAAAAATAAATTGGAGGAATCAGAATGGGCAATGAGACAATAAAACTATCTCCTTTTGCAGATGATATGATGACATACTTAGAAAACACTAGAGATTCAACTAAAAAGTTAGTTGAGACAATAATTTTAGCAAAGTAGCAGGATATAAAATAAACCCGTATATATCATCAGCATTTCTTTGTATCACCAACAAAACCCTGCAAGAGGAGATAGTAAGAGATATCCCATTTAAAATAACTGTAGACAGTATAAAATACCTGAGAGTAATCTGCCAAGACAAACCCAGGAATTACATGAACATAATTATAAAACACTTTTTATACAAATAAAGTCAGATTTAAATAATTGGAGAAATATCCATTGTTTATGGATGGGTGGAACCAATATAACAAAAAATGACAATTCTACCCAAACTAATCTGTTTATTCAATGCCATCCCAATCAAATTACCAAAAATTTATATTATTTAGCTAGAAAAAAAATTCATTTGGAAAAACAAAAGGTCAAGAACATCAAAGGAATTAATTGGGGGGTGGGGGAATGTAAAAGAAGAATATTTAGAAGTACCAGATCTTAAGCTTAAGGTAGTAATTATCAAAACTATCTGACACTGACTAAGAAATAGAAAAGTGGATTGGTAGAACAGAGAAGACATACAAAACACATTTATAAAGTACTACTGTAACCTTATGTTTGACAAATGTAAAGATCTAAGATTTGGGGATAAGAATTTACTATTTGATTAAAAAAAAAAACATTGGGGAAAAACTGGAAAGCAGTTTGGCAGAAATTAGGATAAGGTCAAAATGGATATATGACCTAGATATAAAGGGAAGTGTCATAAGAAAATTAGAAAAATATGGAATATATTACCTATCAGACTTATGGATAGGAGAAGGACTTATGAATTATCAGGAGACAGAACATTATGAATTATAAAATGGATAATTTTGGTTACAGTAAATCAAAAAGGTTTTGTACAAATAAAACCAATATGTACAAGACTATAAGGAAAGCCAAAAACAGGGTGGGGGTATTTTATAGACAGTGTCTCAGATAAAAGCCTCAAATATATAGATATATCAGATATGTATATATATATATATATATATATATATATATATATATATATATATATATCAGATAAAAGTCTAAAATATATGGAGGACTTTGTCAAATTTATAAGAATATGAGACATTCCCCAATTGATAAATGGTCAAAGGATATGAACATGCAGTTTTTCTATAAAGAAATCAAAATTGTATATAGTCACGTGAAAAATGCTCTAAAGGATTACTGATTATAGAAATGTAAATTAAAACAACTTTGAGATACCTCACACTTATCAGATTGGCTAAAATGATAGAAAGGGAAAAGGACAAATGTTGGAGGGGATGTGGAAAAATTGGTATACTACTACACTGTTGGTGGAACTGTGAACTGATCCAACCATTTTTGAGAGCAATCTGGGATTATGGCCAAAGAGTTGTAAAATTATGTATATGCTTTGACCTAGTAATATCAACATTAGGTCTGTTTCCCAAGGTGATCAAGAAAAAGGAAAAGAACCTATATGTTCTAAAATATTTAAAGCAGCTCTTTTTGTAGTGACAAAGAACTGGAAATTGAGGAAATGTCCATCAACTGGGGAATGGTGAAACAAATTGTGGTATATGATTATGATGGAATACTATTATGTATAAAAAAATGATAAGCAGGTTGATTTAAAAAAAAAAACATGGACTTGCATGAAATAATAAAGAGGGAAATGAGCAGAACAAAGAAAATGTTGCATTCAGTAACAGCAAAATCATTTGAATAACTAAATTATTCTTATAAACAGTCAGATCAATGACAAAGGACCTATGAAGGAATATGCTATCTACCTCCAAAGAAAGAATTGATAAATAGAAGCATGCATAGTATGGTGTGTGTATACACATACATATATATCATGTGTATAAATAAATACACATATCATATATGTATACATGTATACATATATGATATGTGTGTTTGTGTTTGGTAAATGGTGGCCCTGGTAGTGTACTTTTAAAAAAAATTTTAAATTAAATTTAAATTAATTTTAAAATTTTTAAATTAATTTTTAAAAATTATATTTTAAATCAATTTTAATGTTGAAAAATTAAAATTTTTAAAACTTTTAATTATAAAAAAGATTCTTTGCCTCCCATCCACACAATTTCCTAGATAACAGGTACCTCTCACAGTGACTCTAGAGCAAAAGAAAGACTTGGGAGCCCCAATCTCTGAGTTCTTCTGGGAAATGTTAATTATAGTTCCATCAGCAATATGGAGGCCATGACCATCATACTTTACTTTCTTCCAAATGGTAGTAGGAGGGAACACAGAGGGAAAACAACAGGGAGTAGATAAAAGGAAGCAGAGGAGATGGGGTTGCAACTTGAGCTCTTTATGGGAGAGGTGCAGTATAAATATCACATCACAGATTTAGATCTGGAAGGGACCTTAGAGATCATCTGGTCCAACCCCCTCATTTTACAGAAAAGGAAACTGATGCCATCCAAATCCATTTACTTTTATTTTTAGCTCACTACTATCCTCCTGCATGGCTATCCTTTGGACACCTGTCCCACATTTTTAACACTTAAATGCATGGCTTGGAAAATCAGCCAACCAACGGATATGTATTAGGCAGCTGCTAAACTGAGTTGGTTCAGACAGGAAGAAATGCATAAATTGTACCTGTCCAGTAGGTCATAGAGGCAGTAAATTGCTGAGTTCAAATCTGAATCAGGTTTTCTGTCTATAAATCCAAACCCTGCTAGGTATCATTACTGAGTCAGAATTCTTCTCTTAAAATTCCTTCTTCAGTTTCGTACTTTCAACCGTGATCTGTCCTTAGGAAAAGAAAGTATGTAGGATGGGAAGATGGGGAAAGAGGGAGATTTTCAGTTGGGTAGTTTGTTGGGTCCTTTCAACCTCCTGGTTTTCAAATTCTTTCTTCCAAAAGTCAAATGAACTGACCAGATCCAATTCTATCTAAACAGGAAATTCCCCATCCCTGACCTCTGACCCCTTCCTCCTGGCTACCACCACACTCTACTTGCTCTTTGACCTGTCCCTAATGTAAATATTTAATCTCACCTTTTTATGACCTGCATATTATCTAGATATTATATCCTCTGCTTATTCACTGCATCAATTGAAATCCCCCCAAGAGGGGGGGTATTGTTTGGAGATAGTTCAGTCAGCAGTTTTCTTGATTTTTCCACAGAACTAATCACTATTTTTTTTTTTTAACGAATTGAGGACTATGTGTGTGGAGTATTACATGTACTGTCAGTTAGACAAAGCTATGCACTGATTGGTTTTACTGACTTTCTTTTCCTCTTCTTTCTTTTACATTTCTTGTTACAAACATTGGTTTGCTGAGTAGAAATGCAAAGAAGGGTATACTCAGAAATTAAGGCAATATAAAAAGGCATTTTGAGAAAAATCAAAATAATTTTGAAAAAGTGCATTGATCCAATGGTCTTAGGGGTTTGGACCTCAATGATCAATATTTTCTCAGGGGACAAAGTAGAAGAATGTAATGAGTACACACCAATGGCTTTGGAGTTAGAAGAACTGAGATTATGTACCTTCGTGGTCTGCTCTTAACCACCAGTGTTGTGCTGGAAAGATCTGTTTCTTTTTCTATACTGCATTTTCTTCACTTATAAAAAGAAAGACTTTGAATAAAAGATATCTAAGTTACCTTTCAACTTTAAATTATGTGATCCAGATTGCCCCCAAGCAAGACTAAGCAGTGTCTTTGGGGGCCACTAACAGTCAGAAGAAGAAGAAAGGAAACTGAGGAATAAGAAGAGGAAAGAAAAGAAGACAGGCAAAAATAGGAATTGGGGGAGAAATGTATTGGGTTGAAACCCACTAGCAGTAACCACAGGCATCATTCATCCTCTGACATCCAGGTCAACATCTTTTTTCCCATTCTGTCCTCCATCTCCCATTGTATCCTTCTAGATCACAGGAACAAAGAATTGAGGGCTTAAAGATCATTCAGTCTATTATTCTTTATTTTACAGATGAAGAAACTGAGGCTTAGAGAGGAAAGTAATTTACTTAAATTCTTGTAGGGATTAAGTAGCAATTTCTTGACTCCCAGTCATAAGGAATCCTTTCTGTCTTGTTCAGCTCTTGCAATCACAGACTTCTTAGACCACAAAGCCCCGAAGAGCAAGGGGACCACTCCTAGTGCCAGGCTCCATTTACTGGGGAGGAGTGAAGGAAGAGTTCAGATCTGTGAGTCCATCAGTGTGGACACCATGTGGAAATTCCTTCCTTTGATCCAGATGGACAACTCATCTGTAATTTAGACTTAGAGGGTTTTCCACCAGCACAAGAGGTTAAGTGACTTTCCCATGGTCACACAGCTAGTATGTGTCAGAGGTCTTCCTGACTCTTCTATTCTTTAAAGAATAGGTAGGAAGAACAATCTTGTATCAAGCATAAACAAATAAATCAATAATTAATGATTCTTAATAAATAATTTGTGGTAAGGAGGAGAATGTCCCTTCCATATTTACTTCCCTTCCCTTAGAATACATCACCTGAGGTTTTTATCCCATAGTGGAATTCCCAGAATGTCAGGTTATGCTGGCATTTGAGAGTGGTACTGTTCCAGACTGATTTCATATTATTTCCCCTCGCACACTCTCCAAACAGAGCTATTTGCTGTTCTCTATATGTGACATCTCATCTCCCACCACCATCTCTTTGCACAGGGTGTCTCCATGCATGGACTGCTCTCCTTCCTCACCCCATGCCTCTTGGAACTTCTAGATCCTTTCAAAGCTCAGCTCCATTGCTACCTCCTGCTTCTCCTATCCCCTGCCTCACTTAAGTCCAATTCATGAGCAAGTCAAGACATCATCCTTGTGTTATCATTGGTCCTCTTCAAGAACGAAGGATAAACAAAAGCAATAGTTTACTAGGACTCTCTTCCTATGACATGAAATTACTATGTATATGCTTCGTACTATTTGTCTACACATTGTATCCCTCAGAGAAAGAAAAGCCCTTGAGAGTTGGGACTGCCTAGGCTTTTTTTTTTCTTTTTAAACTTTGTATCTCCAATGACTTTTGTTCAGTCATTTCAGTCATGTCTGACTCTCCAGGACCCCATTTCAGATTTTCTTGACAGATACCGGAGTGGTTTGTTATTTTTTCTCCAGCTCATTTTAAAGATGAGGAAACTAAGGCAAACAGAGTTCACTGACTTACCCAGGGCCACACAGCTAGTAAGTGTCTGAGGTCACATTTGAACTCAGGAAGATGAATCTTCCTGACTCCAGGCCCAGCCCTTCATCTACTGCACAATCTAGTGAGCCTTTTATGTTTAGTAGCTGCTTTAAAAATTCTTCTTGAATTGGATTGAATCGAATAAGAAAAAATACTGGATTGAGATGCAAGATGACCCAAGTTTGAGTCAGATACTAGCCATTTGACCATGGAGCAGATGTTTAAGTCCCCTGATCCTGTTTTCTCATCTGTAAAATAGGAAAGACAATTTTTTTATTTCCTATCTAACAACGTGAGCAATCATATCAAAGAAGAGAAATTGTACTTAATTAAAGGAGAAAATGGGAGGAAGCATCAAGTGGCATAGAAAGCCTAGTAGCTTAGTATCACTAGGAAAGGCCTAGCTCCATAGAGGTAGCTTGGTAGTCTTCACTCAGCAGACACTGAAAAGCCCCATGTCAGAGATATCTGGCCCATCACAAGAAGGGAAATCAGATAAAGGATGATTGATAGGATGCACTCCAAGGTCCTTATCATTAAATGTCAAATTAACTAAGGATCCCTCCATGCATTCATGCTGCTCTGTTCCCCTGAAGATGATTGTCTGCTCTCCACCTACCCCAAACAAATTCTGAGTCTGAAAAGGAAAGGGTGGGGGGGAGTCAAATCTGGGAACATGCTAAGGATGATTACACAACAGGGCATGCCCCTATCATCTTCTGTCTCCAGGGAGCCCAGAACAAGAGCAAAGCCATTTGCATTGTAGCAGAAGGAAATGAAGTTAAACATCAGAAGGAATTCCTGACTGTGAGGGCAGAGAGGGACTAGAACAGTGCCAGAGGGAAGCTGTCTAATCTGCTTCTCTGGTGGTCTTGAAGAGCCAGGAGAAAATCTCATTTATCGGAGGGTAGCTGAGGTTCAGACGTGCCTGAAGGAAAAGGTACAATGAGATGCTCTCTGGAGAATCCCAGCAGCCTAAAGAGCTAAAGATCTGATTTTCAGTTCTCAGTACTTGGATGTTCAGTGCCTTTTCAGAAGCCTAATGATGCAAGGGTCAAGTACAAACAAGCAATACCAATCAAAGAAATTGATCAAAACTCCCTCCTGCCAGCTGTCACTGTCACAGTCACCAGTTATTTTGGTGATACAAGCAAGCACCCATCAGAATCCAGAAGCCAAGTCAATTGAGACTTTTAGGTGTAGTTTTTTGTCTATTCCCCTGCTTCTAGGAATAAATAGTACTTTCCTTTGTGCAGATAGATGAGTTTTCCTTCAGAGATTCCTCAAGAAAGGAGATTCCCATAGCCTCTTCACCTGAGTGACTAAGTCTTTTCTACCAAGAAATTCTTCCTTGTGCCATCATCATCATCATCATCATTATCATCGATAACATTTATATAATGCCTACTATGTGCTACTAGGCATTGAGCTAAGCACAATTATTATGTCATTTGACCCTCACAATGGCCCTGAAAGGTAGGTATTATTATCCCCATTTTACAGATAAGGGAATTGAAGCAAATGGAGACTTAGTGACTTGTCCAGGGTCACACAGCTAATAAGTATCTGAGGCTAAATTTGAACTCAGGTCATTCTGATTTCAGATCTGGTGCTCTATCCACTGAACCACTTAGCTATTATCTGAGACCACTGAGCTTGGACAGTCCCCCTAACAAGACAGAGTTTATGGCTGTCCACATTTTGACTGGCTAAATGAATGGTCCTGTAAAGTCAATTAAGCAATAAACATATATGTATTGACCATTTGTTGTCTGAAAAAAAACTATGTAATGCATTACAACAAAACAGAAGATCATTTAAAAAAAAGTCTCTGTTCTCCTGGAGCCTATAACCTAATTAGGAATACAAGACATTTATATATGAAAAGAAAACTAAGGTAACTGTACTGTCTACCTAGAACAAGGAATGAGCAGGGCAAAAATAATTGATTACACTGCCATAGAATCACAGAAATTCAGATGAAATGTGAAGAAAATGGCAAACTTCTCCAGTATCTTTGCCAAGAAAATCCCAAAGAGGGTCAGGAAGAGTCAGACAGGACTGAAAAACAACATCACGTGGCAGGCATTTTGCTAAGTGCTAGAAATACAAATACAAACAGGAAGACAGTCCCTGCCCTCAAGGTGCTTACCTTTTAATTCGGGAAGACACTATATAAATGGGTACTGAAAAGAGGCAAAGAAGGTACTCTCAGGGCATGGTAGAGAAAGCCCAGAGTATCAAGAATCAGGAGTTCAGCCTAGAGAGGAATGAAGACATGACTAGCCAGGGTGTCCTCAGAATGAAGGTTCTGGAAGGGACCAGCAAAGTTATTCAGGCTTCACTCTTGAAGACATCATAGGGTGATGTTTTGACTTATGCAAGAATTGGATCGAAGTGAGGCAGAGTTGTGCCAAGTCATTGAAGTCCAATGGCAAGACAAAAGTCAAGAAGACTGACTATGTCCCAAGATGCCATGGACAACCTTGGCATCTTCCAGGTCTGATCAAGCTCTAAGTTCTCCTTAGCACTTGCTTCAGCCCCTTCCATGGTTGTTCGAACAAAATGGTTCTCATTTGCCCATTTTGAAAGGGGATGTTTTCACATGCTTGTGATAGACATCACCCTAACTCACTGATAGGTTTTAAGCCTATCAGTTCTGGTTTAGCTGGTCTGGTGAGATGGTTTTACTGGGGCATGACCTCAGAGTACGCTATAGCTTCTTGAAGCCACAGGTGAGAGTTGGATGACCCAATAGGAGCAGTGTGTATGGCATGTTCAGGGAGGACTAGTACCTCTGGTGTAAGGGTCTGCCAAGCCCTTTACAGGTCTGCTCATTCACATTTGGTACCCACACCTGAAGGATATTTAGGATTTGGATGAAAGGAAAGGAAATGGGTACTCCAGGTAAGAAATAACTTTAAAAGTCTGAGGCACGATTCAGGAACAGCAAGTAAGCCAGTCTGACTGTGATACAAAGTGCACATCAAAAATCACATTTCTACAGTGCTCCTAACAACCTTCTGAGATAAGGAGTGCAAATATTTGGTACCCATTTTACAGATTAAAAGTTTGAGGCTTTGAGAGGGAAGTCATAGGTAAAGTTACCAAAATCAAAACTAAAAAATTACAGGCTATATCATGCATACCAGCCCAATCTGCTATACAGCCCTAGTGGTACCAAATCAGTCTGGAAGGGCAGATTGGGGACCTTGGAAACCAGTCTAAAGAATCTGAAACTGATGGGGGAGAGGGGAAGGGAAGGGAATAAGTATTGTAAACATTTAAATAGTGTAGTGTACCTGCCACTGTGGCACTAAGCTTTTTACAAATATTGTCTCATCTGATCCTCACAATGCTGCAAGATAAATGCTATTATTGTTACCATTTTAGAGTTGAGGAAACTGAGAATAAGCTACTTACCTAGAGTCACATGGCTAGTAAATATCTGAGGACAAATTTGAACTCAGGTCTTCCTGACTCCAGGCCCAGCACTCTATCCACGGTTCGCAAAGGGAACTATTGATGTTGTTTGAGAAGAGAAATGAGCTAAAAGGATTGTTTCTGTTCTTTAAAAATAAATGATTTCAGAATTCTTGGGTTCTCCTCTCCAGTTACTGAGGGCCTTGACTACTGGAAGGGGAAACTGTCAGCCATCTATCAGGTCCTCACTGAGACCTTCTTCCCCACAAAGGAGGAACACAAACCGAACCTGCCCAGAGGCCTTGGGTATAAGTCGTAGCTACCTCTGGCTGACCTGGAAGAGGCTGGGGCGGCTATACCTCCCTCAAGAGGGGAAGGGCATGCCAGAGAGCATAAATCTTCTCCAGGGTGTGTCTGACTGGCTATGGGCTGACTAGCTCCACTCCAATCCCTCCAAGTGGGGCTTATGATGAGGTGGCAGGGTGGAGAAGGGAAGGAAGGGGGGAGATTGCTCAATCTCCCACCCCCATCAGAGCCTTGCACCTGCCAAAGCCGACTGTCTCCACCACTCCACGAAATGCTGGAGGATTCTGATCAAACTATGCAGAAACAGCACAAAGATGGCCAAAATTGGGGGTGGGGGTGGGGATGGGGGAGAGGAGGAGGGAGGAAAGAAAAGCTTGTTGGTGGAGTCAGGGAGTGGTGAAGAGGGAATATAATGCTTCTGAAAAACTGCCTTTCAATTTCTTACTTTTTCAAAGGTCTGAGTCTTTCAGTAAAAGGGGAGAAAACTTAGTGACTCCCAGTTATCTATAGGGATAATGAACCATTGTGTGAATTATCCAAGCCTCTTTGTTACAGCTGCATGGAACAAATATTTATTGAGCAATGAAAGTAGAAAGAACAATTCTGGATACTTGGAAGAATCCAAAAATGAACAAGATGTAGTCCCTGGTCTCAAGAAACCTCTAATCTACTAGGAGATTAAGATATCTACACAGATAGATATAAAGTGGAATGATGGGAACATTCTGGTTTGAGAATTCCCTGGGAGGACAAACACTTCTAGAAGAAGAAATCAAGGAAGGCCCCATGGAGGGGGTGAGATCTGAGATGGTCCCTAAAGAATAGTTAGCAATTGAATCATAGGACTGAGATCTTGAAAGGTGCCTGGAGAGATCTAGACAGATAGGGTTTTTTGTTCTACAGATGAAGTCAGAGAAATTGTAGCACGGTGATTCAAAGTCTCTGCAGTGCTCCTTGCTATACAACCCACTAGGGGCAGGGGAAGGCACTGTGGGAGAAAAGAGAGAGGCAAGAAATTGGGGCAAGGGAAAGGGATCATATACATCGGAATGAGGGGGAGGAAGAAGGAGGGGTAGAAAAGGAAAGGGGGAGAGAAGAGAGGAGAGATATACAAATACATACACAAATATATATACATATACATATATTAGATACACATATACATGTGTATATATTAACACACATCTATGCATATATATGTGTATATGTGCACCCATAATGAAATTATAGAGTTATTTGTTAGAATGTAAGATCCTTGAGATGAAGGATTCATTTATTTGTATTTGTATCCCTAACAACTAGCAACAAAGTTTCACACACATACACACATACACACATACATACATACATACACACACACACACAGTAGGTACTTAATAAATGCTTAAAGGAAGAAAGATGGAAGACAAAGTTCAATAGTATGTTGGAGGCAATGGTGGAAGGCCTTGATTGTCAGGGATTGTTGATTGTTAAATTTCATTTGGTTGGCAGGGGAAATTTTCCAGATAGCTGAATCCCTACTGTGATCATTTGACATTTCCTTGCTCGATCATCTACTCCTAGAGAGGAGGTGGGAGAAAGGACAAAAAAAAAAAAAGATGGGTGGGGTGGGGAGCACAAACTCATCCATTTTGCTCTTGGAAGAGATGTATTCTTCTGAACCTGGGGTGGGGAACCTTCCATCTCAAGGTCACATGTGGCCTTCTAGGTCCTCAAGGGCAGCCTTTTGACTGAGTTCAAGTTTTACAGAACAAATCCTCTTATTAAGGAGATTTATCTCTTTTAAGTCTGGATTCAGTCAAAGGACTATACTCGAGAACCTAGAAGGCCACATATGGCCTGAAGACTGCAGGTTCCCCACCCCTACTAATCCATTGACAATCCACAGAAAACAAAGCTAATCCTATTTGTTGGTGGTGGGCAGACCCATTCATTGTCATTTAGAGAGCCTCAAATTGTCTTTCTGCCAAAGTGCCTCTGAATCCCACCATTAGCATACCTCCCATAGGGTTAAAAGATTATGTCTCCAGAAGACCCCTGTCAAAATACAAATATGCTGATACAAAAATCTGGAAGGGGAACATGTACACAATTGGGGAATGGCTGAACAAGTTGTGCTCTGTAAATGTCATGGAACATTCCTGAGCCATAAGGAATGATGATTCTGAAGAGTGCGCAGAGACCCAGGGGAGGCCTTTCGTGAAGCCATGCAGAATGAAGGAAGAAAAGCCAAGAGCCAATATACAGGATGACTACAATGATGTGAACAAAGCCAACCCAGCTCCACTCCAACAGAACGATCAATGACAGCCCCAGACTAAGCACCTTCAAGAACACACCCTTCCTCTGTTCACAATTAGCCAACTAATCTTTTTTTCAGGGAATGTGCTTTGTAAAGAGTCGTTTTGATGGTAAAATACCTGTTATTTCCAACCTGTATCAACTAATATTTTAAATAACCAACACAAAACAGAATGACGGTGTGTATCCAAGCAAGTGGGGCTTAAGGGAGCCACTCTTTCTCTGTGTCTGTTTTAACCTCTGCCCCTCAAAAAAAAAAATTATAAAACAAACAAGGCCTTGAGGGAATGAAAAGAGGCAGGCTCAGGGGCCGCTAGGTGGCACAGTGAATAGAGCACCAGCCCTGGAGACAGGAGGACCTGAGTTCAAATAGAGTCTTAGACACATAACACTTACTAGCCATGTGACCTTTGGCAAGTCACTTAACTCCAATTGCCCTGCCCTACCCCCTCCAAAAAAGAAAAAAAAAAGAGAGACAGGCTCAGAAGGGGAAAGGAGAGCAAACAGCCTGAGATCTAGATTATAGGGGTGTATCTATCAATGAGCCTGAACTCAAGAGACACTTAGGTATGAGTTATTTCACTATTAGCTCTATGTATCATATGTATATGCATATTATATATGTATTATTAGCTATATGGTCTTAAGCAATTGATTTAATCTCACATCTTCAGTTTCCTCTTCTAAAACTGGAGATGATAATTCCTGCCATTTTCTCCAGTGGACTGAGATAAACAGAGTTAAGTGACTTCCCCAAGGTCATAAGGCTAGTAAGTTTCTGAAGCTGGCCCTTCTTGTGCTCTATCCACTGAGCAACCTAGCTGCCTCCTAAATATCTGTCATATTTTCCTCAAAGGCTTGTTTTGAGTAAACTAGAAGGGAATCATAATCACATCATATAGTTAGCATTTATATAATGCTTTAAGAACTGAAAACCACTTTACAAACATTATCTCATTTGATTCTCACAATAAAGCTTGGAGGGTAGGTGCTGTTATTCAATCCATTTTACAGATTAGGAAACTGAGAAGAGGGTAAATGATTTGTTACTCAGGGTCACACAGCTATTAAATATCCGAGGCTGGATTTGAACTCAGGTAGCTGAGTGGTACAATGGATAGAGTGCTGGGCCTGGAGTCGGGAAGGTAGAGGAGGAGATTCTCACAGGAGAGTCTAAATTTGAACTCAGGTTGTCTAATTCCAAATCTAAAACTCTTTCAACTATATTATGATGTTTGTCCAAAGCCTCCCCAACCCTGTTAAGAGCCTAAACCCACAGCTTTCTTTCCTCCTCCTCTGGAACCTGAAAGGGAGGTGTCAACTGCCAGCCAGTATTGCCAAGCAAGAGGAAAGTGCCAGGTGTGGCGTTTTCTGGATGCCAGGCAGCTTCCCAGCCAGAGTGACTGGGAGATAGGCCCAGGTAGAAGTAGCCAGATAGAGCTTGCCTTTGCAAGGCGCTGGCCCACCCCATTTCTATCCTCAGCACCTTTCCCACCCCCACAGTCCATTCCCCAGCCCCCATGCCTGGAGCCCAGGATCTGGCCCCAGGACAGCCCATGGACAGGTGCCATGTTTGGGCCAAGCCCCACACTGCATCAAGGCTGCCCCAGGGGAGAAGATTTCTTGGCGAGTGAACTAGAAAGCTTCAAACCATTTACAAGCCCCTTCCAGGCAGGGAATTAAAACAAAAAGAGAGAGAGAAAGCTGAGAACTGTGCTTTCTCCCTTAACCACCCTTAGCCAGTCCTATGTATCCTGTGGACTCAGAACCCAACAAGTTTCAACTTACCAGGAGTAATTTCCCTCCAGCTGCTGGGACTAATTATAAGGAGAAAAGTTGAAAGGAAAGGTAGAAACTCAGCCTTTCATGACAGTGCGGTTTTCTCCTTCCCTTCTCCTTTCTATCCTTCTCCATTCTCCCTCATCTCCTCCCCTTGGTCTCATTTTATTTCAGTTCTTTTCCCCCAAGTTCTTCTAATGCTACATCCCATAAGTAGAAAATACCAGGAAGCAGAATTTGGCTCCATGTAAGGAAATACGTCCTAATGAGTTCGAAGAAGCCCAAATCATCAGACATTGGACTAGACTGGCTTGTCTGGTAGCGGTTTCCCCATCACATTGGAGGATTCCAAGCCAAATCTAGCTGACCACTTGGGTTGGATGTACTAGAAACAGTCATTAGCAGGAAGTTGGGCTAGATGATGTGGGGGGAGGGGATCCCTAAATGTTTCCCCGGATATTTGAGAAGTTCCTATCTATGTTAATCATAGATTGTGATTAGCATAGGAAAGCCTTGAGAACTGGGATTATTTAATTTTTCTGTTTGTGCCCTCAATGAATACTTTTCATTTATTGGGACAGATCCTTCTAGTCCATCCTGCACCCACTCAACCTCCAGACTTTATATCCTATGTATTAATTTGTGTTCTAGTCTTCAAGGAATCACATTAATGGATAAAACTGGGAGTTGGTAGGCTATCCCTCCTAAGAGGATTCATGAGGGACAGAAAGGTCTTCTTAAAAGCCAAAAAAAAAAGCTTAAAAGCCAACTTAATTCCTACAGCTTTTCTTCAGGGGTAGAATGAGTTACGCTGGTTGAAGATGTTGTACCCGGAATCAGGAAGACCTGAGCTTAAATCTTCCCTCAGAGACTTGTGACAAGTCTCTCTGTTCCTCAGTTTCCTTATCTGTAAATGAAGGGACCTGACAGCTCTTAAGATCCAAATTAATGGTCCTTTGCCTTCATAGGCTTTTTCCAGTCAGGGAGGTGATAGAATCTTAGAATGTTAAAGCTGGACAGAATGGTAAACGATCTGGTCTAACCTTCTCATTTTAAAGCTTTTTATAAGGCTCCCAGTCCTTGCTCAAGGACCTGCTGCTGGTGAGTTCGGTGGTGGAGTGGCTAGGTTCCCACCACTCCTCACAATGCTGAAGCACTAAGCTCCCTGGCTGCCCTAGGGGAAAACGTCACAAAGAAGAAAAACAAGACCGAGCAAAGGGAATTGGTCTTGCCCAGGCCAGACAGAGATTCAGGTAGAGCTGGCCCTAGTTGGCACCTGTAAAGAAGGGAGGAAGCAGGAATCCTGCCGTGCTGTTTGAGCAGATAGGCTGCTGTCAGGCTGGAGACCCCACAACCAGGAATGGGATGCAAGCTTACTGGGGTCCTGGGCCATATTCCACCATCTCAGTCTAAGGAAATTAATAAGGGAGGTGTCAATATCCTAATATCACAAACTTGTGACAGATCATCGTCCTCCCAGGGGCTGGAGTTGGGCACATTGACATAAGGTACAGGCAGATGAGGAGGGTGGAAGCTTGTCTAACAGTGAAGGCCACTGGAGGAATTGCCTTGTGAGTATAAGGTCTGCCGCCTGGGCTGGGACCTGAGACAACCTTACCCCTTTCTCCATCCATAATTTCCCACTGTTCCCAGCTATGACTGTCACCTGACACCATTCCAACCCTGTCAATTCAATTACAGCAAATAGAATGACTACCCAAATCTCTATATAACAAAAATATTCCCAAACCTCTGACTTAGAGCATGATCTATGTAATTAAAAATTCTATTACAACCAAAGAATTTGGGACAACCCCTTAGAGTTGGATGTGATGAAATGTGACCCCAGCAGCACCAACCCCAATACATCCACACAGGGGATATAGCATGGTGGGAGAAGTCCACATTTGTTACACCCTCTGCACAGGCTGGGGTCAGGAGTATAGAGACACAAGTCTTCTTTTCCTGGATGTACCATCCCTGCCAGATTTCCCTAAGCCACAATCTAGAGTGTATTCTCTCTGCTCATACAAAGGCCTATCCTGGATTCCCTCTCTTGCCTCGGCACTATAGGGCAGTTAAAAAGGAAAAAAAAGATCAGGGGATATGGGTTAAATCCCAGTTCTCTTTCTTAAGATCAGTGTGACTTTAGGCATTATTCCACCACTCTGAATTCCAGTATTCCTCTCAGTAAAATAAGGAGGTGGTACTACATGATTTTAAGGTCTTTTCCAGCAGAATCGCATGATGCTCAGATTGGATTTCTCTTCAGGCATGCCCTAAGTTTCTGATCTCATTATGCCTCCTTCTTACATGGGCACTAAGGAGGAAAAAAATTAAATGAGGGTGATGAGAACAGCCCTAAATTATGATAAAAAGAAAAAGCTGTGTATTGCTCCAAGAATCCTGGGACTAGCTCATTCCCCCAAGTGACTTAACAGGGAAATTTAATTAAGAAGATAATTCATGGAGGCTTCAAGAGGGCTTTGGAAATGTTAAAGGAACAATCTTTTGGAATCATCCAAACATAGAAAAACATGTTCATTTTTCTTAAAACAAAGAGACAAATGTATACATAAAAACTCGTGTATTTTAGTACTTCTCAGAACTGCATTTTCATAGGGGTGGGCCCATCATCTGTTGCTGTAGATTACAATCACTCTAAATGGTAGTATGTGTTTTTTCAGAGCTGCTGTAGCTGTGAAAAAGTCACCACCCAAACACCAATCTCACTATGAAACTTTGTCTCAAAACTTAACTGAGTTGGTTCTCATATAATAGACATAGAGTTGATTACTGTTTGGAAGGTTCATACCCCACAAAATATAAGCTCCCCCAATGGAATGTACACTTCTTGAAGGCAGGGAGTGTTTTTACTTCTGTGTGTATGCCTAGTGCCTAGAACAGCAGTGCCTGGTAGATACTTAATAAATGCTTATTAATTGACTAATTCCCAGTTTGGGAAAACATACCAGGACTTGTCACACACACACACACACACACACACACACACACACACACACACACACACACACACACACACCCCTTCATCGATTATGAAGCTCTCTTTCTTTCTTCATGCCTCTAATATCCAGTTATCCAAAGATTGGTGATCCAGTACCTAGAATTATCTAGACTCCTAAGATTTTCCTGCCCTTTCTACCTACTTTCATCAGAGGAGTTAGGGGTTTAAAGAGAAGGGAAAATGGAAACTAACCAATATTGGGTCATAGACATTTGGAATTATAAGGGATTTCAAGAGATCACAAAAGCATAGATTTCGAGCTGATGTTGAAGGCAATCTTGTCCAATTTCTCCAATTTACAGATGAAGGAACAGAGGCCCAGAGAGGTTATGAGATTTGCCCAAGATCACACAGATTATAGTAAGTAATAGAACAAGGAATCAAAGCCAGGTCCTCCTATTTCAAACCCAGTACCCTTTTCAGTACACTCATGGTCATTCATTTATCCCCTCCTGCTTCCAGGGAGAGCTCTAATCCTTTCTGAAACCTCTACCAGGGGTGGGGAACTTGCAATCTCCAGTCCACATGTGACCTTCAATGTCCTTGGGTGAGGCCTCTTGGCTGAAGCCAAGTTTTACAGACCAAATCCCTTTATTAAGGGGATTTGTTCTATGAAGTTTGGATTCAGACAAATGTCTGCACTTGAGGATGTAGAGGGCTAACATGTGGCCTCAAGGCTGAAGGTTCCCCACCCCTTCAGACAAAAAGATTTAGTCAAGGAAGGGGTTGAAGGAATTGGAAAGGATGAGAGATTAAGTGGACCCCAGATCCCAAGAACAAGTGAGGATGGGAACCCCTTTTCCCACCCTCCCCCAATACACACACACACACACACACACACACACACACACACACACACAGCCTAGAATTTTGCCTTTCTGGTCTCTCAAATAACATCATCATAATGTCTAAGAACAGGGTCTGGGCAGGAGGAGCACCAATTGTCTTAAGCATCCATCATTGAGGCTACAAGGTCTGTATCTTTTGCACACTGAAGGCAGCTTTGAACAAGTTAAAAGAATGGTTTTAGGAGCTCATCTAAACAAAGGAAAATACTTCTGTTTGCTTAAAAGAGCAAGACAAAAAAATCACAAAAACCTTCCTCTATTTCAATGCATCCATTCTTCTAGGACCTATATTTTTATCAGTGTGGGTCCACCCTGAACTTCTGTAAATCACAACCCCTCTAAAACTTAGTAGGTGGTCTTTAAGAGCCCCTATGACCGAAAAAAGCCATTACCCTGCATTATGTTTAAGAGGTTTTTGACAGGACAGGGTGGGGCAGATATCAGAGCCAGCTCTAAAAACTGTCCCAGGCACAGACTAGCTAAGGTCTAGGAGTTGGTAAGATCCTCCTTCTGAAAGGCAGTGAGCATCTACCTCTTTGGGAATCTTTTAGTGGCAAAAACCCTGCCTCTTTAGCTTTTCCTTCACTGGGCACGTGTTGACAAGACTCTCTTGTGCCTCTGACTCACTCCCTCAGGTGAGCTTTACCCTGTAAGTGGGTCTCTAGCTATTGAGTAAGACTTGGCAGAAGGTGGATGTGGGGGATGGAAAAGTTTCTGATATTACCTGCCTCAGACAGAAAGATCACCAATTATTACTGAGACAAACTGCAAAGCCTTGGGCCTTCTTTGTCTGATCCTTTCCTTCTTCAACTGTTAAAATAGATATTCCCAACAATCCAAGGTCTATATTTCCCAGAAATCTTAACGAGGATCACAAAGATAATGTCCCTATGAATGCACTGTGGCCTTTCAGGAGGGAAGGGATGGTAGATATTTAAGACATCAGTCATCCTTAAGGTGTAAAATGGAGTTTAAAGCCCTCCTTACAGATTGAATGTCTCAACCACCTTTTTCAGAGAAACTGAGGGGGAAAGGAAATGGAGAAACAAGAGGATGACAAGAATGGGCAAACAATGCAAGGGAGTTTTCATGAAGCTAGTCTGGTTGATATTAGATACAAAGAACTTCCCAGTCGTGAGTAATTAGGTGACATGGAAAATGGCCAAAAGTCAAGTGGAATTACATCCTATTGATAGCTTTCAGAATATGAGAAAAATGCTCTATATACACGTATCAGTTTATAGATATGTGCATGTGTGTGCATATGTGTATACATATGTATGTATTGTGTATGTGTATATATCTCAAGAGGCAAAAGAAGGGGGCCACGCTATTCTCCCTGAGATTCTTAGAAAGTTGTCAGCCTTAAAAATGAATGACCTGGGAAAGGAAAGAGGGACCTGCAGAAAGAGGAAATCATGGAATTCATATACTGTACCACCCAAAGTCAGTGGAAGGATCTGAGATTGCTGGTCAGGCCCCAGGAAAGAAGGGTTACATTCAGCTAGGAAGCAGATCTCACTAGCCCTGCTAGGAGATAATCATGGGCCAAGAATGTTTCTTTCTCTTTTACAAATAGAGGTGAATGGGGATAAAGGAGACATGTCAGCCTAGAGTTACCTAAGGAAGGAAGAGTAGAAAGGAAAAAAAAGGGGGGGAAAGATCTGGATTATCTCAGAGTGATGAAAAGAACATTAGTAGAAAAGCGACCTGCAGTGAAACTGGGTAATCAGAACTCAGTCCAGTTGTGGCCACTGGGAGTAAGATAGGGAATTACAGAGAAAATTAAATCAGAGCTCAGATTAAACATCTCCTTTAAAAGAAAATAATGTTTGTTCTTTGTTTCTGTGCCAGAAGCACCATATAAATATATATATATATGTGTGTGTGTGTGTGTGTGTGTGTGTGTGTACACATATATGTATGTGTATATGTGTGTACAAAATAGATATATGAAGATATTTAATATATTAGATTATATAATAATAATTATATGTGTATAGCGATAGACATAAATACAGATATAGACATAGATCCCTGCTGCTGTTCAGACAGTGTGAGAGCTCCATGAGGCTACCAGAGTAGAAATTTTCCACCCTTTCTCTACCCCCTCCCCATCAACATTTCCATGGCCAAAAAGAGGGTCTGAAGCCTGGTGGGAAGCAAAACTCAACATTTCTAGTAGAAGGCAACGAAGTCTTTACTTGAACTGGGAAGACGCCACATTCTGGGGAGGAGGGAGGGCTTGTGTGTGTCTAGATAGGTGGAGGAGTTGTCGATGCTATGAGGGCATTTCTAAAGAGATTTGGGAGCCCAGGGAGAGAGGTAGAAACCCAGTCAGGAAGGAAAAGTTATAGAAAGGAGAAAGGGGCACAGGGACAAACTCACCAAGCTACAGGAAGATAGACGGAAAGATGGGCAATAAAGAGCACCTGCCAGGTTCTGAAGTTGAGGCACAAACAGGGCGGCCTTTTCTTGTTTACCCCGTGGAGCACATCTGGTTTGCTCAGTGAAATTCTGACTTGGGTCCTCTACCCAATTTTCCATCTGAGCTGAATGAGATTCAAGGAGGTGGATGCCTGGCCTGAGAAAGGAGTTGTGAGTCACAGGCAGATCTGGGCTTTTTCCCTCTGCCCCTCTGCTCGGCCCTCCACCAGACCACACAGCCTCCCCCGGTCCCTTCTGCCAAGTCTGGCTTAGACCAGAGTCCAGGTAGCCCACATCAAAGGGGCTGAGGAGAGTCAGGGCTGTCACAGGCCCAATTTGGGAGTGGACCTCAGAAAGCCTCAGAGCCAAACACTTCCCATCAATTTTCTTGAATTTTTTTTTCCTCCTCTCACTTTACTAACACTTTGAATAACCTTTGGAAGATGGAGCTGGAAAACCTCATTCTTCACTGGGAATGTTGACCACTCCTTCAAGAAGCTCAAATGACTTTTTTCTGCCTTTTTCGGGAGGAGTCCAGAATCTGGGAAGGATTTGTGATTTCTGTCAGACTAGGGTACTCCCCCTGTGTTAACTCCCTCCACCAAGCAACTCATTTTACATATAGTTACATTGTCAAGTCAGGCAATGATTACTTCATTCCTAATACCCAGAGCAATGTTTGGCACTGGGTAGATGATCAGTAAATACTTGTTGATGGATCCATCTAGAACATGGAAAAGCATCCTGGCAGAGAATGTAGCATATCTGGCCTTGGGTTAAGAGGAACTGCATTCAAATCTCACCACAGTAAGTACTAGTTATGTGACCATAAGGAAGTCAAAACCTCCCTCAGCCTGAGATTCTAAATCTATAAATGGGAATAACAATAGCTGTAGAACCTAACTTGCTGTGTTTTATCAATATATGCCTTAGCAGAGAGATCCTGGGGCACAAGCAGATCACGGGGTGATTGAATTAGTCCTTGAAGAGCCTTTTTTATGTCATCAAGGTCAACTGCCTCATTTACAAATGAAAATGAAATCCAGAGACATTATGTGACTTGCTTACCCAGGGTCACGAAGCTAGTACACACCACAGGTGGAATTTATACCCAGGTCAAGGGCCCTATACCACTATACCAGCTGGTCCCTTGTGGGTTAAATGATTTAGCAGGGAGACAAATGAACATTAAGCCACATAACAACCAAAATGTGTTTATTATAGCTAGGAATGAGCCCAGGCATTGCCTCCATTGGCTGACTGTGGAATGTGTTTTGGACCAAAACTAAGCTCCCCATATTTTCAGTAGGTATTCCAATGCCCAACATAACATCATAGGTACTCAATAAATGTGTGTTGAATTGAATTTTATGAAGCAATAATGAGAATCCTGGAGACAACATAGCTCTTGATTAACAAAAAAAAAAAAAAAGCAACTTGGAGAAATGAAGACTTTATGAAAGTGGGAGGAGGTAAAGGGGACAGAGAACAAATAATTGTTAGAAAGTCAACAGCATTTATTAATTACTTACTGCATTCCAGGTACCATGCTAAGCCATGAGGAGACAAAAAAGGCAGAAATTGCCTGCATTCAAGGAACTCCCCTTCCAAGGAGGGAGATAATATGTAAATGACTAGGTGAATATAAAACACATCCAGGCTAGATGGGGAAAAACCGAGGGAAGGCACTGACCACTGAAGGGATAGGGAAGTTCTGCAGAAGGTTACATTTGAGATGACTCTTGGAAGAAGCCAGGGGAATTAAAAGGTAGAGGCCAGAGGATTGCAGGTGTTTGTTATACTTATTTGATAAAACTTGATGCTCTGCGGACGGTTTTAAATTTTACAATTTTTTAAGTGGGGAGAGCCCAATAGAAAGGCATAAAGATGGGAAACCATGAAAATTAGCACTGGATGAAGTCATAAGGAAATAGAATCCAGGCCAGGAGGTTCAATTACCTACCAAGGTCACTCAGATCATGAATAGCAGAACTAAGACTCAAACTCAGGTGTGCTACTGTTCCTCAGGGTGTAAAAGAAAGCAGAGTGCACATAGAATAAGGGCCAACTTAAGAATCTTAGAGTCAGAAGGAATCTTAGAGGCCACCCTCGAACTCCTTTATTTTACAGGAAGAGGAACCTGGGATTGAAAAAAGAGAAATGGGGCTAGGTAGCTCGGTGAATATAGAGCACTGGCCCTGGAGTCAGGAGGACCTGAGTTCAAATCTGCCCTCAGACACTTAACACTCACTAGCCCTGTGACCTTAGGCAAGTCACTTAACCCCAAGTGCCTTGCCTTCCCCCTCCAAAAAGAAAAAAAAGAAAGACAGAAGAGAAATAACTTTCACAGAGTTATGTGGCACTTAATGGCCCAGGTAGGACTAGAATTCACATCTCCTTATTCCTAGCCCACTACACCATTCCTTTCCATTATAGCAAAAGAGAAATTAAATAGTTTTTCTCTCCCTCTCCTTTATTTTGGAAATAAATCTGGGGAGAACTTAAGGGATTTTTGATGGAAACAGACTCAAGTTTTATGAGCCCAGTAAGATGGCAGCAACAGGAGGATTTGTTGGCTAAGGCACAACTGAACAACAAAGGGCAGAAGCAACAGGACCATCTAAATCCGACCTCAGACATTTATTAGCTGTGTGACCCTAGGCAAGTCACTTACCTTCTGTTTGCCTCAATTTTCTCAACTACAAAATGAGCTGAAGAAGGAAATAGCAAACTACACTAGTATCTCTGCCAAGAAAACCCATGGACAGTACCCATAGGACCATGGTCCCACAGGGTCAAGAGTTGCACGTGCCTGAAAATAAACAAGGCAGGAGGAAGAGTAAAGGAAGGGAAATAAAGACGTTGGTCAGAGAGGGCAAAACACACATTCTTGGATCAGAAAGAACTTTTTTTAGCCAAATTATTTTATTTACAAGCACAGAAAGATCTCATTCATTCAGACTCCACTAATATGAAATGTTCTTGTTTATCTAGACAAGGACTTAGGCTAGCTCTCAAGAAAGGACTAGTAAGTTAAAAAAATTAAAGTATAAACCAGGCTTCAGGAAGATTTTTCTTTTCTTTTTTTTTTTTACTACGTTAGAGAACAAACTGTTTCCTAGCATCCCTCAGATAACTGAGACACTAATTATGAACCCTTCTTATCTATTCATTAAAGCAAGTTACCTCTATCCCCGCCCCCAACTCTATGAGGCAACTGGCTTAGCCAAATTCCGTTACTACATGTACTTGACATTCATTTCTTTCCAAAGATGTATTTCACAATTCAGGATTTAAACTAATCCAGGCTGGTCTTCTCATTTAAGCAAATGTAGCGACATTTGACTGATTCAACACGGGTTGGCTTACAATAGTCCTCAGGTAGTTGTTTATTGAAAATAATAAATGTTGTTTATGTTCTTCACAGGTGCCCTGCAGACATGGTTATTGGTCATGGACTGTGGCCTTCCCCCCCCTTTTTTTTAAATAATCCTAACCTGGGCCTTCAAGGACAGGCACCAATGCCCACTGACAATATAGCTTCCATGCTTTGATTTCCCTTAAAATAAGAGACTTTTACTTCTGTCTTTTTATTCCCAGAATTTAGTCAAGTGCCTAGCAAATACCAAATGCTTAATAAATGCCTGTTAACTGATTGATGTTCTGAATTTGTGCCTACATAGGTAAAAATATAACTCAAAATACCTAGGCTATGAGCAGGACTACTAACCTCCAAGGTCAGATTTCCCCTTCTAGCTTCTTATATTTCATTTTGGATGGTGTTTCTCTATAGAAAACATCTCCTGGGCGGCTAGGTGGCGCAGTGAGTAGAGCGCCGGCCCTGCCGGCCTCAGACACTTAACCCACACAAACAAAAACCTAGCCGTGTGACCTTGGGCAGGTTACTTAATCCCAATTGCCCTCCAAAAAGCAAAAGAAAAAAAAAAAGAATTTAATAAGCATCCTTCTCTTTCTATCCTTCCTCAGTGTCTTTCCTATTACTCCTTATTTCTTTCTTTCCCCTCTTCCTTTCTCTCCCATTGATCCTTTGTTTTCTTCTATCCTCAGCCCCATTTAGATGCTCACCTTAACTAGGCATAAGGTGGAACTAAAGTATATTTTTTTAGTATTTTTAGCATTTAGTCAGTTTAGTGTTTTTAGTATTTGCTATACTTATTTAATAAGGCTTTATGCTCTGTTGACAATTTTTTAAAAAGGCAAATTTCCTATTTTGTATTTCTAAGAAGAAGAAAAAATAAAGGGCGTTTTGTATACAGTCCTCAATTTTTTCCCCATGGGTCAATGTCCTTGCACAGGGAAAAAAAACTTTCTAAGAAGAGCAAGTATATTGGGCTGGCTAGGTGACACAGTGAATAGAGCACTGGCCCTGGAATCAGGAGGACCTGAGTTCAAATCCTGCCTCAGACACTTACTTACACACACACACACAAAACTAGCCATGTGACTTTGGGCAAGTTACTTAACCCCAACTGCCCTCCAAAAAGGAAAAAAGAAGAGTAAGTATAGTATAGAGTAAAGAATATTGGCACCCTGTGTGACCTTGGGAAAGTCTCTTCATCTCTGAACCCCCCAGGCTTGTCGTGAAATTCAAATGAAATATGTTAGTAAAGGGCTTAGTTCTGAGACTGGCACCTACTACACACTTAATAAAGGCTCGATTCCTTCCTTTCCTCAATTTCCTTATCCATATATTGGGGCCCTTTCCAACTCTAAATCAAACCTAAATTTAGGCCCATGACTTGGTTGGTCTTTTTAAGCCTTAGATACACTGGGCTCCCCCACTGAGCAGGGAGGTTCTGTGAGAGGCACTCTGCCCATCCCAGTCCCCCTGGGAGAGGATAGAAAATGAAGACTAAGACCAAGCCTTCCTCAAGTCTTTGGGGGTTGTTCCTCTGCTCCCAGTCCCCACCTTTCCCAGAAAGCCTGGTTTGAGAGTTGGCCCTTGGAAACATTCCTTTCTGGGAGGAGATTCCAAATCACCAGATTTTGCCTCCTCCCACCTGAGCCCCATTCAAAGGCCAGACGCACAGGCTGGGGCAGCTCTTGTGGTGGTATCAGGAGGTGGAGGTGGGGCAGGGATCTGGGCTCCCTGCCTCCAGCCTCCAAACCACAAGTTCTCTCCTTTCCCACTGGGAGCTCCGGGAATAGAGAGTTGGGAGAAGGGGAGAGGGAGAAAGGGAGAGCAGGAGGGAGGGAAGGAAGAGGACGGTGACTGATGCAACCAGTTTGATATTCCTCACATGGTTTGGTTCCCCCTACTACCACTGCTCCCCACCTGCCCCCCCCTTAACATACATGCATTCGCTTCCATGTTGTTCTCCTGCTGAGAAATAAGCGCAGGGGATAGAACTACATATGGGGCTGTGCTCAGCAAAGCACTCTCAGGCAACCGACTGCTCCTGACTCCTTAGCTTACAAATGATGCCAAGTGTTTCACAGGTTCAGTTCTTTCCTGAAGCCCTTAATCTCTTTCCCACCCCCACTGTTGACAAGCTCACAGTCTACTTCAGCAAAAAGAGATCAAATCCAACAGGTGCCAGCTTCCCCCACTGCCCTCCACCCCACCTTCCTCCTCCCCCATCCATCCTCCCCTCCTGCCCAGCAAATGCAAAAAACTCCGCGCCTCTCCCACTCTGGAAATAAAACCTTCCGCCTCCCAATTTATGAACTCCTGTTGCTGCCATCATCTTCTGCCTCTCATTATCTCCGCTTTCTATCCCCTGGATTTTAAGGAGTTGCAGGGATTCTTAACGACCCCCCTATTCAGTGACAGTCCCATATTATTCTCTTCATGGTCAGACTCTTAGGGTGCACAGCACAGAACTGCCAGCTCCATCCTTCCCCCCGCTGATGCTCACTCCCTGAAGTGTCCTTGACATTTCACTGAGAACTCCCCTGATGAGAACATGGGGAATCAATGGCCCTTCTCCTACATCGATAGAGTGGTTTCTTCTCTTTTCTTTGACACGGTTGTTTTTGCCATCCATGTCCATAGTCCTTCTAGACTTTAAGAATCCTGTCCTTAGGGGCGGCTAGGTGGCGCAGTGAGTAGAGTGCCGGCCCTGGAGTCAGAAGGACCTGAGTTCGGATCCGGCCTCAGACACTTAATGCACACACAAACAAAAACCTAGCCGTGTGACCTTGGGCAAGTTACTTAATCCCAATTGCCCTCCAAAAAGCAAAAAAAAAAAAAAAAAAAGAATCCTGTCCTTATTTGAGCCTTCTTGTGCATCCCTGCCAACTTTTCTCCTTAGAAGTTCTTTCTCTTCTCATTAAGATTCAGTCCTAGGACCACCTGCTCAACTTCATTGATTGTTCACTTGGGAAGAATTATTCAGTTGTCAGGAATACATGAATGACTTCTAAACCTGTGCTTATTTCTGCCTCTCTGTGTATATCTCTGTTCCTATCTCTGTCTTTGTCCCTCTGTCTCTCCAGTCAGTTTCTCTGTCTCTGTTTCTCTCTCTTTCTCTTTCTCTCCCTATGTGTCCTATCTATATCTTGCCACTGGACCCAGATGACTCTGAAGGAGAGAGTGAGGCTGGTAACTTTAAACAACCCTCCTTCACTTAAATCCAAGTCACTTGCAAGACATGACATCACCTTCCTGATGTCATTGGTCCTCTTCAAGAACAAAGGACGAATAACAACATCTCTAACTGACTGTCTTTTTCTGTCTCCATCTTTCTTTGCTTGTACCTCAAGAGAGCTATATCCCTCAAACCAACCATATCCAAAGCCTTATTTTCCCCCTACCCTTTCCTTGGATAATTTGTCCTTCTCATATTCTTTCACTCCCCACGTGTATCCTCTCAGACTCCTAGACTCAAAAACTTTGAAGTCTCTGTTTTTAAATACCACCATCAACTACATCTAGTCAGACCCTTGAAGTTATTTATAACTTATATACACATGTATGTATACATAACACATATATACACATATATGTATACATATATGTGCATGTGTGTATACATTGTATATACAAGATATATATATATATATAGAGAGAGAGAGAGAGAGAGCTATGAAGCCCTACATATATGCCCTAGAAGTTCAATATTTTTATAATTGATGATTATTTTTACCATTGATTTGTTCTCATGGTGCTTTGGCATCCCCCCCCTTTTCCTTTTAAGATCTGTGAAATCATAGTGTAGGGACCTTGTGATGAGAATTTCTTCTACCAATGCAGACTGGTATCTGCCCTGCAACCTTTAGAATGTTGCCTGGGGCTCTAGGAAGTGAGAGCTTACCCAGAATCTCCCAGACTCTGTGTCAAAAGCAGACCTAGAACTCAAGTCTCCCTGATTCCACTCCTCTCTTCACTAGCCCAGCTTGCTTCTCCTTTGCTCCTCTAATGGACTTACACTGTAATTTGTAGTCTATGCATTAGTTTATATATATCAGGAGGGCAGGGATCATGCCCCTTTGCATCTGTGTAAGCATCTACCACAGTCCACAGCACATTGTTTAATAAATATGTTTAGAATGAATACAGCAGGTTGAAACAATTATTACTCTATATCAGGAATGCTTAATTTGGGGGGACATGGCACTCTAACGTATCCCCTTCTCAGGACAATGTTTCTGACTGCATATAATAAAGCACAAAGGAAATTAAAATGATAAAATAAAAAGTAAACTAACTATATTGAAATACAGTTATCCAAATTAAAAAACAACAACAACAACAACAAGTACACGGACCCCGAGTTAAGATTCCCTGCTCTAGAAACTCTAAGGTAGGTCCCCTCCATTCCCTAAATCCTATGAATCTATTCACTGATCAGATTGAAATACAGTATTAAGCCTAAGGCTTTCATAGTCCTGTAAGTCATAGTCATCATGGCTGAGCTTTTTAATATAACCTTAATTCCCCACTCTGGGTCCCTAGAAGAAAAAGTATTGTCTTCATACCCTTCAGACTGAAACTGTGTCAGGGAACCTAAGATTCCCACACAGAATTAAGAGGCAATGACACAGAACCAGCCCTCTCCTGGGCAGGGACCACCTTCCCCATCTGGTAAGATTCCCAACTGGCTTTGGAGAGCAATGATAATGGGGAATTTAATTAATTGTAAACTAGAGAGATTACAATGGGTTGGGTTTTGTTTCTCTGGCCCCTCTCCCCTCCCCCCACTCCCTTTTGGCAACCCAGAAAAGGTAACCAGGGAGAAATCCTGGCCCCGGATTTTTTTTTTTAAGTAGACAGATGAAAGGGAACTAAAAAGCCTGAAGCTGAAAGGGGGATAAACCAAGGCTTAGGAGACAGAAGAGAAGGACACAAAATCCAAAGACTGGCTATAAAATCATTCATGTTAAGGTGATGGGGGTGTAGGGGACCTTACCAGAATGGGTAGTAACTTTAGCTGATGATAACTGGACTCTCTAATCAGGACTCAGGGAAATTTTTCATATGTATATATACATATATACATATATACATATACATACATATACACATACATACATAGAGGGGATATATTTGTGCATTCTCTATGTTATATAACTCACATCTGTATCTTTGTTACTGCCTTTCTTTCTTTGATAAGCTGTGAAATATGCTATTTGCCTAACTCTACAAATATATCTGTTTGTGAGACTTGGGGTGTGTGTGTGTGTGTGTGTGTGTGTGTGTGTGTGTGTGTGTGTGTGTGTGAATACTGTTTCTTCTTCAGGAAGTAACCAGGTCTAAGAAACCACCCCTAATTAATAAGCAGCATGATTTTCTACCCCAATTTCATTCTCCATGGGCTAGAAGGACAACAACATGATACATATTAATATAGACTTGTCCTTCTGTCAGCACATGATGTTAACTATGTATTTTATGCATTTGTTTTAGGCTTGTTCAACAGGCTACATATTCTTTATCTCCAACGGTCAGAGCTGAATGCTTTAAATAATAACCTCCTTTGGGCCATGTAACCAGTGATGTGCCTGTAAATGTTTAACAACTGAGAAAAAATGGATACATGATACACTTTTAAATGTGCTCTGCATTGACATTTTCTCTATAATTTTTCTCATCTAGACAAGCAGCAGAAAAATAAATCAGGTCTTAATTTGTACTGTTTACTGATTTCTGAGGTATAAATGCTCACACTGAACATTTAATAATCAGCTCAAGAGCTGTTTCAAGCTGGCTCTGGCACATTCCCACATGGGAAGGAGAAAGAAGGAAGGAATAAGTCTGTTTTCAGGTGAAGGGGATCGGAGATGGCTATGACCTTGTGAACTTCCAAAGGTCAAGAGCCCATGTCAGGATTTCTTTAAAAATGTATGTATTTTATTTTAATTTGTGTAATAAAACAAAAATTTCCATAACAGAGTATAGTAAAAAATTTTTAAGGATTGCATATCTACTATGTATATCTTTGCTATTCCTTTTGAGTATATAATAAAGCTATCATGTAATTTTTTCCATTTTCCCCTCCCTCCCAACCTAGAAATGTGTGTGTTCCTGTGTGTCTCTTTGTGTGTATATATATAATGTGTGTATATACATAAAACACAAATGTACATGCAAATATGTATGTGCATGTAAACATGTATGTGTATGTAATATATGTGTATGCGTGTAAAATAATTCTACACATATTTCTATTTATCAGTTCTTTCCCAGATTGCAAATAACATATTTCTTCATATGCCCTTTGTAGGTAATTTGGGTATTTATAATAGTCAGAATGACTTCACTCAAAATTGTTCTTAAAACAATATTGCTGTTACTGTATATGAGTTTCTCTTGTTTCTGCTCATTTCACTCTTCATTATTTAGTGCAAGTTTATCCATTTTTTTCTAAGATCATCAGCATTCCATCACAATCATATACCATAACTTGTTCAGCCACTTCCCAATTGATGGTCATTCCCCAAATTTCCAGTTCTTTGTACACGTCAGAATTTGACAAAAACCAGATGGTGGGGACCAAAGACCCAAATGACCCACTAACTTGTTCAACCTACCCCAGCAGTAGCAGAGATCAGTCATGTCAAATAGGTAAGTGAATTTAGTGAGGCAAATGCTATGTAGAAACTTCGCTCTCTACAGAGACTGAGGTGATACAACGGGGAGTATAGCCTCCAGGTGGGGGGAGGAGGAAGGATGTTTGCATTTCTGTTCTAGTGGGAGGAAAATGTTTCTATTTCTGTTCTAGTATCTTCAAAGTTAATATCCCTTAATAAAAGCTAAATGATGCTAGTTGGTTAAATATAACTGTGGTGAATATAACAGCTAGTCACTAGCTAGCAGTGGGAGGAATACTGGAATTTGGGCTTGAGCTGATAACATTAGATAAAGACACACCCAACCCCTCACTAGAAACCCAAAGGGAAAATGGAGCTGTTCTTCCTCTGGAAGTATGGGTTCACTGTCATTACTCTAACCACATATCATAGGAACCTGGAAGGACCTTCAGAGGTTATCTAAGTCCATACTATCATTCTAGAGATGAAGAAATCATAGCTAAAACAAGTTAAGTGATTTCTCTGAGATACACAGGAAGTAGCAGAATCAAGGTTGGAACTAAAGCTCTATGACTCTAAATAATTTACTCATTACACCACACTGCCCAGAAGCATGTAAAAAAGGGATGTGACTATGGGTGGCAGCAACAAGAAATAGGAGTTTCCAAGTTCCAGGGAATTTGCTGGGTGTCTTCTATCATTGTTGACAATAGTATTTCCATTCACTAGATCTTTTTTTTTTGCAAGTCAAGAATCTTTGTACTTAGAAAATGCTTGGTAAATCATTTTGGTTGGTTGCTGTTGTCTATGTTCATAGGGATTTAAGTGGGCTTCTTTCCTCCAATCCTTCATGATTTTCCTTTTTCCCTTTTTTGATTTCTGGAAAATGGGAGTTTGCTGGGCCAAGTAAGACAATGATAATTTTTTTTAAAAAGGAGAGGCCTAGCAGGTGGTACAGTGGATAGAGCACTGGCCCTGGAGTCAGGAGGACCTGAGTTCAAATGTAGCCTTAAACACTAGTTGTGTGACCCTGGGCAAGTCACTTAACCCTGATTGTGACCCTCCCCCCCCCAAAAAAAGATACATCTTTCCATTTACCAGATCAGAAAGTTAAAAAAGGCTCAACCTTTGAGATAAAGAAATAGAAATATCTAAACTTCAAGGGTCTTGCCTCCAAGCTCTTTTCTCTAAATGGACCATCCTACCAAGACAGAGTGGGGCAATAAAAAGAGGCTGGCTTTAGAATCAGAGAACCTGGGTACCAATCCCAGCTCTGCCACATACTCTTTGTGTGACCTTGGCCAAATCATTCAACTTCTCTGTATCTCAGTTTCCTGACTTGTAGAATTAGGGAACTGAACAAGTTGACCCGGGAGGGCCTTTCCAGCTCTAATCTGTGGTCCATCAGAACAAGGCTAATGTGGAAACATGTCTTATCTGACTTCATATGTTTAATGAGTTTCATATTTCTTGTCTTCTGGAGGGGTAGCACAAAGGAGAGAATTTAGAACTGAATATCAAAATTAAGGGAAGGAGGGGCAGCTAGGTGTCGCAGTGAGTAGAGCGTTGGCCCTGGAGTCAGAAGGACCTGAGTTCGGATCCAACCTCAGACACTTAATGCACACACAAACAAAAACCTAGCTGTGTGACCTTGGGCAAGTTACTTAATCCCAATTGCCCTAAAAAAAAAAAAAATTAAGGGAAGGAAGGAAGGTAAGAAGGAGGAAGGGAGGGAAGAAAGAAGGAGGAAGGGAGGAAGGAAAGCCTATGGTCCTATGATCCTTTTCTTCTCATTATTCCATATAACCAGTAAGTTGCCCTTGATTCAGTCTAGGAACCCCTTCTTTGATTCCAAGGATCAAAGAGTAACTGAGCACACAAGTAGCTTCTAAATCAGGAGAAGAAAAATGAGTTATGGTAGAAATCATTGGCACCCATTGTTGGGGGACCTCTTTCCCCAACTAATAATAATAATGAATAATAATAACAATAGCAATAATAATAATAATTATGGTACTTTGTGCTTTAGAAAGTACTTTACATGTTATTTTATTTGATCTTCACCCACACAAAAAAGGCACCTAAGGAAAGGCAGGTTGTACTCATGAGTGTGGGATCTGGAGCCAAGGGACCTGGTTTAAGCCCCCATTCTGCTGTGTAGCTTTGGGCAAATTACTTTGCCTCTCTATGATACACAGGCTGATGAAAGAGATTCCTCAGCTGTAAAATGAGGGTGTTGGACCAGATAATTCCCAAAGTCTCTTTTAGCTCTAAGTACTATTAACAACCAGCTTTGTAAGGTAGGTGGTAAAGGTGTGTGTGTGTGTATGTATATATGTATATATGTATCTATACACATATATATGCATTGCAGGAATGTACATGTGCATGCACACATGTAGGGCTGCTGCCAAGGTTGTACTAACAGCAAGCTTGCACTGGCTCTCAAGTACATTGCTATGTTTTTAGTATGAACGCTTACACCTCAGAAATGACCAAACACTACAAATAATGACTAAATTTATTGTTTTATGGACTATCAAGACTTTAGAAAGTGATGGGGGAAATGTTAACGTAGATTAAACCTAAATGTATACTGGTGTGGTACTTTTTTTTCCCTATAAAGAATCTGTTGTTAAATATTTACCCCCCACCATTGTATAACTAATATGTCTTCTTGCCTCCTTGATTTTTCCCATCTCCCATTATTCTCCTTTCCTTTTATTTCTCTCTTTCTTCCTTATGCCTGCCTGTTCTATGCCTATAAATAATCTTATTAATTCACACTTTTATAGAGCTTGACAGTTTACGAAGTGGGTCCATAAACATCCTTGTGAGATAGGTCATGTGAGTATGACTATCTCCATATTACAGATGGGAAAACTGAGACTCATAACTTGTCCATGGTCACACTGCTGGTAATTGATAGGAGTATACTTGAGCCTTGAAGAATTTTTTAAATTCGTACCCATCCAGTTGATTTTACCTCACCACCTGTCAACTTGGGGATCCATAGTCATTGTACCGTCCTTGAACCAGCCTAATGAAGGTTGGTCCAGCATTGGTCTGACTTAGTTTGGGAACTTCCTTCCTCCCTCTGACTCCATTTGACTCCCTTCTCTCTGACATTTCAATTGTCCCAGAGGTGAGTATATATAAAGGAACAAAATGAGAAAGAAACAAGAGTCATAACTACAAATTTTGACACTCAAGTCAGGCAAAGCAGCATGAAAGATTCTTGGGGCAAGCAGCAGAATATGTTCCCTTAATTCAACCTGATGTGGACAGATATAATAAAATATCATACATATCATATATAATAAAATATATATAATATAATAAAAGCTATAAGATTTACAAAGCTTTTTTTTTAATCTCATTTGATCCTTACAACAACCCTAGGAGACAGGTGCTATAATAATTTCTACTTTACAGTTGAGGAAACCAAGGCAGAAGAAAGCTCTTAAATGACTTATCCAGTCTCACATAGCTAGTAAATATCTGAGGTTGAATTTGAACTCCTGGATTTGATTTTATCTTCCTGATTCCAGGTCCAGTGAACTGAGCCAACAGCCCACCACACATATACAGCCTAGGAGGAAAAGGGAAAAGATGTCTGATGGTGCAGAAACTCCTTCTAACTTAGCAAATTGGCAGCTCATTGGTAGCTAATAGTCCTGGAAAGGTGCCTGGGGCACTTCAAGGTTGAGTAACTTGTTAATGCTCATACAGCTTTTACTTTCAGAGATCCCACTCGAACCCAAGGCTTCCTGACTCCAAGGTGAGGATTCCACTATGTGATGCTGGCAAGTAGTAATTCAATTAATTTAAAATTAATTAAGCTCCTGCTACAGGAATGGTTGGGCCCTGGGAATACGAAGACAAAATGAGAAAGTATCTGCCCTCAGTAAGTTTATATTCCAGCAGGAGGAAATAATGTATATACAAGTAAATAAGCAGAAGTATACGAAAGTACTAAGGAACAGAGAGACAAAGAGATGGAGAGAGATAAGGAAAGAGACAGAGAGAGAAAGAGACAGAAAGAGAGGAGAGACAGAGACAGAGAGAGAGAAAGAGACAGAAAGACAAAGAAACAGAGACAGAGGAGAGAGATAGAGAGGAGAGAAAGGGGGAGAGAGCTCAGGGGTGGGAGAAGAGGGCAAGAAAGGCTTTATAAAGCTGGCAATTGAGCTGTGTTTTGAAAGATGTTAAGTGAACAAGGAAGAGGTGAAGGATATTCCTACAAGTGCATGGAGGCCTGTGAAGGAATTTGTTTACAGGAAACAACAAGCTGTTCAGAGAGATTTCAGCTTAGAATGCTTGGTGAGGAGTAATAGGAAGTAAGAAACAGAAAGACAAGGGAAAGCCAGACTGTGGAGGGCTTTGAATGCCAGGTTGAGAATTTTGTATTTTACTCTAGAGACCATAGGGAGCTCTTGAAGATTTTTGAGTGGAGGTGACCTGATCAGATTGGTATTTGGGGAATATCAGTGTGTCTGCTGTTTGGTAGGTGGACCAGAGAAGGAAGAGACGGAAGGCTGGCAGACCAATTAAGAAGCCATTACAATCAGCCAGTACGAGGTGATTAGGGTCTGCTCTAGGCAATGCAAAGGGTGTGTGAGTGGGAAAAAAGGGGATTCATGAATGAGACATTAGGGAGGTATGTTCTATAAGCCTTGTCGACTGATTCAATCCAGAGGGGTTATGGGAGGAGGAAAAGCCAAGTCATTCTAAGATTATGAGCCTGTATGATGGAATGATGATGGGTACTGTCAATAGAGTTTGGAAAAAAGGATTGGTTGGAGAGAAAAACAACAACAACAATTTCCATTTTGAAATACTGAGTTTGAGATGCCTAAGGTGAAAACATTCAGGAGACAACTGGTAATATGGGACTAGAGTTCAGGGAAAGATTGGGGCTTGACATATAGATATGGAGGTCATTTGTGTAGAGATGATAATTAACCCATGGGAGCTTATGAAATCATGAAACGAAAGGATGTGGAGAAAGGAGATGCCTCCATTCTTAAGGGAACGGAGCCAATAAACTTAAGTGGAAGAGATAATTAATCAACATAGTGGCATCTGTTCTGCTGAAAGAGAACATGTATTAAATTTCCACATCTTGGAGCAAAGCTCCATTGACCCTACCCTAGTTACAATTCTGTCAAGAAATGACAGCTTTTAGAGAAAGCAGTATCACATGTTAACTTGCAAACATTCTAAGAATAGAATGCAAAGTCTGTGTAAGCCTAAACAAAGCACTGAGAAACATGCAAGCTAGCATGAAAATTCTATAAGTTATCTTCCTCTTTTATGGGCCTTCGTACAACCCTAGGGAATATACAAGTGAAGATCTCACCACCTCTAAAATCATCAGGGTCACTGATTTCTAAAGGGTTACCCTGCCCACCATCCCATCAAACTGGCCTCCAAGAGACCTTGCTTCCATGGTTGCCCCTTTCTCCTGGTCTATTCCCCAGCCTTTTCTTGCCCTGCCGGCCCCTCCCTGCCCCATCCTTTCTTGACCTAGGAGGACTGGAACCATGATATCTCACTTCTTGGTCCTAGCAGATCCTGCTTTTTCCAAGCTCAGAAAAGCCTTTAAGGCAATCCTTTTCCAGACCATCCCAGAATCATGATTATAAAGCAGATAGGATCCTCTCAGCCCTGCAGGGCACCTTGTTTGTGGAACCTCTGAACTAGAAACTTTCCTTTTAACTCTTTCCCTTATATCTGTAACCATTCCAGAATCATCTTTTGGGTGAATCTAACTAGTAGTCAGACACTCAAGAATATTAACAGATAAAATGAATTACTGTCAGCTATATCCCTAACTTTTAGTGACTCTCTTTTTGGACATGTGAGCTTAGAAATATGGGCTAAGGTTATTTTAGACACTGTCATTAAATCCACACAGAGATACATTGCTTTGATGGTTCTCTTTGTGAAACTAACTCTGAAATAGTGTCACAAGAGGAAATCCATTCTATCTGCATTTGGGCTCACAATATACCTGTCCTTTGTTTTAACTTTGCCTGGATCTTTGGCCAAAAACAATTAAATTCTGACCTGACCTAGCTTCTCTTTGGTCTTTGCAACCCTCTAGTTCACTGTCTATATAGTTATATACTACGTTATTAATGAGCAAAGGTGCCAAATGGCCAAGTCCTATACATGAATGGGATTAAATCTGTTGGGCTTCCTGGCATTCATTAATGCCATTATAACTCATTTCCAATGGGCCAGTCTCTACAAGGCCAGGGACTTGAAAATGGAACACAGAACATTTGTGTCTAGTCTTGTCCCCTAGCTTTCCAATAAGGAAATCAAAGCCAAGAGAGGTGAAATGGCTTATTCAAGGTCACATAGCCAGTTAAAGGAATTCAAGAACTGGAACTTAAGAAGTCCAAGAAGAGAAGGGAAGGGAACAGACATTTAATTATGTACCTACCATGTGCTAAGCACTTTACAAATATTCTCATTTGATGCTTCTTGGTTCCACTGCCAAGGTGACTAAATTGATCACCAAATGGCCAAGGTGACCATTACTGATCCCATTGATAAAACAAAATGCCCAAGGAACATTTCAAGGCTAATCTGGAAGTGAGAGGTAATGAGGCATAGCTGCTTCTAGCGGACTTCAGAGTCCACCTTGTATTTTGAAGACCTGGGTCTAAGTCCTGTCTAGTGCTGGCTGGGTGACTCTGGGCAAGTCATTTAACTTCTCAGAACCCTAAACTGCTCTGTAAGATAGAACAGTTGTTGATATGCTCTGTGCTGGTGAAAGGAGTTTCCTCACTGGGAATTCCTTATAGGTCTTGACCCACCTCCCCCAGCTGACTTGGGCCCATATGAATTCCTTCACTGATAGTACTGATGTGGGTCTGGGGCAAGGGGAGATTGCAATTCACTTCCCAGTGGCATATGTCCATAACCTTTCAGTTTTCCCTCACAAGTAGAGATAAGGGCCAAAGAGTTCAATTCCTTCTTCTCATTCCCAGGAAGCCTGTGTTGAATAATGTATTCATTCTGCCACCTAGCCTTCAGTGACTTCACTACAGCCAGGGTGTGTTGAAAGGCTGAACAAAAAAGTTCAAGCTGTTCAGAATTTCTCTCTCTATTTCTGTTAGAGCCTCAGTGATGGCCACCTTATATACAGTATTTTGTTTTAAACAATCCTTTATCTATGTTATGGACAAGCATGAGGCAAAAGGACTAAAGTGTATTCCCTGTGATCTGGTATAGGAGATACTGATCAATCTCTGTCTTCTGACTTCTTTAGCAAAACCAGAGATTGAGAGTTATTTGGTGTGGTTTGGAGGCAATTCTGTCTCAGAGAAAGGTGGGAAGGGGGGTTGTAGAGAGAAGCTAGATAAGACTATTTCCATGATACCATTGGAAATCATTGAAGGCTGAGCCTTTCCAACCCATCTTAATGGATAGCTGCCATACTTTTTTTCTAAAACCCTCACTTGGGATCATTAAGGGTTAGGGAGGGGCAACTGGGGACAGGGCCCACAGTGGGTTCCTATCCCCTGAATAACTGAATTGCACATTCTAAGAAAGGAGGGAACTTTTTCAAGGTAATCTCAAAAAAGGAATAGCCTTTGAAAGTCCTTCTTGTCCTAGAGGTCAGAATAAAAAAAGAGTTTATTGGTCCACTTCTTCCCTCTAGCCTGAAAAGTCTGTGGATACAGATCAGACCTCTTCCCTCATCCCACTCTCTCTTTGGACCTTGGCTTTACTATAAACTCCCCATCCTCTTCTCTAATTTCTTTCCTTCAGTTCAAGAAAACAGTGGCAGACAGAATGGAGTTCAAATGCTACTGACATTTTAAAAGATTAATCCACAAAGACCAATCTTTATAAAATTATCTTTGCTGAAACCTCCTTTCAATCTGCAGCTAAACTCTTAAGAACCCCAAAAGGAGGGACCCTGAACAAGAGAGCAGCTTTTAGCCTCCTTCCTTTCCAGACAAAATCTTGACTAAAGTATCCTCAAAACTCTCTTATGCCAGACTGAAGGGAATTGAATAAAGAAGATCTCAGTGGTGAATCTGACCCCTGAAATTCCAATCTGAAGAGGATAAAGTGAACTCTTTCCAACCAAACTTGCTAAAATAGATGGTCTCTTTTTGGTGCACTCTTAAGGGAGTCTACACCTGTACTTTGCAGGGTGGTAGAATGAAGAAGAACAAAAGGACCTGAAAAATTAGTGAAAGGAGGAGAGGGAGTGAGTATAAATCTTTAAGCTGTGAGGAAGCCAAAAGTAGAACACATTGCTCCCCAGAATCATGGAATCTTAGGATCAGAGATTATCTAATCTATCCACTGGCCTTTGGAGAAATCCATAGAAGACCTAGATAAGAGAAATGATCTATGTTTCAAATACTCTGGGGAAAATGATTCCAGTTTTTATTGGGCAGCCTTTCTATTGTCTTTAAAACTCCCTGAGAGGCTGCTCTTCTGTGTAACCAACCTCAGTTTCTCACTCCAACATAGTCCATTTCCCCTCACCTTCCCTCCCTAGAAGTGGAGAACAGCAGTTTGCTGGTTCTTATTTGTATATCAAGGCTCAAAATCCAAGCCCCACTTCCCCAACATCTACCCCTCAATACCAAGTCTTCTCTCCTCCCAGGTAAATCATCCCCTCTTCTTTTCACCTTTCCTCAGAGGTGTTATTTTTCCCTCCATTGGAAGTTTGCCAGACCAAAAGATACATTGTCTATGGCACTCACCCCAGGAATAATGGATGGCTGAAACTAGGTAGCTCATATTTCTTTGGAAGAAAGAGACACAACTTCTCCATTCTGCCCAAGTTCTGCCAGTGTCCCTGGACTCAGCTGAGATGGTGTGGAAGTGTTACACAACAAAGTTTTTCTACTTTTCTTCTGATCTGTAGCTGACCAAAAAAAGTGAAAAAGATGCATGGGGTGGGGGGAACAGAGGGAGGACAACAACAATTCCTCTAAACCTCAATTACAGGGGAGAAACATAGAGAAAAGCTTGGAGCCATTTAAAATTATTAAGGTACATAGATGTCTGTATTCTCCCCCACTCTGTTTGGCAAGAGGGAAAAGTTCAATTTGAAATTTCATAGCCTTGCTCCTCAATGCCCTCTATAGCAAACAGACAGGTGAGAAGAGAAAACAGCCGTGAGAATATTAGCAACATAAAATGGTCATCTATTCAACATGGCCAGCCAGTTAAGTATCTTAAGCAAACTCAGCTGAAGTTTTTTTTAATCATAGATAAGGGTGCAGTCTAGTGGCAAACTCTATGAAATACAGCCCCTATTCTCAAGGAAACTTCATAAAGAAGAGAGAAGCAGAGAGGGGATAGCTCCTATCCACTCTCAAATTTAAAAATTAAAAAAAAAAATACCACCTAGAAATTACTAAACATTTGTTCCTTTCCTGGGTCTCTGAAGCTCATTTCCTAATTCAATTTCAGTTCACCTCCAATTCAGTACCTCTGCTTCAGCTTGAGATTTCCCTGCATTTTATTAAGAAAAGTTTGGGAGGGCGATTGGAATAGGCCAGTATGTGTGTCAATTGTGGTGGGTTTCAGCGGGTCTCATAACATTTCTGGTCATGGAAGAGGGATATCTGTAAGATAGTTATCTTTATTTTAAAAGGCAGGCTCTCTCCTCTCTCTCTCTCTCTCTCTCTCTCTCTCTCTCTCTCTCTCTCTCTCACACACACACACACACACACACACACACACACACACAATACTGTCTAGTTGAAGGTCCTTAGAAACAAAGCTGAAGGAAACCCAAAGGGAAGTGGCAATATAAATCCAACAAGCCTATCCACCCAAAAGAACATCCCGAGATTATGCTCTACTTCATGAAGTAGATGTGGAAATAGTTAGATTTTCTCACCAATAATCTTAATTGTTTAGCTCTCCTAAATAGTGAATGTTACATTAACTCTTTCCTTACTGCTGACAATATTAAATTTTATGCTGCCCACTGCCTCAAAAAAAAAAAACCTGCCCATTCATACCCATTACCCTTACACAGAGACACAGGAAGAGTAAGGGGGAATTGGGGCTTACACAAGCATCCCTGTTCCAATAATGTAACCCAAAGGGAATGAATGGTCACTTAAGGGAACCAGGTGAACAGAAATTTGCATAGTGTCCAGAAACATTTTTTCCCTTTTGCCTTTAAAAAAAAAAAAAACTCAGCCCACCACCTCCAGACACCGCCTCACCGCCCCCCCCCCTCCCCATCTTCCCAAACCTTACATGGTAACTTAAATAGACATCAGCAAACAGCCGATTTGCAAGGCTTAGAAAAGATTTTCTTCGACTCTGTATATATAGAGTTGGCTAAAACTGAACTGCTTCTCCCTCCTGCTCCCTGAGCCCGGGGTGTGTGAGTCTTACGGGGGGGGGGGGAGCGGGGGGGAGACAGAGTTACATGGCTTATTGTGTCCATCTCTGCAAGAGAACTGGTTCTGCTTTCTGCTTGACCCGCTTTCCAGCAGCCCAAATCCTGCGCCCCTTCCTTGCATTCCGGGGGGAGGGGTGGTGTTCAAGACTAGAGGGGGAGCCCGCTCGGTGTCTCGAAGTCCTCGCCCCACCCCCACCCCCAGGCCCTGTGAGTGTGCGATGCAATATTGCGCGAGTTGCTGGCATCTTTTCAGACTGGGTGTCGTGTGCTCTCGGGTTGCAGCGAACGGCTGGCCGGCAGCCAGGGGGACGTCTATTTAAAAAAGACAGCCTGCTCGGCAATAATCAGTCTCTTTAGAAACTTCTCCAGGGGAAAAGTGTTGGGAGAGCTACAAAGTGGTAGTGCTTTTAGAATATTTTTCCCCTTCCTCCTCCTTCCGCAGGATTCTTATTCGTGCTTTGCAGAGAACCTGACGATTTGGAAGAGGTGGTGGACAGGAGAAAAGAGGGGTTTTTATATGTAAAAAAATCCTTGCTTATCCTTTTTTTGGTCGGGCAGCCTTCTATCTGCTCGTGGCAACCCCGATCCACTTGATGCCTTCATAGGGAGGCCAGGAGTTCACACTTGGGTGTGAGCTTCAGTTTTTTTTAAACTTCTTCTCCCCAACCTTCAAGCAAATTTTGCGGTGGTGGCTTTGGGGTGACCTGACTTGTGGGTCTTTTTTCACTTTTACAAAGGCAGGTGAGCTGGGTTTGGGGGGGCTATTTTGCCATTCTTCTTTCTCCTTTCACCTGGCGACTTTTTTCTTTGCCCCAAATTGTTGCAAGCCTTGATTCTTGCAACTGAGACCAGCTCTCCCATCACCTTAATTTTTCTCCCCAACACTTTTTTTAAACCCCTGGTAGGGAAAGGAAAAGGAGGGAAGTCCTTGTCTTGCTTCCAAGACAATAGGTAGCCGGGCAGACGGTCTTCCACACACACACACCCTGCCCCCACAGTCTCCCCAGTTCTGCACTGTGCCCCAAGGTAAGGGGGAACTTTAGGAAGATGGTGCTGCCTACGGTGTTCCTGCTGCTGTCCGCCTGCATCGGAGCAGCCCAAGGCCTGGGCTCTTTCGTGCACTGCGAAGCGTGCGACGAGAAAGCCCTGTCCATGTGCCCCCCGAGCCCCCTGGGCTGCGAGCTGGTCAAGGAGCCCGGCTGCGGCTGCTGCATGACCTGCGCGCTGAACGAGGGCCAGTCGTGCGGGGTGTACACTGAGCGTTGCGCCCAAGGGCTCCGCTGCCTCCCCCGACAGGACGAGGAGAAGCCCCTGCACGCCCTCCTGCACGGACGCGGGGTCTGCCTCAACGAAAAGAGCTACCGGGAGCAAGCCAAGATCGGTGAGGGAGCATTATTCTCTGGGTCATTCATTGCGCGGCGGGAGGCTAGCGGGGAAGCTCTTGAAACCCACTATCTCCCCTTCCTTTGTAAGTGGCTTGGGGCCAGCCTAGATTTGGGACACTGGAGCCACCTGCCCAACCCTGCGGCTCTGGGCTGCTCCGCACTCTCGTGGACCCCTCTTCCCCCATTTTTCCCTTTGATGTCCCCCTACCCCTTCCCAATGCTGATCTCAGCTGGGATTCTCTACCCCAACCCCTGAAATCCCCAGAATCCAGGCTGGGGTGGGGCTTTCAAATGTCCCAGCATATTAATTTCCCACCCACCCCCCCTTCGCAATTTGTTCCTAACTAAAGAACAAAAAGATCCGCCGAGAATATTCTTTCATTTTTTAGGGGGGAGGAATCTCTTTTCTTTGCTGCGGCATCCTTCGCCACCCTTTTTCCTTCTCCCGCTCTCAGTCCGTTTTATGTAATTATCAAGACCCCACCCTCATTACCAATGGCAAATTGCTTTCGAGAGGGCTGTTTTTATTTTTATTTTTCTCATGCAATATCAGCGCTTTTGAACTTGGGATGAATGATGGGCTTTAAAATTCAAAATTCCTTTTCTTTCCCACAACCCCCCCCCCTCCACCAGCACCACCTCCCTCTAGGCGCGCACCTTCCCGCCTGGGCTTGGCTCTCTGCCCAGTCTCCATCCGCAAAGACGGAAAGCTAGGCTGCTTCTCCTGGCATTTTCCTACTCGCTCTTCCCCACCAATCCCAGAAATTTGAATTGTAAGGCAGGGTAAAGGTGAGGGTGGGAAGGTGGCGGGGAAAGATTGGCAACTCTGAAATCCAACCTCCTTCAGCTGCTCTCCACCCCACCTCTCCCGTTCTCTATCTATAATATTCCCAAACAAGCGTTCGGCAGATCCCTACACGCGGGGAGTAAGTGTACTGGGGGCCAAAAACATATTATATTCAAGAGAAGATTGGGGCGGGGGGGGGGGGGAGCGGCACAAGCCAGAAGTGTTGGAGTTGTGCAGCTAAGACTCCCAACCTGTAACTTCCGCCCCTCCCGCTCCCCACCCCCACCCCGCCCTTGCTGAGCATCCTGGAGTCCTTGGCCTGAGTGATTGACAGGGCTTGGGGCTCGATGGGGAAATGTCTGAGGCTCCTTCTCTGTCCCATACCCTTTCAACTTTACCTGATCCTTAAAAAGAGAGGGAGGTTGGAAAAGCGAGAAAGGAACCTGAGCCAGAGGTTCCAGATCAGAGCCATGGGCACGTCCCGCCCAGACTGACTGTAACTGACTCCTTTTCAGAGGGGGTTAGAAAAACTGCGCTTAGAAATTCTGAACTTGGAGAAGGGTCCTGGCTCAGATCCCAGTGCGCCACCCTTCCCACCCCCCAACCCCAGTCCCAGCCATTGTTGCCTCCCACCCCACCTTACTGCATGTCCATACATTCTAACCCCGCACACACTCTTTTTCGTAGTGCACTGCTAAGAAGTTGTAGTGTCCGGGAGCCGTGTGATCGCGGTAGCCAAATTCTTGAAGGCAGGACGGCTTTCGCGGGTGACATCTTGTGGTTTGAGTTTCCAGCCGGTTGTCTGTCCCTAAACCCTGTTCCCACCCCCATCCACCCTCCTCAGTGGGCTTGAACCAGCAAGTAATTCCAAGGGTTGCATTTTGAGAAAGGTGGTGGGGGCCGTGGAGAGGGCGGGGCTCAAGAAAGGTTAACCCAGAACCCGGTTATTTTTATTAGGAGACTAAAAAAAAAAAAAAAAGGCGGCCCGGACGGCCTTGATCCTCAGAAATATGGATTTGAACTAGCTTAGCGCTGGGGAAAAGGTATGAGTTGATTTCCTGTCTTGGAACCTAGCACCCTGTGTAATAACCTGGTCACACTGAAACTATGCAAAGTATCCACAAACAGCGTCATGAGCCGCTTTTTTATTCGCGCGCGCGCGTGTGTGTGTGTGTGTGTGTGTGTGTGTGTGTGTGTGCGTGCGTGCGTGCGTGTGTAAGGGCTAGGGAGACAGACCATTCAAGGAGAGCAGCCCGAAGGACCCTGGCGTCCCAGTCCAAGAGCCTAGGTTGTTTCCTTAGCGTGGTGCTACCAGAAACTGCTGCTCCCCTCCCCCACCTCCACGCCTTCGAGCAACTGGCTAGTGCCACCCCTTGAATGAGGGGGCTGGTTTCCCTCGTCTGGCCGGGCTTGCTTCCCCTCCCCTCGCTCCGCCTTCTTATGGGCGCCCCTCCTACCCCACCCCCACCGCCCCCAGAGCAGGTGTATGACATACGTGAGCTGGTTGGCTTTGCCTGAAGGTTTCTTTCTCTTGGGAATAGGGTCTGGAGACGTCTTGGAATCACAAAACGTTCAAACATTCTGGAATGGAACGTAGGCATCTTTTATCGCCTCGCCCCAGCCCACCCCAAATAATTGAAAGGGGTCCTTGAAAGTCACAGAGTTAGGGACAGAACGGAGTGGTTTAGAATAGCTTTAATCGGTCTACGGCACAGGGAAGCTAAACTGGCAGGAGAAGAAATAAATAAAATTTCTCTTCTGCAATCCCCGGTCTCTGCCATCCCCTAGACTTCCTTTTGAGAGTGTGAGTGTGGGAGTGGAAGAAGAAATGTCCAAGGTGATTTGGCTTGTCCTGAAACCACCATGGGGGAAAAATGACCATGAAAAAATCAGCATTTCTGAGGTCAGAACGAAAGAGGTAGAAAGCTGCTATGGCTTCTCCAATGTCAAGTGTGAGAATGAAAAAGAAAGGACAGTCTCTCTTCATAGGCCTGTTGCTGCATACTAGAGGGAGCTCAAGAGCCGGATTGCTATCACCCGTTTGGCCACAGGTCCCCAGGCAGAGAAAAAAACCTGAAACAGAATTATGAGTTAGCTAAACAGTCAGGATCTGAGACAAAGAATTACAATCACAGTATACTAACCTATACATAGATATAAACAGTGATTGAGCTTTATTAAACACCTCCTGTGTGCTGTGCACTGTTAGACCCAGTGTGAGGTAATTAGGCAAATGATGGGGGGTTGAGGGATAGATAGGCTTTTGAAGTATTCCACCTTACTTTTGGGCATGACCCATATGCCTCTGTGTATTAAAACAAGATTATGTTTATGAGATACATATGTGAAAGATACAGAGGGAGCCTGGGAGACACAGAGGGAACCTGGATTGAAGCTAAAAAGAGGAGATATGTACACAGGGACCAAGTTTTATGATTGTTCTGTATTATAATAGCTGAAGCAGTTCCCATATGTATTTCCATTACTGAAATGGGGAGGTACTACACCCCAGTAGTATGTCCAACATGACAGGAAGGGGAGACAAGACTGTAAGCCAGGGAAACAGGCAAATATTTGTGGGGGGCGGGGGGAAGGGTCTATGGAGAGGGGTTATGAAGAGGAAGGGCAGGGCTGCTTTTTCTATGTTTTAATAATTCAAGTTTCTGGTTTATTCAGGAGTTGGAGAAGAGAGAAATAGCTTCTGTCTAGTATCATTTTATTGTTTACAAATTGTTTTACATAAATCTGATCCTCAGAACAACTCTTTGAGATAGGCAGGAGCGTGTTAATTTCCATAGTGTACAGGTGAGGAAACAGACTCCAGTGAATCAATTTTATTCACTATCACAGGTTAGCAAGTGTCAGATGTAAAACTATATTACACTGAATTTTTATCTGCTTAGGAGATACAGGAAAAAACCATCACCTAATCAAAAAATGGGGACCTCATCATTAGGTATTTGGTGGCATGGAATTTACAGTCTTTTGGCCAGCAGGTGGGAAGGGTGGGGCAAGGTGTCAGTCATTCCCCTCACTTTCTGGCTTCCATGGTCAGCCTAGCCATAGTTCCCTGCCTAGTCCAAGAGCCATGTGTGGAAACTGAGTTCCAGAGCTGGTTTTATTAGCCAAATTCATGTCCACTGAGTTGAACAAGCTCATGGAAAAGTGAGGGAGCCAGATTCCTTCCTCCTTTCCTTTCCTTTCCTTTCCAAAAAAAAAAAAAGCCTTTGAAAGGTTTCCTAGTGAGCCAACCATAGCTAGAACCGGGAGAGCAACAGACAGATTAAACTTTAACTGGATATTTTTTTTTCTTTTTTCCAATTTCCTCTTCCCCCCTCACCGCCCCCCCCCCCCCGCCACTGTCAGCTCAAACAAGGAAAGCTACCTTTTTCTTCTTTTTTTCTTCCCTAATACTTCTTTCTCCATTCTCTCTCTGCTCCACCTCCTTTTCTGTCTCCTCCCCTGGGTTTCTTTGGCTTTGCCATATGGCCTCCAGCTTTCATAGATGTAGGGAAACTGTAGATTGATAGACTGGAACTTGAGTTGGGGGCAGGGAGAGGAAAGGAGGGGTCAGGTGTACCCATAGCAGTAGCCTTGAAAATTGTATTGACCTCAGGGTTAGGGGTCAGAGTGAAGGTCAGAACAAAGGTCATGGGAGCAGAAAATCCTTGCCTATGAGGAGAACAAATCTCTCTCTCTCTCTCTCTCTCTCTCTCTCTCTCTCTCTCCATATATGTGGGTGTATATATATGTATGTATGTTTGTATGTATGTATATATATATACACACCCACATATATGGAAAGGAATATATAGGAAAAAAGAATATATATTATATATATAATACATACATATGTATACATACTATACTGTATATGTATATAATCTTCGTATGCATATATATGTATATATACACTATATATGTATACACACTCTATAAATACTCTATATATGTATATATGTAATATATAGATATATAAATAGATATATATTCTGTGTGTATGTATAGTCTTTGCTCAAAGCCTAAGCATCCCAATGACTACTGAAATTCTTGATATAAATGGTGATGAGAACCATCCAACTTTGGAGAAGGAATTGCCACACCATAGACTCTGTATGTCCCAGAAATCAGGAATAGACCATAAATCTAAATTTGAATCACTCTCATCTAAAATGAACTTTAAATGTATAGATGAGACAGATCTGGTATCAGACAGGAGAGGGCAGGGCTAGGAGGAGTGTGGGGAAGAGGGCAGCTACCATGAGAGAAGAGGAGGGGTTTCAACAGTTTTGTTTTTATCACAGAGAATCTTGCTTCTTTGAAGTTACTGATTGTGGAATTGATCTAAACAGTGCATCCAAGGCCATACTCAAATCCACAAGCTGAGCAGATACTAGATGCTCATAGACAGAAACATACTTGCGTCTGTGTCAGCACTGTTGCCTTACACACAGATTATATGCACAGAATCCAGGAGACTTAGTTTATATTTGCAAATACAAATAATCAAGAGATTTCCCATGTGCCTCTATTTTCCCCTCATAGTCAAAGAAGGTTTCTTCCCTCCATCTCCCCCACTCTACTATAAACTCAGATTGACCATAACCTCTGTTATGCAGTAACCTCTCTTCTAAAGTCACTGGTGGAGACATGATACTGGATTGTGAGGGAAGAGTGGAATGAAAGAAAATCTGAGTAAGGATCCAGAAACACGATCCTCCAGGCCTGTCAACAGGTGGTCTGAGTGGTCCTGGCTTCTCAGTCTATAGGATTTATATTATTTGAATTCACTTCTTTGGGGGAACTCTTTAAGATGAGTCTGCCACTGGTGAAACAAGCCTGGAGCATCCTGTGTGCCCACCCACGACCTAACAGCAAAGTCTCTATTTTATATCCTAATCCTCTTCCTTCCTTTTCTTCCATTCTCTGGGCTAATAAGGCCACCTCTTGTTACCAGGAGAAAGAATTTGGTCCTCAGAAGCAAGGGGATGGATGAAATGAACTTTGGAGGACCTTGTCTTCACCAGCATTAGCGAAAGTGTTTTCAGCTAAAGTTTCCTAATTTTGATTGGACAAGAGGAAGAGAGTAGGTAATGGAGAAATGAAATGGGTGGAGAGATAAAGAGCCTGAGCTAATTTTCTTTTATTTAATACTCATTTTAAAGATCAGCAGACTCTTTGGTTGAGAAACTGAAAGGCATTGATACTGTCCCTAAGCAGGAAAGGAAAGGAATTCCTGCCAAGTTGATCTTGTGCTCCTTTTGGGAGAGGGGAAGATGCTGGATCTGCCAAGGGCACCATGAGGTCAAAGTCAAGTCAGTGGCATCAGAATTGCCCTACTCTCTCTGAGAAACAAAGCAAGTATCCACAAATATTTCACCGGTACCGTGAGCAGAGATGTAAAGCCCAGAGTTGCCACTGGGGGGTGTCTTATGGCAGCAGAAGCTATGAGATTCCAGAGTCTGGAATCTTTCCTTGGGGATGTTAAGGAATGAGGGAAAGAAACCTATTTATATAAAGGCTTAGCACCACTAGATAAATCTTTAGAAAAGATTCCCCCCCCCCCCATTTGAAAATAAATGAGTAACTACTTATTACCTATAACCTTATAACAACCTGTGGTTCTAATTAGTCAGGAATCTTCCCAGAAATCTAGGACAGTACCTGAGTGGACTATTCACAGCCCTGACTCCTGCCAAATTCTGAAACTCCAACAAAAGACTGAATTTTCACTTCTATTCAGGGGCTAGGTAACCTCTGAAGTTTCCTTACAGTTTAATATTTCACTCTGGAGAAAGGTAGGATGTATCATCTTAGAGAGATTGGTTGAAAGGGTTGAAGAGGGGTCCTCCCTACCCCCTAAAATAAGACCGGAGTTATCTCCTCCCAGCTGCTCCTCTCTCTTCCCTTTCCACATAATTTTTAGGCTATAATTTTCTCCTCCTTCATTTTCTGCCTCCACCAGTGGTTGAGAGTGCTATTGGAGTTTTCTGGGGGAGACCTCAGCTTTCAGCCCCCTCCCTTACCTAGGACTAAAACAACTTGAGGTCATTTTTGCCCAACTCCTCACCCCACTTCCAACTCCCAGAATATTTTAAGGGAGTTAGAGTCAAGGAACTAGGCCCTAGCATCAGCTTCCTCATCCTCTGGGTTGGTTTTCAGACAAAACTCCCCTTGTTAGGCCCAAAACAGGTACAACACAAGAGAAGTGGAGGGGAGGGGAGGGCAAGAAAAGAGATCTGCTTGATCCCTGCTCCTCCCGTCCTTCCCACCCTGAGGACTGTTAAGGAGATACACTTATTTGCCTGAGTGTACAGTGTAGAGTGAACAGCTCGAGTTCTGATGAGTCATGAGTGGAAATGTCCCCAGGGCCAGGTCAGAGAAATAAATAAATGTGTAACTGAGAACTAGACTGCTTCCTCTTCTCCCCTTTTCTCCTCCCCCTCCTCTTACTCCTCTTTCTTCCTCAGAGTTCTTTACTATGTTTCTGCTACCCAACCCTCCTAGTTTTCTGTATATGTACATTTGTATACATATATGTTTTATAACATGTACATACATGTTACATACATGGGGGTATATTATACACACTATATATAATACACACACACACATATATATATACACACACATATATATTATATATATATATATATATATATATATATATATATATATATATATATATATATATATAAAATTAGGGACTCTGTTACAGCCAAAGACTGGGACACAGACATATCAAGAAGCTCTTAAATTTAGGGATTGAATCCAAAACATGAAGAGGAGACCTGCTTGGTTTATCATTGCCCCTGTCAGTGTATCAGATCTCCATTTACTGAAGAATGAGGCAGAAAATTGTAGTGGTAAGAGAGTTGGAGAGGTAGAGGAGCATACCCAGGAGGAAAACTGAGAAGGATAATACTGGTTAACAGCAATTCAATAAACATTTATTAGGTCCCTATTTATGCCAGGAACTGAGAATATAAAGACAAAACCCAAAATGGTCCTTGCTCTCAAGGAGCTCAAAATCTACAGGCTGGAATATGTGTGTGTGCACACACATATACGTATATATATGGATGGATGGATATACATATATATATATATATATATATATACATACACAGATATATATGCATATATATATAGAGAGAAAAAAGAAATCACTACAAAATACAGTGTCCCAAAAGTCATAGTGCAGTTGGAAGCTACTAGTTTCCAACTGCACTAAGACTTTTGGAACACCCTATATAGACAAAGAAAACCATTTTGAGGGTGGGGAAGCACTAATGGGATATTCTGAGAGGTCATTTTTGAATTTAGGTCTTCAAATACGTGGAAATTTTCTACTTAAAAGATGTTAACTTGCTTTTCATCCTCTCTAAAGCCAGAAAGAAGTAAACCACAGCATGAGGAGGATATGGTTAGACATAAGGAAGAACTTCCCTGTGATGAAAACTGTCCAGGTTTGAACTGGTCGTAAGAGAGTTGTGCAATCTTCTTTTCATTGTTCTTCTTGCCTATTGGGCATAGTGCTTGTTTAGAGAACGAGTTTGCAGAGGTGAAGAAGGGAGGGAATGGGGTAAACCCCAGAATTCTTCAGTTCCTACTATGGCCCATCCATCTCAGATAACCAACTACTGAGCTTCACAAAAATCAGAAGTCTGGTACATTGAAACTCAAGGAGGTGATGCCTGATAAGAAAGCAAAGTGTCACTCAAGATAATTCTACTTGGGATATTCTCTAGTTGTTTTCTTCATTGTTCCTGGAAGTTAACACCATTTCCTCCTGTAGTGTTCCATCTGAGAACTACCAAAATTGTACCAGTCCTAGGACTTCCCCCTTGGAAGTGTTGGGAGAGTCGGTCTACAGGCTAATTGGCATGAGATTCCCATTCCCTAAGACCCTGTTTAACTGAGCTGGCCATTCCCAAGACACTATCTGAAACATTTTACCAGTCATAATTATTCCTAAAACTTTCCTTCTCTCTTCCTTTTCACCTATACTTTCCAACAGACCTAGACTTTGTCCCTGGGAGGGGACAGTAGAGAGTCAGGAGACCACAAGGAAGAGAGGAAGGATAGAAAGGACAAGCAATTAGGAAGTACTTTCTTCCCATTAGTCAGTTACTCTCACTGTATTCTCATTAACTGTATATCTCCCATCTGAAGGACATCAGACCACCTCCCAAGAAGAGTACTAAGGTAGCCACCTGCAGGGACCACTGAACACAGATGTACTGAGTAATAGAGAGGCCCAATGTGTCATTGTTGTTCATGGAGTCCCAGGGTTAAGAGCTGGAATAGAACCTGGGAAGTTATCTAGTCCAATCCTCCAGTTATATAAGATGAGAAAACCAAGCTCCAGATAGGTTGAAGCCTAAAGTCACTAGGGTAGTAAGGGGCAAAGCCAGATTTAAACTGGGATCTTCTGAATTCAAACGCCATGCTCTTTCCCACTGCACTCTTATTCATAATGGTGAAACTGAGGCATAGGGAGGTCACAGCCTTGCTTGTTGGCCCAGAATACACCATCTCTCCTGCTGTTACAGAGGGGAAGGCAGTCAGCTGTAGTTACTCACTTACAGAAGGAATCAGGATCCTCAGCTCTGACAGGTCAATACAGCTTTCTGAGCCTGCCCTCCCCAAGCCAGCAAATTTTCCCCTTGCTCCTTCCTTTCAGCATGACAGTTGTCTAGGTTGGTTTTCCTCTTGGAAGGCTGATGCCCATTTCCGTTCCAGCCTATAATTCAACTTAGAAGCCCAGAACATGTGTGTCTGACACTGACCACAAAGGAAAGGAAAACAGTCCCTTCCAGGAGCCTGGGGAAAGACAGACTCCTGCTAGTGACAGAGTGGGTAGGAGGAGGAACAAGGGAAGGGTATTACAAACCTCCACCCAGTCTTCTCTCCCTCTCTCTCTCTTTCTCTCTCTTTCTCTCTCTCTCTCTCTCTCTCTCTCTCTCTCTCTCTCTCTCTCTCTCTCTCTCTCTCTTTCTCTGTCTCACCCCCCATACACCTTCTCTTTTTCTTCAAATTGCCATTGAGTCATTTGGCATGACGGGCTAGGAAACTGTCAAACCTCAGGAGAATGAGATGCTTTATATATTATTTTCACAGTCATCATCCAGTCTTTTGGTCTCCCAAGTGGTGGCAATATTCCCAGGCCCAGGTCCTAGCAGGGGGCTGACTGGTTGGCTAGAATGCTAGGGGAGAGAGGTGATGATTCATCAGCTCATGCCTTCCCATCTGCGTCTAAACCCAAGTTTAGGTGGGCACCTTCTGTATGGGAGAAGAGCCAGGAAAGCTTGGGAATTTCTTCCCTTCTTCTTTCTAAGGCAGATAGGTCAATAACATGATTTCAGTGTCATATCAGTCATTGACACTTAGTCCATTTTTCAGTCCTGTTGTGACTGCTTTGTAAGCTATCCTAGTTGCATTTCTAGAATCACAGAACCATGGACTGTTGAAACTGGAAGGCCTTTGCAATCATCCAGTTCCAGTGATTGTTATGACATAGGGTGCAGGGATAAGATTCAGAAGAAACCCAACCTATTCTCGTGTTCCCCATGCACTGGTTGGTCACTCAACTCTTTGGTTGTGTCACTAAGGGTGGTTTTGGCAGAAAGCTGGGGCAGGGGGCTTCCCAGTTCTTTGCTTACTGTGAACCCATATCCATGCAACGAGCAATGACTCTAGATGTCAGAGTTGCCATTTCCATTTGGAAAAAGGGTGGAGGTGGATGGGCTGCTTCTGAGTGGCAGACATGTTCTCATGGTAGAGCACTTGGAAGAGCTTCAGGCAGCAGGAATGGATTTGGACCTCAGGGATAGGGCTTTCCAGAGACTGTTGATTGGTATTACCAAAAGTGGAACCAAGAAGCACAGCTCTGTTTCTTCTATTTTCCTCTGGGGAAAGGCAGACCAAGCTTAGAGCTACATGTCTCCTGGAATAGTCTCCCACCATACTCCCACCAGAATTAATAATGGGAGTGAATGGATATCTGCCAATGGTCTTTCTGTTTGCCCAAGGAATAACATGGCAGGAACATCAAAGTAACTTCCAATCTTTCTCCTCTCCAATCCATCATCCACATGGCTGCCAAAACAAGTCTTTCCAAGGCACAAGTCTGACCATGTTAACTCCTTTTCTCAAGAATAGTCAATGGCTCCCTTTTGCCTCCATGATAAAATACAAACAGCCTAGCTTTAGAGGTCTTCCACCTTTGAGCTCCAAACCTACCTTCCCATCTTTCTATCACATTAGTCATTCCTTCCCAGTCTTATCTCAAATTACTTCATGTACTTTGCGTTCCAGCTAAACTAGATTACTAGCTGCCCTCCCAACTCCCCATTCCATCGCCTTCCTCCATGCACTTACCAAGAAGACACATAGCCTAGTGCCCCCACCCCTTATCTGGAATTCACTCCCTTATCAGCTCCTTGTCTTAGACTCATCTTCTACCTTTAAGGCTCAGTTCCTGTGTCAGTCGCCTCTTAGGGGAAGCTCCTCAATCATTAGTGCCCTCAACCTCCTTGAATTATTTTGTAGTTAGGTATGTGATGTTGTGTCTTTGAGGGTAAGGGATATGTTCATTTCTCCATTTCCTAGTATTGTGCCCCTGGTGCTTGATTAATGCTTGTTAAATTGAATTGAGCAGTGTTCTCCCTTGAAAGGGGAGATGAACCTGTACAGGGATGATTCAAGGTGTGTTCGTGCTGTATGCTGGTGTCTGGGATGTCAGAAGGGCTGAGAGTGATGTTGTATGTACAGCAGGAGGCCCATAACTGTTGGCTGAGCCTAGAGGTACATATTAAAGACTCTCAAACAGGAGTGGCCTAGGGAGGAGAATTATTTATAGTCACATGTAGTTCAGGGGATGGGAGGAGTCAGGGCAGGATAAAATTAAGCATTGTATCAGAGAAATCATTTTATCTCAGGATCAGCTCTCAGGATTAGAGGGCATCTCCTAAGAGCTTGGGGACCAAAAATAAAGCCCTTGGTGACATCCTGACAGGAGCTTCCTAAGCTGAGGAGCTGGGTTCAGGGCCAAGGATAAGTGATGAGGGGCAGGGGAGATACAGAAAGCTAACAAGCTACTTGGAGTTAGTTCTCTAGAGGAGATCCCACTGACTCTGGGCTGTTCTAAGGGGAGGAGAACAGTATGGAGCCCACTCCTCCTTTTTTCCTAGGGTCTCCTGGCCCAGGTTCATATGGTCATACATTTAGAGGTGGAAGAGACTTTAGACCCAATCACGTCCATTTTAGAGTTGAGAGAGCACTTTGTATGCCTTAGGACCATAGAATTAGAGGGGACTTCAGCCTTCTCATTTTATAATGAGACCCAAGGAGCTTGACTACCTTGTCCAATGGATAACGAATGGCAAGGTTGGAACCAAGTCCTTTCAGTCCCAATCCAGTACACCTTCCTCTGTACCACTGGATCTTCCTAAAAACCCTAAATACATGGGAACTGCTATTGTTTTATACAAAGCACTACTCTCTGGAGAATGGATTTGAACCTAAACTGGAATTCTCAGTAGTTACTGAATCATCTCAGTTCCCTGCAGACACTTAAGAACTTCTGTTCCAAGGGAATGGGGAATGGGAGTCTTCTGGTGCTCACTATTTCCTGGGTCTTAGGATCATGCAGCCAGACAGATGTTGCTCTTTCCAAACCAAGACCTCTAGGGTTCTTTCTCTATACTCATTTCTCTCTCATTCACTTTATAGTTGGACAAGCTGTGTCAAAAGTCACCTAATGGAAGTAACAGGAGCAGAACATCTGAGAATGAGATAAAAAGGCCATGTCTGTAGATGTGGGTGGGTATGAATGGAGTGGGATGAAGCCCAGATCCTATTCTCATCCAGCTCTAGATACCTTCCCCTCACACACAGAACTCCAACTCACTTAGAGGCAGAGGGAGACTCTAGGGTTTAATAAACATCTGTGGCCAACTTCTTCTGCTTCTACCTGCTTTCAGTTTTCCTAGCTATACACTGGGGGTCTTGGCTTCTAAATGTCATGGTGGAGGGAAGAGGAAAATGGAGATTTAGCCAGGGCTCCTCATGCAGGGTGGGGTGCTGTGAATACATTTATCTTTTCTTTGGAGACATGGTTGCAGAGGTTACCCATGCTCTTGAAGAATCCCTCCAAAAATCCCTTGTTCCCAAAGTTGCATTTGGTTCTGGAGGCATGGGATCCAAGCAACTATAAGCAGGGAGAAGAGGAAGGGGCAATGCCGAGGCTAACTGGGAAGAAGGACTAGGGAAGGTTTTGAATTGTGCCCCATCTATTCAAATTAATATATAGATGAACAACAGGGCATTCTGAGTTAACTGTTCTGGTGCTCTTAGGATTGGATGGTGCCCAAGACTAAATTAGCTCTCTCCCCCCACCTTTGACCAAGAAAGAGTTAATTTTCCTTGTCTTTTCCAGAGATTCCTCAGGCCTTAATTGAATCACTAGGCTGAGCAGTCTTGTGGAGTGAAGGGAAACCACTGTCAAGCTGAGTGGTGACTGGAGGAAGAGAGGAGAGAATGGTGGGGAAGAGAGGGAGCAGGACAGAGAAGGAAGAGGAAAAAGAGACAGAGGGGGGTGGGATTGGAGGGAAGGAGAAGACTAATACAAAAACCTCCTCCCTAAGTACTGAACCAGTCTTCAGCAGAAAACTCCAAGTAAAAGTTCTGCAGGAAGGGGAGAAAAGAGAATTATTTATTATCACATTTGCTAAGGGCTCAGGACAGGGAGCATCTGTTCCCCCAAGTGCTCCAAGGACTTTGGACTTTGGAACAGAGGGAACAAATTGTCTGAGGCCTGCTGCCCTGCTCTCTACAGACATGGGTGGCATTTGATTCCAGGGAGGCAGAGGAGTCTTGAAACTGGGTCAGGAAGCCAAAATTAAAGGGGCTGTGGTTGGAAATTTGGGGAGAACAGAAGGCAGAAATGCTTATTAGCCTCCCTTTCAGGCTTTCCTCCACCCCAAAGTTGGAAGTAATGTGAGAGAGCCCCATCCTCTAGATGCACCACTCGCCAGCCCTCAAAAGGACAAGGCCACAGGGGCCCATAAAGTCTGTTGAACTGACCTAAGTTTCCAAGGATGGAATAGTAGCTTTCTGCATGTCCCCTTTCCCTACCTCCTCCTCACCCCACCCCCACCCCCATCATCTTGCCAAAGAATTTAGACCAGGGGAAGCGAGTTCTGGGCATCTGTGTGTATTTTCTCTTCTCCAAGACAATTTCTGTTCCAGGTGATCAGAAATAGCCTCGAGGTCTCACAGATGCATTCTTCATCCCCTCCCCTCTCCTCTGCTCCCAAGCTTCTAGCGACCACCCCCACCCCAAGCCCCTTTTAAGCAACCTTCTCCAGTGCTCACATATCTTCATGTCCCTTTAATTACTGGAGAGAACCACAACGAGCAGAAGAAATTTTGGATGGTGTAAGCAAGGCAGGCCCACAAATTCCAGGTTGAAGAAGTTGTTTATATTCATAATAATTTATAACTCAGCTCTGACCCAGGACAGCAGGCTGTGGGCTGGCGCTGGTTTTCTCCGACATATGTCTCTGTCTCCCTCTGCTGTCCATTCTTGGACAGTAGAGTCCATCCTGTCTAAGTGGATTGCCCTGTGACAGTTCAACATAACAGACCCACAGTCAAGCTCTTCCCCTAGTTTCTCACCTGAATTCCTTCCCCTCTAGCTTTGGTCCCAAGTACCCTAGCTGGAAGGAATCTGGGTGATCTTCAGGGCTCCTTTCTCTCTCATAGACCCCTTTAGCACCAGTCTGGAGAAGCAAACAGACACCTTTGCAGAAAGGGTTTAAATGCAGAAAAAATTTAAAAGATATATGATGATAAATATATGTATATATTTATAAATATATATATAAACAATAAATATATATATATATATATATATATATATACAATGAAAGTAGTTAGCAGAGTATTATTTGAAAACAACTTTGTAAGCACCAGGGTAAGAACTTACTTTCATGGAGCCTCAAAGAGCCAGGTTTCAATCCCAGATCCTTTCACTCCAAATCTAGGGCTTTTCCCTCTGCTACCTCTTTAGCATCACCCAGGTTCCTCTTCTCCAGGCTATTCTACCAGGTCCTTTCTTACATTCCAACCCTTTAAATCATGACTCTGCTCATTCCTTCCTTTTCTTTCTTTCTTTCTTCTTTCAAGACCGTCTCCAAGAGTCTGTTGTCCTCCAGTCAGCCCACAGCTAAACAAAGGGCACTTTGTCTTTTATTAATGTCTGTCTTAGTCTGTCTTCTTACTCCCCAAGGCCTGAGCCCTGTGGAGTCAAGGTCAACAGTGATGTGCATCCAGAAGGAGGTAGAAAAGCAAAAAACATGACATCCAAGGTAGGCCCAGATGATAGATTCAGAGGCCATCCACTCTTACAAAGGAGACTGACATAGACTCATAGACTGACATAGGCTCATAGATCTATGAATGAACTGAATGAAAACTCAGAGACCATCTACAACTAACAAATGAGGAAACTGAGGCCCAAGTTGGTTGATTGACTCACAGGTAGTAAGCATCAGGAACAGCTTTGGAACCCAGGTGATATCTAATTCCACTTTACCAATTCAGATTTCACTCATAAACCCCACCCCTCCCCAAAGTGGCAGCAGATAGATTATGAAATAATCCTTGAAGTATTAACATTAGGACATGTGGAGGCAGGAATGTTTAGATTCCGTATCATTGCTAGATGTGTGGTCATGACTTGAACCCCAATTAGTAAAAGAGGGGAGTGGGAAGTTAATGTAAGCACTAGGGCTTATGCAATGAATCTTAAAACCCTCTTTCCTCAAGAAAGACGTAAGTAAAAGTTAGGCAGGGGAACTCTAAGGGGATATTAGGAAACTTGGGATGGGTTAACTTGAAATTATGAACAGGTTTCAAATTCCTGGGAAACGATATTCATTCTGAGGAGACTGGTGAGTGACTGTAACCTCTTCTCCAGAAAAGAGAGAAGAGGCAAAACTTTTTAAATGGCAGCATGACTGATTAAGGTGGTGTGCCTCAGAGTTGAGGGGTGAAAGATACCAATTTAGGTAGATAGAGGCAGGCTGTGACCTCTCCTTTGCAGGAAAACATTAAGGACAAGTGAGATCAGCTGGGAGGGTACTTCATCAGGTTGGGAGTACTGTACAGGAGTCTGGGCTCAACAGAATAAATGACCTGTAGAGAAGCTAGCCTGAGGCAATGAAATCAGTCAGCACTGAATGCCAGCTGGAGGTGGCACAGAAAAAAAAGACTCACCCTTGGGCTTTCTTCTTACAGAGGTCAGCATTCTTGAGCTCCCAGATAAACAGGTGCATCTGGGGAAGGAGAATCTGTCAGCTGCCTGGGCCAGGTGCTGGCACAACCCCAAGGGAAGGAAGCCCATTATTTTGTTTGTCTTTCAGCCACATATTCCCAGCCCTTTCTGCTTCTCACCCACTCCAGTTTCAAACTGGTTTAGGTAGGGGACTGGGGGTCACTTACCTCTCCCCACGCATTGTAACTGGACCCCCAGAATATTCCTAAGCTCTTGCTCTCCAACATTACCCAACTGCCTTCTAAGAACATGGATGTTTGATAAATACAGAGAGAGGCTGTACAATGTTTCTCTTAGAGTGGTAAAGAACATTAGAACCAGAAGGAACTTGAGGGATCCTTTTATCAGCTAACTGAGGCCCAGAAAGATAAAGTCACTGGCCACCAATTCATATCGATTTTAAACCCTAGGATTCAAACCAGGGCTTCTGTATCTAAATCTGTAGTTTTACCTTTATGGACAAAGAGATCAGAAGCCACCAGGTTAAAAGACCTCTTGAAAATAAAGTAATCATTACATGGTTAGCTATGGATATCTCTTCAGCTGGTCAGCTAGAGTTCTTCAGTGCTAGGTTCAAGTCTCATCCCTACTCTTACTACCTTTGAAATTCTGTAAGACTTTATTTAAGTTCCTTGAGTCTCAGTTTCCAACTGTTTAAAAAGAACAAGTAGGGCTAGATGGCCTTTCAATTCCCTCTGGGATCCTTGCACAACTTGGTTAGTTATGTTACAAAGATCCCAATTCTTAAGATTCAGCTTCTTCTGGAAAGCCTGCCTGCCTGCCTGAAAACAGGCCTCAAGGATGTATTGACTTCCTGATGCCTGACATTTCACAATTAGATTCATCCTACTGTACCTCTAAGCCTTGTTAAGCAATTAAATTGTAAATAGTTTACCAAATATTGTTTTAAGAGAAGTTGTTGGTTGTAGGAAGGGGAAAAAAATAGATCTCAACCTCAAAATTTTAACAGTGTAAAAATTAACATTGCTCAGCTATATAAGATCTTTCCAGTCTTTTAGTCTTAACCCCTCTAATCAGCTTCAAAATCACAAATTGTTGGATAGAAGAGGGTGTTGTAGGTAATAAACTATGGGTCCATGCTGCCATCTGCTGGCTTCCATGTAAAATTACACTTGTTTCCCCACTATTAACTGACCCAGCTGAAAAAATCAGTATCTAACAGAACTATTTTCCTTCCCAACAATCACACCTCCCTATTCTGCTCTCCAGTCTTGTCCACTGGTGACAAGTTGGCCCCCAATGAAATGATAGGTCACCCTTTGCTTGTCTGATGCCTCGGTTAGACCTGGGCTATCTTTAGTCATTCTGATGAATATCTGGACCCAGATGGTTCTGGAGGGGAAAGTGAGGCCGGTGACCTTGCACAGCCCTCCCTCACTCAAATCAAAGTCAACTGCAAGTCATGTCACCATCTCCCTGATGTCATGGCTCTCTTCGTGACTAAAGGACAAGCACAATCTGTAGGTGGCCACCCCTGGTCCTTCCAGGGCTGAGAGACAGTGATTCTATTGTGGAGAAGCCTGGTATTTTTTGCCTCGGGGCAGGGCTTCAGCCTTCCTTTGACTCAGTGATTGAGCTACTTAGACTAAAGGTATGAATACTCTTTGTTTCTTTATTGTCAACATGCACAGAAATCTCCCCCTAATAATGCTTCCCTTTCCTCCAGTGTTGATTCCTGCATTGTTGTTCTGGCTTTGTTTCTTCTCTACCTCCTATTCCACCAGACCCTTCCTTGTTCTTTGGTGTTGGGCTGGTAATAGCCTGGAGAACAGGTTTTTAAATGCCATCTTGTGGTGCTGAGGCTAAACTGCAATGCTGGTTAAATTACAGAGAAGATGGGATTGTTGGTCTTCACCTCCCATTGAGCTCTTAGGACCTTCTCCAAGAATGTGTTTTCTTTCCCCCTCAGTTTATAGATGAAAAAAATGAAATATGAAAGTGTATAAAGGAGGCTTATTGCTGTTTAATTGTTTTCAGTGGCACCTGACCCTTCACGACTCTATTTAGGGCTCTGAACCTGGAGTGGGTTGCCATTTCCTTCTCCAGTTCATTTCACAGGAGAGGAAACTGAGGCAGAGTTAAATGGCTCGCCCAGGGTCACACAGCTAGTTAGTGTCTGAGGCCAGATTTGAACTCAGGAAGAGGAGTCTTTCGACTTTCTGACTCCAGGCACCACTTAACTTCCCATAAAGGGGTAGTGGATTGCATTGGTAGAGAGACAGATTTAGGATCCATCTAAAGGGGAAAAAAACATGTTAATGATTAGACCTAACCCAAAGTGGATCTATTATTATCTTTGTATCTTGTTCTTGTCACTGTACCTAGCCATTTTCCCTTTATAAAGGGAACAGTGATGTGAGGCAGAACTCTCAGGCTCCCACAACCTAAATCAACCTCAGCTAAAGGGATTAAGGGGTACAGAGTGGTATCGGTACAACATGGTACAACATGGCCTCATGAAACGCCCATTGGACTTGAAGGCAGAAGTCTTGAGTGCTGTGCTCAGACCTACTATTTTACTAGCTGGGTGGCATTGGATAAATCACTTAACCTCTTTCTTCCTCAATTTTTTGATCTCTACAATGGGGGTAATAACACCAACCTTACCTATCTCACATGGTCCTAAGAATCAAAGTGCAATAATTAATGTGAAAGCATTCTGTGAACTATAGAAATATATGTAAATGTGAGGCAAAGGGGAAGGTGATGAATAAGGGTGCTGGGGGAGATCGGAATTTAATCCAGATTGGCAACCTCATCTGAAAAAAAAACAGCAATGGGGAGGGGGAGAAAAAAAGTCGGAAGGGAGGGGAGGAAGGAAAGAAAGAAAGGAAGAGAAAGAAAGAGAAAAAGGGTAGAGAAAGAATAATAGAAAAAGAAAGAAAGCCCAGTTTCATTAAAGGTCATAAGTCATCTAAATATAAACTCTCATCAGCCCTCTCCTATATATAACTGCTTTAGCCACAGTTCAGCTGTCAGACTTTCTTGGCCTACCAGGGAGCCCCAAGTAACACTCCAACTTGGTTGGGACAGAGATCATAGAGGAAGGGTGGGACATGAGAACTAATACAGGGGTAAAAAAAAAAAAAAAAGAATCCATAACCTTAATTTCCTGTCCCTCTTCCCCTCTAGTTCCTATGCCTGGGGTCCTGCTCTCCCCCTTACCACTCTTTCTTCTACAATCTTTGGTGTCTTTCCAACACATCTCTTTGCCCTTTATGTCCCTCAGTCTCCTAAATATGTCTTCTTCTAGCAATTCTAGGACAAAAATGGACAAAGACTGTACACAAGCAGAGGGCCAGCTAACCTGCTTTCCACATTCTCTAGCCATCAAATAAAAAGTGTTGATATTGATATAGCACTTCACATACTGATGGGAAAAAAAGCAGCTAGCATTTATATAATGATGTGTGGTTTGCAAAGGGCTTTAGAAATAGTGTCTTTCTTTATCCTCCATAATAAACTGGAGTGTTTTTGTTTTTTGGTTTGTTTGGGGGTTTTTGCCTTTCTTTGTATCCTCTGTGACATAGCACAGTGCTTGTGAACCCACATAGTTGGTGATTGATACATACTAATTGGTGGACTCTAGGAGCAATTGTGATTATTATCCCCACTTTTACAGAAGATAAATCTGAAGCAGACAGAGGTTAAGTGAATTAAGGATCACACAGCTAGTAAGTTTCTGAAGCTGAATTTATGCTCAGGGACTTCCTGACTCCAGTTCCTAAATGCTATCCACTAAGAGTCTGGTAGTGAGAATACCATGGGTGTTCTTAAATCCAGATCTTTATGACTCCCAAGTCTGCTTAGACCAAGTTTGCCCAGACTCCACAGCATAACTTCAAGGACACATTCTCTCTCTCTCTCTTTTTTTTTTTACTTCTCCATTGCTAACCAAGTCGTAACTGCCCCTTTCCCCAGACTCTCCACCCTAGTCAAACAAAACCTGTCACACCTTGTACCAAAGGGCCTGCTCCTGCCGCTGCCTGGGCCTGCTGTATCCTGTGATCTCTCCCCTGTGCCTTTCACTCACCTCATCTGCAGAACATCCAGAATGTTCTCCCCTCATTTCTGCCAGTAAAATCTCCCTGAACTAACTGTTCCCATCTCCAGTGACTAGAGGAACTCTCTGCTACTTAAGTACGGATCTCTAGGCTGCCAGGCTCTCTTCTTTGATATGTCTGCCCTGTCTCCTTCATTAGGCTTTTTAAGTTCCCACAGATATTTTCTCCCCTTTATATTTCTCCCCAGTACACACAGAGCAAGTATCGTAGGATGTCACATTCTGGATCCTTTAAGGTTTATCCCTAAAGCAGCCCCATGAGGTGAGCAGGACAAGTATTTTTATTCCCATTTTGTGGGTAAAGGCACTGAGCTTCAGAAAGACTTACCCAAGGCTACAATTACAATAAAATTCAATACAGTACAATATAACAGCTGGAAGCAAACCCAGATCTCCTGCTTCCAAGTTGACTGTTTCTCCCACTGTGATGCTCCATAGGCCCTAAGTACCTAGGCACTGACCTTCTTCCTGACTTCTCTTCCTAGAGAGGGAATCCCGGGAGCATGAAGAGCCAACCACTTCAGAGATGGCTGAAGAGACCTACTCCCCAAAAGTTTTCCGGCCCAAGCACGTTCACCTCTCTGAGATGAAGGCTGAGGCCCTGAAGAAAGACCGCCGGAAGAAGCTGACCCAGTCCAAGTTTGTTGGCATTGCTGAGAACACTGCCCAGTCCCGGGTCATCTCTGTCCCTGAGATGAGACAAGAGTCTGAACAAGTGAGTCCTTATGGAGATAACATCTGGCTTACTCTACCACCCATGCCTCATTCTCGGCATTTCCTTGGGATGGCTAAAGATCCCCAAGCAGGTGTTAGGAGGAAGGCTGGGGAGAGAATTTCATGATTGACCTTTGAAAGACTCAAATCAGCCCCACTCAAAAGTGGGGAGCTGTATTCTGACTGGACTAGGGGATTGGCCTGAAGATAGGGAGGAGATTTTGTGGACCTAGACAGGTTTCAATGAGTTTAAGAAAATTGCAGGAGTCAGGATCAAAACCCATGCCAGAGAGAACTAGTCTTGGGTTGTCCCCATGGCTTCCCCTACCCAGTTCAGCATTAGAACCCTGTGCTTGAAGGAGAGAGACTATTCTAAAGCAGGAAATTCAGGAAAGGTAAAGAAGTGTAGCATGAGGAAAGGAGGACAAGGGCAAGGAAGAAGGGCATCTTCTCCAAAGGTTGTTCTAACATGGCGTCAAATGGTAAGATCTGGGATTAACATGAGGAAAAATCTTTAGTAAAAACTAATCAGTCAACAAGGGACTTGAATCTTATAAATGACTTAAGTCTTTAGGACCATGCACCCCTGCAGAGGTAGCTACAGGTCTTACCCCCTTATCAGTCACCAGTGATTGCCCTAGCTTCTCTAACTCTCCCTTCTTGCTCTAGGGACCCTGCCGAAGACACATGGAAGCTTCCCTGCAAGAACTCAAAAGCAGCCCCCGTATGGTACCCCGAACTGTTTACCTGCCCAACTGTGACCGTAAAGGCTTTTACAAGAGGAAACAGGTAAGCATTGCCCTTTTCTCTTCTCTCTATCAATTTAATGGAATCATGTAGTATAAACTTCTTGGGATCAAGGGTCAGAAAATTGGAGTCAGAGATTGTAGCTATAATGGGTTTGGGGAGACTAGGGGAATATGATTTATAGAAGACAGATTCCACTGAGAGAAAGATAGAAAGAAATCCCTTTCAAGCTGATGCTGGGATAAGAGGGCACAGCACAGGGACTCAAAAAATATTTGCCTAGTGAACAAGGGAATGTAAATTAGCATCCAAAAAGGAGGGGGGGGACACCTTTTTTCTGTGAGGAGGTAAAAGTCAAAGGAATGCAGATTTCAGCCAAGCCACAAGTCTTTATTGAATGCCCAACATTATGGGCCCAACATTATGCCAGACACAACACACAGAAATAGTCTGTGGTCAAAGGTAGTGCAGTAGTGGACAGAAAAATTTCAGTTACTCTGGCTGCCTGTCAGGACCAGCTTGCTGAATAGGCAAGGTCAGCAGTGGGATTTGGAGATACACCCCAACCTGTCCTAAAATCTCCTCCCTCTACCCAGGAGACCCACTTGGGATGCCACCAATATGAAGAATATATTCATTCCTTTGGGTTAATCATGGTTGTTCACTCACCCACAGCTACACACACACACACACACACACACACACACACACACACACACACACACACACACACACACACACACATACACACACAGCTAAATTATAGTTTCTTAAAATGGGAACATGTCAGGGAATGGTAGTAAAACTTAATTGAGCTATCTTCACCTACCTTTTTTGTGAGTACTTAGGTAAAGTGTTGACTCTAGGTGAGTTGGACCAGTGAAGAGAAAGAGAATGATAGAAAGGGGGAATGGAAGATAAACACATTGCCTCTTTCATCATTTCGTGGGGGATTAGCCCTGCTAATTAGCCTTCCCTTGAGACCAGAAAATATTGATGGTGTGTGTGTGTGTGTGTGTGTGTGTGTGTGTGTGTGTGTGTGTGTGTGTGTGCTCGTGCGCGCCGGCTCTGTATGATGTAATTCTATCTTGGGGGAGTGGGACATCCCAAGCTGGGGAAGAGAAAATAATTTTTTTTGGAATCTTTTTTCACTCAACTACTTTCTCTCCACTTCACTCTGTGCCAACCTCAAGCCCATCTGTCTTTCTCACCCTTTCTCCCTAGTGCAAGCCATCTCGGGGCCGCAAACGTGGCATTTGCTGGTGTGTGGACAAGTATGGCATGAAGCTGCCAGGGATGGAATACGTTGATGGAGATTTCCAGTGTCACAGTTTTGACAGTAGCAATGTTGAGTGAGGCATCCCTCCCATCCCTCATCCCTCGCCCCTTCACCCACCCACTCCCCAGCTTTTCCCCAGCTCCCTCCCCCCCATTCCAGCCAGTGCCCCTCTCCACCCCGAGGATGCCACTCATTTCATCTCATTTAAGGGAAAAAATATTTGAAGAAACTGAGGACCTCGGAATCTTTAGCAAGTTCTCAACCTTTTGTTTTATAAGCAACACCAACAGAGACAGAATAAGCCAAGAAGACAGCCCCTTTTTTTGATTGATGGGGTGAAGAGTGGGGTGGGAAGGAGAATGAATGGAGAAGGGAAGAGAGGAAGAGGAAAATACAGGGCATGTGACAGAAGAGAATCCCTGAGAAGGACACAAAAAGGCAAGAAAAGCAAGAAAGGCAAGAGGAAAAGTAACTGATAACCTGTGCTGGCCCACATGCTGCCGCCAAGAGGGACCCTTAGCTGGGAAACGGTTTTGCCTGGGGAGGGCCTGAGCTGTTAGGTGGGGTCCAGCTCATCGAGAGTTATCTTCAGTTTGGTTTGGTGGAAAGAGCAGAGAGGTTTTGGTGGTAGAAGAAAAGGCGAACCAGGGCTCTGCTCTCCTGTGTCTCCTCCTCCAGTCAGCTCCCAAGGCCTCTTTAGGCTTAGCATTCCTCTCCCCTCACCTCATGATCCTTCCAAGGTTTGTCTAAAACTGAAAATGCATTCCATTACTGTTTGATTTTTTAAACAATTCAAACTTCTGAATGATCCTAGCTTGGTAGGATTTTCTGGACAGACATATATTGACATATTATGTGCATGTATGTCTATAGCTTTCAGGTCACATACAGACATCACCAGTCATTACTACATACACCATCTTGGAATTTCCTTTTCTTCCAAGGTGACTAAAATAATGCCAAGGGTGTGGATATGGATTTTTTTTTCAATTCTTAGTGTAGCCTCCACAGGGGAGGATGGACTGGCAAAGCATTTGTGTGGGCTTGTATTTATCCACAAGGCTATATGTCTACATATAGAGATATATACATTAATATCTTTTTTTTTTCTTTCTGTCTTTCTTTAAATGGTTTGCATTGACTTTCCAAAAGTAGTTTCAATGGGCACTGAGGACTCTTTTCAGTCTGGCAAAGCCAAGAAAAGCCCAGATTTTCCCCCCAACACAAACCAAAATATCAGCATCATCTGTCTGTCATTTGGGGGGGGGGGTCCTCTCACAAACAGAAAGCTCAAGCACGTGTTTCCTGTGAAGCTGTAAAATAGACCCATCCACATTTTGCATCAATCCTTTCCCATGACCCTCTCGCTCCCTCAGCCTGGGTGTCTGGGTGGGCATTTCTGTGCCTGTGTGCACACAGACATGCCCTTCTCTCCCCTACACCTCCCTTTTTTATTTCTTGTAGCCCTCCAGAAATGACTCCAGCTTTTACACTGAATTGAGTTGAGTTCTTTAGCTCACAAACATAACCCAAGCCACAGGTTATGAGACAAAGATTTGTGGTTTCCCAGCCTTTGGGTTTCAGCTAGATGAGATTGCATTTTGAAACCCTCTTTCTCAGCCTTCACCTTGGGAAAGGGGATGAAAGGCTGAAACGAGAGGTAGCTAAGAGGGAGAAAAGTAGAGAGAGTCTAGATCAGAAGTTTGGGTTAATTCAGTCCCGGTTGGGAAAACAATCAACAAGGGCTTTCCCCAGTGCCTTGGAGATGGATATATAGTGCTTCCAGCATCAGAGTACAGGGGAACAGGGCAGAAGTAGGCTCCCCAGACTTCCCTCCTAACTCAAGATGCAAGAAAAAAGAGAGAGGAGAGAAAAGGACATGGACTGTTCTGTTCTGAGAAACTTTGCTTCCTAGAGGAGAGTTAGACTCTGGCTATCCCACGCCAGAGGTTTTGAACAAGGAGGAGATACCAGGAGAGGGGAAAGGACAGGATATGGCTTAAACAGGTACCAAAAGTTGATGGAAACTGGAAGAGAGCTAGAGGGTCAGGAGAGGGAGGAGAGTGCCACTATGGTGGAGCAGGTTTGGGGCCAAGGCTTCTTTTTTTGGTCTCTGATTCCTCTCTGGTCAGTTATTTCTTCCTTCCTCAGAAGGGAAGGACAGGATGATGCCAAGGACGTTTTGCCTGGCATGGGCCATTTGGGTTGGTAATAACAAGAATTCTGACCCAAGCTCACCCTCCCTCCTTCCTCCTAAGCTACAGGAATGGGAAAAGACATTGCTCTTCCTTAGTGGATGGGGTAACTTTGAGGCTAAGTGTTGGTCAGGAGACAAGGAAGCTGGTATGGACACTGGCAGAAAATCCATCCCTTTATGGATACATCCCTTCAAAACACATGCCTTTACCTAGCGTCACACTCCCAAGGAGACCAACCTCAAACTCATCCTGCCTTAATCTGGGGAAAGTATGGCAGAAAAGGACAAGTGTTCCAGTGAAGTTGGAATATTCAAAGCTGTAGAATATAAGGAAATAATCCAGAGGGAGTAGCCTTGACTCCTACATTTGGCAAGGGAGAGGAGAGGGAAATAACCAAACTTGAGACAAAGGGCTAGAATGGGGAGGGCAGCAGTAGGGCCATAGCTGGGCCTTCTTTGCCTCCCCTATCTCTCTGCACCAGTCCTTATTCCAGTCCCAGCCCCCAGCCCCTGGACATTCCCCACATCTACATAGGCCAGTATCCTTAATCCTTTTTCACTTTCCTCTCTAGTTTCTCTCTTTTATTTGTTTTCTCCCTGGATCTTGAGCAATCCGTTGGTCTGGGATTTGCTAAGCAGATGCTGGGGTGCCATTTCCCCTAAGATAAGACTGAGCCAGGAATCTCACTTCTGTCCTCTCATTTTCTGCTCCTCTCTCATACTCTCCTATCTTCTGTTTTCTTAGAGAGCTTTCTCTCTTCTCCTCACTTTTCTCTTTCACCCTCTTTTCCCTTCTTCTTTCTTCTATCCACCCATTATCCCCACTTCTTGCTCCATTGGATGGAATGCTTCTCCACCCGTGGTGTCCTTTGCTCCATCCCTAGAGATTGAACATAAGCTTATCCAGTTCTCATGAGAGAGCACTAGAAGTTGTTAAACAAATGAGGAAGAAGAAGTCAGTGCACTGTGAGTTCAAACTCCAAATAAAAGGGGATCTTCTTTGTTGAGTCCATCCTGATCTCCTCTCCCATCTTTCCAAACCCCCTCACTTCACTTTTGTAGGTTGTTTTAAAAAACCCACCAAAACCTGGGAATGGATCTGCATGGCTGGAGGCAGCTTGGTGATCCAGCCCAACTCTACTGACCCAAACCCTAGTCATCCTTGTGAGGTACCTAGCTCTTAGATACCGCACGAGGATGTTTCTGGGAAGTAAACATCCAGAGGGGCCACAACTTCTGGGACTACCTGAATTGAGTGTCCCAAACAGGTAGCTTGACCTGAGCCTAAGGAAAGTGGATTGAGAGAGAATGAATATGAGACAGAAAGGACACTGCCTTTTCCCATTGGGCCCCTGAGAGGAGGTAGTTAGGGAAGACAGGTCTGAAATGACACAGGAGTTCATAGCTCCTATGAAATTTGCATCTCTAGTTCTTGAGGTTTTGGCCAATTGCCAAGCCTTTGCTTATCATTGATGCTCTAGGCTCTGGGTTAACAGAGTATCCTGCCAGCCTCACTACAGGCCTTGCTTAGGAAGGTTCCTGGTTCACCTCTTCCTCTTGGAAGTAGAGGACCTGCCTCTGTATTCTTCTTGCCTCAGCCACTTTGGTAAGGGAGGTGACCTTCATTGCCCCCCCCACCCCCACCCCATCCCAAGGCAATGAGGGAGAATGGAAAGAAATAAGACCTCATGCATATGCATAGTTTAAACTAACAGCCAGATATGTAAAAGCCTGAAGACATTCATTCCTAAAAGGGGAGAGGGGTATAGGAAGATCCCATCAGGTCCTTTGTCCAGGCCCCAGTTCTCCTTCACTATTACTGCTCATGCAGTCTCCATGTTGATAAGAGAAGGAAATTGGGGATGTGGAACTGACCCATTTCCATCTCAGGCAGGTCAGTTATTATATCAAGCAGCCTCCACTGGTTACCACCCAAGCCCTGAGGGGAAGGGGAAGAAGGTCTTCTCCCCCAACCCATTAACCCTGGGAAAGTACAGTTCAAAGGTTAGTAACTCGTAAGTGTAGTTGGCCACAGAGAAGAGACCTTAGGTCTCTCAGACAGATTTTTTGGTATGCTAGGCATGATGTTTGGTAAGGAAATTTTTGAAATGGGAGGGTTGGGAATGGGACAAGGAGAGAAGGGTTTACACCAACCAGCAACCTGGGCCTTATACTGCCCTTGTTTGTTTAAAAAAAAAAAAAACCACTAGTGTGCAAGGCTTTATTTTGCACTATCTCTCCACTGCTTTCTTATTAATTTTTTTTATTTCTCTTTAAAAAAAAAACCTTCTTGATTTTCTAAAAGAGTGTGTCCTTATGTCATTCTTCATAGACTCCAATCTCTCTCTTTTTCTCTCCACACCTGCAGGGGGCAAGCAGAGGGGAATTGGGGGGTAATGGGGCAAAGGGAGGAGATGTGAGGGGACAGGGGCTTCCCTCACCCTCCCCAGGCCACCCCCAGCTCCTGATCATTAGCATGAGCCCTGTATCTCCTCCTCCTAGCACCACCACCTAGGCGTCTATATGGATAGTACAGTTAACAGACAACACACCCTCAGATTCCGAGTCTCCAACCTGGTTCTTTTTTTTAAGATAGCAATAACCACGACACATTTTACTTTAGTTCTTGATAGCTTTTTACATAAGTACCATAGCTCTGTTCTCTCTTCTTTTTTTTCCAATTTTTTTTAAATAAAGAAATACTCATAATCTTTACCAGTGAAAAGGATGGAAACGTGAAACGAACAAAAATAAAAAGCTCAATGTGTGGAAAATAAAACAAAACAAACAAAAAAATCATGAATGTGGAAGAGCTTAGCTCCTGTTTTAGCATTTTGTACTTAAGAAAATAAAAAACAAAGGATCTCACATTTTATTCAAAAAGTGAAGATTGCTGTATACTATTTATTCAACTTATAATTTATGTTACTCTTTAATCTTTGTCTTTTGTCATGACAAAGCATTTATTTAATAAAGTTATGCATTCAGTTAGCCTGCGTCAGCTTCCTCCAAGGACCTAGGAAAGACAGGGCAGGCAAAGGGGTGAGGGTCCAGCCAAACTTAGATGAAAAATCAGATGAGAAGAAGGATTGGGGGGGAAAGGTTACTACTTGAAATGGGCCTCAGTTATCTCCTCTGTGAGGGCTAGACTAGATGATTTAACTTCCCTTCCAAGTTTTCCTAAATAAGAGCTAAGGAGGCCCTTTCAGAGAGCTTCAATATCCTGGGACAAGTCATTCAAATGGACTAGTCCAATGTATCTTGTATCCCTGGACTTGGGCAATGCTGATATCTCATATCTGATGTCCCAAGATGTCAAGGAAAATTACAAGTGGGACCTAGTATAATTCCCCAGTCTTAGGTAGAAATGTACCTAAACCATTCAAAAAAGAGTAAGAAGATCCCACAGTCCCTCAGTCACCCACTCAGATTTCTAATACTTGGACTCATTATAGCACAGCCAAACTGGAAAGGACCCCAGGAATCATCTCATCTCAGAATCTCAGAGGGAAAAGGGAGCTTGGAGGCCACCTAGTCCAACTTGTACTGGAACAGGAATCACCAGCATATCTCTCAAAATTGTGGATTCAACCTCAGTTCAAGGGCATTCAGTTTGGCCTGATACTTGGGAACAGTATTGACTTTGAGGAAGTTTTAGCTTTATATTGAATTCATAGCTGTTTTTCTGTGACTATTTGCCCCTAATTCTTCCTTCCAGAACAAAAAAAAAGTCAGCTCAGTCTTAGGCAGAAGTGGGTAACCTATCCCTATGCCCTCTTGAATTGGGTCTCAATGAACAGGCTAGTCATCAAATGTTAAAGGCCGAATAAAATAATGCTTGTTAATTCATTGATTGAAAGGAAGAGATAATTGAGGTCAATCTCGTTTTACAAAAGAAGCAATTTGTCCAGTGCTTTTATAACTAAATTAATGGTGGAGCTGGGATTAAAGCTTCCATTATACCCCTAATTCTAATTAAAAAGGTAATGATAACTTTTCAATTAAACCATCCTTGGCTCCTTGAAGACCTCCCTGGCCTTCTCTCCTGAGAAAGTATTCTTGGCAGCAACAAGCGGCAGATCAGGGCTTTTTCTGGGTTATTTAACCTCCCTCCTCCCATTTTACACCTAAAGAAAATGAAACCCAGAGAAGTTAAGTGATTGGTCAAAGATTCTATAGAAACAGAGTTAGAATTTGAGCCCAGGCCTTCTGATTCTGAACCTAAGCCATCCCACAGCTTCTATTGCTTAACTGGAAATTTTTATCCACCCTACATTCCCATCCACCTGGAAGGACAATGGTGCTCACCACAGCACACCCAACAAGTTGCTATCATAGTCTTGAAAAGTCATAAATTTAGCAGTCTGAGGATCCTGAAAGTCTAATCTAAAGCCCTTATTTTACAGATGAAAAACTGAGTCTCAGAAAAGAGTTACAGAATCATCATTTTAGAGTTGCAAGGGCCCTAAAAGATCTATTATCTTAACTTCACAAACGAAAAAACTGAGACCCAGAAAATGACTTGTGACTAAGTTGCAAATGGCAGAGGCAGGATCAAAGTCAAGGTCTGCTGACTCTGGGACCACTGTAATACTTAGGCAATCCCAAGTCATTGGGGATGTGAATTATTCACATACAGAGATATTTAGTGAGAGCCAGGAATCGAATCCAAGTTTATTGCCTTCACTCTTCCCAGTTTTCCCTTGCTGACCACAGGCCACTTTGGGGTTTAAAATTCTATTGATGAACCCTTTAATGATGGAGATACAGAGGTATGGAAATGCCATTTGGGATATATCTGGAATCATGAAAATTTTGGTAGAAAGTCAGGGAGAGGAAATCTATTTTCATGCTTAATTTGAAATGTTAACATTCTTATCTTTTAAAAAAAATTGAGAGGGGAGGAAATCAATCAGGGTGAAGTGACTTGCCCGGTGTCACAGAGCTGCTAAGTATCTGAGGCCAGATTTGAATTCAGATCCTCCTGACTCCAGAGTTGTGTTCTATCCACTATGCAGCCTAGATGCCTTGGGAACATTCTTATCCTACAGCACATAAGAAGGATCTTGATAATGACATATTTAATTTCCATGGGGAAAATTGAGCACCCACAGTTTTTCCTCGAACCCCTCTTCCCATCATGCAGAACAACAGTTTCCACAGAGCAGTTTCAGCTGCACGGACACCGAATAATCTCTCAAACCCTATTCTACTGGAGGAGGGCTTGAGGCTGCCAGGAAGCCAGAGGATGAAGAAAAGAGGTCAAGATCAACTGGGAAGGTCTCCAGTGGGGGGCAGTGGAATGCCTCAGGGATCTGTTCTTGGCCCTACACTGCTTCACACTTTTATCAATAACTTAGATAAAGGCATAGAAGGTCACACTTTACAGGTGACACAAATTGAGCTAACACATTGGGTGACAAAGTCAGGATCCAAAACAATCTTAATGAGTTTGGACATTGGGCTGAATCTAGTAAGATGAAACTGAATAGGGGAAAAGGCAGTGTTCCATTTCTATTCAAAACATTGACTTCACAAGTACAAGATGGTGGAGGTATAGTTGGACAGCAATCTGTCAGAAAAAAAAAGCTTTAGTGGACTAGAGACTCAATATGGATTAACAGTATAATATAATTGTAAGAGAAAAACAACTAAACTAATACAATGTAAATTAAAAGGCATAGCTTCCCAGAAAATACATTTTGCCTTGACCAGAACACATCTGAAACATGGTTTCAGTTTGAGACACTACATGTTAGGAAGGAAATTCACAAGCTAGAGGGAGGGTAACCAATATAATGAAGAAACTCCAGTTATTGTCACACAAGGATTAGTTGAAGGAACTCAGGATGATTAGCCTTGAAGAATCAGGAGAGACATGATAGTTTTCTTTACCAATCTTTCAGGGAAAAGAAGGGTTAGACTTGTTTGACCCCAAAGGTTAGAAGCAGGGGAGAAGTTATAAAGAGACAAATTTAGATTTGATGTTGGAAAAACAGCTTCTAATAATTCAAGCTGCCCCAAAGTGGAATGTGTTTCTGTAGGATGTAGTAATAGGCCGGGCATCCTTAGACAAGTGCTGGATGACCACTCGTTGGATAGATCATAGAAGTTAGTTGATAAGATAGATTTGGTTGGACTTGATGGAGTGCATGGGGTGTTCAGGGAGAACCTCTGGTGTGAGAGCTGCTAAGACCTTTTCAGGGCTGTTCATCCATCTTTGGTATCCACCTGTTACAAAGCTCTCACCTGTGACTCCAAAAAGCTTTAGCATGCACAGCAGCCACACCTTGGTAAACTGTGTTAGCAGATGGGCTAAACCAGATTGAAGGTAGCCACAAACCCATTAGTGAGTTAGGCAATGTGTTTACCTCAAGCATGTGAAAGCATGGCAGATGAGACCAATTTTTTCCAATGGCCAGGTGGGCAGCTAAAGCAAGTGCTATGGAGGCTTAGAGCTTGATACCAAGATCATCCACTGCATCCCAGCCATCACCCACCATCTTGACTTTTGTCTTGCCACTGGACTTAAGAGAGAGTGGGGTTAACAACTTTGTGAAAGTCTGCCTCACTTAAATCCAATTCATGCAGGAGTCAAGACCTCACCCTGTGCTGTCATTGGACCTCTTTTTAAATAAAGGACAAACAACCAGATGGTTGCTGAGGTCCTTTCCAAATCTGAAATTCAACTCCCTGATTCTGCCAGTAGAGAGAGTCAATTATTCCATTTGTCCATCACAAAATAAAGAATTTTGAGCTGGAAAGGCCCTTAAAGATCATCTAGTCCAACTGTCTCCTTGTGGAATTGAGGAAATAGAGATCCAGGGAGTTTATGTTGCTCAAGAGCACATAGGGAGTAGATTATAGAGTGAGAAACCGAACCCAGGTCTTCTAATTGCAAATCTACGTTCTTCTCATTATACTATACTGCCCCATATCTTCTTAGGTTTGGGGTCTTATCACCTTTTGGGGTATGAGGAACACTTTTAACCCTGACAAAATTTCATACCTCCCTCACCCTGCCCCCCATACATAATAATATTTGTACTATTAGCATCTAATAGTGAAGAAAACATGACTGGATATTGATTCCTTGCAATAGCATAAGTTGGGAACTAATAGCTTAGGCCATTCTCCACTATATGTCAGTGTCCTAACAAGGTCAAGGTAAGCACAGGGCTCTAAAAACTCTCATACAGACCAATATAGATAGATACGAATGTCCACTTCCCTTTTTTGTTCCTGTCCCTATTCTAAGAAGAAGATGAAGGAAATAGGCCAAAGAAGGAAGCCAAAAGTTCTCAGCTCATCAATCTTTACACACCGCACCACTCCCCCAACAGGGGAAAATAGTCTGCAATTCTGGAGAATTGCAGCCAGAGTTTCTGATCCTGACACAAGATGGCAGCACAGTCCTACTTTGACTACTCGGGAGATCTAGCTTTAGCTTTGTATAAATGATTTTCAAGGATTTTTCCCTATAGGCTTTGGGTTCTGGCCCAGTCTTCTCACTATCTGGAGCCTCTCCCATTTCAAAACCTACTGTGGATGCACTGGTATCCCTTTAAACTAACTACATATATTTAAGTCTACCAGTATAGGCTTCAACTCATTGGAGACACCCTGCAAATGGGATTGGTGAAACTGGAAAGAGGTGGTATTTTTTCCAGGGCTAAATAGCCTGCCCAATGAGGCAATGAGATAGGTCTAAGTGAACCAGTTTTCAGAAAAAGAAAGATTGGTACCCACACAGGCCCTTGACAATGTCCCTATCCAAGGCCACTAGGAGGCAGCTAAGGTGACAAAGCGTTGGACCTTGAATCATAAAGATATGAGTTCAAAACCAGCTTCAGCCACTTAGCTGTATGACTCTAGCCAAGTCATTTCAGTCTGTCTACTTTCAATTTCCTCATCTATAAAGTGGGGATAATAAGAGAACCTACCTTCCAGGGTTGTTATAAGGATAAAATGAAAGAGCATTTGTAAAGTGCTTTACAAATTTTAAAGTACTATACAGGGTGCCTCGAAAGTGTTAGTGTAGTTTTAAGTTTACTAATGAAATAAATGGTAGCTGTTATGTGAATATATATTTTTATTTGTTATGTGAATATATATTTTGAGCCTCAGTTTCCTCATCTATAAAATGAGTGGAGTGGGCTCTAAGATTCCTTCCAGCTTTCTATATGAGGAGACATTGGATTTGGTGAGATGGGCAACAGAGCAACAGAGGGAGGAATAAAGAGGGAGGTTAGCAGCCCCTCAACATAGCTTCAAAGAATGAAGACTTAGGCTAAGATAGATTAGACCTGGATTTGTAGTCAAGAGGTGTTCAGGGTTCGAATCTTGACTCTCCTACCTACTACCTGTACAATTCTGAGCAAGTACCTTCCTCTTTCTGGGCCAGTTTCCTCCTATGTAAAATGACAGGGGTACATTTGAGGGTCTCTAAGGTGGTCATTCCAGCACCCCTCTGATCCTAAGGCATGCTGCCTAATTGTCTTTGGCAGCAGGGCTGGTGATGCCACCTAACTGCCTCCTGATGGCCAAGGAGTGGGCACATTTAGTAGCCTGGGTGGGTATCACTCTCTCTCACTGAAAATTAGCTCATTCAGTCCTGCCATCAATCTCTTCAGGCTTCCTTAGCCACACTGCCTCTGGAACGCCAACACCCCAGATTCTCAATCCCTGGACTTCTTGGTGAGAGGGGAATAGTTTTGTCTGTTTGTTTTTCATTGATCCTCTGGCTCTTAAAATAATAAAACAAGAGTATAACTCTAACTTCAGTGTTTAAGTATACCAATTTCCCATGTTCCTCAACTACCTACTAATTCCCCATTTTCCTTTCACAGACAAGTTCTTGTGTTTTGTGTCCTTGAACTCTCCCTTATCTTTTTGGCAGTTCAGAAAGAAAGCAAGAATGATGGCAAGCGTATTTACAACAGATAAAGTCACCTTCCCATAGGTCATAGGTAAAATGAAGCTGGAGATCAGCATCCTATAGACCACATAAAAGGGAAGGACATAAGTTTCTTGGAGCTGATATGTTTTGATCTCAACTGGAGAGGTTGTACAACTTCAGAGAAGTTCTTACCCCCAAGCATCCTACTCAGAGATCGTTCCCACTCTGCCATGCCTACAGACAGCCTCTGCTCTCCCAGTCCCAGAAACTTTCAAGACACAGTTGTTGGTTTTTTATTCCTTCCTTTAATCTTAGGTGAAAGAGACACAGGGGTTCAAAAATAAAAACCTCCTCCCCTTCCCAGACCTTCACTGGCTTCCACACACCCAGCCACCTCCTTCTCTCCCCAACAAGGGAAGAGAGAAGGGGACAGGGAGTAGGCATTTCATGCAGGAAAGGGGGAAAGTAGGGTATATGCCAAGCAAGGTGCTGGTCTCTTTCCAAATATAAATACACGTGTCAAAACTTGTGGAAAAACCACCACCACCACCATTACCACCACCAGCACTCCCACCCTGCCAGCCACTCTCCTCTCTCTGCTGATGTTTGGGGAGGAAGGTTGAGGAGGAGGTGGCATCAGGGCACTAGTGGGCTCCAGACTACTGAATTCGCTGAGCGTGTGCCCCCCGAGCCTCCTGCTCTGTGTAGAACAGATGGCACTCAGGATCTCCTCGAATAGTGGGAGCCCCCTGGATGAGCTTGCCAGTATGGGGATTCACACACCAGCACTCCCCACGCTGACCATTCAGAGACATCTTGCACTGGGGAGAGAAAAGAAGAGGGGGTGGGGGATAAGGGAGATCATTACTTTCAGCATCATCCATTGAGATTTCACATAACTCTTGGATGACTAGCTCTCTGAGGCTCAGCCCAGTGGTCAATAAGTTAAACCTCCTTCCCCACTGATTCACCAGATTTTTTCAACTCAGTGCTGCTGACAAGGAACGACATGAGCAGATACAACTTTGGGAGAGGTAAGGAGGTAGGAGGAAGGCCATCTAGGACAAGTCAGGATTACCACATTTATAGATCCATATCTTCCCATCTAACTTCTTGGGGAAATTGTCCAGTTGGATGCAACATGGCCACCCCAGGGGCTAAGCACAGCACCTTCAAAGCCATCCCTACTTCCCTTTCCCTTCCCAAATACCCTGGGGCCAGGTGTCCCCTTGCCTGTTTGAGGTTGTAGAGGCCTTGCTTGTCACAGTTGGGGATGTGCAGGGAATAGAGATGCTCCAAAGGACCACGCTCATCTGGGAGGCGCATGGTAGAAATCCTCTCCAGGACCTGGTCCAGCTCCTGCTGGCAGGGGGTCTGTGCAGGGCCAAGAAGGAAAGAGGGGAAGTTCAGAGAAGGGACAGAGAAAAAGAAGGCTGGGGGGTGAAGAAGCTGTCTGCTGACCGACAAGGAGGGCAGCCAACTCCCACACAGCAGACCAGGGGACAAGCTTGCATTCTCTCTCCCCTCCCTGGCACTGCCACAGCTCTGGGGAAAGACTTCTGTGGACTAGAAAGCTTCAGTGGGCTTGGGGAGGGTGCAGCAGCTTGGAAAAACCATTTGCAGGAAGAAACTCCAGCTGACTAATGAAAACGGTTAATACTAGCACGTCTCATCTGTTGCATGGAACAGCTGAGAGAGGACTAGAGGTGGAGTTCTCTGACTCCTGCCTTGGACATATGCTAGTTCATGTGACCCTGGAGAAATCATTTACCCTAAGCCTCAGGCTCCACATCTGGGTATGATAACAACACCCACTCAGGAACAGTGTGAGGGTCAAACGAGATAACATACGTAGAGCTCTTTGCAAACGTTGAAGTACAGTATCAATGTTTGTTGTTGTTTTTAATTTTCATCATCATCCTCCAGGGCAGCCCAACTTTCATTTCCCCTTACCCCATTAGATCCCACCATATTCCTAGACTGGAAGCAACAGGGCCAGTCTAGGAATATGGTGGCCAGTTTTTTTTTTTTAAAGGAGGTTCAGGTCTGAATATATGTGCATTAATATAGAAGTATGAATATACATCCATACACACACACATGCATACGTGTATATTTATCTCTTTCTCTTTCTCTGGTCTAATCTCAAAGTCTAATAAGAAATGTAAAGGAACACAGATTTAGAACCAGAAAGAACCTCAGAGGTGTTTTGGTGCAGCTCTCTCATTTTATACACAAGAAAACAGAAAGTTGAGAACCAAGATCATGAAAGTAACAAAACAGCCAATCCAGGATCTGAACCCAGGTTCTGATTCCTTTCCATCACATACAGCAATGGACATCCAATCGGTCCATTGTCATCCCCACTGTGCAGAAAAGATAACCAAGGCTCAGAGAGTGATTTGCCCAAGGTCTACTAAATAACAAAGGGAGGAATTAGAATTTTAGGTCTCCTGGTACAACACCATTGCCCCAGTCTCTTACTGGGTACACCACCCATATGTCCTCTCCCTGATATGTAATGCAGAGAGATGAAGTGTTTTCTGTGTATGCAGATCCTTATTAATATGTGATTCCCCTCTCCTGCCCATCCCTCTCTCCCTCTCCTCTGACCCTAGTAGGAGGTGGGCGCAGTTTCTTGGTGTCTTCATGGATATGATGATGCATGTTGACTTTGCCCAGCTGTCGGTGTTGCCCTATGACCTTCTCCCGGATCACTGCTAACTCCTTCATGCCAGATTTGTGGGGCTTCCGGCCCCCACCACCTAGCACGCTCACTGTCCCATCCACATGGTTCTCTGCCAGTCCACCGTCCGAGTCATCAATGGTATCTAGAGGAAAGAGAAAGGAAAAATGTGACTCCCAGTTTTCCACCAAACTTGACTCCCAAAGTTCATACGTATGTGGTTCTTTAAAAGTTGTACAAAGTCACCATTCTCTTTCATTTCTGGCATTCAGTCTAGCACTTCACTTGGAGTCTGTGAAGTTATTTTCATTTCACCCTTTGATAACTATATTTAAATATAATTCATTTCCTTTGTAATTCTATATATTTTAGTTTATGCATTTAAAAGCATTACTCTGCAAAGGGATCCATAGGCTTCTCCAGATAGCCGAAAATGGTCAGTGACAAAAAAGGTTACAGATTAGGGGGAAAGGGATAGTGCTGGTATCCTTTTCTTAAAGCTCTCTGGAGAAAGCCATTCCAGGGTTATTCAAATGTCAAAATAGAAAAGCTCTGCCTCATGCCTCACTTAGACACACTTCTCTCCCTATAACCTAACTAGTTAAGTCCAGTTCATATCTGTCCTGAAAATTAAAGGTGATCCGCTTGTAGGTTCCTTTCTTCAAAGCCCTCAACAAAGTACCAAATTACAGAATCACGGCGGTTCTTCTAGTTAGAGAGATGTGGGGGCAGATAGAGCTCACTGCCTCAACAGCAGCCAAGGCGGTCATCTCTGAATTTCAGAACACGATTATTTACAACACAAATAATGAGGTTGAAAAGGACAGAGGATGTCCTCAAGGATGAAAGGTTTTTAATGGGGGATAACCAAGGACAAGAATTACTTGTTCTTGCTGGTAGAAGTCCCCTGGGGGATCTGGGTTGGGGAGCAAAGAGGGGAGGAAACTCAAAAGAAAAACATCAGAGTTGGCAAAGACCTCAAATGTCCTTTCCTTCACCACCCTGAGGGAAGGAGGACCCTACCACGAGCTCTGAGAGATGTTGCCGTGGCTTCCCCTTTCCTTAAAGAACTTCCTTACTGTACAATTTTTCTAACTCCTTCCCTCTTTTCTGGTGTCTCCTAACCCATGACATAGACAAGCTTGCTCCTTATGTCTAATCGAAACACTTCCTGTTCCAATTCAGTCAGTAAATAACATGGATGGAGAGCCCTCCATATTCTCCCAGGATCCAGTAACTAATCCAAAGGGAAGTTAAGGTTTTTATGGCAAAGAAGTGACAATATAAAGCAATTTCCTTTTGTAGCATTCACTTTAAATATATTGTCTCACTAGAATTTCCTAGCAACCCTGTCAGGAAAGCACCACAGTGATTTTAATCCCCAATTTTAGGAATGATCAAACTGAGGCTTAGTCAATTGACTTGCCTATAGTCATTCAGCTAAAATGTACCAGAGACAGGACTTCAAGCCAGGACTTCCTAAATCCAAGTTTCTAACATTGCCTCTTTTTTCAGAGTAAAAAAAGCAGATCAGTCTTTGGTGTAACAGCCACGCAGAAACAGTGGATTCTAAAAACTTTCCTATTATTTTTTTCTCCAGTCTAGAGAATCCCAAAAGGCAGCATGATATAATGCAGTCACACCAAGCTCAAATAGAAATAGGGGCCACTAAATCATTATCTATGTTGTATTGTATTTGTATTTGCTTTGTTAAGTATTTCCCAACTACATTTTCATCTTGTTCAGGCAAAACTTGGGAATGTTGCTGGCAAACACCTTGTGTTTGACATCTCTGGTGTAGTGGACAGAGAACTAACTTTGCAGTCAGGAAGACCTGAGTTCAAAAGCTGTCCCTAACACATACTAGATATGTAAATTACCATGAACAAATCACTTAATTCTTCAGTATCCAAGGCCATCCTGTATGACTCTAAATTATGGAAAGTTTGTTTCTTCCATGGAGGATGTTTCCACACTGGAAGTTATCCACACAGATGATATCACAAGTGTAGACTCCCCCAAAAAACATGAGGGATGGGGATAGAACTGAGTTTTTTTTTCTTTCTCCTCTAATAACTTGCCTACATCTCAATCTTTCTGTCATATCCTATGATACCTAAGTCACCACTTAAGTCCAAATTTATACAGCAAAGGGGGGGGAAAGGATTGATAACTATGTTTATAACCCAGGTTATTATATCCCCCAGACCACTGAGCCTGAATGAGCCCAAGGGAACACTCTGACAGAGGACAACCTTGCGGTGTTTTGGTTTGTTTTTTCTCATTCTTGAATATCACCCACCAATTGACTAAGAATAGTGTGTAGGGGAACATCTTGAGGCTGAAGGAAAACTGCAAGAGTTAGCCAAAGGAGTCACCGAATAGAACAGCTTTCCCAAAGCAGTACTTAACATTGAGCAAAGGAAATAACTTTGTATGGATGATCGTTCTGAGTACAGAGTCCAGGTCCCATCCCTCCCTGGCCATGTGACTGTTGTGAATAAATCCATCCCTTCCCTCTGTCCACAGGTCTGTGCCTGTCTCTTCCCCAGAGTTACAGTGAAAGGAAAGGATGTGAGGAACAGAGGGAGAGGAGAGAGAGGAAGGTATATTAGAATCAAGGCAGTATAGTATCATAAAAATGAAACTGAGAATCTGGAGCCCCAGGTTCTGATCTTGACCATGCCACTAGCTAATTATTTCACTTGAAAAATGAGGGGCTTGAACAATAAGATAATCTTTGGTATTCCATGATCCCATATTACCGTTATGCTTTATACACCGTAGGTGCCTAATAAATGTTTATTCATTGACTGACCAACAACTGAGTGAATTCATGAAATAGTATCTTTCTGGATGGGGATCTTGGGAACAATAAGGAAAGGATGGAAAAGATGGAGAAATGGACAGGTATTGGCCTCATAGAAATATTCCTCCAGTATATCCCTCACTTTTATATTATTATTATTATTTGAAATGACTTGGGATAAATAATATTTAATATCAATAACCAATTAAACTTAATTTGTAACTGCTTATGATTGAATAAAATTACTTTCGTAAAATACCCTTATATATAAAAACAACTTATAGTTCATTCCCTAAAGTTTCCATCAGGATTTTTTGCATCTTAATTCCCTTTCATGTTTCCTCTTATAGGGTTATTAGTCAAGAATTCTCATCATCCTGAACTCTTCGGTGAAAACAGAAACCCCTCACTGCTTCTGTCTTTGTATCTCTCTTCTCCTTCCTTCTTAGAGCTCACTCTGGCTCTGAACTCCAGAGTCAGTCTCTAGTGAGTGAGGCAGAGCAAGATTTGACAGCAAGATATGTGCCAGAAGCATGCCTGAGCAAGGCTCGTAAGGCTTCCATGCAAAGTGTGAGGAATAGAAGAGCCTAGCCCAGCCCCCTCCCCTAGACCAAACAGCAGGACGGGGAGCATCGAGGGAGCAAGTCAGGACTTCCCACCCAGAGCTGCTCTCCTGACAGGTCCCAACAAGAAGCCAAGTTTGGAAAAGGAATCAGCAACTCTTTTGCCCTTCCAGATATATCTTCGCTTTAGCCTTTTCTTTCCTCCTCGACCACCTTCTTTTCCTCTTTATTGTCCCCACTGTACATCCAAAAAATCTCTAGTTGTTAACTCTCGTGAAAGAGCTTCTGAGAAAAAGGCCTAGGATATAATGTGATATATGGGGAGGGGGGGAACCCACTAGCTGAAGAGTCAAAAGACCTGAATTGGAAGCATCCATTCTTACTACATAAAAAGGTAAGCCTCAGTTTCCTCATCTATAAAATGGGAATTACCCAAGCACTACCTTCCTATAACACAGTCATATGACAAAATATAATTCATGAATTGTAAAGTGCTCAATAAGTATTATTTTTTAAAGTTTGGACAGATATCTTCTGTTTTTATACCACTTTCATTTCAGGACATATCCTTCCCTATGTCCCCTACCCATTCATGTGCCATAACTTGTTTAGTCATCCTCTCATTCCCAGTTTCTTGCTACCACAAAAAAATCTCACTATAAATATTTTTGCACTCCTTGGGATATGTGCCACATAGTGATATATCTGGATCAAAGAATATAGACATTTTAAGAAGCATTCTTAATATAATTCCAAATGGTTTTGCAGAATGGTTGAACCAATTTAAAATTCCAACAATAGTGTACTAATGTTCCTGTCTTTCCACAGCTCCTCCAACATTGACTATGCCCATCTATTGTCTTCTTTGACAATTTACAGGCTATAAAAACATCAGAATGTCAGAGCTGTTTTGAATTGTAGCTCTCATTATCACTGATTTGGAGAGCATGATTTAAATGATTTGTAATTCTTCTGATAACTATTTGTTCAAATCCTTAGATCACATATCCATTCAGGGATATTTGATACAAAGGTCTCATTCCCTCATTTCCTCATCTACCCTCTCCCTGTCCCCAGTGGACAGTTTCTCTTCTTATCCTAGTTTTACTGATCTTGTTTATGCTAAAGCTTTTCAATTTCATGGAATATTATGATCATCTCTTGTCCAATGTTTGATTAATAATTCTCATTCTAGACATAGCTATTAAAGTTATCTGATCTGATTCTCTTTCATTTTTTTTAAAATAACGCAACCTTTATATTCAACTCATATATCCAGTTTGACTTGACTGTGATACATTATGTAAGCTCTTGGTGTAAACTTCATTGCTTCCAGACTGCTTTCCATTTTTTCTTTTTTTAATTTAAACTATTTTATGATGAACTTAATGATCAACTTGTCCAACTATCAAATGCCAAATTCTCCAAGAATTTCTATTCCTAGGTTTACTAAACACTATTACTGACTGATCGTTTCCATTTATTCCTTCCCTAATCCATTTGACAGATTCACACTTTTCTATTTTTAAACCAATTTGATATGAAATATTGTCATTACTGACATTGGCTTTAGCAATATAAATTCAGCCTTGGTGTATAGAATGACTTCAGTACATTTTTTGGACTTTGCTGACAGATGGTGGAGCCCCATTATAAGTGGCTCATTTAATAATAGTATTTAATAATAGGAATGCTAATAGCTTGCATTTTGAGCACTTTCCCATTCATTATCTAATGTAATTTTTATGGCAACAACACCTACTTCGAAGACCTCCAAGAACCAAGAACAGAACTAAAATTCAGTCAAGACAGACATCACAAAGTTAATGCCCTGATGCTCCTGTACTTTATTCCTTCAGGATCCCCTCAGACCATTTACATGTGACTCTAACACGCCCAGTTTTCAGATAGTTCCAAAATGCTTTGTTTTCTAATTTCCTGTTCCACCAAAGATTAGAAATAAAATAATTAAATAGAAGAAGGAGCCTCTCGAGGGCAGGGGCTGTCTCTTACCTCTCTTTGAATGCCTGGCACCTAGGACGCTGTCTACTGCTCATTGTTCTGCTGTTTCAGTCATGTCTGACTCTTTGTGACCCATTTTGGGTTTTCTTGGCAAAGAAACTGGAGTGGTTTGCCATTTCCTTCTCCAGGTACTTTTACAGATGAGGAAACTGAGGCAAACAGGGTTAAGTGATTTGACCAGGGTCACATACCTGGTAAGCGTCTGAGGCTGGATTTGAACTTATGTCTTCCAGACTCCAGACCTGGCACTCTATATCCACTACACCAACTACTAGGTGCCCACAGCACAGTGCCTAGCATTTAATAAGTGTTGACTAACTGCTCAAGTTAGGACCACTAGTATAACAATGAGAAGATAAAAGGGGAGCCCAGACGAAAGACTATGTGTTTAGTTCCAAGAGCACTGGCTTTGGGAATGAGAAGGTCTGGATTTGAGTCCCAGCTCTCTTATTTACTATCTTTGTTACTGAGTTTCTAATCACCTCTCTACTTGGGGTCTCGGTTTCCTCATCTGTAAAATATGCTATATATGATCTAAGTGCTTATAATATACTAATGTCTTTAAGGTCCTTTCAAGTTCCAACTATGCGATCCTGTGATTATGAAAGTCATATATGATAGAATCCCCTTAAAGGGTATTATTAGTCCCCTTCTAATGTGTGTAAGCTAGACTACCAATTGCTGTTAGACCCGAGTGTTCCTTTCTTCTTTCTCCCCTTAGAAGCAGGGTGTGTAGCAGAAAGATGGGAACCTCTTAGGATATGCTCTGTGTCTGAAGGTGAGGGCTGGAATTTTCCCTTATCCCTTTCCTGTAGGATTCTGCAAGATGGAAACAAGTCAAAACTTGATACAGAGCTCTCTGAACTCTAACTTCCTATGTTGGGGCAGGTTATCTTTTAGTATTGTAGCCAAGCATCATAATCAACTATAAAGGGACAGTGAGGAGCAAGTATGGAAAAGGAAGTACCCCTCTCAGACCCTAGCCAGTTACCAAAGGTAGAAAGATTGCAAGAATCAGGAAGAGGAAGAACTGAGCTAAGTAACTTTGGGAATTTCTGGGAATTAAATGAATAAAAAACATTAACAGAGATCCATGCACCTCAAACTCCCTATCCTCTTAAAACACTCCAAATCATAACCATGGCCTTAGGGAAATTCTAACTCTCTATCACTCACATCATGACGGAGGAAAAAATAAGATTCTTACTTCCTCTAGGCATCAAGAGATGGTCTCTGGAGGACCAGAGTGGGAGAAGCCCAGGGTTTAGCTGATCTCTGAAGATTTCCCAACAGTGACACCTCACACACACACCCTCTATTATCCCTCCAGCAAGGGAAATTAAAAGAAGCATGGGGATAAAAGAGAAGAAAGATGGGACTCAAAAGAAAGAAGAGAGAAGAATGCCATTTGCCCTATCCTAGAAACAGATTTTTTGTTATTTTGTAGAAAGTCTTTTGTGGGGAGTCCAGAGACCCAGGTATGATCTGACTACTTATAATGTGCTAAGCACAGCACAGAAACATCCACTGCCTTTTAGATATTGTGTACTTTTAAGACCTTCTGCCATTTATTTTCCCACATTTTCTCCCTGTATAAGTGAATCCATCCTCCTCCAGAAAGTTGGGTAGGGCAAGTAAGATCCTTAATGGGAAAGTGATCTATAGCCTTTAGGAGACTCCTAGAAACCATGAAATAACCATCAGAGTTCTCCTCTTATCCACTGCAAGAATTCCCCTCCACAAAGGAAACCCTCTAGGTCTCATTTCCTTAGGCATAACCTCAAGAAACTTAGATATGGAAGGGTTAGCAAGTCCAATCACCATCCAACAAGCAGACAAGCTCTTCCATAATATCTCTGACATATACAATTACCAATCAACAAGCATTAATAGGTAATATGTTATTCTCTAGAAAATACAAAAGGGGGCTAGTCCCCGATGCCTAAAAGCTTCTTTTCTACTAGGAAATAATTGACATTCCATATATTTAGGATCATGGGATCATAAGATCCTAGATCAATGGGACTTAGTTTACTTTCTAGCAAAATGGAAACTCTATGCAGTACTCCAGATATAGCCTGACCAATGGTCAATAACACCTCCATTGTTCTGGACACTCTATTTATGTCGATACAAGCTTAAAGTACATTGAATCCGTACTCTAGCCTCACATGTAGTTTGTACTTCACTAAAGTCTTCCTCATGAGCTGTTGAGTTAGATCCCTCACCCTGTGTTGGTCCAGTTGATTTTTTTTAAATCCAAGTTCAGGAGGTGACATTTATTCCACTTAAATTCCATCCATCTCTGCCAAAGTCCTATACTAATATTTACCTAGCCATGACGTGGAAATTATTCTGGGTTCTTGAAAGATACTCTAATTAAGCATAAACTCTGATGGCTTCTACACAAAAGCAGAAAACCTATGAAGAAGAGCATCTATCATACAAGAAACAGTTTAGCTAAAGCTATTGATGTTTTATTACCAGATGATCACCACAACTAGCCAGAAAACTGCCTATTCAGGAAGTGTCCACCCCTATTAAATCATTGATAGTTTCCAGTACAAGAATATAATTTTGATTGAGTTAGATAGAATTGTGGAGAGAGAGCCAGGTCTGGAGTGAGGAAAAACTCAGACATTTACTAGCTGTATGACCCTGGGCAAGTCACTTAAACTCTGTCTCAGTTTCCTTATCTGTAAAATGGGGTAATAATAGCACTTTACTTCGTAGGGTTATTATGAGGATCAAATAAGGTAATATATGTAATAAGTGCTTATCAGAGTCTGGCACATAGAGGCACTATATAAATGCTAATTATTAGGAACATTGCTGTTGCTAGTTTCTTCCTATTGTTCTAGCCTTTAATGGCCTTTCTGAGTTTTAATTTTGCCATTTTAATTTTAATTTAATTTAAATGTAATTTGATTTAATTTTAATTTTTCCTATACCACTTCTAGAACCTTGAGGCGAGGTAATAACCCAATTTGTCAATACAAGTGGGAGTTGGCATAGTCACCCCATAGCATGGGCTACATTGTTGGGACCTATAGAGGGTAACTTTTGTGCCATATATACTTGGAATGCTCCAATATGGCCTCTTCATCTTTAGTACTACTGTCTCTATCATGCTGCAGGAAGATTTCAAATTAGCCTACTAGAAATTACTTAAGAAGGTATATGAGAGGTCAGCATCATGGAGTGAGAACAGAAGATTTACCATCACTCTCAGACAGATGGTCAATTTTTCTGGTCTAGCTTTCCCAAGGGGCAGCTAAATAGCACAGTGGATAGAACACTGACTCTGGAGTCAGGAGGACCTACATTCAAATCCAGCCTCAGACACTAGCTCTTGTGACCCAAGGTATGTCACTTAACTCTGTTTGCCTCAGTTTCTCCATCTGTAAAATGAGCTGGATAAGGAAATGGCAAGCTACTCCAGTATCCTTCCCAAGAAAACTCCAAATGGGGTCGCAGAGAGTCAGCCATGACTGAAACAACTGAAAAACAATAACAGAAAAGTTTTCCTATATGCTAGATTTCAGGATTGTCTTCCCTCTCTTTTGTTTTAGATGGCAATTGCACAGTAGTCTTTTTTTCTAGTATCTTTTTTAAACGTCTTACCAAGGTCTTTTTCATACCTTTTGTGTGTTTGAATATTTCTGTGGTGTTCACATTGCAGCAAATATTTGAAGTACGGGGTTTGCATCCCAGAAGTTCACTTAGAACATGCTCTGATATATCACAAATATCCCCCCTTTTTTCTTCTTACTTTCAATCGGTCCTAGACTGCTTACCAATTTGCTAAATAAGTTCATCTAACTTGTCTGAGATCCTTTTGGATTACACATCCATAGGAAAGGGTTTGCTTGTTGGTCTAAACCACTCCAGGTAATCAACCATAAGTGCTTAACCACTTTTAGAAGGGACCTACATCTCTTCAGGGGCTTTTTCTAAGCATGTTTTCTTTAAGTTAACCTGCTTGTTCTAGTAAGAGGTGAGTTAGAAGCTCCATCGGGTTTATCCTTGCTGTATCTGAGACCCACTGGGAAGAAATGTTAAGTGTTTTTTGGTATAGAGACTTCAAGGAATTTGCTTCAAGAAAATTGCCTATGCCTACATGGACCTTTGGAGACATTTTAGTGTGCTCTTATAGAAAGGGTCATCTAAGAATTCTGCTGGAGCCAAGTTAGATGACCTCTTGCACTTGCCATCAAGGGAACCACCATCTTCCCAGTAACCTAATTCACAACTGAGATGATCTCTCTTCTTTTCTTTATCTCACCTTGACCTGCCACCCACAACCAATCCGTTGCCAATTCCTGTTAATTTTACCTTCAGAACATGTCTCATAACATCTCTCTCCTGACACTGCCACCATCCTCATTACTTTATACCTAGACTATATGGAAATAGCCTGCTTGGGGGTAGGGGAGAATTCTCCTTGCCACAAGTCTCTCCCTACTCCAGAACATCCTCCACTCAGCTGTCAAAGCAATCTTATTAAAGCATATGTCTAATCATGTCACAAAACACACACACACACACACACACACACACACATTTAAACTCCAGTGGTTCCTAGGTACCCCCAGGATGTAAATGTAAAAATGTAAATGTAATGTAATGTAAATGTAAAACCATTTTTTGGCATTCAAAGCTCTTCATAACCTGTCTACCACCTCCTCATTCTATCTTTCTAGTTTTATTATAACTGGACCACACACACACACACACACACACACACACACACACACACACACAATATTCTTCTATCCAGTAATACTAGCTTCTCCTTGATGTTCCTCCTATAAGGCACTCCCTCTCCCATCTCCGGACATTTTCATTGGCTGTCCCACATGCCTGGAATGATCTCCCTCCTCGTCTCTGCCTCTTGGTTTCCTTATTTCTAGTGTCTTCCCTCTGTCAATTATATCCAACCTTCCCTTTTTTAGCTTTTTTGGTACCTATTTGTTTGCATGTTTTCTTTCCCATTGGATGAGCTCCTAGATGTAGGGGCTGTCTTTTGCCTTTCTTTGTATCCCAGCACTTAGCATATGCCTGATATATGGTATCCTCAATAAATGTTTATTCACTGACTGACTGATGGCCTCAGGTAAATGTTCTCACCAAGGACAGTTCAGCTTCTCACTTAAAAGATGAGGGAATGACTTCTGGTAACCCCAGGTCATTGATCCCTACAGGTAGAGTCCTATGTATCCTGGGAAATTCTGTAGGGACTATGCTTTTCTTTTTGAACTAGGGAACTTGATTTTTTTTTAAGTTGGTCTGTGATTAAACTCAAACTCTATTCATGGTTCCAGAGTAGAGAAGCCTTTCAGTGGGAGAAGGAAAGGGGTAAAGTATCTAAGTCCCCCTTAGACCTTGGTGCCAGCTTTGTTGAAGTACTTGGCAGCTGACTGAACCCTGAGCAGAAGGAAGGAGAAAGGATGAGGAGCCCAGTCTCACTTGGAACCATTAAGTCAATTCTGCCACACAAGCTCCAAGTCAAATGTGTCTGGTTTCCCAAATGAAGGGTAAAGAGTGCGTTCCAGTCAACATCAGGTACCTAATCCCTGTGGGGAGAGCCCCCTATACTCCCGGAAAACTATAAGGGACTAGGCTTTCCTCTGATAAGGGATGTTTCATTTCTTTTCATTTTTCTTTCCTTAACTGTGTTAGTTAGGGGAAGGCCTTTTTGTAAGCACCAATATAAGTGGTTATTATGATGTTGTAAAAAGGTATTTTGTTTGTTAAATTATACCACCATGTATTTGAAAGAATAAAAGAGTGTTAATTATCAGATTTGATTATGAATTGTACTGCATAGACTTGTGAAGCACTGGGAAAGACATTTGAAATAGGTGATTGAGAACATTTTCAAGTCAGTAAAGACCCCTCCACAATTTAGGACTATGGATTTTTCCAAACATACTCCAGTAGATTTGCCAGGGACAGCAAATATAAAAACTGAGGGGAGACTTTAAAGGTCAACTGAGTAATCAATCAAATTATTCCACTCTACCTAAGGTAAACGATAAAATGTCATTCAGTACCTTCAGGTGGAAACGATTGAAGACATTCCAGCTAAGTGTGAAAAGGCCATGATCATGCAAATGTCTCTGATGAACCATAATGTCAGTAGAAGTGACATTGTACAGGAAGAGTGTTCAGGCTGACTGAGGAAATTTAATCACATTCTAGGGGTTATCTCTAAAATATCAAGCTAGCTCAGGACAGGGAAGATTCAAGAGATCCTAGCAAGTCAGGATAGAACTTTCCAGGAAAGTCTCAGAGGCAAAGCTGTTTTGTTTAGGGGGAAAAGAGTACCTTGCCTTGAGCTTTGATACTAGGTCTCCTGAGGAAGGAAATCTTGACCAGAGGACTTCCTATCTTCCCATCTGTATTGAAAGCCAAAAATGATGCAGATTTCCAAAGAACCCAGCAGGAAAAAAAAAGACTAGACCACATCTATGGGGAATATCTTAAGGACTTTTGCTAAAGTACTTCCAGGACTCCTTTGGAACATGTGATCCCTAAGCTTGAGCCCACTTTCCCCTAGATTCTATATGTACCAGTGAGAGGGTATGTCACAGACTTTGGGGGAAATGTTTCAGACAAACTATTCTTACTATGCAACCTTAATAAATACCACTTTCTAAAAGCTACTTAAGCCTTACTAATTGATAATCAATTAATAATCATGATGGGAAGTATACCAGTGGGAGCCCATAAACCAGATAGTACTCCAAACCTCTCGGGAATAACAATAGAACTTAAGAAGAAAAACATTAACCATTGCTCTGGGGTCCCAACTCTTCTATTCAAGTGAATTTAGGACGGTCTCCTTAAAACACATGCTATATAAGTTAAAATGTCAATTATGTAGAAACAACCCTCATGATTACCCCAACCACCAGATATGACATCCTCAACTGACCTCACCCCATGCAGCTTCCACCACCACCCCTGGCCCAGACAGTTTCTAACACGATCTCACTTTGTGGTTGGAGAGGAGAACAATTTTGGGAGACCTCAACACCTTTCCCAGTACTCATAAGACCCTCCCAGACCAGCAACTATCAAATTAAGAGATGACATAATCAGAAATGAGGATGACTAAAAATCTGCTCACTCAACATTGTCCTTCAATTACTGATAACTAGTTTTGAAATTTCAAAAGTGAACCTAAGTAATTCTCCCATGAACTCTCCTTTGCCCATTTATAAATTTAACTCTGGTGTCCTTTCTTCTGTGAATGTCAACTAGTATTTTTCTGTATGTGTTTCCTACCTTCTCACTCCAAGTTGTATGGGAGAAAAAAATGAAAGGACCACCTAATACTTATTGTGTTACTAGAAACTTTTTAAAGGGTCCTTCTCACCTATACCCCAAGCCTGAATTACCTATCTTATAGTGAAGTGCATTTAGTGTCTGCCCCTCCCTAAAACAGCCCCCCAACACATCACTACAATGTTCCCAGAGACTACTGGTCAGACAAAAATCATTTTTCATGGTATGGGATATGGTAACATATTATATATATATATAATGCCATTTGTTGTTGTCAGTTATATCTGACTCTTTGTGACCCCATTTGAGGTTTTCTTGGCAGAGACACTGGAGTGGTTTGCCATTTCCTCCTCTAGCTCACAATTATAGTTGAGGAACTGAGGAAAACAGGATTAAGTGACTTGCCTAAGATCACACAACCAGTAGGTATGTGAGGTTCGATTTGAACTCAGGCAGATGAGTCGTCCTGATTCCAAGCCCAGTGCTCTCTCCACTGTGCCACCTAGCTGCCCCAGAAGAGACGATTTCTAAGACACCTTCCAGTTCTAGATCTAAGGATCTATGAATGGTTTTGTCCATCTTCAAAGATTACAATTTTTTTTTAATTTCCTTTTCTCAGCCTTCTCTAGCCCCAGTTCTTCAGCTTTTTTACACCGATGTTCCTATTCTAGGGGAGGGAAAGATTTCTCTGAGTCACTGAAAACATTGGTAACACAAATCAACCTGCAGTGGTCATTTTCCATTGTTTTTTCTTAGGCCTTAGTCAGCAAATGGGCTCCCCAATAATGCCACTGTGGCCTGGATCTACACAAAATACTCAGCCCAGGGTTGGTCAGAGTAGCCAGGAACTCTGTTTCTCCCAGGCCCCAATCATCAAGATGTTAAACTGAAGACATAAATTTGCTCTACCGGCATCACCACCACTTGCCAGAACCATTTTACTCTTACAAATCTGGAGTGGTTAAATGGAGAATTTCACTCAGAGTACAAAAGACAACCCCAAGGTCATGAAACCAAGGCAGCATTTTAGACCTACCACTCCTCAAATAAGGGCCTGCTGAAAATCAGTGTCATGGCCCCTTTCTACACAGGACTCTACATAAATCATTTCTACATAGAACTTTGGGAATAAAAGGTTTGGAGAGGCTATGTGTTACAGTAAAGAGAGCGTTGGATTTAGAATCAAGGGTCTGGATTCAAATCTTGGCTCTATCTATGTGATCTGGGGCAAGTAATTTTTCTCCTTGGTATCAATTTCCTGATTTGTAAAAGGTACTTTTCTTTCAACCCCATGATATTTTTAATTTGTTGTTGTTCAGTTATTTCAGTCATCTATGACTCCCCATGTCCCCTTTTGGGTTTTGTTTTGGTTTTTTTGCAAAGACACTCAAGTGTTTTGCCATTGCCTTCTCCAGCTCATTTCACAGTTGAGGAAACTGAGGTCAACAGGGTGAAGTGACTTGCCCAGGGTCACACAGCTAGAAGCTGGATTCACACTCATGAACATGAATCTTCCTGACTCTATCCACCGTTCCACATAGTGCCAAGCATCATTACCACTATTTTATAGGTGAAGAAACAGGACCACAGGTTAAGTCACTTATTCATAGTCACATTCACTACAAAGACTCAAATCCACATCATTTAACTTCGTGAGGTTCTGAATTTTGGCAACAGAGATACTAGGGTGTTCCAGATATGGCTATCCTTTCCTATGTTCCTCCCTCCCTTTATGTCCCTAAGCATTCCCAAGAACTTTGGGTGGGGGGGGGGAATCCAGTAAATCTTGTAACCAGTGATGAGTCTGAATGACAAAAGGAGTCTCACAGATGCTGGGAGGAATGCATGTAGTTTTAAGGATGTAGAATTTAGAAGGACTTGTTCTACCCTGAGAGTCAAGAATCAGGTGAAGAAGGGAGGATGAAAAAAATCAGCCAAACTCAAACACTATTTGAGTGTGCTGGGCATAGGGAACTTTTAATCATTATCCCCAGTCTAGTACTTGCTTCCAAACTTTCACATGACAAAGGATTGGTATCTTATTCTGAGATTTCTCATTCCCTCTGGGCTCCCAACTTCATGGAGGACACCTGACCTCAAAAGCATGGTCTGTTCTATCATCCTTTTAATGATTCCCTTTCCCACAGTCATCATGAAAGCCAACAGAATCTGGGAATTTCTTGAGGTCCAGTTGGTCAGTGTACACTCTGAGAAACAGATGGTGCAGTGCAGGAGTGATGGGAACCTAGGTTTAAATCCCAACATTGCCACTGGCCCAAGTTAAAACCTTTAGGTCTTGATTTCCCCAACCGTAAAAGGAAGGGTTTGGATAGATGACTACTAAGGTCCCTTTAGCTCTGATTCAACTACCCTATTCCTCCTGGAACTGAGAATTAGGATATTCTCCCTTTTAGGTCAGGCCCTAGTACCAAAATCTAATGTCCAACTCCAAACTCCATATTCTATCTAGACTGGTTAGATCAGATCCCTTCATTCAGAGAATAGAAAAATAGGACATATGCAAAGGGATAGCTAGAAAGGCTGATGAATATCCATGAGTACAGTAGCTCCTGACTCTGAAGACATTTGACCAACCCTAAGCTTTATCTGGCTTACTCTTGAATAATTAATTCAAAGGCACTTGAGGTTTTCTTATAAAACCTCACAGCCCTTAACACCTCTCTAAGGCCCAGAACAGGTATGGTGCTTGGATAAGTGGATTCCAGTTACAAAGATCATTTCATTCCATGAGCAGATCCTTTCTTTATAAGGGATGAAGGCCACTAGGTTGGCTAGTATGCTATTAGTAAACTTTGTAGGGAGGTCAAGTAAGTGAAAGTTGGTCTCTGTTCCTTGAAATTCCAGATCTGATTAACACAACATACCTGAACATATATGAAACTTCAGATACTTCAAATCTGCTGTCTAGGAGAACCTCATTCGGCACCATACATGGTTTTTAACTTAGCCCCAGCCTATGTTGGTAATTGTCTGATGACCCATTTCCCACACTTTTCAGTTCAATTTGCATAATTAACATTTTTCCCATAACTTTCTAAAGTCTAGGCCAGAGGTATCAAACTCAAATAAAAATGGGGCCACTAATACATAATGAGGATTTTCATGAATATTGACTCAGTTTTTAAAGTTCATGTTACCTTACCTATGTTTTGTTGTATTTTTATTTATTTTGTTAAATATTTGCCAATTACAGTTTATTTTCATCTCAGTTCCTACACTATAGTTTTGCTGGCCAGATCACATGTTCTGTTCCACACCTCTGGTCTAGACAATCAACAAAACAATCAATTAAGCCCTAATTTGTAGTGTTTTCCCAAATTCTGGTTCCAGCACAAGACTGAATGCCTCCTATCTGGTTCCACTTAGAGGAACCATAATTCCTTAACCTAAGAAAAAGCAGGCATGGGGATTTTCATAAGTCTTCTGGTCACTTAAAAGAATACTATAATTGAAGACAATAGCTTGGATATTTTTTCTTTTCTTTTCACTAAGAATGATTGAGAAAATGTGATCAAGGGTAGACATAAAGTGTTACTTCCTGACCCAGAAAGACACAGGAAAGAGGTGGTTAGTGAGACTATGCGACCTCTTCTGTTTAAGATGCCCACATGATGAACTGCCCATTATGAGAAGAGTTCATAATGACATCTGTACAACTCCCTAGAACTAAGATCCAAAATGTAGAGTAGAAAGTGATGTCTCCATAGTCCTATAACATAAATAGGGTCAAAGAAAAATATCCCCATCTTCCAGATGTCAGAACTGAGGCCAGAAATTCAGTCCAATAAGGGAATAAAGGAGGCAAAATACTATTTGTGAGGTTACAAAAAGCTCTCCACAGATGAGAAAAGGTTGCCCCATAGTAGATGTATTCTTACTCTCCCAGTCATATAACCTTTTATCTTGACCTGTGGTCTAAAAGAAAGAATGATGGCTGGGAATTCAGAGGGCTGAGTTCTATTCTTGACCCCCCTGATAATCAACTAAAAGATTTTAAATAAGTACACTTAGTCTCTCCATTTATCACACAAAGCAATAATCTTTTCACACTCCATGTTATAGGACTACTTGGAACCCAAGATTCCGAATATGGAAATTCTCAGAGCAAAAGGGGTTGGTCTACCCAATCCCAGTTTCACAACATCCCAGGATGTCTCCAATTACCTCAAATTATCCAATCAAGATTAATTTTAATAATTCGCTTTAATTTGCAAAATAAATATACGAAATTCCGGGGGGAGGTGGACAGAGCTGGAGAGCTGGTATGGTGAAATCAGACAAACAACAGGGTGTCGCAACTCTGAAAAGCTGGGAATCTCCAAATTAGAGAAATGTAAGGCTCATTTTCACAGCATTTATCTTGGCTCCCCTTTTCTTTCTTGCCCCTCAGAGAGGTATCATTGCCGGAAACTCCAGCTCTCCCACCTGGGGCTGGGACCTTGGGCCCAACTTCACAAATGGAGCATACATAGGTTTGGAGAGAAACATCCTCCCTCCAAGGACCCATACTTTGGGGAGGAGAGTGAGCTTGGTTATTCGACTCCTTTGGAGGCAGCCAGCACTCATTTCATTGTCAAAGAATCCTTGCACCAGAAAGGTTCTCTGGAGGCCATCCAGTCCAGCCTACTAATACAGCATAGGAACAATTCAAACTATCCACTCCTGGCCCTCCATGGATTTTTCAACCCACCCATCATCCCCCAGGACCCTGGCAAGATGGCCTCTTCCCTAGTGCAAACAGATGAAATTTCTCTTCTGTTCTCTTCTCTCCAGACTCTTTCCCCTATGGCCTACTGCCTCCATTAATGCTTATTAACAAATAGGCATTTGTTTAAAAATTGTTAAATATGCTAATAATGTTTTTAAAAAATTTACACAAGTCAATTCTAAATTTTCAAGGGACTTGCTTTCATTGTTGTTAGTATGAATGTGTCTTCCCAGAATCCTGGTAGAGCAATAAGGAATAGGGACATATTTCTATGTCTAGAAACATCTATTTTCTAGATGGGAAAATTGGGGTCCTGAGCCATGAAGAGAAAAGTCAAAGAGAAAATGAGTGGTGAGCAGAATTCAGTTTCTTGATTCTACACTCAGGTTCAAGGACTTTCAGATAACATGGTCACCTTGAATTTAAACTTCTTGTGAACAATAAAAATGATGAAAGGGAAAAAGAGAAGGGGGCAGGGCAAGCTTATTAACTGATTTGTACATGGGGTTGGAGCTTAGAGTTAAGCTCACCAGCCACTAGGAAAATGTTCTCCATGATTGAGAGAATTCAAAGACACAGTCCCTTTGGCCACCCCCAGTGGAACTGCTGGGGTAACCAGACTCTTGCATATTACTGATATGTTCAATAACACAGCCCACTCACAGATTAGATTATTGATTCAAATCAATGAAGGGGAAGAGCTATAAAAAGTAGGGTCTAAAGGAGGAAAGATACCTTGCTATTCACTGGATAAAGTTGAACCCAGAGATTCTCAGATTTACTGGGTGACTAGCATTGCTTTTATACCATTCCCAAACTTTAAAAGAAAACCTCACCTAGTGACAGTAAATAAAACCCCCAATTTCCAAACTGTGTGTGTTAGTATGTTCAAGTGTGTGACTAGATGTATGGAGAAGATTGAGCTGGCGTCCAAGGTAAATTCCAAACTGGTTAATGACTTTCTCCTAACCCATAGCCCCCTTGCTGATAAATACTCCATTCCAATGTTTTTATCTGAGTCCTGGTCATACACTTTAGTCAGGAACTCAGCCCATATCTAGAAAACACTTCTGGAATCATCCCCAACCATCTCTCTACTGGGTAGTCACCCATACTTGCATAGGAGATGAGAAGAGGGAGGAAAGAAGGGCAAATTAACTAAGAGTGACTGACTCCCCCCTTTATTCTTCCATTGCCTTCCATTCCCAAGTGTTGGACCCTCAACTATCCCCTTCTCATCCCACAGATTGATTTTTGTCTTAGCTGGCACCTGGATCCCAATTCTGCAATGCACTGCAAATATTTTCAAGATCCACTTATCAAATCTAGCGAAAACACTAGCCTACTGATACATCGATATTTTGGCCAGATTTAGGACTGTTCAAATACATACCTTTATTACTAGCCTCAGGGTTCAAAGGAAGCTCTATGAGAGGTAACTGCATTTCATGACCATCAACCCCTTTAGACATCAGATCATTACTAGACATTTGTGACAATGCTTCTTAAGAATTCAAGGTCTCAGGGGCGGCTAGGTGGCGCAGTGAATAGAGCGCCGGCCCTGGAGTCAGAAGGACCTGAGTTCGGAGCCGGCCTCAGACTTAATCCACACAAACAAAAAAACCTAGCCGTGTAACCTTGGGCAAGTTACTTAACCCCAATTGCCCTAAAGGGGCAGCTAGGTGGCGCAGTGAGTAAGAGCGCCGGCCTTGGAGTTGGGATGAACCGAGATCAAATCCAGCCTCAGAAAATTAGCACCCACACATAAATAATGACTAGCCTTGTAACCTTGAGCAAGTTACTTAACCCCAACTGCTTTAATAAAAAAAAAAAAAGAATTCAAGGTTTCCTTATGGTGTATGACATGGGGTAAGTCACTTTCACTTCTCCTGGGCCTCAGTTTCCACATCTTGGAAATGCAGGGTTTGATATCTAAGGCCCCTCCTAAATGTCAGTCTAAATCCTAAGTGTAGAGCCTTGCACAATTGCTGAACTAAAATTAATCCTGTGATTCCTTTGCCCAATCAGAGTTATGTTGTTGTTGTTGCCGTTCAGTCTTTTCAGTCATGTCTGACTCTTTGTGACCCCATTTGGGTTTTTCTTGGCAAAGACACTGGAGTGGTTTGCCACTTCCTTTCCCAGATCATTTTACAGATAAGGAACTGGGGCAAACAAGGTTAAGTGATTTGCCCAGGGTTACACAGATAGTAAGTGTCAGAGGCCAGATCTGACCTCATGAAGATGAGTCTTCCTGATTCCAAGCTTAGTGCTCTGTGTGCTATAGGGCCGCCTAGTCTTATGGAAAGCACCTTTGGCTGAGAATCAAAAGGACCTTGGTTCAGACTTGCATAGTCAAACCTATACCTTCATATGCAAACACAGAGAGAGAAGAAAGACCTTCTTGGCCCATACTCTACTGAAGCAGCTAGAGAATGTATTTATCTCACTGTAATCTCAGTCACCCCCTTAGCAAGTTAAATATGCCAGCCATCTCAGGAGCCTCCCTGCCTGGGTGCTCTCCAGATGACTGCTCTATAAACATCAGAGTCATTCCTGGAATTGGAAGGCATGGGGGTGGGGGTAGGGGGTGCTCGGGCAGGGGTTAGGAAAGGGGTGGAGATTGGGTCATTTAGGAAAACAAAAACAAGCTGGTTCTGCCAAGGTCCTCTCTGGCTTTGTGAGCCTGCTCTGTCCTTGAAGTGTTAGGATAGATTAATATTGAGATGGTAAATGGCACTATTAGCTTCAATGCCTTTCAAATAATGGGAAGGGGGGTGGGGAGGGAGGGAGAGTTTCCCTGACATAGAGCTTTTGTTAAAGTGAAGCTCTCCAGGAACCCTGGCAAGGTGACCTGTGTGCTAGGGTACTGAGCTGGTGGGCGGTTGGGACCTTTGGTGTCTTGTCCCAAACATGCTGCCCACGCTCTGTGTGACCTTGGGGAAGGCTTACTTGCTGCCTCTATCCCACTCCCTCCACCCCCTTCTTCCACCTCTCCATCTGTCAAATGGGCAAAGGGGGTGTGTCCCCTCTTGGCTAAAGAGGGTGATCCCTCTTGGGTCCTCACTTCCTGAATACCAAACCCTATGAGGTCCCTGGAAGCTATAGGATAAGATATTCAATCCCATTGTTTCAAAAGCTGAATACAAGCCCAGACTGGGCAAATCAGGTCGGACTGGGCAAATCAGGTTGAAGCAGACCAGTCCTCCTTCTTTATTTTCAGTCCCCCATCAGGGTCACAATTGTGAGGCTAGTCCTCTGTGACTTCATTGAGGTCAAGGGGAAACTGAGGAAATGAGAAAAACCCCATCTGGAATAAGAGAATTAAGTCATTAGACCTGGGAAGAAAAATGAGAAAGAAATTGTGATTCAGAGTGAAGGGCAAACTATGGGATGGATCAATCTCCGTGCATCGACAATTATCACTGAGAGCACCTACTGAGTGCAGAGTAAATAGTGTCTGAAAGGGGAAGATTCTATAGCACATCACAGGCAACTCTTCTCCAGTTCCACAGTAGGCAGGAGAGGAAGCAGGTTTAAACTGAAGCAAAGGAAATCCAGGTTAGATATCATAAAAGAGTTTCATGGCAAGAATCAGAACGAGTATCAGAGAAGGAAGGGAAATCTCTTTCTCTAGGGGTCCTTGATAAGTAGGACTGTCTATCTGGCTGGGATAGTATAGGAAGTACTCTTCATGGAAGCAAACGGACCTTTGATGATACCTTATAGCCTCATGATACTATTATATGAAAATAAAATATTACATTCTAATTAGTATATTAATAATTAATAATAAAGACAGCTTGGTGTAGTGGATAGAGGGCTGAACATTAAGGCAGGAAGGTCTGAGTTCAAATCCTAATCCTGCTACTAGTTATGTGACTATATATTTAACCCCTCTAAGCCTGTTTCCTCATTTGCAAAATGAGTATTATCAAATAATATATTTAAAATAAAGCAATATATATAACCACTTTGCAAATTTTAAGTACCATATGTAAGTATAAAATACATATGCATGAATGTATTGTGCACATGTAGATGTATACAATATATATGTACACACACATACTAATAAATACATTGAGAGGAAAAGGGAATCAGGACTGGGATTTTATTTGTATGGGGAACTGAGACAACTCTTTGCCAGTGCAGGTAAGCACTTCTTCTGCAACTTGGGAGTCTTAAGAGAGTTACTTATATAAAAAACCCATTGTTATTATTCTGTCTTCATTGTACCAAATGGTGCATTTTTTGTGGGCCCATATCTATTCTTCTTAACTATCACAAGAATGGGGGGGGGGCAGGGAAAGACCCACTGCATCCGGGGCCATCTCCAGGAATCCTGATCTATATCTGGCCACTGAATCCAGAGGGTTCTGGAGGAGGAAGTGAGGCTAGTAACTTTGCATAGCCCTTCCTCACTTAAATCCAATTCACCTGCAAGTCATGGCACCATCTTGCTGATTCATGGTCCTCTTCAGGAGTGAAGGACAAGCATCACAAGACAAGGAAATTTCTTGAGGGGATAAAGCTTGTCTTAGCTTCTGTAGAATGTTTGGTAAAACACTGAATGTGAGCGCCCAGCCCCTCTCCGGTTGAGTATTGAATCCTTATGAATGGATTTCAATAACAATTTTAGACACTTATAAATAGTCCTTTCTGGGATACCCAGTGCCTTTACATCTATAATCTCAAGTGATCCCCACAATATGTGGGGTACATTTTACTATCCCCATTTCACAGATGAGGAAACCAAGGAATTGCACAACAGCATCAACCTTAGGAGTTGAAGACAGAAGGAGGGAGACTATTTGGTCATAGAAAAAGAATTTGAAGGGATCTTAGAGGCACTTATTTTAAGACAAGGAAACTGAGGCAAAGAGGGGTTAAATGATTTGCCCAAGGTTACATGGGTATCAAGAAGCAAAGCCAGAACCCAAATCCAGATAGATAGTCCCAACTCCAAACCCGACACACTCCCCACTACACAATGTTTCTCCCACAGAGCTAGGCTAAGGATGAGAATATTGATCTGGAAGATGCTTTAAGGGAACATCTTAACCATCACCCAACCTCCTCATTTTCTAGATGAGGAAACTGAGACCCAGAGAAGGGAAGTTATTTGACCAAGGTCACACAGGCATTAAATAATAGAACTAGAATTCAAGCCTAGGCCCCCTGGTTCCAGTTCCAGTATTCTTCCCTTACAGTGTCTTATGGTTCATTAAGGCAACACTCCTATCATAGGCCATAAAGCATTATTCTAATAGTACAACCCAACCACCAAGAGTTTCAAAAACATTAAGGGAAAATGAGATCCATCTTTCTGTCACTCACATTCCCCTCAAACAATCTTCCCTCCCTCACCCAGGGAGCTTCCTTCATGCCCACAAACAAAGTGGAAGGTTTCTCCCGGATGCCCTGGTCTGACTGAAATTGAATGGAGAGAATGCAAAGAATCAGAAAACTTGCAAAAATGTTCAGGGTTGCACCCTCTCTCTAACCAGCACAAGGAGCATCCTGAATATAAATAAGTGTCTTTAAATGGGTCACCACTCTTTTTCCTTTCTTCTTGGCTACTAAGAGTTCACTAATTTTCTCTCAAAATAATGAACGAGGCTAGTTGCCTCACCCATTTCTACCCTCCTGGCTGACGAGGCAGCAAAGAAGACACAACCAATATAGCCTCTTAACTCTGGGGAGAACTCTGACCCCAGGGGGACATAAATTAGGAACTACTTGCAATTAGCTGCTTAGAGCCTCATAATGAGAATTACTAGCCAAGAGAGTGTCTTATATCTCGGTGTTCCATTGAGCACTCCTCAGCTAAGGGCCTCCTCTGGAAATTCTCCTCTGCAATCTTTAAAGACTAACTGGCATAAATAAAAACAGGATCCAGAATGAGGGTGCTGTTCCTCTGATTGTACACTCTGCCCTGGTCAGACTGCATCTGGAGCACTCTGCTCTTCCAGGCACATTTGAGCAGGCATACTGGCAGTTTGTTGCACAATTCAGGAGGCTACCCAGGGTAGGAAAGCACTCAATAGCATACCACTACAAGGATTGGCTCAAGGAGTCACCATCTGCCTAGGTGGTTACACTAAACCAATTATCATGGAGTTAGGTAGTTCGCTTTATCTCCAGTACTTAGCTGAAAAAGGAGATATACTGTAACTTGACCTGTTAAAACTCAATTTCTTCATTTGTAAGAAGAAAGGGTTGGAATAGATGACCCCAAAGGTCTTTCCCATTTCTAAATCTATGAAACTTGGACTGAGGATGATTAGCCTGGAAAATAGAAAGTTTAGAGGGGTCCCATAGATACCTTCAACTATCTTAAGCATAAACATATGGATAAGGGATTGGATATATTATGCATGGTTTCAGAGGCAGAACCAAGACCAATGGGCAGATGAAAATCACTGAGAAGAAGATGCTGAGTCAATATAAAAGGGATAAAACTTCCTAAAAGCTAATAAGAGTTATCCCAAAGTAAAATGGCCTGCCTCATGAAATATGACTTCCTGGCACCGAAGTCCTTTTAAGCAGACTGAATGACTATTTATTATATATATTTTTTAAAGAGGATGCAACTTTCAGTTTGGGTTTGGACCAAATGATCTTGGAGGTACTTTCCAATTTCACAATTGTCTTCCATTCGAATGGCCATGATGTCACATATATTCCTTCTCCTCCTCCCCATCCCCATCAAACCATGCAGATGTTGGAAACAAATTTAATGGGTACCTCATTTCTTTCAGAGAACGTCAAAAATCTTCCCATTAAATCATAAGCCAGAGGGAAGAAACAAAGCATGTCCAGAAATGGGAAATTTTACCATGCCATACATTGATAAATTGAGGTGATATTTAGTATGGAAGCAAACTAACAAAAATATGAAGCAGAGGGAGTAGTAGCTTCAAGAATTTGAAAGGTTAAAGAAAGATCTGAGGACAGAACTAGATTGTTGAGTGAAAGTCGCTGGAAGGAAGATTTTGCCTCAATACATGGATAAACTTGCCAAAGATCACAGCTGTCCCAAAGTGGGATGGGCTCCTCATCACTAGGGGTCATTAAACAGAGTCTGGATGACCACTTGTAGGCTGAGGAGGGGTATAGGCCATGGGGACACTGCCTTATAGGGGCTAAATGCCCTCCATAAAGGTCTCTTCAACCTCTGAAATTCTGAGACTCCAGGATCTGATAACTGAATAAGGGGGAAAGATTTGGTCTCTTCTTCCCCTCACAACAGATCCTTGATCTCCACCTTGGCCCTCTTCATTCTCTCAGCTCCTCTTCCCCGCCCCCCTCCTCATGCCAATCACAATCTCAGCAGGACAAAGAACAAACACTCCAGTCATCCGTCCACCAGCTGGCCCCATCCAACTTCAAAAGCTTTTGTGATCCACAAGACCTTCTACTCCCCCCAACACTGTACCCCACACACCTCCTGCCACAGTTGCTATGGAAACTCTACAGACTGATCTGGCTGCTGCTAGGGAGTTGCTATTTTCATATTATCAGTCTCCAGCACTGAGAGAAAGAGCCCACCCTCCAAAGGCCACTTGGCTTCCACACTCAGAGGTGGTGGAAACAGACCCCACAGACACTTCCCAGAAGTGGAGTTTACACGAGGAAAGCTTCCTTAAAGTTTTGCCTCAGTTCTCAAACTTGAAAGAGTCCTTCCGGGGGAAAGGATAGAGAAATCAAATGTTTTTGCCTATATTTAAAGTCAGCATGGGAATCAGAAACCTTGCCTTGGTCACTGTTCTTCTCCTAACTTACAAAAGGACACAGTCCCCTGCTAGCCCTTCAGTTTCTACCAAAAGCAAAAAAAAAAAAAAAGGAGAATCATAAGAAAGATGAAAGAAATTATCTCATTTGTACATGAACCACTATAACCATAACTTGATTGTTCATCTTCAGAGATACTACCACCTTCCACCAGTGCTAAGCAAGTAAGGGATGCAGTCAAGTCAAAATCCCCTTTCAGAGAGAAGCAGCATTATGTAATATAGTCAGAGTATGTGAGATCAAGGCTTGGCTTTCTGCTGATGTTCTAAGCTACCTAATTCCCGTGAGGAAGGCACATACCTGTCTATACCTGGACCTCAGTTTCCCTCTCTATAAAATGGGAATAAATGTCTAGCCCTCAATTTCCTCATCAGTAATATGAGGAAATTGTTCTTAATGACCTCCAAGGTCTCTTAAAACTCTTCATAAATGACCTTACAACTTATGACCACTAAAGAAACTTACCTGCCCCTCCTCAGAGATGTGATATGGGAAAAATGCTTTCCATATATTAAAGCCCTAGAGAAATCTTAGCTTTTATTAAAGAAATTCTAGCTATGATAATAGTATAAATATAGGTAGCTATAATAATGGTCTAGCAGTTTTAACATTTGATAATTTTATGATCCAGGAAAAATTTTCCCCAAATTTGATGAAAATCCTTTCCTAAAAAAAAAGGATTTCTCTCTCATGTCTGGCCTGAGCAGAAATGAAGCAATGGTACCAATATAATGCCATTCAAAACTTTCGAGCACAATGAGAGTAGGTGTTATTATTATCTTCATTTTATGGACAAGGAAACTAGGATTTATGGGACCCTCTAAAGCATTATCTTATCTTATCACTCAAGAGCTCAGCAGAAAATGTTTGGTCTTAAAGCCCCTTTCCCTCTTAAGAGTCTGTAAGCCTGCTTACTTGAATGAATACAGCCTGATACACCTACACCCATCCACTAATTAGAAACCTCCTCAGGCTTCTCCCAAGGAGAACTTAATGGGAGAGCCCATGGGCCAGTTTTCCCGCTCCCCACCCCCTGCCTCCACCCACCCCCCCTTTGGAAACTTGGAAGGATACCAAGTCTACCCCCTCTCTCCAATCTCCCACCCTTGCCCTACCTCACAACAGCCAGGAAGAGATGAGACGGCTCCATGCCAAAAGATGGATATGGGCTGCCAAACACCTCCCCCAAGGAAAAAAGAAGGGGGAAAAAATTCCTGACTGCAGCCGACTCTGTATTCCTTTCCCGGGGAGAAGGCTTTCTGAGCAAGATCTCCCTCTGAGCTGTGACTGACATTCAGGATCAGAGCCAGAAGGGACCTTCTCTGGCTTTGTTAAAGAACCAGAGACCCAAGAGGAGGAAGAGGAGGAGAAGGAGGAGGAGGAAGAGCCGGGTATGGGTATGTATGGTGGAGAGTGGGGGAGAGAAGGGAAGGAAAAAATGGAGAAGAGAAAAAATTAAGTTGGAAGAGCAATGTCTATATCCTTGTGAGAGGGAAATAGAGGAGATATCGGCTCTGTTCAGGTTCCAGTGAGGGGGTAGGAGTTCTGTGAGGGACTGTAGGAGGTATCAGTCAAAAGAAAGAGGCCAAACGCCTGCCTTGGGCAAGCTCCCACAGTTCTTTAAGACTCCCTAAGACTGGACAGTGTAGTTGAGTGGAAGCATCTCTGGCCTATAAGTCAGAAGGCCTCATTTCTGCTACTCACTCACAGTGTGACTGTGGGCAAATGACCTAATACCTTGGATCCTCATTTTCCACATCTGTAGAAGGGGTTTGGACAAGATGCTCTCATGGGTCTTTTCTGGCTCTAACAGTCTATGTTTCTATCACTCTCCTTCCCCACCCCAACTTCTAAAGGTGTATGCCACCCTACAGACTGGTAGTCCTTTTTGCGGGGGGGAGGGAGGGAGGGGAATCAGAGTTAGGTGACTTACCCAGGGTCACGAAGCTAGTAAGTATCTGAGATTTAAACTCACCATTCTGCTGATTCCAGGGCCGGTGTTCTATCTACTTCACCACCTAGCTGCTCTTTTTTTTTTTTTAGGCAATTTCCCAGGCTCACATAGCTTACAGTAAGTGCTTGAGGTATCTCCTGAGGAAAGCAGTCACACACCTCCACATTCTCTGCCCTGCCTTTTGCTCCCCACTAAATTCAGTCCCTGGCCTGCTTTGCCTCCTGAATCTCCCTCCAGGCAAATGTGATGAGCTTCCAAACCTGAGAAGCCAGCACAGCATCCAGTGATTGACAGTCCCCGGTGAAAGTGTTGATGTTACCTAGGGGAAGGAGCTAGCTCCCCGGGATAGACTCAAAATTTCATCTGAAAAATAAGATGCTGCCACCCTACATCAGTAGCCCCTGAAACTACTTTAGGAGTCAGCCTCATGACAAAATCTAACTTTACATAACAGTTTATCATTTTTTAAGTCTTATTATCCCCATTTTACAGAGGAAGAAACTGAGGCTTAGAGAGTTTAAGGGATTTGCCCATGATCCCAGCCCTGAGAAGTATTGGAGTCAGAAGTCCTTTGACTTCAGTCCAGTGCCCTCACTACCCAGAGGCATGTGATGCAGTAGAATCTCCCTGTAGCATGCTTCTTCATCCGTACATAATGTTCTCAAATCAGAGACACAAGAGAAGGAGTTGTTAGTTTCCATTTTCCTAAGGGAAGAAATAAGGCTACAAGGAGCGTTTCCAAGATCAACCCTAGGTTAGCCATCTCTACCTATGGCTCCAGCACCCTCCTTCAGATGGTCATGGTTTCACTCATTATTACCTCTTTCCATGTGTCTATTGGAATTCTTGGGGACATGTCCCTTTGGCATGTCTTGTCTCCCCCGCCAGACTAAAAGCTCCTCTGAGGGCAAAAAGTCTTCCTTCTGTGCTAAAATCCTTTGTACTCAGTGGACACTCAGTGTCATCTAGGTCTGGGGGCAGGAAATTTTTTGAGACCACTCAATAAATTAGCTTACATCACTATCTATCTATCTATCTATCTATCTATCTATCTATCTATCTATCTATCTATCTACCTACCTACCTACCTACCTACCTACCTACCTATGCATTTCTGCATATGTATGTTTGTATTACGTATGTTGGAGAAGTTAGGTGGTACAGTGAATAGAGCACCAGGCCTGGAGTGAGGAAGACTCATCTTCCTGAGTTCAAATCTGGCCACTGTGTAACCCTGGACAAATCACTTAACCCTCTTGGCCTCACTGGAAGAAGTCAACTTACTTGGCTTGGCCCCAAAGAAAAGAAACAGGAAGAGATACATTTCTGATCAATGTACAGAAAAGTTTTCTAATAAATCCTTTTCTGCCACTTACTAGCTGTATGTCCTTGAGTAAGTCACTTCTCTTTGGGCCTCTTTCAAATGAGAGGATTGGACACAATGATCTCTAAAACAATTACTAAGATCCCTTGTAATTCTAACATGCAGTCTAGCAATGGAGAACTGAATTCTTTCATTGAGAATCTTCAAACAGAGGCTAGATAGCCACAGTTTGGGAATGATGTAGAAAAAAAGAATTCCTGCACAGATAAAGATTAGATGGCTAAGCTCTTGGTCCACATCCAACTCTCAAGATTCTGTGATTCCATCCTATTATCTTTGGACTTGTTACTCAGTTCAAACAGCTTACTTTCCCAGGTTCACAGGACCTAGGGCTAACAGGGACCAAAAAGAACTTTTAGTTTCACTCTCATCCTTTTATAGATGAAGGAGTTTAGGGTCCAGAGAGGGAAAGTGATTTGGCCAAAGTCAAACAGCTAAGTATCAAAGTTAGAATTCAAACCAGGCCTCTCTGACCTAGTGTTCTTTCTAAGACACAAAAACTATCATCAAACAGGCATTGACTTGGCATCAGCAGAAGAGGATCTAGAATCCTGTCAGACCCCACTATGGGAAAAAGTCATCAGCTCCCAAGAGTCCCTAAAATCTTTTCCTTGAAGGTAGCACCTTACTTCTTATAAAACTGTCATGCCTACCAGTCAGTAACCTTCTCATTTAAGAATTAGGTATATATTAAAAATAATAATAATAAAATTTCAACCCCCCCCCCATCACCAAAATGCAATTATCTAATTGGATCTTTGAAGCAAATTGGGGTGGAAAAGAAGGGACAAAGAGTCCCAGCCCACCTAGGCAGAACCCAACCAGTTGTTCCCCGGGGAAACTGGCCACAGCAGTGGCCACTATGTATTTGGGACGGGTGGCAATAGAGGGAGGAATAGAGGGGAGCTGGGAGGAAGAGAGATAGGTGTCCATGCAGTCTGGCACCCACTGTATCATTCACAAATCATTCTTTCCTGTTTCTTTTTTTTATGTCAATGCTTGAATCTCACAGTAATTTTAATGACCAACTTGGCACCTCCCTCCTTTTCCAATGGAGCAGGGAGAGACTACCAGTCCGTAGTTTGGCATACACCTTCAGAAGTGAGGGTACTGTGTTGGTGGGTTTTGCTTGACTGATTTTTTTTGTTGTTGTTATTAGGTTGGATTCTCTGGGTGGAGATGGGGGGTAGATGTATATGAAAATGACAAAAGGCATCAACAAAAATTATTCAAATAATGATAATAAAGTCAATGGCAAAAGCATTATGGGGGTGAAGTCTACATTATATTCACTCCCCTTTTTTGGGCATCATTAGCTCCCTATCCCAGGGCCCACATTCCTCCTCTCATTCTCACAACCTTTCATGACCTCTCACATATGAAAACTTACCTTTTCAATGGGTCTCTTTCTAATGGCATCTCTGCTAGATGCCAGTTAGCTAATCTGATAATTCAGGTAAGAGAGCATCAAATGACTGTCAGAAAACCTACATTTTTTTAAAAGCCTGCCTTTGTCACTTACTATTTTTGTGACCCTGGGCAAATTTCCTCACTGTAAGATGAAGACGGGAGTTGAGTCAGATGGCCTTGGAAATCCAATCTAAATGTAGGTGACCTACTGGATGAAGGACTAAACTCAGAGCCAGGAAGAAGCTGAGTCCAAATCTGCCCTCTGGCACTTGCCTAACTACTGTGAGACTCAGTTTCCTCAACTGTAAAAATGGAGGAAATAATTGTAACTACCCCCACAGAACTGTTATGAGGATCAAATGAAATAACATAATCATGATGTTTCCAATTTTTAAAAGGCTATATAAATATGATCTATTACTATACTTTACATCCCTGGACCTCCTTCTGTAAAATTGGGGGAGGAGGAATTGATCAGCTCAGGTGCCATCCTTGGGGGATCCCCCCCCAAGATGCGCGCCCACTCATACTCTCTCTCTCTCTCTCTCTCTCTCTCTCTCTCTCTCTCTCTCTCTCGTTCCGAATTTATCTGTATAAATGCTATATGGTTCCAGAAGAATATAAGCTCCTTGGGGGAAGGAACCATTTGGTTTTTATCTCCATATCCCTAGATCTAACACACTGTGTTGTACATAGAAGGTAGTCAGTAATAGTAATAATTTTCTAATATTTAATAATTTCACAATAATAATCACCTACTATGTGCCAAGCACTGTGTTTACTGAATTGGAAAATGAATGGAGCTGATAGGAAGTTAAACTAGCTTACTTCTAAGGTCCCTTCCAACTCTGAATCCATGACGCTATAATCTCACATTTCATCTAGACAGCAGTAGTAGTTAGTACAAGCGTTAGTTACTGTTCCCGTTTTATAGATGAACAAGTAAGGCTCAAAGAGTCTGTGCAAAATGAAACAACATGCATTTATCTCCTGGAGCTGTCTCAAGACCAAAGCACAGAATTCTCGACCATCCCAACAGAAGATCTATGTTGGGCAAAGGGTAGACCAAACCCTGGGGCTCTCCTGCCATAATTCCCAGGTGACCTAATCTACCTACTCAGAAAAGAGCTGGCTCTAGATTGGAACACAAAGTATCCTAAATGGAAAAATCAGAACTTCTCTGCCCTGAGGCTGTGTAGGCAGGGATGCTCTCTCCCGCCCAAGCCAGCCCTCGAGTGCACCAAGGCCACACCCTGGCTGTCCTTTCAGCCAAGGAACTCCGTGTTTCTCCAGTGGGCAGCAGGCTTCATCTCCGCCCTCTCTTCCAACCTGCAGTGGTGAGTCAGGGAGAGCAGCAAGGGAGAGTTCGGGGTGTCCTGTCTGGAAACCCACTTTGGGGAGGGGAAGGGAGATGGTGAGGGCTGAGGAAGAGAAGAGAGGGGAGTCAGTGGCACTGAGTTTCATTCATTCACATCTTTGAAGTCCTACAAGCTCCAGAAGTCGGTATGCAAATTTATGCAAGATGGGATGTAAAGGAGCATTCTAAGCCAAAAGTCCGGGTGCTTTTTTTTTTTTTTTTAAAGAAAAGCAAGGCTGCAACCACTGTAAATCAGAACCCTTCCCTTCCCCCCTTTATTCTCCCCCAGCAACCGCAGAAGTGAAGGCTGGCCTGGGGACTTTGAATTACTTAGCATTTCTATAGTACCTTTATATTAGCACGGGGCCAGACAGCTACTTCGCTTGGCTCCTCCCCTCAGCATAATCCCCCCCATTGTACACTGAGGCTAGGGAGGGAGGGAGAGTGAAATCACCCAGCCAAGCCTGGGGCAAACCCAGGCCCCGAACTCCAAGGCTCTCCCAATGTCTACTTCCTGCCCCACCCCTCCCCCACACACCTAAAGGAGGTGACCCCCCCCCCACACTCTCCCCAGTTTCCTTGGGGTGGTGCTTTACTTGCCTCCAGCAAGGATTGCCTTTCCTTTTTCACTCCCTCCTCCCCTTGACCCTTCATTCTTTTTCCCTTGTCTCTATCACCCCCCCCCCCCAACCGCCCACCCCAGCCCTGCTCTTTCTTCTTGAAATCTCTCCCTTTCCACTATCTGCCCCTCTAGTCCCATCTCATCATATCTCTACCTATCCCATCCGGTCCCATCCAGCCCAGTCCTGTCCCAGCCCCAGCCCCAGCCCCAGCCAGACCTATGCTGTCCCACTCTGCCCCCTTCTTTCAGGCTTGGGATCCGGAAGCAAGCTCCCACAGCCCCCAGTCCTGGGAACAAAGACAAAAGAGGCAAGCACAGAGCCGGAACTGCTGAGTTTTTGCTGCCTGGAAATAAGAGGGTATTTTTAAAATTCTTGCAAGCAACCTGCTCAGAGAGGAATTTAAGCTCCCAGGGCTTGTTCTTCTGAGGGGGCAGGAGAAAGGATGAGCCGGCTTAGAGCTGACAAGTAGTTTTCAGTGCTAAGCCTTGCAGCCTTCCCAAACTCACAGTCTATCCTGAGTTAGGAAGTCTTTGGCGTCTCTCATTCAGCCCCCTGGGCCTTACTGCACTCGTAGTCAGTATGTATGACCCCCTTCTATGGCATCCTCCCCCCTCCCAAAGCCTTCTCTCCCCAGTACTTCCCATTCCCTGTCCTGCCTCCCTGACTCTTCCCCCAAGTCTCAGCCACTCTTCCCTTAGTTCCAGCCCCTCTACCACAGTGTCCCTCCCAGTCCCATCTCCCTCCAGTATTCCCTCCTCCATCCCCAGATCCCTACCAGTGTCCCCACAGTCCCAGTCCTTTTCCCTCCAGTGTTCATCAACTCAGCCCTGCTCCTAGGTCTCTGCTCGGATCCAGCCCCTTTTTCCCCAAATCCCAACCCTTCTACCCCAATATCCATTCCCCAACTCCTCTCTCTCTAATATTCCCTTTTTATCCAATATTGCCTTTCTCCACCCAGTGTCTCAGTAGTCCCAAGCCTTTATCCCTCCAGTGTCCCTATCAGCCACAGCCCCTCTCCTAGTTCCACACTCTCCATCCCAGCCTTTTCTTCCCAGTTCTGTTTCACCCCTAGTTGCTGCTTCTCTTTCCACATCCTCAACCTACCCTGGGATATGAACACCCAGGACCAAAAGGCAAAATCCCAGGTTGGGTCTCAGGGTTTGGAGATGGATGAGAAGGCAGCAGCTGGAGTTCTCTGGCGGAAGGGAGCCCCATAGCCCAGACAGAAAATCCAGAGCACGACACTCTTCCCATGAACTCACCCCATTGTCCCTCCTTCCCCTTCCACCCCCATCCTCATCCCCTCCCCCTCCCTGCTGCAAGAGAGGGCTGAATAGAATTAGCCTACATCTGTTCCCTTCTCAACACCCTAACTTTTTATGGCATTTGGGGGCAGGGAGATCAATTTTAAGGATTAGGGTAAAGGCAATATACTTTGTTTTTTAATTAAACATTTAAGAAGCAAAAACCAAAATACTGAGCACACATCATTAAAACACAATTAAATTCCAAATAATTCTTTCCATTCAGAGTCCTTGGTAAAGCTCAACCTGCCAATGAAAATGTTTGGTTTGTCCAAAAGTGCAATTCATAAACCACAGTGCCTTTACCCCAACTGCAGGGAGCCCAAGAAATGAATGAGTCAGGAGGAAGGGGGAGGGGAGACAAGGGAGGGCAGGTGTAAAATGTATAGAAGGGTAGGCCTTTTCTTTCTTTCTTTCATCCTTTCTTTCTTCCTTCCTTCCTTTCTTTTTAAGAAATACTGTACTCTGAAGGGTTCATTTCAATTACTTGAAGGTTGATGCAAAGAAAAGGAAGGGCAAGACATTTTTGCAATGGATAAGGAGAGAAAGAAAAGGAGGCACCCTGGTTCCCCAACCAAGATCAAAATGTGCTATAGAAGTAGGAGAAAGATTTCAACTCTGACCCGTAATTCCTCTGTAATTCCATTCAGAGAGGGAGCCGGGAAAAAATATAAAACAATAGCAGGGGGAGAAAGTGGGTGGGGGTGAAAGGAGGAGGACTGCAAAGAAGGGGAGAGATTGACTGGAAAGAAAGTCTGGTAAAGTAAGCCTGCATGGTCTCATGCTCTTTAAAATTTGAAACCCTGATCCCACTCTGTTTTAATGCAGCAGACATGCAGGCACTGCCTAATTTTCATCTACAAGGGGAAAGAAAAGAATTACAATTTCCTAGACATCTTACTCCAGGCAACTACAGCAGGTGGCAACATGATAAAATAAAATGAAATAAAATTAAATTAAAAAGTAAGACAACCTAACTTGAGCATGTTGCTGAGTTTCCTCATTTGGGGTAGTTGAGGGCTTTTTAAAAAATCACACTTATAAATTGCTTAAATGAGGTTTTAATAATGAAATGCCTTTTCTGCCGAATGAAGGAAGATAATGACTCTTAGAAAGTATGTTTCCCTCCCACCCCTTCACTAAAAAAAAAAAAAGTTATGAGTTACTCTCATCTTTTGAAAGAAACTTCAAGGACTTTCCCAGTTGAACAATAAAATGCAAATTGTATGAGACTTAATTGCACCACTCAGATTTCTGAAATGTGGGAAGAGGCACAAGCCACATAATGGAATGGATAAGAGTTGGGAGAGTCTTGGAACTGCAGAATTAGAGAACTAGAAGATGACACTTAAAATCACACAGGCCAGCATCCTTCCTTGTTCAAAATGAGGAAAGGGAGGCTCAGAAAGGTGAAGTCACTTATTTCCAAGGTCACACACCAAATTAAGCAGAGTGAACATGAGAATACACGTCTTCAGACTCACAGTCCAGAGATCTTTCCACTATGCCACATGGCCTCCCTGAAATATGCCTGAAAGCTAATCAGCACCCTCCCCCACTCCCACAGAATATAAATGCCATTTTGCCATCTGGAAGGGAGGGGATTGGTTCTCCTTACTGTCCAAGACACTACCTCCTCCCAATAAGAGTACCCAATTATCCAGAACAGGAATGTTCTTTGACTTCCATAAGAACAGCATTTCTCTTTCTCCCACTTAAATGTTTCCTCCTTTCTATGCTTCCAACATTGTAGGAAGTATCCTCCCTGTTCCCTCCCAAAATAGAAGTCTTGCCTTTTTTTTAAAGCAATTCTCCCTCCAAAATAATAGCCCATGCCCTTTTCTTCCTGCCTCTATCATCTTGGTCTATCATCTAGCCCCACCCCTTTCATTTTACCAAATAATGAAAATAAGACCCTGGGAAAGGGAAAGGACTTTCCCAAGGTCACACAGAAGGTAAATAGCCACAACCAGACACCATGTCTTTTGACTCCAAGTCCAGGGCTCTTGCCACTAGAACAGAAAATGGTTCAGTGGTAAGCGTCCTTGCCTTCCTCCATCTAGGCAGGACAATGAACAAAATGTATCTCGTGGTGGACAGAGCACCAGACTCTGAAAACCTTTGGAAGTAAGAAAACCTTTAAAAGAATAAGAAGTACCTTTGACCCCTTTCAATACCCCTTCGAAAGGAGGTAGGCAGGAATCTTTCCTCCACCCACACAAGCAGTATATTAAGGTCCTTCCTCCCAGGATCCGAGAAGGTTCTTTCCAAATTGTATCCCAATTTCTCTCTGAACCACTCCCATCATAAGAAGGAGGATTCTTCCTTGTCCTTCCCCCCTCCCCAAATAGATATTTCCCTCAAATAGCAGTTAAGTTCTTTTTTCGTGGATCATTAGAGTTGAAAGGTGCTTTTAAGAATCCAACACCCTTATTGTACAGATAAGGAAACTAAGAAAGATACCGAGTGATTTGTCTAAGAGTAAGGAATTTAATCCAGGTTATACTGTAAAAACCCCTACTCTTTCCACATCTCTACGAAAGGAGATATTTGTTATATTAGCCCAGTGCCTGGCACGTAGTAGGTGCTATAGAAATACTTATTTTCTCCCCCTCCCTTCATCCTACCATCCTAACTTCCACCCACCCGTCCACCCTCCCACCCAAGAGTGGCTAAGTGTCCTCGTCCTAACCAAAATTTGTCTTTTAAAATAGTGGAATTTTTTTTCCCCTCACACCTCCCCTCCCAATTCTCTCCACAAGAGTAGAAGGGCAGCCCCTCAATTCCCCCAAGTTTCCCTTGCAAAAGAGTTGTCCAGGTTTCTCCACAGCCTCCTCCCTCCTTTACCTGCAACCTGCTCCTGGCTGGTGCCATATTCCGTGTCCCGTCGCTTAGCACAAGTACCCTCGCCCTGGACCAGCGCTTGGAGGGGCAGCTCAGAGCCTGGGTTTGGGTAGCAGCGGAGCCCCTGGGCGCAGCGCGGGGTGTAGACCCCGCACGCCTCGCCCTCCAGTCGGGCGCAGACCGGACAGCAGCCGCAGCCGGGCTCCCGGACCAGTTCGGTGCAGGGCAGGACTGCGGCGGCGGCGGCAGCTGGGGGCACCGCTGGCGGCGCAGCTGGCCCTGCGGCCGGAGGAGCGCAAGCGGCCAGGCGCTCGGGGGTGCAAGGAGGACAGCGGAACAGCACCTCGGCTAGGGCCCCGTGGCTCCCTCCCCCAGCCAGCAGTGAAGGCAGCAGAGGTAGCAGCAGCAGCAGCGCGGGGCCACTCAGCCTCGCCAGCATGTTGGCAATTGTGACAACGAGGGCGGGGTGGAGGCAGGTGGCAACCTCCGGAGCTCTGGAGCCGCCTCCTTCTGGTCCTTCTCCTCCCCACCAGGAGCTGCCGGGTCCTAAAGGGCCCCACTTCTCCCCGCCCCCCGAACTTCTCCCCTCCCCCTTTTTGGAGACCACCCCCTCTTCAGCAGTGCTATGCGAACAGTTCTAGAAGCGCACACGTACCTCTCCGTACGGTACCGTCAAGACCCAACCTCCTTCTCTCTACCTATGCAGCTCCTTTGTCCGTGTATTTGTCCCTTCCATTCTCTGCCCTCCCTAAGGTTACTACCAACAGCACCTAGATCAGGAAAGAGAACCGGGAATGGACATAGACAGTCTTCTGGGAGACTCAAATTTGCCATTCCTTTTCGTTTCAAAAACTCCACTCTCAACACAATTCTCCGACACAAATCTGGAAGCTGCCTCTAGCTTCCAAATAACCCCAAACTCACCCCCTTTAGGGGTTCCCTTCTCTCTCTCTGAGTCCTTAGAGCTGTATAGGCAGGATTGAGTTACTCTTGGACTCTACACTGGATCTTCGGTACCGAATGAACTAACTTAATCCCCCTAAGCCACCTCCATAGTGGCACCCCCAAGGACTGATTCTGAGTGACCACGAGTTTCAAACTGCTAAAATCCATGCTTGCCCCAGAAGAGGAATGGAGGCTTCTGGAGGGAAGAATTTTTTTCGGTCTTGTACTTTCAGCGCCGAGCACAGAACTTGGCACATTGTGGGTACTTAATAAATGCTGGTCGAATTCAAATGAACTCTGGCAGGATCAACATTCTTGACCTGACACACTCCTGCTCTCTGCCACACTCACGCGGGGAAATTTTGCCGGATAAGGGGACAATGTCCTGCTCCCTTTCTTTGCATGGTATTTGGTAGTCCCTCTGTTTAATTAAGCATAGTCTTTCCCTGAATCCAGCCTCCCATCCCCTCTGCTCTTGGGCTGTTGTCCTAAGTGCTCCCAAATTCAAAAGTGATTGGTGTAGGATTATAGACTCCAGAGGCCGCAGCACAGGAAGGGGTCCTTGAGAGGTCATCTCTGTCTACCAGGTGTGAAAGCCCAAGGGCTCTGTCGTTTATGATTCCCTCCCTCCCCCCCCCACTCCCAACAATAGCAGATGGACAAGGGTTGTGTCCATTCATTATACACTTTGATTTATGGAATCATCCCTCCTACTCTCCTTCCAGGCAAGTCTCCTGCTTAATTACTTCTCAGACTCCCTGGGAATGGCCCAAACAAAGACTTGTCAGGAAGAATTCCTGTTCTAAGCCCTAATATCTAGAGGCCCATTAAACTGTTCACTACCTAGGTTTAATATCCCAGTGCCCTACAACCTCTGCTCCTTTTCCCATTAAGATCCCTTGACTTTGTAAAGTTGCATTTCTCCAACCTCAATTACAGCGCTTCCCCCCCCCCCAAAAAAAAAAAACAACTAACAAGATTGGGCTCCATGTAGGGTCTTACAACGGTACACAATAGTCTGATTTGCTTTAGTGGAAGAGTTTTTAAAAATGAGAATCTCCCCAGCTATTCTCTTTACATGAATATAAAATCTTAGAGATGGATAGAAGGGACATTAATAATCATTTAGTTCATTTTGTAGATGATCAAAATGAGGCAAAGTCAGGATTTTGTCTTCTTACTCCAACTTCCCAATGAACCTTCTATTTACATCATCCTACTCTTTTGACTGAACTCCTTTCTGGTTATTGTTCTGCCCACCCTTTTAAAAGGGCTATTAATCTTCATCACAGATTTCCAGAAATGGGGGTGATAGGGTGAAACAAAGAGGCAAAGAATTAGTTCATGTTTGTACCAAACTCATAATCAGAAACCCTGGAAACCAGAGACTTGGGTACTAATCTTAGCTTGTTTTTTAATAATTGTAAACATTGGGTAAACTCCTCAGACCCTCAGCTTCATCTTCTATAAGATGAGGATAACAGTCTTTGGTCCTAACAACCTCACAGGGTTGTAGAGATCACTATAATTATATGTGTAAGCTGCTTTGCAAACCCAAAACACTGTAAACACACTATTCTGGTGTCCCAAGGCAATTTTCCAGAATCCCTTCTCACTGTCTTTGTTCATACTCAACAAACTAACCTCAGTCCCCCACCTTGTGTTCTCACTTAAGAATGGGGGGGGCGGCTAGAGTGGCGCAGTGAGTAGAGCGCCGGCCCTGGAGTCAGAAGGACCTGAGTTTGGATCCGGCCTCAGACACTTAACGCACACACAAACAAAAACCTAGCCGTGTGACCTTGGGCAAGTTACTTAATCCCAATTGCCCTCCAAAAAAAAAAAAAAAAAAAGAACGAAAAGTACTGGGTTGGACTACATGTAAGGTGTTATAGCTGAGTTTTTAAAAAATCAATTTCACAAGTACAAGATGAGGAAGACAAAGATAACTTTAGGGGGAGGGATCTGAAGGGAGTTGGAGAGGATTAGTAAACTGAAAACCTGATGTGAGTCAATGTGATGACCAAAAGAGCTAAAAAACAAAACAAAACAAAAAACTTATGTTGAATTAATAGAAGCAGAGTTTCCATTAATTAAAATCCAGTTTTCCATTAGTAAAGAGGTGATAGTCCATCAGTACTCTACCTACTTAGACAACTAGCACAATCCATTTAATTCTGGGAACCAGTTTAAGAAAGAGATTGTTAAGCTGGAGGGTATCCAGAGAAAAGCAACCAGGCTAATGAAGGGCCTGGAATTTGTGCCAGATGAGGATTGGTTGAAAGAAATGGGACTGTTTAGCCCAAAGAAGAAAAGACTCCGAGGAAATATGATAGTTGTCATCAAGGAGGGGAAGGGTTGTCATTTGGGGGTGGGGGGAGGAGATTATATTTGTTCTGTTTAGTCCCAGAGGGCAGAACTTGGAATAACAGGCAGAAGTTATAAAGAGGCTTGATTTCAGTAAAACTAGAGCTCCCCAATACTAGTGGGTTTGCTTTCAATGGTGAAGCCTTGGGGCAAAGGCAGAAAGACCACTTGTGGAAGAGTTTCTTTTTCAGGTGAGATATGGGACCACTGAAGTCCTTTCCAATTCTGAAGGTTCCCTTTTAGCTAGCTCTTCTGCTCTCTGCTCACATAAGGGATTCTTGCCTAAAGGATATTTTCCAGAGTCAGACTGTGACTGGGGGTCTATTCTGAAGGGAGAACAGCTTGCTTAGACTGTCTCCTCCTTCCATCCAGTCACTCACTCTGCCTTTCCCTTAGAAAACAATGAAGGGCAAAGTTCAGGGGAGGGAGGGATGAAATGAGAGTAGTCGGAGGATGAAGGCATTTACGCCCCCCCCTTTTCTCCTACCTAGTACTTAATTCCTACCTTCACTGATTTCTTTCCCAGCCCCTAGTGTCCAGAGAAGCATAAAGTTGAGGGGAGCTAAAGCCCACTAGTCCATCAATGTTCTGAGCCAATATCCTGATTGAAAATTTTTCTGCTTAAGGTTGGGGAGCATCACAGCTTGAAGTCGAGGTTTAAAAATAAAAATGCAGGCACACGCAGATCCACATACCTGGGATGCTGGGACAGTTACGCTTTGTGGCCATCTCTTGAATATACTCTAGGCATTTTGCCAATGTTTTTTATCTCATCCTCATCATCTTTGTTGTCAAAATGTTTTAACAAGCACCTATTTGCATGTGAACCAGTGCCAGGTGTTGTATGGAGTGATTTAGAAAGACATGGAACCTGACCTCCAGGGGCTTGCTAATTTAAGTCATGTGGGTGTGATGTGGTCAGACATGTAGTCATATGGTCAGACATGTAGAGGACGCAGAATATTCCATGTATAACTGTATGAGAAGTATGTTTGACTAGTTACGGGCCTATTCAAACAACCATCTTTATTGGAACACCCCCTTAAAAGTGTCAGTGTATTTTAAGAACTCTGGAATGAAAGCAGAAGCAGAGGGTGGGAATAGGAGAATCAAAAGCTTGCATGGTATAGTGGCAAGATTGGAGTTAACAGCCCCGGGTTCAAGCCCTGGTCCTAGAGCCAAGATGACAAGAGTTCAAATCCAGCCTCATAACTCCTAGCTATGTGACCCTGGGCAGGTCACTTAACTTCTGATTGCTTGACAAAAAAGATCCATTGGATCCACTGGAGAAGGAAATGGCAAACCATCCCAGCATCTTTGCCAAGAAAACCACAAGGACAGTTGGTCTATGGGGTCACAAAGAGTTGGATACATGACTGATTGACTGAACAACAACAAGGATTCTGAAACCGACCCATCTAGACAATGGTGGGAAAGTCCTTAATGGGTATTAAGTAGGAGACAGAATAGTCACAATACTATACAAGGAAGACAATGTTAGCAACAGAATTAGGAATTTATTTCTCCTTGAGGAGAATGGTTCTTCCTTGATCTAGAACTAAAAAGAAACTTAGAGGCCATCTAGTCCAACCTCCTCTGAGTCCTTCAAAAGTTAAGTGACTTGCTTCCCCATCATCAGCATGGCAGTAAATATCAGAAACAGGATTTGAACCCAAGGCCTCTTACTTTACAATCAATGCACTTTTTACTATACCATGAGGTTGTAAGGAAAATGTCAATTTCGATTTGTATCATGGATCCCTTTGGCAGTCTAGAGAAGCCCATGGACCCTTACTCAGAATAATATTTTGTCATCTCCATTCATAATTAAAGGAAAAGCTAAATTTTAGTTAGAGGTTAATGAAAATAAGAATGTAATTTTTTTCCTATCCTAGTTCATAGACTTCCTAAAAGCTATTCAGATTCCTCTTGGGGTGGTGATAATGGTGCTACCTATGAAACCAACCAAGATGTAAGTGTTGTTGTTAAATCCAAGTAGATAGTGTAGGGTTATGGGGAAGGGCATGTGTGAATGAGAGGAGGGGAATTATAGGAGTACTTAGGGGAGAAATGGAGGAGGTCATCAGATTCTTGGTTGTAAGTCACCAATTAAAACTATGATTTAGCCCAAATTGAGCCATGAGTACAAATAAACACCTCCCCAAAAATAAAAACAAAAACATAATTCCTACCTCTTTCTTCTCTTTGTAGACCATGTAATAATTCAGAAAAAGGAAATGGCAGCAAGGGAAGACATAGATTAGGGAGAAGTGGCCAAGATTAGAAGGAAAGGAGAAAATTGGGGTGGGAGAGGATTGATAGTTTCTTGAATAAAGGCCTCATATCTCAAATATATAGAGAAATTTGTCAAATTTATAAGAATATGAGTCATTCTCTAAATGATAAGTGGTCAAAAATATCAACAGGAAGTCTTTGGAGGAAGAAATCAAAACTATAGTCATATGAAAAAATGCTCTAATTCATTATTGACTAGAGAAATGTAAATTAAAACAACTTTGAGATACCATCTCATACCTATCAGATTGGCTAAAATAATAGAAGAGGGAAATGACAGATGTTGGAAGGAATGTGGGGAAAATTGAGATGCTGACACACTGTTGGTGGAACTATGAACTAATCCAACCATTTTGGAGAGCAATCTGGAATTATGTTCAGTTGTAAAACTATGTAGACCCTTTGACCCAATAATACCACTATTAGGTTTCTTCTCCAAAGTGATCAAGGGAAAAGTAAAAGAACCTGTATTGTCTAAAATATTTATACCAGCTCCCTTTGTGGTGGCAAAAACAACAATAGCTAGAAATTGAGAGGACGCCCATCAATTGAGGAATAGCTGAACAAGTTGGAATACTACTGTGCTGCAAAAAAAAAAATGATGAGCAGCTTGATTTTAGGAAAACGTGGAAAAACTTGCATGAAATTATGAAGAGTGAAGTGAGAAGAACCAAGAGAACATTGTACACAATAACAGCAATATTGTTCAAAGAGTAAATGTGAATTACCAAGCTATTCTAAGAGATATGAATATTCAAATTAACTACAAAGGACCTATAAAGGAAGATGCTATCCACCTCCAGAGAAAGAACTGATATATGGAAATATGTATTATATGGTTTCACATATATATCTGTCAAATGCTGGCCTTCTCTAGTGTTCGGTTGGGAGGGAGGAAAGGAAATAGCTTGGAACTCAAATGTAATCCAAAAATAAATATTGGAAAAAGCTAGGGGGGAAACACATCACTAGATTTTGTTCAGATCCTATATCAGACACTTCTATCTGTGTCACAGTGGGCAAATTACTTAATCCTCCTAGACCACAGTTTTCTCATATGTATTAAGTTAGATGACCTTCCAGCTCCAGGTCTGTGATCTTATGACCTGAGTGGGTACTGAGATATAAGGTATGTTGCATAGGTAGAATTGGATGGCTAAATGGTACAGTGGATAAAGTACCAAGCCTGGAATCGGGAGGACTCATTTTCAAGAGTTCAAATCCAACTTCAGCCTTATTGGCTGTGTGACCTTGGGCGATTCACTTAACCTTATTGGCCTCAGTATCTCATCTGTAAAATGAACTGGAGAAGGAAATGGCAAACCACTCTTTTTTTCTTTTTTTTTTTCACAGTATCTTTGCCAAGAAAATCTCAAATGAGGTCATGGAGAATGGACTTTACTGAAAAACGACTCAACAACAAAGCACAATAGAGGAAAGTGTGGGGGGGAATGAATTAAAAATACAATCATGGAATTTAGGGCTGGAATTTAGCAAAGATTTGGAGATGATCTCATTCAACTCCATCATTTTGTAAGTGAAGAATCTGAGACCCAAAGAGTTTCAGAAAGTAAAAAGGGAAGGGGAAAGAAAAGTGGGAGATACTGAAAGAGAAAAAAAAAGACGAGATAAGGAAAAGGGGGGAAAAAGGAAAATGGGTTTTTTAATTGTTGGAAAGCCAGCGACTGTTCATGACCATGAGTTCAACTCACCAACATCCTTGCCTGAATCCCATGCCCAGACTCCATCCACTGTAATCTGCTTTAGACTTCAAAGACCTAGCCTAGTACTAATAGCTCTGCTGGAAGGTGCTGAGAAAGAGACACTGTGATGTGGTAGAAAGACTTTCCATGATTCAGACCTACTTTCTTCTGGTCTTGGTTCTGCCCCCAACTGGGTCATCTTCAACAAAAATTTCTCCCTCTCTGGGTCTCCATTTCCTCATATGGGAAGAGAGAGGATGAGACTAAATGGTCTCTAATGTTCCTTTTGACTCTAACATTTTAAGGTTGTGGGATTTCTAAATGCTGATGAAGGCAAGAGGTAGGAAGAGCCCCCTCTATTTTTATTTCTCCGTGTATTAGCAAAAACAGAATACAACTCAACCCCAATCAGCTTCAAGGAGACATCATGGTAAGGGAGAGGTGAAACCTTGGCCTTGGAAGCCAAATCCTATCTCTGATGCTTCAATACTTCCATAACCTGGAACAAGTCATCTGACTTCCTTGAGCCTCAGTTTCTACATCTGTAAAATGAGGAGTTTGAATTAGATGGTTTCTGAGGACTACATAAGGGATCAAGAGGAAAAGTAATATACTACAAAGAGAGCCACTTCCAACTGAATTCAAGTCAACAAGAAAATGTTAAACACTTCCCTACTTGAAAGGCACAGTTTTAGGCAATGGGACATATAGAACATAGAGAAATACATATGCACATATTTATACATAAATATACATTTTTTAACATATACACATATTTAAGTAAGATCTATATTTGGTAAACGTACACATATTTATATATAAATATATTCATGTAAAATATAGTTTAGGATATTAGGATATATTTATATAAAAATCTGTATTTTGTTAACACGTACATAAATGTATGTGGAAATATATTTTTATAAAATATACCTTATAATATATACATACAGTTCTATAAAATATATATTTAATAAGCATATGCATACACTTATATAAATTATATATTGTATATATGTTTATACAAAATATATATTGTAAATATATACATATGTTTATATATGTATAAGCAGTATATGCCCCGAAATAATTTTATCTTGGGAGGGGATGGTTCTCAGAGAGAAGGGATCAGGGAAGGGGAAGCAACATGTGCAAGGATAAATAAATAAGAATATACAAAGTGATCAGGGTGGTGGGGGGAGGGATTAATCAGGAAAGACTTTCTATAAGAGGCAGAGTCTGAACTGAGCCTTGAAGAGAGCCAGGGCCAGAAACGAAGATCAAAAGCACTTAAGGATATCCTTCGCAAAGATGCAGAGATAGGAGTTGGAATCTGGTATACAGAGAACAAACAAATAGGCCACCATTCATGTAGAGTGAATAAAAGAAAATAATTAGGAAATTAGTCCGCAAAGACTGGCTGGTACCAAATCTTGAAGGACTGTGAGTATCAAAGATAGGGGTTTGTATTTATCCTAAAGGCACTAGGAGTCGCCTGAAGCTTCATGCACAGGGGAATGACTTGATCAGCCCTAACAGTTTAGGGGCATCAATATGGGAAGGTTGGATTGGACAGAGGAGTGGCTTAAGGCAGGAAGACCCATTACGGGAGGCTGCTGTGATAGTCTAGAACAGAGTTGATAAGAGCTTAGATGAAAGACCCAATGAGTAGAGAGAAGAGGATATATTAATAGATCACAGAAGGGCTAATGCATAAGTTTTCTGTGACTGTTTTCTGTCTGTTTGTTGGATGGTGAAGTCCAGCAAGGGAATACATGCTATGAGCCTCTGTGTAGAAGAGAAATCTTGAACCCTTATTTCCCAACCCAGGCCACCAAGTCCTTCTGAACACATGGCCAGCTGTTTTCTTGTCTTTTTTGTTTGTTCTTCCCATTCTATCTCATGAATGAGTATTGGAGGAAAAAGAGAGCTAAGCCATGAGCTTGAACTCCAAAAGATCAGAAGAGTCTGTGGAGGACCAGGTTCTGAATTTGACATTGTAATTTACTAGCAGGCAAACTCAATGAGAAGTGAGACCCTAAAGGGCAACCTGCCTGATCCAGTCTAGCAGTGAACAAATGGGGCAATGAAGATACTACATCCTACGAGGGAGGAAATAGCTCTGTCTGCTTCCTAGAAAAATCAACAGGGAAAATGTTTGTAACAGCCACTTTAGTTTGAGCCCACTCTCCCCAGGGACCAAAGTGGTAGAGGGGAGATTGTTCCCCAATTTTTACTTTAATTCTTCCTACAGGTTTTTAGTAAATATCTCTTTGTAAGAATTACTTGGTGTTAATTGGTTATTAATGATATCAAAGAGATATCCATGGATTAATTGATATTAGGTTGTTAATCATTGGTGCATATATTGGGGAGAACAGACTTGGATGAATATCCAAGTTCATAGCATTAGAAGAATCCCATTACCTCTCAAGAGTATCCCTAGCACCTGGAGGGGAAGATGTAGTCAGCCACATTCTGGAGACACAGTCTGCCAGTGGGAATGTGGGCTGAGAGCAAGTCTAGAGTATTAATACATAAGTCCACCTCAGTCCTCCCATGTAGATAAAATCATACCTGTGGGGCTATATAATCAAGAAGTATTTATGCAAGAGAAAGACCACGTTCTTCTTAGTGGAGGCCATTTTCCTGGCATTTGGAGTTATTTTCTCCCTGCAAATAAGATTGCCGGAATTTACATTATTCGTACTAGGCTTGCTTGAACCCACATTATGATTATCTTATATAATTGTATCTCTCCCTAAAGGGTACCATTCAAACTTCCCCAATTTCTGCTCCCAGTTTTTGCTGACTAAATGACCTAATTTGTAGAGTTGCTTGAATCCCTAACCCCCAGGGGGGCAAAAGAGTGTAATGTTGAAAAAGTAAACCGATTAACGATAAGACTTTTAAGTGGGGTCCCCAATTTCCACCCATCCCCCATTTCTCTACCAATGAAGCCCTCAGGATGCTCAGATCCTTCGTCTGTAAGGGTTATTAGAGATACATTTCAAAGGATTTTTTAAATATTATTTTTCATTTGAGCACCAGACATCCGGAGCTTCTACTTGGTTGAGTCAACTTCCTAGGCTTGTAAGTTTATTTATTTTTCTTATTTTTAATGAGTTTCACTTGCCAGATGGGGGATATTGAGCTTGTGGGATTTGGAGGCATAAACTAAGCATATTCTAATGAATCAGAAAAAAAAAACTTCTATCTTCTTTGTGGGATTTATACACATGGCCATTGTTGAATGACAAAATGATAGCTGACCAGTGTCATCTGAATGCATAGTCATTTAAAAGTTAAAGAAAATGGAATTTGGGGGGTTAAAGAATACATATCTCAACAGGAACAACGCAATTATCCAAATAACATTACACCTAGTTATTGCTGTATCATATTACTTATAAGATTTTTCTGGCAATTAGAATCTGTACATGGTGCCTCCTGCTGTAGCATGGTAAGCCCTTTGCCAGTAGGGGATTCATTTTTGTCTTTGTATCTCTAACACATTGCCTGCTACATAGTAGCACTTAATAAGTATTTTTGATGGGCTGATTTATTAGAATGTAAGGTCCTTGAGGTCAGGGACTCTTGCCAGGTTTTTGTTTTGATCTTTCAGCTCTTAGCATAGTGCTGGCACATTGTAGGTGCTCAATAAACATTTATTGATTGATTTCATCTAATCTGTAGCTCCTGGCACAGTGCTTAGTGTACATCGGGAGCTTAATAATGTCTTTTTATTGAATTGATTTGGATGAAAACCTTTTGTAGACTGGAATGGACTGTGTTAGTGAAGCATCCATCATTTTCCTCCTGTGGCATTACTGGAGATATTAAAAGTGGATAAGCAATCATCAGCAGTGTTGCAAAGTGGGGTTGAAGCCTGATCATATATGATCACTAAAGTACTGAACCTTATTTTTTTTAATTAAAAAAAATTTCTGCACTTAACAAACACCAAATAAAGGGAGCAGTTGCATATTCAAAGCATAACAGAAAAAGAGGGTTGTGGATGAAACTTATTGAATCTCTTTACATATACAGCTTGCTTTCCTTTCAAAGAAAATAATAAATTCGTTGTTTAACTTTCAAAGCTGTCCTGCTTGTCTGTGTTTCCTTCTGGCCTTCCTCCTGTTCTCTTCTGTGCATTTTTATATGTTTCCATTACCTTTCCCTTTTTGGGGGGGTGGGGTGGGGGGGACCCAATCACCAGCCTGCTTCTCTCTTCTACCTCTTCTTATAGGAAGACAGACAAAAACAACCCTTTCCATTTCTAAATAGCCAAGATTCTAGGTCATCCCATCTCCAGGCAGAAGAAGGTTCCATTCTTTTGTCCTTGGGTCACATTACCTAGATAGGAAGAAGCCTGGTGTAATGAGGAAGAGCAGCAGAGGAGTTAAAAGAGAGAGGTTTTCAAGACCCAACCCTGTCACTTAATACCTTTGTGACCTTGGGTAAGCTTCTTCAGCTTCCTAAGCCTCAGTCTCCTCACTCAGAAAAAGGAGAGCTTTGACTGGCAAAGGAAAGGGTCCCTTAAAGTTCTAACAATACAAAATAAAAACAAAAAATGGAGATGTTCCTGAAATAGGAGATTCTATTAGTTCAGTTACAGTCAGGCTAGAACAACCCTCTCTCGGACCATCTTTGAGAAAGTACAAGAGGTGAAAGGACTGGGAGGAGGAGGAGGAGGAGGAGGAGGAGGAGGAGAGAGAGAGAGAGAGAGAGAGAGAGAGAGAGAGAGAGAGAGAGAGAGAGAGAGAGAGAGAGAGCGCTCCCCGGAGAGTCTTAGAGGGAGGGGGACACAGACCGGGAGAGGGCGAAGGAGAGGAGGGAGGAGGGGGCCGTTGCTGACTACACGGGCAGAGAGAAGTGACCAGAGGGAGGGAGGGAGAATTGGCCTTGAAAAGGTTTCTAGAAACCCTGGAGCATCTGTGAAAATTTTGAACGCGGCTGCTGCCTCCCAGAGCGGTGCTTGCTCCCCTCCTCCCAGGCAAAGCTTTTCTTTCGAGGAACAAGACTACATCTGTTTGGCGATACCCTATCTAGAATGGTGAAATAAACCTTTCAGACCCTGCCGAACAAGAGTCCATCTTATACCGACCGGAGAGCTCCTGAAACAGAGCCGACTTCTTAATTCTAAATGTGTCCGCAGCATCCCCCCGCCCCCACACAGTCCAGCCGAGGACCAGACCCCCGACCCCTCCTCTCTCCCCATCCTAAAAAGAGAAGATACAGAACTACCAGAGGGCCAGAGTCTGGCCACCTCATCTTCTCAGCTGCAAGAGACCCTGAATCGAGGGTTGGGGAATTTACATTTAATTATTCCTGGGTTTGGTGCCCCCTCACTCCTTTTTGGTCTTTCTTTCCTCCCTTTTCCCCCCAATTCCTTCTTCCTATCACTTTTTCTTTCTTTTTCTGTCATTTTCCTTTCTTTCTGCCCATCTATCCCTCCACAATTCTTTTATTTTCTTTCATTCCTTCCCTGATAAATTTTCCCCTTTCTGTTTTCTCTCTTTTTCTTTCCTTCTTTCTCATCTTGCCTTTCCCTTCTTTCTCCCTCCCTCCTTTCCTTCTTTCCCACCTTCACTTTCTTTTCTTCCTTCCCTCCTTCCCCTTTCTTTCTTCCTTCCTTCTTTCCTTCCTTCCTTCTTTCCTTCCTTCCTTCCTTCCTTCCTTCCTTCCTTCCTTCCTTCCTTCCTTCCTTCCTTCCTTCCTTTTCCTTCTTTTGGCTCAATTAATGCTAGCCATACAGATTATTTACTCTCTAAGTAAACTAGTCCTACCCCCACACACATTATCTCATCCCTGCCTGCTGGCTCCCCCTTCCCTAAAGATTCTAGTCCCAAGCACTATTAGGCAGAAACCAAGCAAATAGAAGAAATCCCTGCCAACTTCTCCAAGGAGAAGAAAATGTAAGATTCCAAACAAATTTATTCAGCTTGCTTTCCTCTCCACCTCTCCCTTTTCTCACTAAACTGGGCCACCAAACACACACAAACCCATTGCCTCTCTCTCCCTCACCTTCATCACTATTTTAAACATAGAAACCCCATGCAAGGCTTTTTTCCCCCCAAAGGCTCTGTCTGCAGCTGTCCCTGTCTTAAAAAACAATCATACATGTGGTATGGAAAAATGATCTGTGCAACATTGATATCCATGGATAAATCCCATCCCTTCCCCTGCCACACTCCTGTCCCCAAGGCATCCTTCCCCAGGAACCATCAGAAGAGTCTAATGCATGCAAGGCAGCTGCTACAAGCAAAATGCTTTCTTGCAAAACTTTTGCTGTGAAAAATCAGTTCTGAAATGCTATTAAGCTTTCTTTGCTCCCCTACCCACCTCCACCCCTCCCCTGACCCTTCCCCCATCCCCAAGCTATTTCCCAACTAGGAGAATGATCTATAGACCCCCATTCTACAGGAAAGTCTTGTTCGCTCTGTAATTAAGTTGGAGCCTCTCTGCACAGATCCTATGCCAGCCTGGGAGATTGCTTCAGCGCTGAGGTTGGGGGGAGGGGGAGAGGAAGATTGGAGGAGGACCTAGGGGAAAACCAGGAAATGGCAGGGGCTTGTAGAATCCAATTTGAAAATTGGACCCCGGATAGCAGAATGACAAGTTTAGAGATCATGTGCAATGGTCCTCTCATTACAAACCAGGCAATAAACAATTATTAAGTGCCTACTGTGTGCTAGGCATTGTGCTAAGTGCTGGGGAGTAAAGAAAGGTAAAAGACATCCCCTGGTCTTGAGGAGCACAATCTCATGGGGGGAAGCATGCTAATAACTATGTACAAACAAACTATATACAGGATAAGCTGAAATCATCAACAGAGAGTAGACACCAGAATTAAGAGACCCAGAAACTGGAGCCCAGAGAGAGAAGGACTTAACCAAGGTTATGCAGGTTTTTCTTAGCAAAGCCAGGATCTAGACCTGAGCCTACTGTCTCCGAATTCCCTACTCTTTCCACTACAGCACTTGGGAAAATGAAATCTCCTGAAGGTAATATGAGATACTACCCCAGCCCTTCCCCTCCTGACCCTCACACCCCACCCCCACTCAATTCAGCTGATTTTTCAAGGCTGGATTTGGGAAAATTTCTTTATAAAAGTGTGGGGTTTTTTCTTCTCTTCTTCAGAAAGTCACCTCTTGGGGTGGGAACATGGTGCAGTGAATAGAGCACCAGCCCTGGAGTCAGGAGGATCTGAGTTCAAATCCAGCTTCAGACACTTAACACTTACTATGTGACCTTTGGCAAGTCACTTAACCCCAATTGCCCTCCCTTCCCCCCTTCAAAAAGCAAGCAAGAAGAAGAAGGTCACCTCTTCTGTTAAATCTTCCCACACTAAGCAGTTTCCATTCATTACCATAATGAGCTCCAACATTCCTTCCTCCCCACTTATGAAGTGAGAACACTGAAGACGGGATTAATTTTTGTTTTGTACATTAACTTTGTCCCAATTTATGTGTGCTTTACACACTTCAGACTTTAAACTCCCTGAGAGTGGGGACCAAGTCGATTCAGTCCTCAGCAACTTCCCATAATGCTTTTTGAATTGCAAGAGAAATGGGATTGCTTTCTTCCCCACCCACCACTCATCTTTAGGAAAAGCATTGAACTCAGAACCGATAGAGACGTGGTTTTGAGTCTCATGTGAACATTTACTGGTTGTATGACCAAGTGAAGTAACTTCATTTCTTTTGGTCTCAGTTTTCTCATATGTAAAATGGATAATATTTGCATAACTGACCTCACAGTGTAAAGTTTGCCTTCTTTTCAAACTAGGTGCTGTAGAAATGTAAACTGTTGTTCTCACCATGGAAACCAATAGTGAGCTCTGGTTGTCTTCATAAATCTAACCCTGGACACACATGATTTATGGAAATAACTTTAGATAAATGAATTATGGCCCTGGTCATCTCTTCTGCTTTAAGGTCCATTGCCCTGCAAATATTCCTGGGATCTGGGATGGGGGGGTGGGGAGGCGCCTCTAAGATGCCTACCAGTCTTGTATCTATAAACCTAAATCAGGGTGGACTTGCAGGTATAGTCTGTTGGGTAACTAACTCTTTTTTGTATTTTCCAAGAAGTTGGGAAGGAAGAAAGAATTCAATCCCATCAATGGTTCTTGAAGGTCCACTCTTCTAGGGCAGGTGGTGTAAGAGAGACAAAAGAATTAGGGGATGAGTTTTCAGTCCCTAATGAACTTACATTCTAGAATAAAGACCAGACTTACACACAGAAAGCAATTACACAATAATGCAGAACAGAATATTTATTGTCGGGTGTCATTGGAAATACAGATGGTAAGCAAGCACAAAATGAGACCTATCTTTGTTGTTCAGATAATAGATAAGGTAATTGGAGTCAGGAGGTTAGTTCCCTCATCCTAGGCTACACAGTTACTATGTTCCAGAAGGTACAAACAGAACCCAGATATCCTCCCTCTTATGGATTTTGAAGGAAAGTTAGGATTTGGATTAATAAAGAAAAGTATGGAAGCCCTTTGGTGGGGCAAGATGGGCTAACCCCATTTGCCTTTTCCTAAGCTTCATTTTCCCATCTGTATGACAGCAACAATTCCCTATCACAGCTTATAGATGCTTTCTCTCCTTCTGGAAGATAATTGTAAGTTTGTACTTTGAGTATAATTGAAAGCATTTTAATGAGTTTTAGTGACTTGATTAAAGAAAATCCTCTTGTACCCATAAGGGGGGAGGATGGGAGATTGGAGTTCTGTGATTGTCTGTATATTGCACACTCAGTTCTGAAAACCACATTGTAGGAAGGGTGATGACAAGAACAATGAGACGAGGTCACCTGGGATGGTGAAGAGATTGGCAACCATGCTCTAAAAGGCTTAGTTGAGGCATTAGAGATTCGTGGTGAAGGACAACCTGGAGAAGAGACGCTTAGGAGGGAAACCTGATAAGGATTTTCAGACATTTGAAGAGTTCTCATAAAGAATATGAATTACAAATGTTCTCCCTAGCCCTGAAGGGTAGAATTAGGTATGAGTAGAAGTTGCAGAAAAGTCAATATTGGCTAAAAAGAAGGAAAAAATTCATAACAATTAGAACTGTCTAATAAAGGAATGGGATGCTTTGGGAGGTAGTGAGTTTCCCAACTTCACCTTTGCAGATTTTCAAATGGAGTTTGAAGGATCACTGGTCAGAGATGCTATAGAATAAATTTTTTCATCAGGTATGGGTTGGACTAGGTGGATAAAGCACCTAGCCTGGAGTCAGAAAGATCTGAATTCAAATTTGGCCTCAGACACTTACTAGCTGTTGTGACCCTGGGCAAGTCACTTAATTTCTGTTTGCTTTAATCTACTAGAGAAGGGAATGGCAAAACATTCCAGTATCTTTGCCAAGAAAAGCCCACAGAGGGTATTGACGTGCTGTGGTCCATGAGGTCACAGAGTCCAGCACAGCTGAATGTCTGAACAACAACTTGGATTGGACTAAATGAGGAACACACAACCTGATTTAGTCAATGAATTAAATAAATGACATTTTTAAAAAATGCTTACAATGAGCCCAGCATTATATTAGAGATAAAGATTTTTTTTTTCAAAAAGAAGATAATATCTTACCTCAAGGAAGATTGGAGGAGCCAACACACCATACACAAAGGGGACTGGTGACAAGGGAGAGGCACTTTGGTCTGGAAAGTTATTGAACTTGTGGAGTATGTTGATACATACCATTCAAGAACAATTACAAAGTCAATTTTATTATGGCTAATAGTTCCTGGTAAGGATAAAGGGGGAAAGGGGCATTGACAAGGCTGTGGAGGACATGGCCAAAGAGTCAGAAGCATGACTGAAAATTTTCCTGGAATAGTGGTCCAAGAAAGGCAGTCAACCAGGAGAGAGGGAGAAGTTTCTCTAGGGCTGGAGGTCAGGACAATGGTTGCCCAGGAAGAGGAGAATGCTAAAGGGTGAGAATAAAGTGAAACATGGATGTTTCTGAAATTGTGAAAAGAAAGCTGGATTTGGCACCAAAAAATCCGAGTTCTGTTCTTTGTTACATGTATGACTTTGGGTCAGTCACTTGACCTAAGTTTCCTCATCAGTTAAGCAAAAGGATTAAACCAAGGCTCTCCAAGATCCTTTTTATTTCCCAATCTATGCTCCTGGGACCTCTTAAGTTCCTTCCAATTCTGAAATTCTGTAATTCTGTAAACTCGTGTCTCCCATTGCTTTCAGCTATTGGTGCCTGAAGAAAATCTGCACAGAGACTGTCTGGGGGTACCTCCCATTTGTTCTCATCTCTGTGTGTTGTTCCCAAGTCCTCCCCCTCTTCCACCCCCTCCAACTCACCCACTCACTTCCACAGCCTTGCTGTGCCTGCTCCCTTCCCACCCTGCTCTCTCCAGCTGCCACCCCCAATTCAATTTCTCTTCTACCCTCCTGCCAAAGCATTTTTGTCCCCCTCTGGACCTCTCTCTCCCTTTTCCCCTTGGTATTTGTTTTTCATAGATCCATTCTGTTGAATTTTCTCCCTTCTTTTCCCTTTCATATTCACTATTATATTCATTGGCATTTTTACTTGCAGTCCCTTCCTCTCCCTTTGCATCCAATTGTCCCTCCTAACTTAGCTAAAAATGGTGAAATTGAGATTTCTTCAGTGATTTCTGCTTTGGAAGAGAATCTATGGGATGTGGGAGACTTTGGATTATCACCTGATTCAACCAATACTACTTTGAATATCCTTCCCATGATCCCACCATTAATTTCTCTCTCTCTCTCTCTCTCTCTCTCTCTCTCTCTCTCTCTCTCTCTCTCTCTCTCTCTCACACACACACACACACACACACACACACACACACACACACACACACACACACACAAATAGCATCATTAACCAAGATATCTCTGGATCCATTCCCACCAGGTTTGTTTCTTCTAGGTGAGTGCACACACTCTCCAGTTCGTAAATTTTGCTGTCTACCCATTGCACTAGATTTGGAATCAGAATATAGATTCATATCCCAGCTTTGTCACTTCTAGTTCTAAATTCTAGGACCCCATGATCCATCCTGGACAATCTGTGACCTTTCCCAAAGGTTCAGTCAAGTCATCCAACTCAGCTTGGTTCAGTACCACATTCACGGAGTCATCAGAGTAATCAAGAATGATCAGGAATTAGGGATTTCCTTGGAGAGGCAAGTTGGTAGAATCCTGGTGGTCCTGGAGAGGCTGTTAGTTTCTCTTTTTGAGGCAGTTAGATGGCACAGTGTCTAGAGCTCTGGGCCTGGAGTAAGGAAGACCTGAGCTCAAATCTAGCTTCAGATATGTATTAGCTATACGACTGGGCAAGTCACTTAACTTTTGCTTGCCTCCATTGCCTCATCTCCAAAATGGGGATTATAGTAGCACCTAAGTACCAGATTTATTAGGAGGATCAAATGAAATAGTAATTATAAAGTACTTAGCACAATGACTAGCACATAGTAGGCTCTATATAAATATAAGCTATTATAATAATAATTACTATTCCAGGGAAGTCAAAACAAAATACTGGACTTGGAGTAAGGAAACAGAAGATTTGGATCCCAAGTTCAACACAACCCCACAACTAAGAGCAAGTATGTATATGGTGTATTGTCTCCTGCAACCTTTCTTGAGGTAAAATATTATCTTTTTTAAAAATCTGTATCTCCAGTACAATGCTGGGCTCATTGTAAGCATTAAAAAATGTCATTTAATTAATTCATTGACCACATCAGGTTGCCTGTTCCTCATCTAGTCCAATCCAAGTTGTTGTTCAGACATTCAGCTGTCAGAAGTATGTATTTCTTGGTTTCTTCCTCTGTTAAGATGGGGTTGTTGTGAAGGAGGTACTTTTTACACAGCTTGAAGAACTAGACAGAGAGAGATGACCTGCCCTTCTTCTAGAAATTCTCCAACTTGGGCAACTTTGCTACACTGGGTTGGCCATACCACAGTGTTGATGTATACACTCGTGTCTCCAGGCTGCCTTTGGACTTCCAGGTGGAGTGATTCAGTAACACTCTCTAGGACAGGAGCCACAGTTACTCACTCAAGACCTTCACCTCTCAGGTGTTTCTCTTGTAGCTATCAGCTGTCCCCACTTGGTCTTTGATGAATGGAACAGAACCTTCTGTCTATGGAAAAATATTGTTGTTTTCAAGGTTCATGTTTGATCCTTCAGAGTCAATATTTGCAGAGATAAGCACAGCATGGAGTTGTTTATGACTGTTCTGCTGTTGTGTTGCTAGTATTGTGGGGGCAGATGCCTTCCCACATTCCCAAGCTCATTCAAATTGCCTTTGGAAGGAGAGAAGACTAGGTTCCTGGGAAAGATGTGTTCCTCCCTCCAAAAGTGAATTTTCCATCTCAGTTCTGACTGCTGAGACTTTATCTTAGTCTGGGACACAACCAGAGGAGTTGGTATCTGCCCCCGGGTAGAACTTACAAAAGAATCCCAGGCCACCTTGGTTCAATGCTCTTTAATACATCATCCTACTCAATCTTCAAATCAGACCTGGACCATCATTGACTGACAACTAATATGATCCCCTTTCCAACACTTCTCTTGGGGAGGGAGGTCATGGCTAAAAAGAAATCAAAATAACTATTTTTTCTATAGTGTCAAGCAAATAACCTTCATAGGCTTGTTTATAGAGTAAAAATACTAAACCATAGCTAGAAATTATAAAGTGCTAGAAGGTTTGTAAAACACTTTACAAATATTATCTCATTTTATATAATGGAATGTCAAAATTTATGAACCTCAGAGGTTATGAATCCATCCCTTTCAATCTGGTATTACATGTTCACTTTCTCTGACTTCATAACCATGATCTTTTCATTGATCACTTCATGTCCATTGAGAATCGAAAATTACATAAGCCACTGGAAAAAAAGGGGGGGGGGGTTTGCAGGATTCCCATTCTAATTTATAGGAATCTCTTTTTCCTTCCCTAAATTATGAAAGGGCTTGTAAATAGGACCTATGGGGGGAAATTTTAAGGCAATTGCAGTTGTATGGTCAGAAGAGAAGACTGAGGGAAAGGCTTCATCAGTGTCCAAATTTCTTGCGAGGAGAATACTGATCAGCTGCCTTCCAACTTTACACAACATGAAAGAAAAGGGTTGACCTTGTGGACAGTTAAAATATGAGATTAGGTCTAAGTGTCATTCAGTTATCTGTAAAATGAATATTACTACCTGCCTATAGCAAGCATTTATTGAGTGGTCCTATGTTCTCAGCGTTTATGTTGGATGTTATAAGAGATTCAAAACAAATAGAGGAGGACCTTGATGAGTCTACAATCTAATTGGTAAGCCAAATGTTGTATAGATGAAAGAATAACATGTAGATGAAAATAAACCCGTGACAGAAAGTATATGAGACTGGAATGGAGAACCTTGAATGTTAGTCTAAGAAATTTAGATTTGATCCAGTAGGCAAGAGGAAATTCTTTTATGTTCTTATGCAAGGGAATGACAATGATAAAAGCTACATGTAAGGAATATTGATCTGGTATCAGATTTGATTAGAAGAAGCCAAGGTGGACCACTTGAACTATCAAAGACCCCAGGGATAAATTACTGAGAATTTGGTAATGTGGAATAAGCACACAGAGAGAGAGAGAGGAATGAATCTATGAGACCCAGAAAGACTAGAATCTCTTGACTAATTATCAAAAGAGTTAAGATGACTCCAAGGTTATAAAATTGGGTAAGAGGAATATGACATCAGAAAGTTGGGGAAAGTAGCTGATCTACAATGAAAGATGACTACAGTTGGGAGCATATTAGTTTGAGGAGGACAGGCAGGAAATCTAAGTGGAAATCTGAAGATGACTGAATTTGGCACTGTTGCTCACCTTAGTCGAGAGCTCATAACAGGGTACATAAATTTGGCAGCCATCAGTGGAGAGCTGTGAAAGCGTGACAATGGTTGACCACTCCAAATAGAGATAATGTGACAGAGGAAAAAAAAAGACCAGAAAACTGAGTGCTGAGACCTGGGGACCTAAACAAAGTGGGATCTAGTCCACAAAACTGAGAAGCGGCAGTCAGAGAAGTGGAAAGAAAACCAGGAGAGTTATAGGTATTTGAAGAGTATGAATCTGGTAAACATTTCCAAAAACGAAGGAGTGATCAAAAGTGTCAATCATTGTATAGATATTGAGAATAATAAGCATAGAAAGAAACAGACTATTAGATTTACCAGAAAGCATATATAGGTGAAATAATAAGAGTTTCATTACAACCGTCTCTAATTTTAGAGAGTTCTGGGTGAAAAATTATTTACTAAATGTTTATTGCGTGTCAGGAATTGTTCCAAGTGATTCCATTGGAGTCAGAGCCAAGCTGACAGGTTAAAGGCAGCAACTCAATCAAACTATCCTAACATTCTCCTCCAAACAACTTTAAAACAAAGCCTCAAATTGCTTTTTAGAGTTATAGAGCCAACAAAAGGTCAAGATAAGATATTTTTTCTAGCCTAAGATAACTTAGGAAATCTACAGGTCTGTGACAACAGGGCGGGAGCCAGCCCAGAGCACTCATGGCAACAGCACCAGCTGTGAACCTTAGAGGTAGTCACAACAATGGCAACAGCAGTAATAGCAGCTTTGGGAGCTTTCAACCCAGAAACATTCTAGGTCCCAGTTCCAGGGAAAATGGGAGTACTTAAGGTCAGTCACAAGGTGGGGGAGAGGGCTAGCATTGTGGCTACAGAGAAGCAGGGGTTCTTTCTGGGTGCAAAGCACAGACCAGGAGAGCAGTGACTACATCTTCCCCTGGATCACACCATCTTGGAAGCACTGACTACTTGAAGACCCTCAGAACTAGTTCTGAAAATAGCATTACAAAACCTGAAGTTTGACATAGTGCTTCTCCAGCCCTAGTTAAGCAGAGTCCAATTTTAACATAAAGTTCAAAGTAAAGAAATAGGTTGGAAAAATGAACAAGCAACAATAAGAACTTGACCACAAAAAATACAATACAGTGTCAAGGAAGACCAAGACACAAAACTCAGAAGAAGACAACAATGTGAAAACAGTTATAACCAAAGTCTCAAAAACAATTTTAATTGGACCCAAGTCCAACAAAAATTTCTGGAAGAGTTAAAGAGGTAAGAATGGTAGAGGACAAATTGTAAAGAGAAATAAGAATGATTCAAGAAAATTATGATAGGAGAATTAACAGCTTGGTAAAAGCAACACAAAAAATGTCTGAAGAAAATACTATTTGTAAAAACAGATTGGCCAATATCAAGAGATACACAAACATTTACTGAAGAAAATAATTCCTTAAAAAAAAAGAATAGGTCAAATGGAAAATGAGATACAAAAGTTCACTGAAGAAAATAATTCCTTAAAAATTAGAATTAGGCAATTGGAAGCTAATGGCTACATAAAACATCAATAAACAATAAAACAAAATCAAAAGAATGAAAAAAAATAGAAGTACATGTAAAATATCTCATTGGAGAACCAACCAATTTAGACAAACAATGGAGGAGAGATAACTTTAAAATTACTGAACTATTTGAAAGCCATGAACAAAAAAAAAAGAGCCTAGACATCATCTTTCAAGAAATTATAAAGAAAAACTCTTCCAATATCCTTAGAACCAGAGGATGGAATAGAAATTTAAAGAATCTGCCAATCACCTGCTGAAAGAGTCCAAAATTAAAACTCCCAGTAATATTATAGCCAAATTCCAGAGTTTCCAGGTCAAGAAGAAAACATTGCAAGTAGCCAGAAAGAAACAATTCAAATATCATGGAGCCATACTCATGATTATACATGATTTAGCAGCATCCATATTAAAGGAACAGAGAGTTTGAAATATTATATTCCCAAAGGTGAAGAAGCTAGAACTACAGCCAAGAATAACCTACCCACCAAAACAGAGTATAATCCTTTGGGGGGGAAATAGATATTTAATGAAACAGAGGACTTTCAAGCATTCTTGACGAAAAGACCAGAATTGAATAGATTGACATCAAGAGAAGCATATAAAGATAAACATGAAAGAGAAATCATGAGACTTATTAAACTATTTACACTCTTGTATGAGACGATAGTACATGTGACTCCGAAGAGGTTTTATTATTATTAGGACAGTTAGAAGTGGTCTACATAGACAGAGGGCACAGGTGTGAGTAGATTATGTTGGGATGATTTTTTTTGATTAAGGGATAAGAAAAAGGGATACACTGGGAGAAGGGAGAGGTAAAATTATCTCACATAAAAGAGGTGCACCACAGTCTCATCAGAATTGGTTCAAAAAGCTAAGCATACAAGCACACATACTTACACCCAGAGTTGGGTATAGAACTATATCTTACCCAACAGGTTAATATAATTAAAAAATTAAAAATGATAAAAAACAAAATTATTTTTAAAAGAGGACAGATTAAGGGAGGCAATGGTCAAAGCAAAACAAAATTCTGAAGGAAAACAGGATAAAAAGAGAGAAAGAAGGATAAACAGAAGAAAGTGGGATGGAAGGAAATATACAGTAATCATAACTATGAATGTGAATGGGATGAGTTCACCCATAAATATGGAAGCAGATTGCAGAATGAGTTAGAAACCAGAATCCAACAATATGTTGTTTACAGAATACACACTCAAAACAGAAAGAAAGACATACAGAGTTAAAATGAGGAGATGGAACAGAATCTATTATGCTTCACTTGCAGTGAAAAAAAAAAAGACAGGAATAGAAGTCATAATCTCAGACAAAGCAAAAGCAAAAATCAAACTAGACCTAATTAAAAAAGATAATCAGAGAGGGGTGGCTAGGTGTCATAGTGAATAGAGCACACGCCCTGGAATCAGGAAGACATGATATCAAATCTGGCCTCATACACTTAACAGTAACTAGCCATGTGACGTTAGGCAAGTCACTTAACCCCAATTGCCATGCCTTCCCCCTCCAAAAAAAAAAACAAAAACAAAAACAAAAAAAATAGTAATCAGGGAAACTATTTTCATAAAAGCTACCATAAACATTGAAGTAATATTTTAAAATTTCAGCAACTTTCTCTTATAAGGACCTCTTTTCTCAAATATATAAGGAACTTGATTAAATTTACAAAAAATAAAAGCCAAAATCTATCAGAAATGAAAATAGGCACACTAATAAACTGTTGGTGCCATTGTGAACTGGTTCCAACCATTGTAGAGAACAATTTGGAACTATGCCTAAAACTCTTTGACCCAGTAATATCACTAGGTCTGTATCCCAAACAAATCGGAGAAAAGAGGGAGAAACATTATATGTACAAAAACATTTACAGTAACTCTTTTTGTGGTGGCAAAGAATTAGAAATTGAGGGGATGTCCATCAATTGACAAATATCTGAACAATCTGTAGCATAGATTGTGATGGTGCATTATTTTGTAACAAGAAATGACAAAGGGGATGGTTTCAGAAAAAAACATGGGAAGACTTACATGAACTGTTGAAAAGTGAAGTGATCAGAACCAGAAGATCATCGTCCACATTAAACTTAATGTTGTAAGGATGATCAACTGTGGAAGACTTACTTACTCTGATCTATTCAATTATTTAAGAAAATTCCAAAGGACTCAGGATGAAAAATGCTCTCCATCTCCAGAGAAAGAAATGATGAACTTTGAGTACAAATTGAAGTATGGTTTTCTCACTTCCTATATTTTTCTTGCTTTTTTGTGATCTAGCTAATGTGGAAATATTATTTTCATAATTCAATTATACACTTTATATTATATTGCTTACTCTCTAAGTAGGTGGGGGAGGGGAAAGAGAAAAGAAGAAAATTTGGAACAGAAAAAAAATTTTAAATGCTAAAAATAAATAATAAATTTCTCTGAAAATAAATAAAAAGAACAAATGAATAGATGAATGAAAGAATTGTGGTAAATGCTGGAGATTTAAAAGCAAGAAAGACAGTCACTTCCCTGATGGAACTTACATTCTAATGGAGAAAGACAACACATAAAGGAACTAGAATTGGAAAAATATATGAGTGGTTGGGAAGGAATATGTGGTGAGAAGTAGAAATAGGGGAATATAGTCCACTTTTTCCATGAGGATGACAATAAAAATGGAGGTAAGGTTAAGAAGAAGGTATTCAAGGCAGGTGGGATTTGTGTTGTGTTTGTTTTTCATTTGGGGGGCTGTGGTGCTATGACCCAATTTCAATGCTTTCATTTCCTTCTGTATTCCTGTAGTTGGATGCCCAGGAGGGTTGTGGGGTGGAACAGGGGGTTGCTCTGGCTTACTGGATAGAGCTCCCACTCAAGTTGAAGGCCCCCTAAGACCATCCCCTTGTTTTGTTGTTGTTTTTTCCTGTATATTGCCTTCCATCCCACTTTCTTCTGTTTATCCTTCTTTCTCTCTTTTTATCCTGTTTTCCTTTTCTGCATCCATTGACAACACCAGACCCTGATTAATTAATCCATGAATTCCTGCAATAGTCTAAGTCATCTGTCTTGACTCTGTCATCTCCCTTTTTTAGAGAAGAGATGGGAAAGGCATAAACACTTATATAGAGCCTACTATGTGCCAGTCACTGTGCTAAGTACTTTACAAATGGCTCTTTTGAGAACATGGGACAATGGGAAAGCCAAAATACCCAGGTTCAAATTCTGGCCTTGCCATATTCTACTAGAGAAATTGGAAAAGGGCAACCTCTTTCCTTTACTATTGTTTGCTCATCTGTGATAGGAGTGGGTTGAACTAGTCGCTTCTGAGGTCCCCTCCAGTTCTAAATATATGACTTTCTTGAGACTACAGAGAAGGATAAAAGGAGGGATATAAAGAAAGGGAAATGGTGAATTGTGGAATGAGGATGGAGAAATATTTTAGTTAATTAAACGTAGCAGCAATAGCCAAGAGATCGGGGAAGTTGAAGAGACAATTCTATTTAGATATAATTTAAACTTTATGGCTTACAACTAGATTCCACGTGGGGAGAAAATTTCTTAATAACTAAAATCATTAACATCATACACAGTAACAGCAACATTATGTGATGAGCAGCTATGCATGATTTAACTCTTCTCAGCAATACAATGATGTCAGACAATTACAAAGGATTATCCACATTTAGAGAAAAAGCTGAAGGACCCTGAATGCAAATCAAAACTTACTATTTTCACTTTATTTTTTATGGGTTTTTCCCCTCTTGGTCTGTTTCTTCTTGCATAATATGACTAATATGGAAATATGTTTTACATGGTTGCACACATATAACATGTCAACTTGCTTACCATGTTAGGAAGAGGGGAGGGAGAAAAATTGGAATGCAAAATTTTATAAAAATAAATGTTAAGAATTCTCATGACATATAATTAGAAAAAATAAAATACAAAAAAAGCCTAGTCATTATTGTTTAGATAGGAAGCAAGGTGATGCATCAGATAGAGTGCTAGACTTGGAATCAGGAAGATCTGAGTTCAAAACCAGCCTCAGACACTTTCTAGCTGTGTGACTTAAGTCACTTAACCTCTCTGTATCTCAGTTTCCTCAGTTGTAAAATGGGAATAATAATAATAATAATGCCTGATTCTCTGGGTTGTTGTTTGTAAGGAGCAAATGCAATAATGTTTATAAAGCCCTTGGCAAAGTGCCTGATGCATGGTAAGTCCCTAATAAGTGTTTGTTTCCTTCTGAAATGAGCTGTCTCAGAGTATCTAGTCCTGAGATTCTGTGATCCTGCATGGAAGTCTTTAAAAAGAGATATCTTAAAAACCCCATTGTCCATGTGGATTGTTATTATTATCTGTCTTAAGTGGCTTAGCCAAATGAAATCAATTAAACAAACATTTTTGGAGCACCTTTGGTGGAAGAGGCCCTATGCTGGACACTGGAAGTATTCTCCCACTCAGAGGAAAAATATCATCCCTGAGGCTCCCGACAGGCAGTGGGGTGTGGGAGTGAATTGTACTTACACCTAGCTGTTTGACCCTGGACAGCCCAGACAACCGCTTTGTGTCTCCTCTTTAAAAGAGGGACAACAATTCTTGCAAAGGGCAGTTGTGGGCAAAGTGCTACGTAAAGCTTAAAGTTTTATATAAATGTGAGCTGTTACTACTTCAGCAACAGAGGCCTATGATTCTCCTTCCTTTAACAGCTCAACTCAACAGAAATATTTTACAATGCTAGACCTCCGCCCCCCTTTTTTAGTTTTTAATTCCAAAAACTGAATAAGCAAAATTAATACCACAAGATCTAGTTTATTCATTCCTTTGTTAAGGTAGCAGGGCGCAAAGGAGACTGCAGAGCCAGGACATAAGCCAGACATGCAACAGGAAGGGCTTGAAAAAATGAAGAAATCTGAGCGAGAAAGGCAGGTGGGCGGCTGGGGGAGGGGAGGGGAGAGGGAATTGGGTGACAAAGGGGAACAGACATATGGAACCAGTTACCCTAGGCAAGCTCTGGCAAAAGCCAAAAGCACCAGGGGAATTAAAAAGCCACCTGGCCTGGTTTCCAGAGACTGGGAGGATTAAGAAGGGAGAAGGGAAGGGGGAGGGGAAGGTCAGAAAAAAGAAGCAGAGTTTTGATGGGACAGGGGGATGGTTTTAGGCTTACTTAGTTCAGGGCATGGGATTTGAAATTTGTCAGGGACTCTGGTGGGATAATCCTGCCTGGTGATTTAATTGAGATTTCAGAGTCCTTGATATAGGCTGGAAAGAGAAAAAGGAGCTGGGTGAGGCAGGATAAGATTTCTGAGGGGTCCCCCCACATACACCCCACCCCCGGCAAAGCCACAGCAAAGAATGGGAATGCTAGGATGTAAGGGGAGGGGAAGATTGTGAAGGGAGATAGAATCTGTCTCCAGGATAAGTTAAGAATTTCCTGCAAATTTGGTAAAAGGTACACCTCATTTTATTTCCTTTGTAGGCTTGCCAGACAGGAACCATAGTTTCATTTTATTCTTTTATGATGATTAAATTCCAGGCTGGAAAGTAAACAAAGAGGCCATCTACTCTCTAGAAAGGGCCCCATGTCACTTCTTCCTCCATTTCTTTGAAGAGATAGAAAGCTATAGGTAAAGCATACTGCATGTCATATCAGAACTTTTTTTTGATATGTTGGTTAGTTTCTTTTTGATAAGTTATAGCTTTCTGGGAAGGGGGTTGGAGATATACATACATATATATAGTATGTTCATGTGTGTCTGTAAATGTAAGAAATGTAAAAAAACAAAAAAATAGTGATTTTTTTTCTAAAGAAAGTTCCAGAGAGGGAGGGGGAAGAAAATTTGAAACTTAAGGGACTGTGAAACTGAATGTTGTAAACTAAAAGTAAATACACAAATCAATTTTTTTAAATGTTTAAAAAGGAAGCTCCACATCTACTTGTGAGTTAGAGATTTTTTCAACCTAGTCCTTGCCATCAGGGAAACTTAAAATTTAGTTGAGAAGACCAAATACAAACACATGAAAAGTTAAGTAACAATACAAGATTTAAATAGCATTTGAAAATACAACAGATGAAAGATCTTAAGGTAGTATGAAAAACCAAGTGTAGTAGACTATGAAGGCACAGGTTTTCTCCCATCTATGCAACTGATGAGCTTTGATTTTTAAAATGTAAAGCATCTGCTAGGATTAATGCCCCAATTCCCACTCAAATTGACAGACCAAATTCCCAGAGGATGGTTGACTAGTGCTCCTCAAAGTTCCAAGGTGTAAACCTGAGAGATAGGGGTTTTGGCCGGAAACATGAGTTCTGTCTTGAACCTGCTAAGTTTAATATGTCTATAAGATATTAAGTCTGGGATGTCTAAGAGGCAGTTGGAGATACAAGACTGGAGGTCAGTTGAGAGGTTGGGTCTGGATTTGAGATTTGATTTGAGAATCATCAGTACTGAAGCCTGGTAATTGTTTAACAACAATTAAAACCCAGTATATTATAGGCAATATAGCATAGTATTCTGGAGCCAGCTTAAACCAGAGCTGACCAAAGCTGACACTTTCAATGAGAGTATTTTTACCTCAGAAGTCCCCAAATACTACAAATTCATGCTTGGTTTACTATTTTTGTTGATTATTTAGTCTTAAGAGAATGATAGAGAAAATATTAATCTTGAAAATGAAACTTAGAAGTGAATCACGTATAGTTATTCTGTTTTTGTTTTTGTTTTCAGAGAGCTGGTCATTAAGTACTAACTAACATACTCCTGTCAGCTCATTGATAGCTCTGCTGGGTTCTGCCTGATTAGACAATACCCATTGTTATATTCGGTTTTGAGAACCACATTTAGGAAGAATGTCAATAAATAAGTCGACATCCAGAAACAGACAGCCAGAAAAGGCAAGATTCTAGGGATTTTACCATGTAATAATCGACTGAATGAAATGAAGACATTTTGGTTAGAGAAGAAAAGAAATTGGAGAGAAGGACATGACTATTGTCTTCAAGAATTTAAAGGGTTGTTAGTGGAAAGGAGATCAGACTCGTTCTGCCTCTGACAGACTACCAAAGGGGTCTAGAACATAAAAAATGAAGAACAGTGGTTCTAGTATTCTGATTCTATGATCACATATTTCATAAATTCTTTCTATCTCTAAACGTGTGATCCTATGAAAGTACATACACATATATTTATATACCTACATTATATACATGTATAAATATATAGTACCAGCCCTTCCTAGATGGTAAGGTCATACTATTATATCAACATTCCACCCTTCACAAATTTCCTTCACACCCACAGAACCCACCACCATCCTCTATCTCAATTTTTCATTTCAGTTCCTTAGAATGCATTATAAATTGTAAGCCCCTTGAGGACAAGGACTGTCTTTTGGGTGTCTTTGTATCTCAGTGTTCTGTACAGTGCCTGACAAACAATAAGTTTTGTTTGTTTGGGGGTTTTTTGGAGGTGGGAAGGCAAGATAATTGAAGTTAAATGACTTGCCCAAGGTTGTACAGCTAGTAAGTATGTCAAGTGTCTGAGACTGGATTTGAACTCAGGTCCTCCAGACTCCAGGGCCAGCACTCTGTTCACTGAGCCACCTAACTGCCCTGATAATCAATAAGTGTTTGGTAAATGTTTATTGACCTTCTCTCCATCCTGTTTCCCTTTTCTCCATTTGTGTTTTCCCTTTTCCACCCTTTCTGATCCCTGCCCTAGGACTATGACACTCTGGGGATTGCCTCTACTTTCTCTCACTTTCTTTTCCTACTCATAGGGCATATGCAAAATACCTTGGGTCTAGGAAGGTGGCTTCCAAAGTGAGGTACAAGGGTCTCAAATGATGTTTTGCAGATATTAATGATGGCTGAGATTGAGAGTGCTTTCTATAACTATCTCACTTGAGCCCCACAACATCCCTCTATTTTTATACCCATTTTAGGGATAAGGAGACTGAGTTTTAGAAAGATTGGGTGATAAGCCTATAATTACACAACTATTAAGTATCTGAGATGGGATTTGAACACAGGTCTTTCTAACTCCAAGTCCAACATGTGATGGACACCATGCCATATCTCTCTCAAAGTAGAAATACTGAGTAGAAGTTGAAAAGAGCATTGTCTGGTATATATTTAAATGAAAAGGAAAATGGGAATAGGAAATAGGAAAAATGGGGAAATGATTGTTCAGAAAGAAAGAGACTCAGATTGGAGGTGGTGGGTAGGAAGACATGGATGGAAAGATAAGAAAATACCAAGAGGTATATAAAGAAAGGAAATTCCTTAGATTAGCTGGGATGCAAATAAGTTTCCCAAGAACTTCCGACTCTAGCTGTTACTGCCCTAGTCTAGGTCTCCCTTACCTCATGCTGGGAGTGCCCCAACGTCTTAACCCATTTTGGATCTTAAAAGCACCAGATTTAGAACTCCAAGGGCTTTTGAGATCACTGAGTCCATAGGAGGAGGACAATTAAGATCAGGGACTGGGGTGTTTTGGTAAATGCTTAACAGTAGTGAGAGGGTAGGGGGAAGGGGGGAGTTATGTAAACACACTTTTAAGCCTAATCTGCACTATTGACACTTTCTTAAGTCTAGACAATCAACAAAACAATAAACCAGCTCCTGGTCTGTTGAATTCTGAGGCTTGAAAGTTCTCATTGAACAATTAACTAGTGAGTTTAGAAAGAGTGGACTCCAGCAAACCCCTGGCAAACAAAATAATGACTTGCCCAATGTCATTAGAGTAGTAAGCAACAGTTAGGAGTCTAATTCTGGTTCTCCATGGCCAGCCCTCCAGCCTCTCTCCTCACCTCTGGTATCAACTATCTCTACTTCCTAACTCATTATACACTGTGTCAGACTGGCCAGACACTGGTCAGACACTCTAACCTTAGGATTTTCCTGCTAAAAAATTTCCAGTGGTTTCCATCATGGCATCCATCAAGTAAAATCCACGTTCACAATGGTCTTTGCTTGCCATCTCTCTCAATTTCTGGTCCTGTTTTATTTAGTCTTATAGTTTTCTATGTTCATATCCTATATCCCAACTAGCCTGTAAGGGTGAATCTGACTGGGGTATATACTGTGTCTTATCAGAACTTTGTATGTCCTCAGTGCCCTGTACACAGTAGGTATTTTTAAAATGCTGTTGTTCAAACTCCTCAACAAGGATCTCTGTGATCTGGCCCCAATCTAGAATATTTCCTCAACAAAAACTTCTGTAATCTAGCCCTAACTTACTTATCTAGCCATATTTCCTCAGCAAAGACCTCTATGATCTGGCCCTAACCTTCTTGTCTAATCATATCTCCTATCATTCTCCTACAGTCCAGCCAAAGGATATAATTTCTTACAATGTGTTTTCCAACTCCTGTGCCTTTTTGAAGTTCTTGAAATACTTTCCCATCTGTTCCTGCCTATTGAAACCCTATCCAGCCTTCGAGACCCAACTCAGATATCATCTTCTCCGGGGAAGATTTACCTAATCCAACATTCCCCTATCCCTAGTCAAATTGACCTTCCTCAAGCTCAGTTCTCTTAGCACTTGGGTTATACTTATCTCATTACTACAATGTGCTTTGTGTCTTAATTATTCATGTATGCATCTTTCCCCCCAACAATACTGGAAGCTCTCAGAGAGCGGGAAATGTGGCTTTCCCCCCCTTGGTAATCTCTACAGCCTAATATCTTGGACATAATAGGAATTTAATAATTAGTTATCAGATAAATTATTAAAAGAATGAACAGCTTGGATAAAGAAATGTGATGGAGGAGGGGATGGAAAGAGACCTCAGAGACATCTCAAGGTGAGCAGGGACTAAGATGGGAAAGATCTGGGAGAGATCTCTAGCTCCCTAGGCAACTGGAAATCCTCTCTTTTCCATGTCATCCTCCTTCCACTAAGTGGATTCTTGGCAGCCACATTAAGTAAATAACTTGTGTTGCTCTGGGTTAAGCCGACTTAACTCTGATCATTTTTGTCTTCTCCAGCTGGCCCCTGTGGCTTTATTCATTCCAGCCCACTCTCAATCTTAAAGCACAGGAGGGGAAGCCCCATTTTACTTGAGAAAGATTGCTTTTTGGTGTGGACAGACCAAGATGGCCAGGGCCCCTTGTTAGCAACTCTCTCCCTTTCCTCTTTACACACTGTATTGGCAGCCAGTTTCAGAGCAGAGAACCAGAGGTCTTCCACCATCTGTCTCATCAATGTCATTCATCTTCCCCTTCCACTCCCCCTAACAAAACTTAGTTTGTGTTAGGAAGATTCTAAACTATGTAAATATCTTTGTGGTTCACAGTCTGAATATTCAGCCAGTATAGGATGTCAATTTTACTTTTTTTTAAGGAGGGTAACCTCCTTACCCAGCCAATACTTTTCCTTTGGTTCCCCCAAGTACCTGATAGACCTGTTTTCTATACCTTGTGACCAGAGTCCACACATTCCACATAACATGACCCATAGCCACTTTTCTCTATAAAGCCAAGTAAATTGTCCGGGAAGACCAATTGGTCTTCAAGCAATACCACCAGTACTGACAATATTGTTATTCCGTCAAACAATTATATTCCATGCCATCAGTAAACAGGATACCCACACTTCCTAGCTATGTGATCCTGAACAGGTCACTTAATCTGTCTGCCTCCATTTCCTCAGCTATAAAATGAGGATGACAATAGTATTGACCTCCTAGGGTTGTTGTGAGGATCAAACGAAATATTGATAAAATGCTTAGCACCGTACACTTTGGGGTACTTCGTTAATTCTTGTTTCCTTCTTTCTACAGTGCCTGGCACATAATAGAGCTTAATAAATGCCTGCTTCCTTCCTACCTCAGATGAGAGAATAAATATCTTACAACTTTGATATTCCAAAGTGTTTCCTTTCTTCTCACTGATTTCCCACTGGACATCAGCTGGAACATTCTGCTTCACGGAACAGAGATGGGTCTGGATTGTCAAAGGCTGTCCCAGCAGCAAAGCTCAAACTCTGTGAGATCCTAACTTTAAGAGTGCTTAGGTGGTGGGCAGCTAGGTGGTGCAGTGAATAGAGCACCAGCCCTGGAGTCAGGAGGACCCAAGTTCAAATCCGACCTCAGACATGTTACACTTACTAGCCATGTGACCTTGGGCAAGTCACTTAACCCCACTTGCCCGTGCAAAAAGAAATTTTTTAAAGACAGCTTAGGTGGCACAGTGCATAGAGAACTGGACCTGGAATCGAGAAAATCTGAATTCATATCTTGCCTCAGATTCTTGCTTACTATCTGTATAACTCTGGGCAAGTCATTTACTTTTTCTCAGCCTCAGTTTCTTTTCCTATAAAATGGGGGTAGTAATAGCACTGATCTCGCAGTGTTACTGTGAAGGTCAAATGAGATAGTGTACATAGAGTGTTTTGCAAACCCAAATAAAGGCTCAATAAATGCTAGCTATTAATTAACGTATTCTATGACTGCAAGGATCTGTACAAGAAAAAAATATATAAAAGGACTCTAAGTCCTGTGTATTTTTCTGTGATTCTGATAGTATGGTAAAAGGAAGCAGAAATGCAAAAAATCAGAGTTTCGAGAACGTCTGTAATAGGGGTTTTTCATAGGTGACATGGATCGCTCCAGCAATCTGGTAAAGCTTATGGATCCCTTCTCAAAATCGTGTTTTTAATGCCTAAAACAAAGAGTTGCAAAGGAAACTAATTATATGAAAATAGAGTTGTTGAGATATTTTTATAAAACAAGTTCCTGGACTCTCTGAATTCTATCCAGGGGGCCCCAGATTAAGATCCCCTGGTCTATAACATTAATTTAATCATTGGCAATGTAATTGATGTGAGCTCTTTGTTCAATGTCCGGTGATCTGATATACTACTGGAAGAACTGAACTATATCAATATTGACATTCTTACTACAAAGGAAACCAGAAGACAGAAAAAAAAGATGAAATGGAAAGCTAGTTCCCAGCTTCTCCTCAGACAGGCAAATGAAGGAGTTTAGCAGAGTTGGTTTCATCACGTGCCCAAAGACAACAAGAAGCATCTTGCCTGGCAAGGCTCATGATGAATGTAAACAAAAAGACCACCATGGAGATAATTGCAGCTTATGTACTAACATCTGTTGCAAAGGATGAAAAAGTAGAGAAATTCTATGATGAACTTGATGAAATTCTTTTAATCAAATCAACTTATACCTTGATGCTTGGTAACTTTTATGTGAAGATGGATATAAGGGAGAATGGCCAAAAAATGGAAAATTATAGTTTGGGATTAGAAAACGAAAGAGATCTTATATCTGTATATCATGCATACTTTCTACAAAAATAAAATAGAATATGCTAAATATATTGGGAATTCCCCAATAGTGACAAACACCAAACAAAATCACACACACACACACACACACACACACACACACACACACACACACATTGCTTATATTTTAGCAGAAAAAAACACCAACAAATAAGTATTGATGTAGGGAGCCATTTCAGTATCTCCATCCCTCTCCAGATGGCACTACTAACTAATCTCCACCGGACTTTCTCTAAGATGCCAGAGAGACCTCTTCACCCCCTGACGACTTCTCACATTGAAAGTATTCTTCACCCTGATTGTCGGGTTCCTCCACAAACCTCCAATTTAAAGAAGGCTAGGCTAAAGATGTCTTCATCCTTCTCCTCTCCAAGCCACATTGTTGCATCATCTCCATATGACTCTATGATGCCCCTGTGCTGTGACCCTCTCTCCTTCCCCCCCACTTTTCAGTTGTATTTACGTGTTGTCTTCCCCCATTAAAATGTAAGCCCCTTGAGGCAGGAATTGTCTTCCTTTCTGTTTATATTTGTATTTCCAGTGTTTAGCATAGGGTCTGGCACATAATAAGCCCTTACTACTTGCCCACAGACTGTCTTTGTGCACTCAGATGATAAATTGGAGCAGGGGTCAAAATCAACAACAAAGTAGAGGAAAACAAGGATGAGCTTTGTAAAATTAGTAGTTTTTGATCCAAAACTATTATTTGTATTAAAACATTATATTTTAATATATTATCAATTATTATTCTATATTTTGAATATGTAATAAAATTATATATTATGAATATATATTTGAAAATGTTATTTGCATTCAAATAAGTTATTTAAAATGGAACAAAACAAAGAAATGATTGCAACTACTTCTTATAAAGGTATCACCAATGTAAAATAGTCACTACAGCCATGAGGCCAAAATTTCTCAGAAACCATCTCAATTAGCAACTCAATCTCCTTGCAGGGTAAGAAGTATGACATCCAAGGATGATATTGATTTAAAAGACGTCCTCAACTTCAAAAGCATTCAGTGAACATCTTCAAACATAAATATAAAAGATCACATAAAAAGAGGAAAGGAGAATGAAATGAGGCATTTTACAAAAAGAATTTTTAAATGACCAAGAGATAGAGGTGATCATAAAAGACAAAATGTTCCATTTCATTAATATGAAATTGAAAGGTTTGTGCATGAACAAAATCAACAAAATTAGGATTAGAAGAGAAACAGTTTGGAAAAAAGTATTTGCAGCAAATATCTTTACTAACTTTCAGACATCAAAGATTTATAGAAAATTGACTCAAATATATAAAAACAAGAGCCATTGAATAAATGATTAAGGGGCATAAATACTCAGTTCTCAAAAGAGAAAAGGCAAACTATCACCCATAGGAAAGAATACTACATATTATTAATGATAAAATAAATGCAAATTAAAGCAATCTTGAGTTTTCACCTGACACTTAGATCAACAAGATGATAAAAGACAAAAGTGCTAAATGTTAGAAATGCTATTGGAAAAAAATACTGCAAGTGGAGGTATGAATTGGTAACCATTCTAGAGAACAATTTGCATTTATAATAAAAACAAACAAGACAAAACCACTAAGTTATATATGCTTTTTGATCCAACATTACCACTACTACAACACTCCCAAGAGGTCAAAGTCAAGAAAAAATCCTTTATTTACAAAAAATGTTTATAGCTGCATTTGTTTTAGAATAGCTAAGAAATGGAAAGAAAGTGGCTACCTATCAATTAAGGAATGGCTAAGGAAATTTTGGTATTTGAATATTCTGTTTCATAAGAAATGATGAATATGATGTTTTCAAAGAAACCTGGACATTTTTATATGAATTAATGCAGTGGGAAGTCAGCATAATTTGAAGAACAATTTCCTGGTGACCATAATAATGTAAAGGAAAATAACATTGAAAGACTTCCAAATTCTGATCAATGCAGCTAGCAATCATGACTTTAAAACACTTGGTAGAAAGCCACTTATTGTTCATTTTTTTTTGTAGTAGACCACCTATTCCCTGACACTTATTTGCAATGAGATAATAGGCAATAAATTTAGACGGAGGAAAGACAAACAACCATCAACCATAGGAAAGAACACTGCATATCACTAATAATTAAAGGAATGCAATAAGCAATCTTGAGTATTCACCTGACATTTACCAGATTGGTGAGAAGATAAAAGGCAAAAGTGACCAACGCTAGAAGTGCTATTAGAAGAAAGGCCATTAATGGAGATACGTTTTTAGAGGTAACCAATATGTCTATTTATTTTACTTTACTGTAGCCCTTGTGATCTCTTTGGACCCTGCTTTATTAACTTTTTTATTAATCATTTGAATATATACATAGTGAGTTGCATAAAACATAAAGTTGGGAGAAACAGTTTAAATGTTGAATAACATAGTTCAATATCCCCTAAAGACCTTGGCAGGCTTGAATGTTGGACTGCATCTAAAAAGGGATAGGAAGAGAACCTATGATTTCATTGATATAGGGAACTCCCACATGAGAAAATTTCCTCTATCAATGACATATAGCCCTTGAGAATTGTGTAGAGCATTGAGAGATTGAGTGACTTTATTCAATTATTATGTATCAGAAATAGTACTTGAACCCATCTTCCTGACCCCACAGTCAGTCTTCTATCCACCATGCTACACTGCCTTTCAAATGATGATGCCTCTTTAGTGTTCTAAATTACATTACTGTGTTCATTGGGTATATTGTTCTCTTGGCTCTACTTTCTTGAATCTGTATCACTATGTTTCTCTGAATTCCTTGTATTCATAATTTCTTATTTCATTCATTAGGTTCATATTTTGCAGCTTATTTATTCATTGCCCATTACATAAACACTCAATTTGTTTCCAGTTGGTTTTTGTTTTATTTTGTTTTTGTTTGTTTTGCTACCACAAAGAATATTGTATGGATATTAATTTATACTTAGTACCTATTCTATTTTTGATCTCTTTGGTGTATATGCCTAGAAGTGGGATTGGTGGTCCAGATGCTATAAACAGTAGAGTGGTTTTTCTTGCATATTCCAAATTGTTTTCCAGAATGGTAAGACTCTTAATTAGTTCCACCAGAGGTATATTAGTATGTCTGTCTTTCTGTACTCCCTCCAACATAGTCTCTATTTCTTTAAATCCTTTTTGGTTAATTTTTTAGATGTCAGGTGAACCATCAAAGTCATTTTAATTTTAATTTTTCATATATTAGGCATTTGGAGCATTTTTCAAATGGTTTTGATTGTATCTCTTCTGAAAACTCTTTTTATCCTTTGATCACATATCAACTGGGGAGTGGCTCTTAAGCTTATTGTTTCTGTCATTTTCCTATTTTTTTAAATATCAAATTTTTATCAGGAGCTTTTGCTTTGAAGAAATATTTTTACCCAGTTGACAGATTCCCTTCTTATGCTAGCTGCAAGGATTTTGCTCATGTAAAAGCGTTCTAATTTTATATAATTAAAATTATGCACTTTATCTTTTCCTCATTAAGGATCCTCTTCCCCTTGATACGTCTGAAAGATGTTCTTTCTTTAACCTTTTTAAAACATATACAATGTGGTTTTTCTATTTTGGTCATGTATCCATTTTGAACATATTGTGGTCCATGGTGTAAATTGCATATCTAAACCTAATTTCTGCCAAACTGCTTTCCAATTTTCCCTGTGATTCATGTTGTATAGGGAGACATTTCTCTAGAAATTTGTGGCATTGGGTTTATCAAATATAGGTATGCATAACTTTTCCATTCTTATATATCATAATTTGAAAATGACATGATCACTTCATCTTGTATCTCTTAGAGGGAATTGGATGGCAAAATAGATAATGCCCTGAGCTTGGAGTCAAGAAGATCCGAGTTCAAATTCAGCTTCAGATACTAACTAAGCTTAAACAAGTGACCAAATTACTTAGCCTCTGTCCACTTCTGTTTCCTTAACTGTGAAATGGACACAGCACAAGGCACATAGTAAGTATTTAATAAATGTTTATTCTATCTAAAGCATCTGCCATTTTTGCTTTGACAACCAGTACTTCTAATTGGTCAAAATGGGGCCAAAAAAGCAGACCCCTCATCCTCTAATCACAAAAAAGTGATCATGTATTAGAGCATAAAAACATCACAGTTAAGTGCCAAAAGGCAGAAATATTAAATGCATCCTTTTTTAGATCATGATGCAATAAAAATTACATGTAATAAGAAGGTATGAAAAGATAGATTAAAAATTAATTGGAAACCAAATAATCTAATCCTAAATAATGAGTGGTTCAAAAGTTAAAAGGAGAATAATTTGTGAACCTTAAAAAGTTATATAAATGTGAGACATCTATACTGTATGTAGATAGATTTATGCACTGTATTATGTGTATGTGTGGATACTGATAATGGAGTAGATTGATAAACCTGAGAAGTTATGAGACAGTATCAATTTGTATGTGAAAATCTCCTAAAATGAAGTCAGAAGTTGGGGTGGAAAGACTGAGCTAAGCACTGAACTCTTTGACAAAGGAAGGAGAATGCACTGGAGATCAGTAGATAATGGATAGCAGAATCTTGGATGGGGAATAGATATAAATTGAATGAATCTCAAAGGAGGAGATATTACTAAGTAATGGTGGTAGAAGAACACTGGCAGTAGAAATGGGAAACGGAATATTGTGACTCTGCCATCAAGACCAATGAGTCAAGGAATGTGAATTAAAGGGAAAGTAGTATTGGAAAGCATATCCGATGTGGTATTATCAGAAGGGAGCCAAGCCCAGTGAAAGTCAGGAGATGGGAGAAGTGGGAAAGGAAAAGACTGAAGATGAAAGTGAGTTTGGTAACTCACTTCTGGAGGTGGACTAAATCTTCCAGAAAATACAACGAAAGGAGTGGGAAGATATGGAGTGTGACATTATGGGCGTAGGATTGAGGAAGATGGGGATAAGTTAGTGGAGCAATGAGGAATGAGGAATGGGTTTTGCACAACAGGCAATGTGTCAGAACCACTGGGATAGGGAAAGTGTAAAGATCTAGGAGTATGTGTTTACCACTGAGGAATGTGTCTTGGCAGTCTATTGGTGACTATAGAGATGCTCATTGAGAAAAGCAGGTGATGAGACTATTCAAACCGCCCCCCCCCTCATCTTCCAAAACCTGCAACAGGCAGTGTTGTGTCCTGTGAGGACCAAAGGGACAGAACAACAGACAGAAATCAGTTTAGGTGAGTCCAAACAGGAAGCAGGAGATGGCAATTTGAGGTGGGTCTGATCTGGGGAGCAGCCTCTGGAACACTAAAGAAGGCAAAAGGATAAGAAGAAGCCAGAATCTATGGGTCTGGAGAGGCATTCTATGGAGCTTCAGAAGATGCTTCTTCCTCAAAAGACCCAACTCAGCATCAAATCCATGGCATAGCTCCAAAGGGCAAATGGACCTTCTTCTCTTCCTCTCAGTCACATTTTTCCACCACCCAACCTCCTGACACAGGTTTGGATTCCCCTCTACATCTTTGTTAGTTTTTTTCCTTCTTGGTTATCCATTTTCACCACTTTTTCCATTTTCTTAAGGAATATTTAATTCTTACTAATAATCTTGAGAGCAAGGAAGATTGCCTCTAGTCCTTTCACTAACAGGAAGGCTAACTGGAATTTTGTTCATCTGTATTTTTCCTTGGCATTTGCAGAAGCAAACACGAAGACTGCTTATTTGCTGGGAAACCCTTTCTCTTTTCTTTATCTGGGTACCTTGATCAAGAGCTTTGATCTATGATCAGTAGATTTCTCTTTCTTTTTTTTTAATTAAACAAATGCTTTATTAACTTCTGGTTTACATCATTCATTTCCACCAGATTATGAGTTACATTTCCCCCCATTTTTTCCCTACCCACCACCCCAGAATAGCAGTCCCACTAGATATCCCCTCATCCAATCTGCTCTCTCCCATATCTTCTCCCATACCCCCTTCAACTTTGCCATTAGGGCAAGGTGAATCTCTGAGCCCCACTGCCTGGACATCTTATGAAACATTTAATTTTAAAACTTCGATTTTCAGATCCATTCCCTTCCTCCCTTGTCACCCACTCCCTCTGAGAAGATAAGCAATTCAGTATGTGTTGTACATGTATAGCTATGCAAAACATTGCCATAGTAGATATATTGTAAAAGACTGCTTATATTTCCCTCCCACCTGTCTCACCTCCCACCTGGTCCATTTCCTACTTTGATCCTGTCCCTCTTTGATAGTGGGTACTTCTAACCTCCCCTCTCCCCAGAATGCCCTCCCCTTCATCATCCCCCCTCTCATCCCCCTTTCCCCTACTCAGGAGAGTGAGTTAGGGTAAGATATTCCATTTAGTATGTATGTGATTCTCTCCTTGAGCCAACTTCAATGAGAATATGCTTTTGCCTTTTTGCCTTCCTGTTCTTCCCCTCCCCTGCAACTACTTCCCCTTGCCTCTTCTACATGAGATAGTTTGCCCTACCCTGTCTCTTTCCATCTCCTCTTGCCACTTTCCTCTCTCACCTCTTGACTTCACCCCTTAAGAATCACCCCTTAAGAATCATCCCTTCCTTGGGGTGGCTAGGTGGTGCAGCGAGCAGAGAGCCAGCCCTGGAGCCAGAAGGACCCAAGCTCGGATATGGCCCCAGACACCCAACACACAAACAAAAACCCAGCCACGTGAATCTGGGCAAGTCACCCAACCCCAATTGCCCTCCAAAAAAAAAATAATCATCCCTTCCCATCAAATTCAACCTGTGCCCTCTATCCATGTATATCTGTGAACATATGCCATGTACCCTTCTTCAATTATTTTCATAATGAGAAAGGTTTCATCAAACACAGTTATTGTTTTTCCATGTAGGACTGTAAATAGTCCAACTTTGATAAGTTCCTTTTGATTTCATTTCCTTGATTACCTTCTCAAGCATCTCTTGCTTCTTGTGTCTGAATGTCAAATTTTCTATTCAACTCTGGTTTTTCATCAAGAATGCTTGAAAGTCCTCTATTCCACTGAATGACCATATTTTCCCCTGAAACAAGATACTCAGTTTTGCTGGGTAGGTGACCCTTGGGTTCATTCCCAGCTCTTTTGCCCTCTGGAATATCATATTCCATGCCCTTCTATCCCTCAATGTAGAAGCTGCCAGGTCCTGTCCTATTCTGATTGTGTTTCCACAATATTGAAATTGTTTCTTCCTGGCTGCTTGTAGTATTTTCTCCTTGATCTGGGGATTCTGGAACCTGGCTATAATATTCCTGGGAGTTTTCTTTTTGGGATCTTTTTCAGGAGGTGATCGGTGGATTCTTTCAACCTCTATTTTGCCCTCTGGATCTAAAACATCAGGGCAATTTTCCTTGAGAATTTCTTGAAGGGGGATTTCTAGGTTCTTTCTTTGATCATGGCTTTCAGGTAGACCAATAATTTTTAAATTGTCTCTCCTGGATCTATTTTCCAGGTCAGTGGTTTTTCCCATGAGATATTTCACATTGCCTTCTATTCTTTCATTTGTTTGGATCTGTTTAATAGTATCTTGATTTCTCATAAAGTCACTAGCTTCCATTTGTTCCAGTCTAACTCTGAAGGAATGAATCTCCTCAGTGAGCTTTTGAGATTCTTTTTCCATCTGGCAAATTCGACCTAGTAAGATCTTTAAAGGACACCCACCACTACCCTGCCTTTTCTCCTTGTACACTTTCTGATGGCAGTGGCTGGGGTCTTCTGTCTCACTGGACCTTCAATATCTTCCGTCTCTTCATTGCATCTGTAGACTCCTCTCATTTGTTCTTTGGACTCACTTATTTCTGTCCCAGCATCCTCAGCCCAATTTTTCCTGTTGCTGCCCCTTTGAGCCTTCCTTTGGAATGGAATGTCTATTTTGCTTTCCCAAGATTTGGCCTTTTTTCTCTCCTTGTCAAGCTAACATAGTATCAGTTTTAATACCTCCTGTCACTTGCTGGCATCCTGAAAGTCCAGCAGGACTTCTGTCTCCTTGTTCTTTACTCATATATGTGGAATGCTTTCCTGTTCTAACGGGAATTTGCTTGGATTGCTGGGAGATCTAGAGGTTTTAATCCCAGCTTAACCACTAGCCACTCTGGCCCTTTCTTCACCACATTACCATAGCTTTCTTCTTTCCATTTTTAGAAATCTCTCTTCAGCAGAGTGTTCCTTTGCTACCACTTTCAGCAACAGCAGATGAAATTGGAAGCTTGGCCCTAAGCTCTTGTCCTCCTTTGTCTTCCTATCCTTTCAGCATAAGCATATTAAATAGCACAACCTAATATGGATCATGCTTAGACCACTACCTTTAATATTATGTATATGAGCTGAGACAGACAGATATAGAGATAGTATATATGAGCTATTTACCTCTCAGTTATATATCTTTCTTTGTAGCATAATGCATAAAACATACCTATTTATTACTCATTACTTACTTAATAAATGTTTGTGGACTGAATATTCCAAAACTTAATTCAATAAACATTTATTAAGTACCTCTTGTGTATGAGGCACAGTCATAGTTGCTATGGATACAAAAAAAGGAAAGAAAGAAAGAGAAAGGAAGAAAAGGAAGGGAGGGAGAGGAAGAGAGAGAGGAAGGAAGGAAAGAAGGAAGGAAGGGGAAAAAGAAGGAAGGAAGGGAAGAAGGAAAGAAGGAAGAATGAGTTCTGGTTCTTAAATAGATTGTGTTCAATTGGGAAGAATGCCATATGCATACAAATAAGTGAATATAAAGAATGTACAAATAATGCAAAGTAATTTTAACAGGGAAAAAGAAAGATGGTGAACATGGAACTTTGAAATAAAATGCAAGAATTAATGTAGTCAATTTATAGTATAAATTATTTGTCAATCTACCTACCAAGAAATACACAGAAGTCATAAAAATGTAATCTCAAAACACAGAAATAAAACCACACCTAAATAAGTGGGGAAACGATGTGTATGCCAAGCCAATATAATAAAAATGACAGTGCTATTTGAATTAATTACTTGTTCGGTGCCATACAAATCAAATTACTAAAGGGTTTTTTTTTTTTTTAGAGCTGGAAAGGTAACTAAATTTATTTGAAAGAACAATATATAATGAATCTTAAGGGAAATAATGGAGAAAAGAGGGGAGGAAAGAGTTTAGCAGTGCAACATCTTAAATGCTAATGTGAGCAGTAATCATTGAAATGATTTATCATTGGTCAAAAAATAGAAAGGTTAGTTAGAGGAATGGATTAGGTCTATTATATACAGAAGCAAATGAAATTAGTAGCCTTATGTTCGATAAACCCAAAGACTCCAACTTCTAGGTTAAGTACTCATTATTAGATGAAAACTCTTGAGAAAACTACAAAGAAATGGAAGAAATTAGGTTTAAAACAACATCTCACACTATCTACCAAGATAAGCTCCAGATTTATACAACTTAGATATAAAATGTTCACATCATTAATAAATTAGAGGAACAAAGAATAAATGACCTTTCAAGAAAAGTTCATTATGGAACAAGACATAAAGAAGATACAATGGATAATTCTGATATTAAGTTTTTGTAGAAACAAAACCAATGCAGATCAAAATAGAAACAGTTAACAGGACAATGTTAACAGAAAATTTCTCAGATAATGGTCTAATTTCCAAGATATATAAGGAACTGATTCAAATTTATAAGAATAAGAGTCATTCCCTAAATGATAAATGGTCAAAGGATATGGACAGGTACTTTTCAGAGGGAAAAATTCAAGCTACCACTAGCTATATGAAAAAATAATCATAAAATAATAATCATAAAATGACCTTCATTTTTTTTTACTTCTCTGGGCTTCTGTTCCCCATCTGCAAAAAAAGCTTAGGGTTCCTTCTGGCTCTTATATTTTATTATTTTATAAGTCACATATCTCTTTCTGAGTTTCCTGGCTTTTGAGACATTAATGTCAATTATTATCACTGAAGTGATCAGGAAATCACTTCACATATCACGATGGTCTATGAACATGGAAACAATAATTGCTAGAAGATTAAAATGAAGAAGAAAGTCAGTAATAAAATGCATGGCTTCAGATGTTTATATCTAAAGACATAAAATTTGGGTAATAAATAATGCAAACTATGACTCTAGGAGGTAAATTCGACCTCACAGGCAGAGGTATGCTAGAACCATTTCAAGAGAGTCAATTGATCTCTGTGTGAGAATTTACACTTTAGAAATTGGCAAAGTATAAATCAGGGTTTGGTTTATTGTTTTGTCAATTGTCTAGACTTAAAGTGATGGCGAAAATGATAATAATGCAGATTAAACATAAAAGTATGTCCTGAATTATTTCCCGCCCCCCCCCAAAGATCCAGTTGTAAAATACTTACCAACACACCACTACTTGTAGATATGCATTTGTACAATTTGTACAACAATCTTGTACAACATTCAGTTGTAAAATTTTACAAATTGCCATTTGTTACAATGTAGTACCAACAACATTTCTTGGATTTAAATTGAATTTTGCTGTTCAATGTTGACTTCATTTCCATAGTTGTAGACAGTGCATGTATTGTCCTTTTGGATCTCATTTCTTCCCTTAGCTTCCCATTTTTTATTCTTCATATACATCATTCATTATGGCACAATAATTCACATACCACAGTTAGTTTAGCCATACTTCAATTGTTGGTCACATAATTTCTTTCCAGATTTTTGACATTATTAATAGTGATCTCTGAATATTTTTGTACAGGTTGGTCTTTTCTTTCTGTCAATAATCTCCTGGGATATAAAACTAAATATGGGATCACTGCATCAAAGAATATGAAAAATTTCATAACTTTTCTTATATAATTCTATAGCCAGTATGGGAGAGAATTTCCAGGAAGGTGAGTGGGAAAGTCAATGGAGGTGGCCTTGTTTATACTTTACTCCATTTCCTTGCCCTCGTTTTGAGAGTTGAGGGAGTGCAAGTAAGGAAGGTACATTTAAAAATATGTAGCATAAATGGAAGTAGTAAAAAGAGGTATTTAATAAGATTTCCTAGAGAGCAAGACAGCTGGTACAGTGGGTAGAATTCTGGATCTGAAGTCCAGAAGACTCATCCTTTTAAAAATTTATTTATTTATTTTAAGTTTTCAACATTCATTTACACAAGATTTTGAGTTAAAGTTTTCTCTCCCCATCTCTCCCCTACCCTCCACCCCAAGATAGCTACTCAATGGCCCTTCCCCCAATCTGTTCTCTCCACCCCCCTCAACCTTCTAGTACAACAAGATGGATTTCTATACCCCAGTGCCTGTATGTCTTATTTCTCAGTTGCATGTAAAAAAATTTTTTTAAATATTTGTTTTTAAAACTTTGGGTTCCATATTTTGACCCTTCTTCCCTCTTCAGCCTCCCCCACCAGGAAGATAAGCAATTCAATATATCGGGTACATTTGTAGTTACCCAAAATATTTCCATAGTTGTTACATTGTGCAAGACTAACTATGTTTCCCTCCTTCCTGTCCCATCCTCCACTTATTCTATTTTCTCCTTTGACCCTGTCTCTTTTCAAAAGTGTTTGCTTAACTACCCTCTTCCCCAATCTGCCCTCCCTTCTATCATCCCCCCTCTTATCCCCTTCCCCCCTGCTTTCCTGTAGGGTAAGATACCCAATTACATGTATATGTTATTCTCTCCTTAAGCCAAATTCAATGAGAATAAGGTTGTCCCATTCCCTTTCACCTTCCTGCTCTTCCCTACCATTGTAACAGTTTTCTCTTACCTCTTTTATATGAGATAATTTACCCTAATCTATCTTTCCCTTTCTCCTTCTCCCAATAAATTCCTCTTTCACCTCTTAATTTCATTTTTTAGATATTATCCCTTTATATTCAACTCATCCTGTGCCCTCTGTCTATGTATAAATGAATATACATACGCCCACACTTACATATATGTTTATATACACATACACCCTCCTACACATACATATATATGTATACATATGTGTGTATACACATATATACATATATATTCCCTTCAACTATCCTCATACTGAGAAGTCTTATGAGTTACAATTATTCTTTTTCCATGTAGGAATGTAAATAGTTCACCTTTAATAAGTTCCTTATGATTTCTTTTTCCTGTTTACCTTCTTATGCTTCTCTTGCTTCTTGCATTTGAAAGTCAAATTTTTTGTTCAGCTCTGGTTTTTTCATCAAGAATGCTTGAAAATCCTCTGTTTCATTGAATGACCATATATTCCCCTGTAGCATTACACTCAGTTTTGCTGGGTAGGTGATTCTTGGTTTTAACCCCAGCTCCTTTGACCTCCAGAATATCATATTACAAGCCCTTCAATCCCTTAATTGTAGAAGCTGCTAGGTCTTAAGTTACCCTGATTGTATTTCCACAATACTCCATTTGTTTCTTCTTGGCTGCTTGAAGTATTTTCTCCTTGACCTCGGAACTGTGGAATTTGGCTATAATATTTGTAAGAGTTTTCTTTCGGCGGGGGGGGGGGGTCTTTTTCAAAAGGTGATCAGTGAATGCTTTCACTTTCTATTTAGCCTTCTAGTTCTAGAATATCACCTTGAGAATTTCTTGAAAGATTGTGTCTGGGCTTTTTTCCTGATCATGGCTTTCAAGTACCCCAATAATTTTTAAATTTTCTCTCTGCCTTCTATTTTTTCATTTGTTTGGATCTGTTTTATAGTATCTTGACTTCTCATAAAGTCATTAGCTTCCAGTTGCTCCAATCTAATTTTGAAGGAGTTATTCTCTTCAGTGAGTTTTTGAAAGTCCTTTTTCATCTGTCAAATTCAGCTTTTTAAGGCATTCTTCTCCTCATTGCCTTTTTGGGCCTCTTTTGCCATTTGAGTTAGTCTGTTTTTTATGGTGTTATTTTCTTCAGAGTATTTTTGGGCCTCCTTTATCAGGCTGTTGATTCGCTTTTCATGAATTTCTTGCATCATTCTCATTTCTCTTCCCAATTTTTCCTCTATTTCTCTTACTTGATTTTCAAAATCCTTCTTGAGCTCCTCCATGGCCTATAATCAATTCATATTTTTCTTGGAGGCTTTGGATTGCAGAGTTCTGATTTCTCCATCTTCCTCCTGCTCCATGCCTTGATCTTTTTTGTCCCCCAAAAAGGATTCAATGGTCTGTTTATGCTTCCTCTGCTTGCTCATATTGCTAGCCAATTACTTGACTTTTGAGCTCTTTACTATGGTAGAACTCTGCTTCCAGAATGGAGAGAGCTATGTCCCAAATTGCTGGGGTTTTCGAAGCTGCCAAAGCTATTAGGAGGGTGCCCTCTCTCCAGCCCCTGCAAGCTCTGGCACCTGGACACACACCCCAGGACCTCCACCCAAGACAGTGATCTAGATCCAAGCAAGTGAAAGCAAGAACGATTACCCTCTGAATGGTTACTTGGTTCCCCTATGATCTGCAGGCCAGGACCTCCTGAGGCAGCCACACAGTGGCTGCATAGCTGCCTCCACTGCTTCTTGTCCCAAGGGCAGGGGCCAATGGCACTCTTCTGGTCCCCCCCCCCCCAACTTCCAACAGAATCCCACACTGACTTTTTGCTTTTTCTTTGATGTTTATGGTTTGAGGAATCTGGAAACCACCATAGCTGCTGGTGATTCACTCTCCTGAAGTCTGCTCAGGCTGCTGCTGGTTGGGGCCTCCATGAGACAAGAACCATGGGGCTTACCCAGGGCTGTGCTTGGCTCCCAGTGAGCTGCAATAGACCTTTCCTGTCAGCCTGCCAGGATGTCTTCAGCAAGAGATTTGTTTCTCTCTGTCACTTTGTGGGTTCTGTAGCTTGTTTAGAGTCATTTTTTACAGGTATTGGAAGTGGTTGGAGCCAGAGCCCACGCCAAGTTTGTGCTTCTACTCTGCCATCTTGGCTCTGCCCCCAGAAGGATCATCTTTCTGAGTTCAAATCTGACCTCAAACAGTTACCAGTTGTATGACCCTGGGCAAGTCACTTATTCGTTTGACTCGGTTCTTCATCTATAAAATGAGATGAAGAAGGAAATGACAAAAACACTCCAGTATCTTTGCTCCCCCTACCCAGGAAAAAAACCTAACCCAAACTGGGCCACAAGTAGTCAACCATGACTGAAAACGACTGAGCAACAACCTGAGAGAGCATCTTTTCCAAGAAGACCTGACTTTGGTTGCAAAGTCTGAAAGTGACACAACTGAAAATGAGTAAAAAGCAACTTTAAAGAGTAAGGGGCACTGGGAAGGCAGGAGGAACTCAGAAGAAGGCAAGCGATTCCAAATAAATTGGAGAGAGTCTTAAATCATGGTGCTGACCCAAAGGGTAAAGAAATTTCACTGCTATAAGGGGGATGAGGAAGGGCTTCTAAAAGATGGGATTTTCCCCAAGAATTGAGGAAAGCCAGGGAAACCAGGAGGTAGAGATGGGAAGGGAGAGTATTCTAGGCATGGGGGATAATGAGTGAAAATTCCCAGAGTGAGGAAATAGAGTAATACCACACCATTTGTAAAACAAAACTGGAAATAGCAACATGTTGAATGTTTGAGAAACATAATCAGGGTCACTGGCTCAAAGAGTACATGGAGCAGGGTAAGGTATAAGAAGATTTGAAAGCTAGGAAGGACTCAAGTTGTGAAGAGCTTTGAATGCTGAATAGAGGATTTTATATTTCGTCCTAGAAGTGATAAGGAGCCACTAAAGCTTATTGACTAGGGGCAGGTAGTGTCATGGTTAGAAATGTGCCTTAGGAAGATTAATTTTACAGCTGCTTAAAGGATAGGTAGACTCAAAAGAGACAAGATAGACAGGCCAACTAGCCAGTTATTGCAATTGTACAGGTATGAGATGATAAAGACCTGTTCCAGGGTGGTGCCAGTATAAAAGGAGAAAAAAAGGTGTATTTGAGAAATGTTATGATGGCAAAATCTATAAGCTTTGGTACTGTATTTGATATGGAGAATGAGAGAGAATTAGGAGTCAAGGATGATACCTAGGTTGTAAGCCTGGGTGTCTGGGAGACAGTAATCAAAAGTTAGGTAGAGGGGAAGGTCTGACAGGGAAGATAATTAATTCAGTTTTGGACATAATGAGTTTAAGATGTTTACAACATATTGAATTTGAGATATATAAAGTTATAGGACTTCAAATGAAGATGGGGGTGTCCAGAAGGTCTGGTACCAAGGAGACAGCTAGTGGCTGCAGCAGTAGCAGATCCCAGGGAGAAGGTTCCAAGAAGCAAGATATGAACTTGGAAGCCATTACACCAGTGTATGAGGCATTAACTTCCCCTATTGATGTTGTGAGTTTGTTTCTCCAGGGATGTGGGAAAACAAAGAAGAGAACAGCACTCATATACTCTATAAGGATCCAGGATATAACTGTGACATGACCTTGGGAGGGATGAATAGAGTCAAGGAAAGTAGAAGGATAGATGAAGTGCTGGTTGATTGACAGCGATGTTCCCCAAGGATCTGCCTGTTTGCAGGATCCAGATGGAAACCCTTGTTACATGTGGAAAATATGCCTCAGAGAGGGCAAAGTGCTGAGTAAAGTTTAAAGTGCTGTCACTTACTGAATCTTACTATCTATGCTACTTTTCTATCTCCTCCATTTTAAGGAAAAGAATAACAAACAATAATATCAAGATCTGTCAAGATTTCTATAGCAAGTTGTCTCCCCTGCCAATGACAGTGGAACCTCCACATTTGAACTCTACCATCATAGCCTTCGAAGATTTTTGTAAAGAAATAGAACTAGCACTAATGAAAACAAAGAAGAGTTTTGGACCAGACCAAGTCTGTACAGAGGAGCTGACACAATTTTGAGGGTGTTAAAGGGATCTATTCACAAGTTATCTGAAAAAAGGGGGATGTCAAATCCTTGGAAATCATCACAGACATTATTACAGGGAAAAAGTGATCAGGAAGACCTATGTAGCAAACAACCCATGTACCTACTTTCACTTCTTTATAAATTCACTACAAGAATAATTTTTACATGTATTGAAGGCATCCTTGATAAAGGTTTCAGAAGAACTGAAACCTGAACAGGTAGGCTTTTGCAAATTACATTCTATTTTTTTTAAAAAGCCACATCTTTAAGGTCACATAGTTGACTGAAAAGTGCAGAGGCTACTTTTTGTTGAACATTTATAAAAGCATTTGATTTAATAGAACCAAACACTGCCTTGAAAGCTGCCTTCCAAGAAAACATATCTAAATGCATGTTTAAATCATTCCTTGATAGATGCAATGACAGATACATTTGTTTGACAATCCTCAGATTATTAATATCAAATGAGACATAAAACAGAGGAGGAAGGAAGAAACAAGCATGCATTAAGCCCCTACTCTGTGCTCAGAACTATGCTAAGTATTTTACAAATATGATCATTTGATTGTCACCAGGGTGATTTGGTCCCTAGGGGTAGGTGTTACTATTAACCCCATTTTACAATTGAGGAAACTGAGGCAGTCAAAGGTTAAGTAACTTGCTCAAGGAGATGGAGCTAGTAGGCATCTAAGGCCAGATGTGAACTCACATCTCCCAGACTCCAGGTCTAGCACTCTGTCCATTGTACCACCTAGCTGCCAGGGAAATGTATGCTCAACAAAGACGTTTGCATAGCAATGTTCAATATGGAGTACAAATGGTATAATGATTCCATATAGTGGCATAGTGGATAGAGTGCTAGCTTAGAGTCAGGAAGACCTAAATTTAAACCCAGCCTCGGATATTTATTAGCTGTGTGATCCTGGAAAAAATCATTTAACCTCTCTCAGCCTCAGTTTTTGCATCTATAAAATGGAAATAATAATAACTCCTACATCCCAGGGTTGTAAAACTAAAATGAGATAATGTATATGAAATATATCAATTCTAATGCTGCTCCCGCTGCTGCGGAGGCTGATGCTGATGTTGATGGTATAGATAATATTGACTAATTGCATCTAGTCCAGGAACATTGAAGATGGTTTTTAATGAGATCTATAATCACCCAAGAATTTGACCTCATGATACACACAGGTGAAAAAAAATGAAAACAAGTAATCAAAGAATTCCCAGTGTCCAGACTATGTTATTCAGTTAGATGAAAAGCTTATAGATATAGTCAATCAGTACATGAACATTAGACAAACACAGCAAAATAAAAATGAACAGGGACCAGAACTGACTAGGAAGAAAAACGTACCATATATTGTAGGAGAGATTACCCAGGGTTTTAACTACCCCAAGCTTCTTCCTGAAGCAAAACCCTATATTTTAAAGACCAATGTTTCACTAATTATTCAATATGACTGAGAATCACGGAATACCACAATCTTCAGAGGATCAAAATCATAGGGCTATATGAAGAGCAAAAGAGATACACATAATGAATGTAAATAGACTCTAACCTGTTATCAGTGAAGAACCAAGCTCAAGAAACTAGGATATAGATATATAGATATAGATGTATACATGCACATATATATGCACACATATACATGTATATACAGATATAGGTATATGTGTATATATATTTATATATGCACTATATGTGCATATATACATTTATGTGTGTATATATCTATTGTATATATATACACACATATGCATATATATTCAAAGAGATGTATAAGTGGAAAAGGAGATGGGATGATCAAATAGCAAGAGTGATAATTCCACCATTATGATTCCCCCACATCATGATGTGATAGAATAATAGTGAAGTTGAAGTCAGAGGATCTGGGTTTGAATAACAGATCTCCTACTTAGTTCCAGGTTTCTTGGGACCAGAAATCTATGACCCCATGATAGCATTACATTAAAAATCTAGAGGAAGAACTTGCACTCATTTAGTGGACTTGACATGGAGTATTTATGTGGGAATACCTGGACAAGAACTGCATAGGTTAGGAAGAAAAGTACAAGACTGGAAAGTAGGAAAGGTCCAGATATTGAGGGGAATTAATGCCAAACATAGGACATTGGATCCTGATGATAATGTGGAGCCACTGCAATTTGATGAATAGAGGAAGCATGTGGTCAGACCTACACTTTAGGAAAATTACTTTGGCAGTTGGATGGAGGGTGGATTGCAGTGGTGGAAAGATGGATCTGATAGATTATCATAGCAGTCTAGGCAAGAAGGAATGATCTCCTGAAGTAGCGTGGTAGCTGTGTGAGTGGAAAGAAACAGAAAAATCTCCTTTTGTTACCTAAAAAAGAGGAATGATAATATTTCCACTAAGTACCTCACAATGTAGTTACAATGATTAAACAACATCATTAAAAAAGTTAGGATTTCTATAGCACTTCAAAGTTTACAAAGCACTTTACATACATCATCTCATTAGACAATATATGGCAGAATGCTTTGTAACAATAAAGTGTGATATAAATAAATGCAAGCTATGATTATTCCAGGGGAGGCCTGCCCTGTCTCTCTTTCTCAGCAGGAGCTTTCTTCCCCCTGTTGTTTTCTTGATGAAATGAAATCTCCTATTCGTGCCTAGCTACTTTATCTGTTTTCCTTTGCTTATTATACTTACCACTCCCTGAAATATATCTTGTTTATCTTCCTTCTTAGCACTTTCCCTTTGTCTTACATCCCAAGGTGACTTTACAACTCTAGTCTGGACAGATTTTAACATATACACTGGAGTCAGGGGGTGGGGAAACCCACATAGTAAAAAATTACCATTAAAATTCCTACATCACCCATAAAGTACATTACAGTATCTTTAAAGAGTGTTCATGTCAGAGAGAGAGAGAGAGAGAGAGAGAGAGAGAGAGAGAGAGAGAGAGAGAGAGAGAGAGATTATTTTGATATTTGATCATGTTTTTCAAAACAAATGATTCTTAAGTTGTCAGCTCCCTCAACCTTTTTTCTTTTGGCAGTTCAGTTTTCATAAGGAGGTACCTCATATATTCTAAATTTTTAGTTATTTTACTTTGTTCTAATAGATCTTGTTCTCTCATTGAATCATAGAATTTGGTTGGCTTTATTCTTAAGGTATCTACTATTTGGGTAAGGTTTTACATTTTTTAAAATATTTTTTGTTATATTATTTTTTGCAATTATCTGACCAGGGAATTTGGGTTTTGTTATTAGAACCTATTTTTGTATATGATGGCAATTTTGAGTGGTTCTTCTTAACCACTCATTCTTTGTAAATTTTCTGGGGGAATCTTTTGTAAAATTCTTCCATTTACCAATATAGATGATAACTGAAAAAAAAAATTATCTCTCCTACCTCCTCGTACTAAATGGAAGAAAGGAAGGGAGGGAGGGAGGGAGGGAGGCAGGGAGGGAGGGAGTCCTTGTATCACATGAGCATAGTCAAGCAAAACAAATTCCCATGTTAGTCACATCCAAAAGTACATTTCATATTCTGTAATATTAGTTCATTATCTCTCTAACATGACATAGTATTCTTTGTCTTCAGGAATCATGGTTGATATGTCAATCACAGTTCTTAGGTTTTTCAAAACTGTTCACTTTTTATAATATTGATGTTATAGTATAAATTGTTCTGGACACATTTTCTTCTAAGCTGCATACTATCCTTTTATCAAGAGCTCTAATTTCATTCTTTATTTCTTGCTTTACTTCTTCCATTCACTCTTAGGGTCCTTGTGGCTACAACATACTTTTCTATAAAGTTCTACTTATATTTATTATATCGTTACTCTCATGTTCTGGGTTTACCTCTCAAACTTCTCTTAACCCATAGTATTTATTCATTACATTGAATTTTCTTCTCTTAATTCATACCTTCAACCTAAATCCCTGAGTTGGGACTTTGTGTCAGAGCCAGGCTCTATACCTTCCCATACTCTTGGATGGAGTGGGTAGGACCAGGTTTTATTCCTGCTACAGTCTAGATATTTCTGTCACTGCCCTGTTTTGGGTGAGAAGGCTGAGTTGTAGTCTCTCACATTGGCTTACTTAATTATTCTATGCTGGGACATGGACCTGGTCCTAGAGCTAGAACCAGGCTCCAGCCTCTGCCTCAATCCCTGGGTTATTTCTCTGTGTGTGGCATTATGTGTATAGTGACCTCTGTTCCATAACTCTCTCTTTGTCTAGTCACCTAGATTGAGTATCTTCAGAAGAAGATGGCCTCTAGATGATACAGATAATAAGAGTTTAAGATGATTTTTATGGAAACTATTAAATGCATTTTTTCACCTAGCTGAGCTATTGATTAAGAGAGAGGCAGGAACCAGAGCTTATATTCAAATGGAAGAAAATAAAAAGAGGTAAACACTTAGTTGATAGGAAATGAAAGTTGATGGAAAATGCTTTTAAAAAGGCTTCACAGGGGCGGCCGGTCTGCACAGTAGCCCTGGCCCAGAGCACTGTCCCCTGGAGTCAGGAGAACCTGAGTTCAAATCCTGCCTCATACATTTAACATGTACTAGCCATGTGACCTTGGGCAAGTAACTTAACCCAAATTCCCTGCCCTCCTCCCTCCAAAAAGCAAAAAAAAAAATTTTTAAAAAAGGCTTCACAGAAAAGTGTGATTATATATTCCCATTTCATGCTCAATCTGGAGCACTGAGCATCCATGCTCATTGCCTATAGTGTCCATCTACCTGCACAATTTAAAACATTATTTTATTGTTCTTTCTTTGATTATTTTGTTGTTGTTGTTTTTTCCTCACCTGTAAAATGAAGATAATAATGGTACCAGTGGCTAAGATTGTGGAAAGGATAAAATCAGATAATATTTGTAAAGTGCTTTACAAACCTGAAATCACTGCATAAATGAGAGCTAGTTATTAGATTATTATTATTATTATTATTATTATTATTATTATTATTATTATTATTATTATTATAAGGAAATGGTATCTTCACCTAGAAAACCTCATGGACAGTATTGTTGTGCTATGGTCCATGGGATCACCAAGAGTCAGCTACAACTGAACAACAAAAACAAAGTCATTGCTGTTGTTTATTCACACATATAGTTGAATTCACATACATTGAAGGAGCTTATGCCACAAATTCACAATGTATATTCATCCTCTTTCCTCACCCCCAAACATTGTATACTACCCAACTTTGGCAGAAAGTGGCTGCTACATTCTTGCCTCCCATACCTAAAACATTTTTCCTACTTCATATTGCATTCTACTTAGATAATTTATATCAAATTTATGTCTGCCCCTTCCATAGTTAATAGCTATAACTCTTCCCTGTCCCCTACCAAGAAAGTACCCAGTATATGGTTAATCCCATCCTCTCTCTATTACAATTTTATTTCATGCTTACAACTCCCAGCTAAACCCCAGACTGCCTCCCCTTTCATTGCTACCACAAATAGGCAGTGACATTTTCTAATAAAAAATAAACTCATCCCAAGAAAAGACTTTTTCTGATTTGGGGGCAGGGGGAGGATGTGTGTGTGTGTGTGTGTGTGTGTGTGTGTGTGTGTGTGTGTGTGCACGTGCATGCATGCTTAGAGAGCATAGCACATAATAGGTGATTAGTAAAGGTTTGCTGAATTGAATTAAATGTCTCTGTAAATGAGTCGCTATGTCTCCTATAGCTTCTGTTCCATTCTTGAAAAGAATATACAAGGTTATTAGCTGTAGTTTGCTTGATGGAATCACCATGATGTTTTTCCAGCAACCCTGGCCCTTTATGACCTGAGCCTTTCTTTTTAAAGAAACCAAATTACTGGGGTGGCTAGGTGGCACAGTGAATAGAGCACCGGCCCTGGAGTCAGGAGGACCTGAGTTCAAATCCAGCCTCAGGCACTTGACACACTTACTAGCCATGTGACTTTGGGCAAGTCACTTAACCCCAATTGCCCTGCAAAAAGTAAAAAAGAGAGAGAGAAATCAAATTATCATTGTTTATTTGAAGCTCCCACCTGATTTCTTGCTTCTAGATATTGGAATTATTGAAAATATGACCTCACTTCATTTTAGTGTCCCCCTCTTCTGTGAGACCTTTTCTCATTCCCACCCGGGGCAATGACCAGCATTCCCTCCCTCTTGAAATTACTTTATAGTAGTCTGTATATGTTTCATATTTGTTTATCTATGTGTTGTATCCAGCAAAGGGAAATAGAGGTTGAAAGAATCCACAGATCACCTCCTAAAAAAGATCCCAAAAAGAAAACTCCTAGTAATATTATAGCCAGGTTCCAGAACTCCCAGATCAAGGAGAAAATACTACAAGCAGCCAGGAAGAAACAATTTCAGTATTGTGGAAACATAATCAGAATAGCCCAGGACCTGGCAGCTTCTACACTGAGGGATTGAAGGGCATGGAATCTGATATTCCAGAGGGCAAAAGAGCTGGGATTGAAGCCAAGGGTCACCTACCCAGCAAAACTGGGTATCTTGTTTCAGGGGAAAATATGGTCATTCAGTGGAATAGAGGACTTTCAAGCATTCTTAAGGAAAAAACCAGAGTTGAATAGAAAATCTGACATTCAGATGCAAGAAGCAAGAGATGCTTGAGAAGGTAATCAAGGAAAAGAAATCAAAAGGAACTTATCGAAGTTGGACTATTTACAGTCCTACATGGAAAAACAATAACTGTGTTTGATGAAGCCTTTCTCATTATGAAAATAATTGAAGAAGGGTATATGGGCATATGTTTACAGGTATACATGGATAGAGGGCACAGGTTGAATTTGATGGGAAGGGATGATTTTTTTTTGGAGGGCAATTGGGGTTTGGTGACTTGCCCGGGGTCACACGGCTGGGTTTTTGTTTGTGTGTTGGGTGTCTGGGGCCATATCCGAGCTTGGGTCCTTCTGGCTCCAGGGCCGATGCTCTGCTCACTGTGCCACCTAGCCGCCCCAAGGAAGGGATGATTCTTAAGGGGTGAAGTTAAGAGGTGAGAGAGGAAAGTGGCAAGAGGAGATGGAGAGAGACAGAGTAGGGTAAACTATCTCATGTAGAAGAGGCAAGGGGAAGTAGTTTCAGGGGAGGGTAAGAACAGGAAGGCAAAAAGGCAAAAGCATATTCTCATTGAAGTTGGCTCAAGGAGAGAATCACATACATACTAAATGGAGTATCTCACCCTCACTCACTCTCCTGAGTAGGGGAAAAGGGGATGAGAGGGGGGATGATGGAGGGGAGGGCATTCTGGAGGGGGGAGGTTGGAAGTACCCACTATCAAAGAGGGACAGGATCAAATTAGGGAATGGACCAGGTGGGAGGTGAGAAGGGTGGGAGGGAAATATAAGCAGTCTTTTACAATATATCTACTATGGTAATGTTTTGCATAGCTATACATGTACAACACATACTGAATTGCTTATCTTCTCAGAGGGAGTGGGTGACAAGGGAGAAAGGGAATGGATCTGAAAATCGAAGTTTTAAAATTAAATGTTTCATAAGATGTCCAGGCAGTGGGGCTCAGAGATTCACCTTGCCTAATGGCAAAGTCGAAGGGGGTATGGGAGAAGATATGGGAGAGAGCAGATTGGATGAGGGGATATCTAGTGGGACTGCTATTCTGGGGTGGTGGGTAGGGAAAAAATGGGGGGAAATGTAACTCATAATCTGGTGGAAATGAATGATGTAAACCAGAAGTTAATAAAGCATTTTTTAATAAATAAATAAATGAATAACAGTGCTCAGTGTCTTGCAGAAAATGAATGACAAAGATGCCACTAGAAGTTCCATCTTTGAGAAGTTCCATGTTCTTTCTGAAACAGAAGCTCTGGTTGGAAACCAAAAATTCCAGGGACATGGGCAGTCAAGATTAGAGTCAGGACAGGTTTGTGTACTCACTATTCTCTAAAGTGGGGGCTTGACCCCTGGGGTCCATAAACTGGGTTGTTGTTTGGCTTTTTAAAATATTTTAATATTTTTAATATTTCCAGCTACATCAATATAATTGATTTCCTTTAAAATCTAATGCATTTTGTTTACACATCAAAAAAAAATTGTTCTAGGAAGACAACCACTGGCTTCACTAGACTACCAGAGGGGTTAATAATACCACAAAAAGTTAAGAATGCCTGCTCTAAGGCAATATGGCATTAAGCCTTAGAGACTCGATGTGAGGTTTACAGCCCAAATATAACCCAAGGGACCTTCCTGTAATTTTTGCCAAGGTCGTGTAAAAATCTAGAGTAGTACATAAAGAGCAATTGACATATTACATACAATAATGGCTCTTCTGGCCTCTTCCTGCTCTCTAGCATTACTACATTTAAAAGAGGCAACTTCTATAAACCTTACTTAAAGAAAAAAATGTAGCAGTCCTTTGTTTTAACTTTTTTTAATCAGGAAGCAATTTTGAAAATTTTTAAATGAATACATTTTAATTACCTTAGAGTCCCAAGCAAAATGGAAAAAGAGGATCTATTATTTTGCAGTTCATAATGGTTCTCTGTGTGATACTAGGTAAAAGATGAAACCACATTAAACTTGAAAAATACAATGCACAACCATCAGCACAATCACTCATCCTGAACTGACTACTGTTTTTTATAGATTTTTATTGGTATGTATTGTTTTTATATGACCTAGATTTCTCCTGTCTCCTTCCCCTTTCTCTTTGCCAGAGAGCCATCTCTTATAACAAAGGATTTTAAAAAGAAAAAGAGGGAAAATTGGGGGAAGGTGGAGGAATGGAATTCAATAAAACCAATAAACACATCTAATAAAATCTGAAGTTATATGCAATGTTACACCACTGTGGACTCCAACCATTGCCAAGATTCAAGGAGAGGTGTGTCCTAATATCTCCTCTTTGGAGCTAAGCTTGGTTTGGTTTTTGTTTGTTTAACTTATTTTTTTTTATTTTTTAAAGGTGTTTTCGTTGATAATTTTGAGGGTTTTTTTTAACTACATAATATCCTCAAATATTCCTCCCTTCCCCCTCCCAGAAAGCAATCCCATTTAACAAAGAGTATTTGTTAAAGACAAAAAACAAAAAAAACAAGAAAAAAAAAGTCTAAAGATGTGTGAAATATACAACACTTTTGGACCTCCCACCTCTACAGAGGAATGGGGGGAGAGGGGGTAGGGAGAGTGTTTTCTTATAGCTCTTTTTCCAAGCTATGTTTGTTCTTTGAGACAAATATTTTTTCTTCCTATTCCACCATTCCCTTCTTATTCTAGGGATGTTGATTTTACTTATGCTTAAATTTTTCAGATTCAGGTAATCAAACTTATCCATCTTATCTTTTACAATTGCCTTTATCTCTTGTTTAGTTAACAATATATCACACACACACCCCATAGCTGTGGAATGTATATGATCTAAAGTCTTCTTATTAAACTTGTTCTTTAATAATTTCACAGTATTTAGTTTCAGTTGTTTGGGGGAGTTCTTTCCATTTATGTTGTTGTAATAGTTGTGTCCCTTTTTTCCCCTGACTCTGCTTAATTCATTTTGCATCACTTCATCTAAGTTTTTCCTTGTCTTTCTGTCTTTGTCATATTCATTGTTTCTTATGGCAGAGTTAAGTTATATTTATTACATTTGTAAACCACAATTTGTTTAACTATTCCTCAATCAATGGGCATGTACTTTATTTTCAGTTTGTGACTGCAAAAAAATTTTTATGTGTGATGAACCTTTCTTTTTGTCAATAACCTCTTTGGAATATATGCCTAATGGTAGAATCTTTGGGCCAAATAGTATGTAAAATTTAGTTACTTTATTTAACTATTTCCAAATTACTTTCAGGAAGGATTGTTCCAATTCACAGCTCGACCAACAATGCATTAGTGTGCTTGTCTTTCTACAACAACCCTCTAACCTTAACTATTCCCATCTTTTATCATTTTTGCCGTATTGCTCAGTGAGAGGTGAAACCTTAGAGGTATTATTATTATTTTAATTTCTCTTATTGTTAGAGTTTGGAGAATTTTTATAAAGTTAGTAATAGTTTGCAACTAACTACTGATTTTTGCTTGCTCTCTCCTGCAAAGACTTGACTCAGGACATTTTGTAACATGGTCAAAAAAAAAAAATCCAAAACTTTATATTATTCCCACTATGGCCTTTTCCCCTGCCATTTCTTCTGTCCCAACTTTTCATTTCCTTTCTGAATCTTTCGAAGTCTGCATTTAGGAGTGTGCTAGCTTGAACAAGCTCATATGAGCCTATTGTAAAATTTTCAGTGTGAATATTTACATCTTTAAAATTGGCAAAGAATGAAAATCAGGACTTGATTTATTTTGTTGGTTATCTAGATTTAGAAAAGTGATGGCCAAAAATGTTAATAATGTGGATAAAACTTAAAGGTATATCATGCATACATTTTCAGGGAGGGAGACCTGGTTATTCAATATCTACCAGCATATTAGTAGTGGAGTGCAGTCCACCTTGCTTTACCACTAGGTTTTAATTCTAGGTCAAAAAAAGTCAATGTACTTCTTTACAGATTTCTTTTTACAGGTGTTTTGATACTATTGACTGTCTTCTGAAATAACTAACAGTATATACTGTCAAGGGGAAAAACACTTCTCATAATCAAAAGTAGGGAGAGATTTTGCAAAATGAAAACCACTTTGGGAACTTATAATTGAAACTTTTTTTTGGTATAATACTTAAATTGTTCTTTACGCTGGGATAATTTGAAGTCACAGAATTATAATACTGAAGATATCTTAGAGATCATCTATATCCACCTCATTTTTACATATGAGGAAACTCAGGCTCCCAAGGAGGAATAACAATCTTCCTTCCAATGTGTCGCACTTACTTCCTATAATAATATAGAGTTTATAAAGCATCATAAACAAAGATCTGGGATGGTTCCAGAGAAAACTGAGAAGACTTGTATGAACTTATACAGAGTGAAGTGAGCAAGAAAACAATTTAAACCATAGTATAAAAATAAACTTTAAAAGCCTTACAAACTTTGATCAATGCAATGATTTCATAGTTCCAGAGAACCAAAAATGAAGTAAGCTACTCACCTCCCAACAAGAGGTAACAAACTTAAGTTAAAAAATGAGACTTAGACAATGTGAGAATTCACTTTGCCTAATTATGCATATTGATGTATATAGATAGAAGTTACAGAGGTTTTGTTTTTCTTTGTTTTTCTAATGGGGGAGTAGAAAGGAGAGAAAATAAAGACTTTTTAATTGAAAAAAGTGAGCCAATATTTGATCATTATATACCTTAAGATGTTCAGATAATTTTAGCTTTCATTTTTAAAAATGTTACAGTAGTTCTTGTTAAACAATTGTTGCAAATGGTTGTTAAAATGTTGCTCTTATTTGTTTCAAAAGACTTCCAACCTTTGATTTTATATAATTTGTTTTTGTTGAAGAATAAAGGTGTGGGGAGTATTCTTTCTACATATTATATCTTTATAATTATCTGGTTGCTATGTGTCAAAACTAAGATTTCTCTTTGCTTTCCTTACTTAACTCTTCATTTACCATCTTTTATTTTGATCTTCTTATAATAGGAAATGGAAAAAATAAGCATGATTTTAAATTCTCTTCAACCTTGACTCTTTCTTATATCTCACAGTATCAAGTATATGATGTTTATTATCACTCTGTAGGTCTGAGATTACAAAGCCAGTCCTGGAGAGATTATTTCCTTCTAGGTACTAAACCTGCAGTTCAGGAAACTGCCAATAGGTGAACAGCAATGCTTGGTTGTTGACCACATTGGCTACCTGACCAGGCTTTCGCTAAGCACGCATAATTGAGAAAAACTGGGCATACGGAACATGATCTATCTGCTTAGGCATTTTTGATGTTAAAAAGCTCCAGGTATTATCTTGAGTTATTCTTTCTATGTCTTCCATTCTCTTTCTCTTTTGGGAAAGAGACTAGCTTCCTGCTATTATCAGGCTAAATTCTAATGTGAGTACTTTATCTCACCTTTCAGATTAGGGAAAAGAAAAAAAAAAGAAAGGCAAAAAAAAATTCCCATTAAGGAAAATAATACTTTCCTTACAGGACATATCATCACTTGATTAGCTTGCCAGGAAGAAAGTCTTACAGACTCTCTCCAACAAAACAGTTACCAAAAGAAAACAGCATGTGGGCGCTTACCATGCAGTGAGTTGCTAGGAAATTGTACCTTGGTCTCTTCCTGCTCTTTTCTCCTCCTCTGCTCTAGCCTTAATTTTCATTCTATGTAGGTCCGAGTGTAGGGCAAATTTAGTTTCTTTTTCTTTTTTGTTTAATGTTTTATTAAAAGCTTAACATTGACTATCAATACAACCAACTAAAATTACATAGTAACTGTTTATATTGAAATTCATTAATTTCAGCATACAGCATCAGAACAGCTTTTTAGTCACTACATCTAAGTCCTTGTTAGAATTATTTGTCAATTAAAAGAGTATTTGTTAAATACCTACTATGTGCCAAAGACTGAAACGAACAGTATTTGCTCTGGAAAAACTTGCATTCTTCCAGAGGGAAACAACAGGGACATAGGTGAATAAATACAAATTGTATGCAAAATAAATTATGTTTGTTTGAAACTAATGAGCTAATGGGCCGGTAAGTAAAGTCAACAACCACTTTCCTCTCCACCTTTTTTATAGATGGGGCTACTCCTCCCTTTGGGTGTGACTTTTTCTCTGAGATTCCTTTAGCCTACCTTCTCTCTGTTGGCATATTTTCCTTTCAAGCCATGCTGAAGGTAACGGTGGATGCCTGACTTGTCTAGTCAGTTAGCTTTCCACATTATTCTTCCCTCATTTTTTTGCCCAGAGAAACCCTAACAGATGTATTTTTTCTACCCTGGGAAATTGTTTGAATAAACCAATAATTTTCTTCTTTCTCTAAGAGTTGTGAACCATAAATCTTTCTTCACTGGATGGAGAAGTTTTAAACCTCCTTCCCTCCCAGGCTGTTCCCAAATCTACCCTACACCATCCCTAGGCTAAACAATAGCCCATGAAGTTTTTGATGTTGTTATTCAGTCATTTTTCGATTGTGTCTGACTCTCCATGACTCCATTTCAGGTTTTCCTGGCAGAGATACTGGAGTGGTTTGTTATTTCCTTCTCTAGCTCATTTTACAGGTGAAGAAACTGAGGCAAACAGGGTTCAGTGACTTGCCCAGGGTCACACAGCTAGTGAATTCTAAGGTCAGATTGGAACTCATGAAGATGAGTTTTTCTGGTTCCAACCCAAATCCTATCTATCCCAAATGCATCACCTAGCCGTCCCCACCTCCACGAAGTTTAGCAATTTCATTAACAACTTTATCACATTTTCTAGCTTAAGAAACAAAGTAAACTTTTAAAGTCAACAAGCATTTATTAAGCACCTGTTATTTGTCAGACACCATGCTAAGTGCTAGGGATACAAAGAAAAGACAAAAAAAAAAAAAACAAAAATAGTCCTTGCTGTCAAGGAACTCATAGTGTAATGGGAGAGACAATGTGAGCAAACAACTTTGTATAAATACAACATATACAAGATAAATTGGAAAGAACCATAGATACACACAAGTAAATCACTTCTAAGCTTCAAAGGAAGCATCAGGTTGAAAGGCAGTAAGTATACTTGCCTTCTCAGGAGAGATAGGGAAATGGGAGGGGAAATGAAGGTCATTGACATCCATCGCCAGTCCAAAAATATTCTAGCAGTGTTTAGGTCCTACTCCTAGACATGGGCCATGAATTCATCATCCAAATTGCCCTGGAAGCAGTAGTCCTGATTGCTAGCAACCTTCTATCCATTCCTCATGGTGTCATCTTCGTTGTTTCTGCCTCCCTAGCTTCCATCATTTCTTTGGATTCTTTCTGGATTCCAAAAGGTGGGAGGGTCAAGATTGGGAAGTCAAATGCCTCCTCGCTGGGCAGAGTATCTGTATCCCCATTAGTGTTTAGTCTTCCCTGACCAAGAATGGATGTTGAACTCATAACTGGCTAGTGCTTCTACCCATTTATGGCAAATAGCACATTTCAGAATATAGATAAGAGGATTGGTCTTAGTTCATAAGTGCAATTTTATTCCATCCACATAGTCATTTAACTTCTCCATGACAGTTCACTTCAAGGCCAGAGACTCTAACTTGAGTATGGAGTAGCAGGTGTTATTGTCATTAAGATATCTGATTGCCGCTGGAACTGATCTCTGTGACCATCAGTCTCTAGGTACAGAATTATTTGTAAGGCCTCCAAACTTGCATCTGTGTGCAGGACAAAGGGTTTTTCTAGAGCTGCATAGGCCAACTCTAACAAAAGGGTGAAGCAGCTGAACAAGTCTTTGAAAACTTATTTGCATTTATCTATCCTTCAATTTCCAAATGATTTTGGAGAGTTTAGAACAATTTGACCATTTTTGCCCATCTAGATCTGGTTTTCTTCAATCATATATGCATGACTGAGATTGTTCAGAGGTTTGGTTATGGAAGCATTGAGTTGTAAAAAAAATTAACATTTTTCCCCAATTACATGTAAAAACAATCTTTAACATTCATTTTTTTTAAAGTTTTAAGTTCCAAATTCTATCCCTCTCTCCCTTCCCTCCCCCTTCCCTGAGATGGTAAGCAATATGATATAGGCTATACATGTGCAATCATGTAAAATATTTTCATGTTAGTCATTTTGTGGAAGAAAACTCAAACTAAAAAAATAAACAAAGGAAGGAAGGAAGGAAGGAAGGAAGGAAGGAAGGAAGGAAGGAAGGAAGGAAGGAAAGAAAGAAAGAAAAAAGGAAGGGAAAAAGAATATGCATTGGTCTGTATTCAGACGCCATCAGTTCTTTCTCTGGAGGTGGATAGCATTTTTCACCACAAGTCCCTTTGGAACTGTCTTGGATCATTGTATTACTGAGAATAGCTAAGTCATTCAAGTTGTTCTTGACAATTTTTTATAACTACCAAATCTAGAAAAGTTCTCAGATCTCCAAAGTCCTATGGACACTTCAGAGGTGACTCTATTATCTCTGGATCAGTGTCTTGTTTCGTAACCCACATAACTGACAATAGCACTATTACACTGGCACTTGTCCAATGAAAGCATCAAACCATCTCCTCTAGCCAATCCTATATTTCAAACAGTCTTTCTAAAGACATTGAGGTCATCAAGGCACACTGCCTTCTCCTCCACTCATTATTAGAAAATGGCAGATGCCCCAAAGATGATATAGTTCAAACTGGCTAAATCCAACTGGGCAAGTCAAAAGTTTCTTCCTTGTCTCCCTCTGCCAGAGGAATATGATAATATACACTGTATTAATTAAATATGGGAAATGACTGGCTGCCTGCCAGACAACCTAGGGAATCTTTAACTCTTGTCTTGGGGACTATTCCCCAGTTCTTTGATTCAAAGTCAAGTAATCAAAATATAGTTACATTTTTCCATTCTTTTTCCATACCCACTATAGGTAATGCACATAGGTTGCTGGACTCTGTAATGTAATAAGATGGTTTCTGAGATCTTCCATCACAGATGCAGGGATCTTCCTAGTTGGTCCTGGAAAAATTGGGAATAAGTCAATTAGATAATAACAGCTAGCACTTACATAATGCTTTAAGGTTTGCAAAATGTTTTTCAATTATTAATACATCTGATCCTTACAACAACTCTGAGGGGGTAGGTGTTGTTGTTGTTTTTATTATTATTATTGTTATTATTATTATTCCTATTTTACAGATGAGAAAACTGAGACAGTCACAGGTTAAGTGACTTACCCAGGGGGACACAGCTGGTAAATGTCTGAAGTTGGATTTCAACTCAAGTCTTCCTGACTCCACGTCCTGTGGTCTATCCATCACCACTTAGATCTTATGGGCTGCTCCTTAGGCTCATCCTACATCCCACTCATACAGTAAGAACAAGCCTGTCCCCCTGATGAGGACATTCTGCCTCAACAAATCCTTCTATTCTAGTACTAGAGAATCAACAAATTTAAATTGCCTGGGGTTCCCTTTTAAATCTGAAGAGCCATTTCTCTTGCGATGGTCGGTGCTACCTTTTGCTTCTTTTCTCCTGAATTCCTTTGCATAAGCCAAATCTATGGTGCAAGTGTGTAGGGATTGGATCCCAGCTCACTATTTGCAGTATCCTGCTCGACTCTTAAGCAAAATGGAACTAGACTCAATTAAGTTGATACTCTGTTTATAGATGGAGTGGTGTTTTGATCAGGGAAATCAGAGGTATAACACATTCCCTTAGCAGTTTACAAGTAATCTAGAGGATGAGGATGGTAGAAGCAAGGTGCATAGACAAAGAAAATAGTTGGAAGCTATGAACACTGACCCCAAGGTCTCTAAGCAACTCATCACCACACATCATTGAGACCAAAACAGATTTTACAGACATCAGTGAAGAAGTTCGAGTCAAACACAAGTGTATGAGAAATGTTCTGCTGAAGAGGGCCTAACAAGCTAGGGAAGGCAGATATAGACAGGAGGCATTTCATGTGGACCTGGCTATGGAAGCACAGACACAGACACAGATGGAGGTGAAATTCAAGGCAGCAAGCAGAAAACAGGAGTTGTCATGAGAAAGGCTTGGAGACAAATCTGTGCTGAAGAATGCTGCATCCACACAGCCTCCAGAGTGAAGCAGCTTGGGCCAGATGGGATGTTGAAATGGCATCAGAGTAACAGAATACTACAGTGGGGAGAAATGTTGAGCTAGCACAGAACTATGGAAAAGAGAACCAAAGAAGGGACTGCAGCTGAAAAACAATGAAGTTTAAAACCATGACATAGGCAAGCAAACTTGAACCTTGCCCTTTGAGATGGTAGGACTGTAGTCTTAGGAGCTATTTAGGTTTGGTGTGAATGGAGCCAATTGTCTACAGCCATGAACCACACAAGGTTGTATTATAATCCAGGACTATATAGGCTGTGAAATGGGAAAGAATTTTCTTTCTTATCTAAGCATTCAGTTACAAATCCTTTCTATCTTTTGTTTTATTCATAGAATCTTTTCTAATTTTAATGTCTTGCTATCCTGAGTACTTGCATGGGAACTGAGGGCCCTTTTGGAGAATTCAAACAAGGTAGGTACTGAATCCCTCCTGTGTATGGACATGAGACAAAGAGATTTTGATGAGAAGCACTCTGAAAGTCCTCCTATCAGGAGAGACATTTTAATAGCAGCGTTACATAAAAATGTGAGTGGTTGTTATTTCTTCTAGGTAATATATCATTAAACTTAAATGCTTCATCCTTTCACCAGAAGGAGAGTTTGAGAAGATTCAAAGTTCAAAGAAAGGAGTGGGGGGAGGAGGAGGAAGAAAAAGAGAGAGAAAGAGAGAAGAAAGAGGGAGGGAGAGGAGAGAATGAAGAATGGAGAAAGTTAGGGAGGGAAAAAGAAAGGGAGAAGAGGGATAAAAAGAGGGGGGAGGGAAAGAGAGAGATAAAGGGGGGAAGAGAGGGGGAGGCAGAGAAGATGAAAAGTGCCCATCCCTTTTATACTTTTATCTGTTTCTGATGCATGTACTTATAGTGAAGTAGCTAAACAAGAAAATGTCTGGTCCTCAGTCTTCAACAACAGAATGTCAACTATGCCTTTTTTACTTCTGCTATAGACAGGATATGGCTCTCATTTCAATGAAAATAGACTATCTCTACTTAAAGGGGATTTGATGGTGAATCAACTCAGTCCTAGGACCTGTCCCACAGCTATTTGAGAAAGGCAGCCTAATGGCTATCTAATCATCCATCTAGATTCTCCAATTTCTATTCCTCTATTAAGAGATTATCAGAAAACAAAGCATCTATACCTTTTTTTTAATGGTGCCCTTCCCCCATGATATGCCCTCTTTGGATATGATTCAATATCATGGCCTCTGTCTATTTATAGAGTTGGTTCAATTCAACAAACATGTAGAAGGTGCCAGCTGTAAAAGGGCACTGCCAAGCTAGACAGCTACAAGAAGATGCAAAATACAGATAAGATGATATCTCTACCCTCACAATACTTGTAGCCTGGAAGTAGGCCATAGCACATACTTAGATAACTCTAATACATAACATATGCATGATCCCTACAATGATCCTTAAAATAAATGTCAGGGTAAATAAGAATTTGTACCATTTGTAAAACCATAGCTAAAGACATCGGTCACCATACTACCCAAGATCCCTTAATTAAAGACCCATATGCTAAATTCCTTTAGGGGTTTATATGAGAGGAGAGGAAAGAATGCTACTTCTAATGATGTTTTTGTCAGAACTGCTCTTTCCAAAGAAATTAAATTGAACATGCAACTGCCAGGAAGCTCAGAGCCAAATTCATTGCTCAAGGGAGATCATCTGTTCCATTCAGGTGTCTGAAAACATCTCTTCTTTCTACTTCCTTCAGATGGTCTCTGTTCTGTTTTATATTTAAAATTCAAAACTTACACATTTTATTTTATCTTAAACATTTTAACATACAAGCTTCAGATTATTTTGGAAGAAAGCAAGATAATTTAGTAAAAGAAGTTCTGAATTCAGAATCAGAGGACCCGGGTTCAGATTCCAGCTTGGCCATGGCACATCTGGGTGACCTCTAACATATCTCTCAACCCCTCTGAGTTTATCTCTTCATCTCTAAAACTGGGCTTAAAACACATGATATGCTACCTATGCAGGGCTGCTGGAAGGACAAAGTTATATAATGTATATAAAGGATTTTCAAACTTGGAGTCACTATTTTTATGGTCCCAAATCACCCAGCATCAGACCAATGGCAATGCCAATAATAGAAACCAGGAGACCCAATTCTTGACCTATGCTCTTTCCAAAAGTTTTTATTACATAAATCTTCTTCTCTTTTCTCCCTAGTAAAACCAAACTCCATTAAGAAAAAAAGAGGGACAGTAAATAGAGCACTGGCCCTGGAGTCAGGAGGACCTGAGTTCAAATCCAGCTTCAGACACTTAACACACACACACAAAAAAACTAGCCATGTGACCTTGGGCAAGTCACTTAACTCCATTTGCCCTCCAAAAAGAAAGAGAAAAGAAAAGGAAAAAAAGAGGCATCCTGTGGACAGAAAACCTTCTCCTCTATCCCAGAGAAATGAGGGTGTTTTAAATTAAATGCAGTATCCATAGTATCCATCTTCTCAGACCCTTAGAATCTCTTATCTGGACTATTGTAATAGCATCCTAATTAGTTTCTCTGCCTCTAATCTCTCACTTCATTAATCCCAATTTCACACATGCCAAATCAATGTTCCTAAAGCATAACACTGAGAATGCCAACTCCCTCTTCATCCACTGTGGCTCCCAATTGCCTCCATTTAAGGTCCTTTACACTTTGGCTCCAATCTTTCTTTCCAGACTAATTTCACATTACTCTCCTTCACCCACTCAACATTCCAGCCCAATTGGTCTATTTGATCTTTTCAGAACACGATGGTCCATCTCCTGCTTCTTTCCCTTCAGACCTGCCTGGAATCATCTCACTCATTTTCTCCTTCTCTTGGAATCTGCAGATTCCCTTCTAGTCCAAGCACAGATTATAAGATCTTTCCTGATCCTTCAGAATGTTAATTCTGCCTCTCCACCACTTATTTTTTGCATCTATTTTGTTTTGACTCCTCCAAATACTTGTTTCCCTTCAATAGAAAGTAAGTTCTTATAGGGCAAGGACCTTTTTGTTACCATCTTCGCATTCCTCATGTCTAGCATAAAAAAGATACATTTACTTAGTAACCAGAGCAAGTTATCAGAGCTGATGAATGATTGCTTATCAAAGAGTTCAATAGTAGAAAACCCAGTGAATTGGAAGTTTGGAGACATGAGTTCTAGTCTTAATTCTGCTGCTATGAGATATGTGGTCTTGATTCCATCCATAGTAACTTCTTTTCTCCAGGTCTGAATGTTCTCTTCTACAAAAAGGAGGTTGGGTTGGATGAATTCTTAGGTGCTTCCCAGCTAGAACATTCTATGATTCTAAGTGCTAACAGAACTCACCTAAAACCATCAGCTTTTTCATATAACTGATCCCTCCCTCTTCTTTAATATTTCTGTCTTTAATTGACTCTCTTTTTTATGCAGAGTCTTTAAATATCTCCATAGTATTGATTTTGAAAAACAACCAAATGATAGAGCTGTAAGGAGCCTTAGAGATAATCTAGTTCAGAGGTGTCATAAGTGGCCCACAACACTCTTAAGTATGGCCCAAAAAAGATTAAAATGTGATTAAGACATATTAAACAAAACAAATTTTAAAATACATTGTGGTTGTTCAATCATTTCAGTTGTGTCTGACCCTTTGTGACCCCATTTGGGATTTTCTTGGCAAAGATACTGAAGTAGCTTGCAATTTCCTCTCTCCAGCTCATTTCACAAATGAAGAAACTGAGGCAAACCATAGCATGCATAATGTTATGTTATATATTGTTAATTTAAGTACAGTCACCACAGGGAATTAATGAGCTAGGTTTGGGGTCCCTTTCTCCCCTAATGCTGGATACTGGGATCACATTACTAGAGTGATATGAGTCAGAGTCTACACTAAAAAGATAATGTCAAACCACAGATTGATTAATCAGAGGAGACAAGGGGTTCCTTTCTTCATAGAATTATAGTTTTAGGACGTTCCTTTTACATTTATCTTATATGTCTAGCTCTAAGTGAACTAGAATTACAAGGTATGCTAGATAGCTAAGAGGCAGAAGCAATCTAAGATACCTGTTGGTATTTCACAGTCACAGAATGTTAGAGCTACAAGAGACCTTAGAAACCAAATCCTTCATTTGACAAAGGGGAAAATTGAGGCTCAAAGAGACTTTACCAAGGTCACTCATGTAGTAACTATGGAGCTGAGATGAAGACAAGTATGGATGAAGTATAGGATATGGAGTCAGGCTCCATTAACGAGAGTGTATTAAGCATTTACTATGCTAAGCACTTGGAGAAGAGCAGGAACCATGATCAAATTCTAATAAGGGAGATAATGTGCAACAAAACCGTTCACATAAGATACAAACAGTATAAACGGGAAGCTTCTTGCCAACTCTAAAGCTATGATTCTGTGAAGAAAGGGGCCCTTGCTTGCTTGTCTCCTCTGGTTGACCAATCTCTGGTTTGACATCAAGTCTTCATTGTAGACTGACTCACGCCCCTCCAGGAATCTGATCTCAGTATCCAGCACTTAGACTGAGCTCATTAACGCCCTGTGGCGATTGTCCTCAAACCAACCAGAAAGCCAAGAGGAAAGTAAAGGAAGAGGAACACAGCAGGAAGATAAAGAGAGACATAGCCACCTCCAAAAAAGTGAAAAGACTTTAAGTCAACACACGCATCAGAAGTGCAGACAGACAAATAACATTGGGAGGGATAAGCTAATGGTCCTGCTGGTGAAACAAAAACAAACAAATTGTCCCTGAGGGAGACTGAGGAGATCCATGGGGTTCAAGGAAACTGGCTGCTGGGTATCCATCTTTGAATTCGTTGTCATTAACATTTTTCTTTTATATTTGTTTATATTTGTTCCCACCTCTCCCTCTATACCCAGCCCCCAATCAAGAAGAAAACAAGTTTCTTCCTGAGAAAGCAAAAGCTCTTTACTTGGGGGGGGGGGGGGAGGAGGAGGGGGATGAGTCACAGGACGGGATGGCTGAGTTGGTTCACTCCCCTAAGTTACTTTTTCATATAACCTGATACCGAGTGAAATGAGTAGAACCAGGAGAACAATTTATTCATCTTTGAGTTTGTTGTCATTAAAATTTTTTCTTTTATATTTGTTCCCACCTCTCCCTCTACACCCAGCCCCCAATCCCCCTCCCCACTCTTGATCTGGTGCTTAGCTCCTGAAGATAAGTTTCTTCCTGAGAAGGCAGAGGCTCTTTACTGGGGGGAGGAGGGGGATTCACAGAACAGGATGACTGAGTTGGCTCACTCCCCTAAGTTACCTGCATATAACCTGATACCGAGTGAAGGGAGTAGAACCAGGAGAACAATTTATTCAGTAACAATAACCATTGTTAAGACCAACAACTCTAAAAGGTCTGAGCACTCCAATGCAAGGACCAACCAGCACAATCCCAGGGGACTTGATGAAGCATATACTGGTGCTTGCAGCAGGGTGATGAACTCAGGGTACAGAATGAGATGTATATTTTTGGACATGGCCAAGGCATAAAATGGTTCTGCTTGCCTCTGCATATTTGTGACAAGGGTTTTGCTTTTATTTCATAGAATCAAAGGACATTAGAACTAGGAGGAAGATCAATCTCCCACATTTGACAGAGATGACTTGTCTTGCCCAAGACTCTCATCAAGAGAGGTTGTTATAGAGCCAGACTAGAACCTGTGTCCTCGGATTTCCAGATCAAATAAATATAGTAGAATCATACATGATAGAGCAAGAAGAGAACTCTGAGGGCATCTACTTACCCACTTGCCTATTTTATAGATGAGTAAATAGAGGCCCAGGGATTTTAAGCCATTTGTCCAGGCGTCACCCAATTAGAGGGTGGAAGGTAAGATCCATGAAGCAATTAGAGAATTTCATAGTGAATAAAGCGAACAATGAAATGCTGTGTTGTGTATCCCCATTATTAGTACTTACCAAAGGAGGACTGGGTATTCACACAAGGCCTTGTGGAAGAAGGCTTAAAGTTGTGATGGGGGGTGGGGAGGAAGGCAGAGAGGGAGTGTGAGTAAAGGAGGAGATGGAAGAATGGACCTGGTGTGATTTTGGTTTGTTTGCTTGTTTGTTCATTTTAGTGACCTGGGAAGAAGATTCCACCACAGAGTCTTCAGGAGAAAGTTTTATTATTTTCCCAAATAAGGAATCTACTTACATCCAAATGGGAAGGAACTGGTACCTAGGCTTGAAAATCATCCCCAAGCTTGCCCTCTTACCTCTCCTTCTGCCTGTCTCTCTTCCCTGCCCTTGATTCTTCTCTCTAACTTCCTCTCAAATTTGGCTGCATCTCTTTCACTTGAACTTATAGCCCTCGTCCTTCTCCTTCTCTTTGGTTATCGTCTCCCCATCACCCACTCTTGGTAGAGTCCCAACAACCTCCTCAGGAAGAAAAGCCAACCAATCAGAGGCAGCACTGTCTCCCTTTCCTTATTCTGGAAGTCACTGCTCAAGTTTTCCAGGGACATTGAGATCCATGGTCATGAGCCCAAGAAGGCAATAAAAAAGATCCCAGCTTGAGGGCTCACCCTGGCAGAATCCCTTAAATGAACACACACACAATCATACACAATTGCACACACAGGAAAAATACTGTTTGCAGCCAGAGAAAATAAGAAAAACATAGAGACTGAGAGGGAAGAAGAAGAAGAAGAAGAAGAAGAAGAAGAAGAAGAAGAAGAAGAAGAAGAAGAAGAAGAAGAAGAAGAAGAAGAAGAAGAAGAAGAAGAAGAAGAAGAAGAAGAAGAAGAAGAAGAAGAAGAAGAAAGAGAGAGGGAGAGAGAGGGAGAGAGAGAGAGAGAGAGAGAGAGAGAGAGAGAGAGAGAGAGCAGGAAAGGCAGTTTCTAGAGTTGGAATCCTAGGATATGCCTTGAAGGATCCCCTGGAAGTCAGTTAGTCCAGAAGTCAAGATTCACTGACACCTTTTTTTTGTTCCCTTAAAGCCATAGTCTTCTATTGTTCTATGATACTACTGGTGGGTATATTAGGATCATCCCTGAATCACCTGAGGCATTGGGACTAAATATTATTTTTATAAGATTGACCTAACCTAGGATTCCACCCTTCCTTGCCATATCCTATCTCCTAAAGGTAAAGGATTGCCTCTGTGTGTAAACAGGTCTGCTGATGACCTTATACACCTCTTCTCCCCACTATATTCATCCTTTATTTTTTTTTCACTCTTCTTTCTCCCTTCCTCTTATGTCCATACTCCCTTTTTTTGTCCATTTCTTGCTTCCCTCTTTCCTTCTCTTCCTTGTCTAAATCTTATGAGATAGTTGGATTTAAAAGGGATCTTAGAGCTCAAGGAGGCCCCTACTCCTAAAGCATTCCAAACACATGGCTCTCCATCTAGGAAGAAAGCAACTGAGTAAAGGTATGCAGAGTGTAATGAAGGCAAAGGAAATAACTAAGTGTTCTAAGACAATTTAAGGAGATGGAGAAGACTTCAGTTGGATGGATCAGAGGTGGAAGAAACTGAGCTGAGCCTGGATGGCAGAGGATCCCAAGTGGTGGAGGTAGGAAAGGGGGGTTTTCCAGGCATCAGGTTAGCCTGTGCAAATGAACAGTGGTGGGAGATAGCACAAGATTGGAAAAGGGTGGATAGTCCATTTGGGCTGGAACATAGAGCGCTTGAAGGGTAATATGTGATACAAGGCTGGAAATGTTGATTGGATATTGTAGTCCAAACTGTGGATGGCCCTGAATTCCAGGCTGAAAAGTTTGTGTTCCATACTCTGGACAGAGGGGGAATGGAATTGTCAAATCTGTAATAAAAAGGCTATATTGGCAGCTGTTGAAGAATGGACCAAAAGTTAGCCAACACCTAGAAGAATGGGATAAGGAACCCTGGAACTGATGCCAAAGTAGGTCCTACCCAGAAAAACTTTGAAAATTGCTTTGTTATGTATGGGGTAGCTAGGTAGCATAACAGATAGAGCACCAGCCTGAAGTCAGAAGGACCTGAGTTCAAATCCAGTCTCAGACACTTGGTGACTGTGTGACCCAGGTAAGTCTTTTAACAAAGAAAGGCAGGAAGGAAGGAAGGAAGGAAGGAAGGAAGGAAGGAAGGAAGGAAGGAAGGAAGGAAGGAAGGAAGGAAGGAAGGAAGGAAGGAAGGAAGAAAGGAAGAAAACAAAAATTGCTGTTACATTTATGAGCTATATCAAATTGCTTGTCTTCTCAAGAAGGCAGAATGGTAGGAAGATAATTTGGAACTCAAATTTAAAAAAACACGCTAAAAATTGGGGGTTTTACATGTAATTAGAAAAAATAAAAATTTTAAGAAAAAAAGAAAATTCCTGTTAATTCTTTTTTCAGTTCCACCACCTATTGCTTCTCCAGCCTGCCTTCCCCCAAACTGCACCTTTAGAGACCATTCCTGGAGGAGCTAAGCTCCTAGGCAAAGTCCTCCCTGGAACCATGCAATTTCTTCTTCACTGGAAAATTTCTATCCCACTGAAGCTCCCTTTCCAACTTTTGCTTTGAGAAACGTAATCTGATCAACACTGCCCCTGCCTTCTGTCAATGAACTCACCTATTCTTCCACCTGCTGTCTTTGTGGCTTCCCAGATCAGAACTCCCTTTCCTGGACACCCCTATTCTATGTTTGCTAGCTCTTCCATTAGAATATAAGCTTCCTGAGAGCAGATAGTATCTCTCTTTTTTTAAATTTGCATCCCAAAGCATTTAGTACAGGGTTTTGCACAGAGTAAGAGCTTAATTAAATCCTTTCTTCATTCATTCACTCGTTAAAGATTAGAGTCAGGAGTTCATAAAACCCAGAGTTATGGCTGAGTCCTTAACCAGGGAGATGGGAAAGTAGACTAGTCTTGACATGAGTCTAAGAAGTCCCACCTAAGATGGAAAAAGAATGGCCTGGACTTTTAAAAACTTTTGCTGGGGTCATAGTCATTCCCAAGCCTCTCTCTCACCCTGTCTCTGTCTGAGGGACAGCTTGGGTAGGATCACAATGTTCCCAACTTCAGACCTTGGAGACCTTTTGGATAAACTTACAGATTCCCTGTAATTTGTTATCCCATCTCTGGTGCTCTTAATATCTCAGTCGATCCTCCCTGGAGGTCGAGCTGCCTGTTAATGTGTCTGACTTTACAAATTCTCAGGTTCAGCTTTCTTTGGGTTCTCTTTTTTTCTTCCCCTATTCATTCCTCTCTATGCCCTCTATGCTATTTTGAACTGGCAGCTAGAGAAAGGAGTCACAGCAGGAGTATCTTCAGAGAGAGGAATGAGGAGAGGGGTATTAAAATGCTTTGGATCTGAGTTTGGCTCCCTCCTTTACTCAAGTTCAGGCTACTCAAAACAACATGGTGGATTGGCATGCATGGAGCAGTGGTTCTGGAGTCAGAAAACCTGGATTCAAATATTGACTCTATTACTTGCCATCTTTGTGGCTTTGGCACATTGGATCTCAGATTTCTTGCCCATTAAGTGATGGACTAAATTATCTTTAAGTCCTAAATTAAAATTCTTTAAGTTCTTCCACTTCTAAATCAAATTATCTTAAGCCCCTGTTTGGCCAACCCATTTGTCAGTTTTACTCCCTACCCTTACTCCCTTTTGCTGAGTTGTATGAAATTTTACTATAGCCTTGCAGATAGGTTCAAAAAAATTACCAGCCTTGCCCTATCCCCCCAAACCACGCTCATCTTTTCCTGTCTTTCACAGTGGCAATAACAGTGACAGTCATGAACATAAATAGGTGAGGGGCATTAACTAAGTCCTTGGCAGAGCTGGCCTAACCACTGAGGGTGGGAGTAAGGGTTATCCAAAAATAGGGGATGTGTCCACATCTAGTAAAATTTAGTCTAGCTGGAGAAGCAAGCTTGACAGACATGAAACAGTGACTGAGCAGCAATGTAAGATGGAGATAAGGACTTTATCATGACTAATGTCTATTGAGTGTTAGAGCTGTTCCAAAAAAGGAAGGAATCCTGGTGAGCCCACCAATTTCTTCTCTAACTTGTCCAGAGCTAGAACACAATCCCCCTCCCCAATTCCACAGCTGGCAGGAGGTGAATGTCTCTCTCCAACCTCCTGGGATGCCTGGGGAATAATAGTTCCTAAGTCTTAAGAAAGAACAAGCAAAAAGTTGGGCACTGTGGAAGGGACTGAGATAGCATCAGGGCTCACTTCAGTGCCAGCTGTATCAAAGTCCAACTGTAGTTTTGGTGGAATCCAGCTGAGAAGCTGGCTCCATTGTGGGTTCTCTGCTGGCTGGATTCCACTGACTGTTGATAAAGGACAGGACATGAGCCAAGGTAAAGAGGTACATTGGGCCCTCCAAAATGACTTATTTGTTCACCTCTCCTGGGTCTTTGACTACTCCCTACCAACACTCCCAAGAGGCAACCCAACACAACTTTAAGGGAATTGATACGATTTCTGTGACTAAGAATTGGCTGACTGTGACCCACTGGGCATCTTGAAACAAGTGACCTACCCTCTCTGGTTAGAGGCCATTCACATTGTGTTATCTTGAAAGATCCAGTAGAATCTGATATTTCTGGAAATAAGTAGGTTGTTGCTGGACCTTATTTAAGTTAGATTATGTAGAGATTTTGAGTGATTTGACTTCAATTTAGAAAATAGGAGGACCATCCTGCTGCCCCCCCCCCCACCTCTACTCAATCTCACAAACACTGTAAAGTACCTGCTTTGTACCAAGAACTAGAGATAGAAAGACATAATAAAAGCAGGCTCTCCCTAAAGGGATTTACCTTCTTCTGGGAGTCCCAGGCAAATCACTTCATGTAGACTTAGTTTCACATCTTTTCTAATACAGTAAAGTGATTTCAGACCCTCTTTAGAAACAGTTGGGTAACAGAGGACTGGGCCTGGAACAAGGAAGACTTGAGTTCAAATCTAGCCTCATATGCTTCCTAGCTGGAAATGTCACCCTGGGAAAGTCACTTAACCTCTGTCTGCCTCATCTGTATAATATCTGTAAAAATGGGGATAATAATAGCCCCTACCTCCCAGGGTTGTGAGGATCAAATGAAATAATATCCATAAAAGCACTTAGCACAGTGCCTGGCATGTAACTGAGAAAGGTCTGTTTCCTTCTTTTCTACTTGCTAGTGATGTGGTCTTGAACAAGTCATATAACTTTTTGGTCTCAGTTTTCTTGCCTGTTAAATGGGAGACTAAAGGAGAAAGAGAGAGAGAGAGAGAGAGAGAGAGAGAGAGAGAGAGAGAGAGAGAGAGAGAGAGAGAGAGAGAGAGAGAGAGGCAGAGAGACAGAGAGAGACAGAGAGAGAGAGAGAGAGGCAGAGAGACAGAGACAGAGACAGAGAGACAGAGACAGAGAAAGACAGACAGAGAGACAGAGACAGAGAGAGACAGAGAGAGAGAATGATCTTGGAGGCATCTAGGTGGCTCTGTGGATAGAGTGCTGGGCATGGGGTCAGGAAAATCTGAGTTCAAATCCAGCCTCAGACACTTACTAGCTGTGTGACCCTGTTCAAGTCACCTAATCCTGTTTACCTCAATCCATTGGAGGAGGAAATGGCAAACCACCCCAGTATCTTTGCCAAGAAAACCTCATAGACAATATGGTCCATAGGGTCAGAAAGAGCCAGACATGACTGAACAACAACAAAAAGAGAGATCTAGATTGGCCTTAGAGACAGCTAGGAAGCATTGGACCTGAAGTCAGAAAGATCTGAGTTCAGATCTAGCTTCAGATCCTTCTTAGCTGTTTGCCCCAGTTTCCTCAACTATAAAAAGGACATTACCCACCTCACAGGGTTTTTGTGATAATCAAAAGAGAACAGAGAGCCTGGAAAATAGTAGGTGGTATAGAAATGTTTATTTCTTCCCCCTTTAGGCTCTTGTAGAACATCAGAATTTGGCTGTCTCCTAATCTAATCCATTCATTTTTGCCGATGAGAAAAAGGCTAGAACCCATGTATAGTGACTTGTGGTCGGACTCACTTTGCTTTATGCATAACCACCCGTGGCCATCCCCCTGCCATGTTCCTCTGTACTTTGGCCCTTACTCTTCCTTCCAGCCCATCTTACTTCTTATTCCTGCTCTATTTGTCCTCAGATTCTCTTCCCCCCCACCTCCTCCCCTCCTCTTCTTTCCATCCAGGAATGGGGAGTGGACAGGAGCACAGAGGGTTTTCTCCAAGCTCTCCTCCTTCATCACCAGGCTGACTGGGCCCAGCGATGGTGTCACATATAACATTTTTCTTCAGTTAGAATTTGTTCTTTAGCTTCCGTCTGTCTGGGACGTTTGTACAGTGAGAAGTGAGACCTTGGGGGTAAGTGGAATGGCCCTGAGCAGAATGTTCTAGAGTTCTAGCCAAGGTCTTCCCAGCCCATCCCTTCATTCCCCTGGGGCCTATTGCCTCCAGCGATGTTCCCTCATTCCTTGGCAAGATCTGTGTGATTCTTTATTAGAGTTTTCCTGGGCAAACCTTTCTTACTTTCCATATGACAGACCAGAGCCCCCAAAGCATAGCCAACCTGTGTCAGGTTAGAGGTCACGGGTGACCAGGGCCAGAGCACAGGAGCTGCCAATCTAAGGCAGATCATCTCTAGGGTAAAATCAAGATGGATCTAACAACAGAACTGGGGGTAGGGGTGGGGGGGAAGTAGCTGGGAAGGAAATTTTGTGTAGGCTTTATTTTAGAAGCAAGGACAGAAGCCACATTTAACTCAACACACACTCTCTCTCTCTCTGTCTCTCTCTCTCTCTCTGTCTCTCTCTCTCTCTCTCTCTCTCTCTCTCTCTCTCTCTCTCTCTCTCATTAGACAACTCTGCTCTTAGGGCCTTCCCCAAAGCCTGTTAAAAACAACAATAACCCATCCCTCCCAATGACTTGAAGTTTGGAATAAGAATCTCCAAATAGGTATATTTCCATACCATGTACACTCCACAATTGTCCCTTACAGAATGCTTTGTGCTTTCTCAGACCCCTCTGGCACACTTGACTTTATGTGATTGTTACAACCCCATCAAGCTGAAACTCTTCTGCTTGATTGCCAGGGCCCTCAAAAATCTGTCCCCTGCTAGGGCCCATGCCACCCCATTGCCTCCTGTCATCTAGGGAACTCTTGATTCAAATCAATCAACCCAGAGACTTGGTCTGAGCTGCTAATAGATGAGGTCTGCCCCCACCCCCAAACCTTGATTTTGGATTTCTGCTCACAATAGTCTTAACACCTTGCTGTTCCTTTTAGAGGGAGCTGGTGATACAGTGGATACAGAGCTAGTTCTGGATTCAGGAAGACCTGAGTTCAAATTCAAACTCAGACACTACTGACTGGGTGACCCTGGGCAAAGTCACTTAACCTCTGTTTGCCTCAGTTTCCTTGACTATAAAATGTAGATAATGACAGCACCTACCTCCTAGGGTTGTTATAATCTATACAATGCAATTTAGTTCTCCTCTGGTTGGTTTGTTTTTATTCAACCTTCTCTTGTTTTACTGTAATACTATAGGTTACATGCAAATAAAGACTATGTTTTTTCTGCCTCACCCAGCACAGTGTAGGCACTCAAAAATATTTGTTGAAGCTGAACCAAGGGGCTTTATTTATTCAAAGTAACAGAACAGGTCAGGTCTTCCTTTCTCTCTCCCTCCCTTCCTTCCTTCCTTCCCTCCTTCCTTCCTTCCCTCCTTCCCTTCCTTCTCTTCCTTTCCTTCCTTCTTCCTTCCCTCCCTCCCTTCCTTCCTTCTTTCCTCCTTTCCTTCCTTCCTCTCTCCCTTATTTCCCTTTTTCCTTCCTTTCTTCCTTCTTTCTTTCCTTCCTTCCTTCCCTCCTTCCCTTCTTCTCTTCCTTTCCTTCCTTCCTTCCCTTCCTTCCTCCTTCCCTGCCTTCCTTCCTTTCTTCTTTCCTTATCTTCTTCCTTTTTCCTTTCTATCTTTTATCCTTCTCTTTTTCTTTTCCTTTTATTTTCCACTGAGTCTCCTTCTCTCACCATTCCAGTGGCCACTCACTGACCCAATCCCATTGCTGATGTTCACAGAAACTTTAACTTGCTTTGTTTCCTACCTTAGGCAATCTGGTTCTTCATCATCACTACCACAACCACCATCACCACCATGTTGGTTCTGGAATTAATGCAGACACTCAATCAGTTTTGGCCCTACTGCAACTCAGAACTGCAGTGCTCAAGTGACCCACCAGCCCCAGTCTCCCCAGTAACAAGAACTACAGATATACAGCCATACCTGGGTTTCTCTTCCTTTCTTTAACCTCACCCCTTCTTCCTCCTTTTTTTCCTTCCATTTTTCTCTCTTGTTCTCCCACTTCATGCAGGGCTCACCAGTTGTACTGACCTATATCTTGCCACTGGATTCTGATAACTCTATAGGAGAAAGTGAGGTCAATAACTTTGTACAGCCCTGCCTCACTTAAATCCAATTCACCTGCAAGTCAAGACATCATCCTTCTGATGTCATCGGTCCTCTTTGAGGATGAAAGATGAGCAACAACAACAACAAAAACTTTTCTCTACCCTGACTTTCCAAGGAGAAGGTAAATCTGAGAATCAATTAGATGGCCAGGCCACTTTTAAGAGGCCACAGGATACCATAACAAACAAGGGTTTTATCATGGTTGGGGAGGGTCGATTTTTAACCTAGCACTGGGTCCAGTTTTCTAAAAGAAAAGAAGGTGATTTCAGGATAGTTTCAGATTCATTCCACCTCATTCTCTGAGAATCCAAGATTCCTGTATATGCTGGGCTAAGATCAATGCAAAAAAAAAAAAAAGCCAGGTGAAATAGCAGTATTGACTGTTTTGGACGTAAGTGCTGAATCCCCACTTAAAACAGAATGGCTTCCTTGACAGGCAGGAATCTGTGATTTAAAGGCTGCCTAGAAATAAAGGACAGGGTCCAATTCCTGTGGCTACCAGAGCAAGACCATCTCCCCTATGTTTTACCCAATCCCCCCTCCCAGGGCCTCTCTCAGGGATTGTGGTTCCAGAGACTGAGTTGAAAATGAGTGTCTGACCTTGGGACAACGTTTAGTCTCCTCTGGGTTAAATAAACAATCCTCTTTCCTTTCTTACTTCTCCTCCTCCCCTCCCCACTTCTCCTCCTTGCCCTCCTCTGATCTGCACTCCCCCACCCTGAGGCCACCACCCAAGACAGACTCTTGTTCACAGGAGAGACAAGAGCACACATGCCTGACTCTTCATGCATGAGGCAGGAATGCAGCCTGTAGCCATAAGGAGCAAGGCTGAGCTATCCTCAAAGGAAGCTAGCCTCCTTCTATAATGTTCCAGAGGCAGGCGTGCCTCTGGGGCCCTCTGCCTTCAGACCAGCCTGGCAGGGATAGACTCTCTCAGAGAACTATCTCAACAGACATATTTCCCTGTCACCCATCATTCCACAGGGCCTATATAGGAAAAGATGTTCTCAGGGGATGAATGCTATTTCCTTCTTCAGTTCATTTTACAGGTGAGGAAACTGAGGTAAACATGGTTAAGTGACTTGCCCAGGGTCCTACAACTAGTAAATGTCTGAAGCCAGATTTGAACTCAGGTTGTCCTGACTCTAGGTCCTGCACTCTATGCACTATACTACCCAGCTGCCCCAATACAGGATAAATAGGAAATAATTAAGGGGGGAAAACTGGAATTAAGAAGGGTTAGGGAAGGCTTTCTGTAGAAGGATTTCAGTTGGGATTCAAGAAGGTCCAAGTCAGATAGGAAGAAGAAGACCATTTGAAGAATACTCGATACCCAGAGAAAATGCCAAGAAGGTCAGTTAGGTGGGGCAGTGGGTAGAGCACCTGACCCTGGAGTCAGGAGAACCTGAATCCAAATCCAGCCGCAGACACTTTCTATCTGTGTGACCCTGGGCAAGTCACTTAACCCCTATTGCCTCAAAAAAAATTAGAAAAGAAAATGCCTGGAGCTGAGAGATGGCTTGTCTTGGGCATGCAACAGCCAGGAGACTATTGTCACTGGATTGAAGAGTGTCTATTGAGGATTAAGGTATAAGAAGACTGGAAAAGTAGGAAGGGCTTTAAATGCCAAACAGAGCATTTTGTGTTTGCACCTGGAGGCAATAGAAAGCCACTGGGGTTTATTAAGCCGGGGTGGGGGTGGGGGGGCGTGAAGTGTGGGGCGACATGGTCAGACCTGTGCTTTAGGAAAACACCTAAAACAGCTGTTTCAGCGAGCTGGTGTTCTTTCTGAAGGCCAGTCACAGTCCTTCAGGCTATCACTTCATCTTCCTTTCTTCCAATTTTCTCCTCAGTGGAGATAGAAAATGGTTAACTGTTATCTTCTATTCAATGGCCTTTCATTTAGAGAAAGACTTAAGTCCCTTTCTAGGCCCCTCCTCTAGGCAGAACAATTTCAGTCCCTTTGATGTTTCCCCATAGGCTCTGCTTCTCAGCCTTTTCATGATTTGAGGGGTGATAGGAATCTATAGGCCAGAGGCCACACCACACACTTGAGCTACAAGGAATTCTAACCCTCCTAAAGAGGCTTTCCTGGCCTGGAATCTGGGATTAGCATAGGAGTGACCTGCCCAGAGTTCATAAGCAAGTCTCCACGGGTACATACCTCCACTCCCCCTTCTCTCCTCCTTCCACTTTTCTGGGTTTTCTTTCTCCAGTCCCTTTTGTCTCCCTTCTGATCTGTCCCTAATTCAGGCTTGACTCGTTTATCTTCATTTTCTCTCTCTCTCTCCCTCCCTCTCTCTCTCTCTCTCTCTCTCTCTCTCTCTCTCTCTCTCTCTCTCTCTGTCTCTCTCTCTCTCTGTCTCTCTCTCTCTCTCTCTGTCTCTGTCTCTCTCTGTCTCTCTGTCTCTCTGTCTCTCTCTCGTTCTCTCTGTCTCTCTCTCTGTCTCTCTCTCTGTCTCTCTCTCTGTCTCTCTCTGTCTCTCTCTGTCTCTCTCTCTGTCTCTCTGTCTCTGTCTCTGTCTCTCTCTGTCTCTCTCGCTCTCTCTCTGTCACTCTCTCTCCATCCTTCTTCCCTTCCTCCCTCTTTCTTCTCCTTTTTCCTCTGTGTTTACTCTGTCTTCTTTCTCTCTCTTTCGTTCTCCTTTTCCTCTCCCTCTCTTTGTGTCTGTTCTTCCTCTGTTCTCCATTTTCTTTGTGTTATCCTGTATTTATGTTTTCCCTCTTTCTCTGTGTTCTCTTTTCGTGTTTCTCTTTTTCCTTTTTGTGTGTTTATTTTCTGTGCTTTCTCTCTCTCCTTTCCTTCATCTCCCTATCTTTCTCTGTTCTTTGTGTTCCCTGTATTTTTCTCTTTCAATATTCTTTCTTTCTCCTCTCTCTCTCTCCTCTCTCTCCCTATCACTCTTTCTCTCCCTGTTCTTTTCCTTTCCCTTCTCCTCTTTCTTTGTTCTTCCTCTCTTCTCTGAGTCTTCTCTCTGGACTCTCTCTGTCTCCCCTTCCTTCTTTCCCTTTCTCTCCCCTTTCTCTTCTTTCTGTTGCAATGATACAATGACTTTTGAAGCCTTGGACAAATCATTCTTTCATTCCCAACTACGCCACTTCTCAGCCAACCTGACTGAACCCAGGTTATCTGCTTTTCTTCTGCTTCTGGCCCAAATGTGGCCTTTAAGAATAGCAAAGGGGCTGTGATCTCAATAGGACCCAATAAGAATGAAGGCAGATACTTTTTTTTGCCAAACATACCCCTTCTCTTGTTACCTTTGTAGTGGGGGCAACAAGGAAAGGTGGGGGGGAAGAGTTTCCATGACTAGCTGATTGAGTGGCAGAGTTTAGGAGAAACTCCTTTTAAGTGAGGGATATGAGACACAGAGAATATTGTAATATCTCCAACCCTCAAAATAGTTTTGCACAAAAGAGAACCAACTTTTTGGCCTGTGGGAGTAGCTATCTTGGCTAGAGGCAATCTGGGGGTTAAGATGAATCCTCAAAAGCTTCTGACTCCACCTCTTTGAGTGTGAAGGTTCTTATTCTATGACCTTTTTGATTCTTGAGTCCTCTCAAATCTTCCAAAGGTGGTTAGGAGTTCCCTAGAATTAGAAGGATCTGTTTCTATAACAGGGCCCAGAAAGATGTCAACAAGAGAGACCAGATGCACTCCCTGGAGTCACCTTACTCCAATCCCTCTAAATGGGAAAATTAGGCCATGTGAGAAAAACCATGTTAGGTGCCACATTCCCAGGCAGAACATCTTATCCAAGTCAAGATCCCTCTACTTCCCCAAAGGAGTGAGGGGGAAGGGAGTGCTAAGGAAGCCAAACTCCTCTAAATATGGCAGAGAAGAGTTTAGCTCTTTAAGGAGGGGCAAAAGTCCAAGAGAAAAATTATGAAACTTTAGAGGCAGAAGGGACTTCAGAGATCATCTTTTCCAACCCTCTCATTCTCCAAAGGAGAAAACCAAGGCCCAAGAGAGTACCAATTAATAGCAAAGGCAGGACTAGAAACCAGATCTCCTGATTCCCAGGCCAGCAATCCTGTCCCTATATCATCCCATGATGAAGCCACAGGCCATACAAATTTTTAATTGTGCCTAGTTGTGCTCTCCAGGTCTGCAAAAAAAAAAAATTTATTAACAAATACTGCCCTTCTGTATAAATATTCTCAAATGGGGCCCCGCCCCACCGCCATGTTGAGCCCTCTGCTCTAGATGGAAGGGGCTGGGGCTGGAACTGGGCATCACCTAGGGCTCCTCTCCCACACCCCCATCCCGGTACAGGGCTGACTCGTTGGCAGAGCGGCCCTTGGCTGGCTCGGGCTGAGACCAGAACAATGTTGGCATTGTAGATAATGCACTTAAACTGAACAATTTAAGGATTTTGTAGTAAAAAGATCTTTTGATTCAACAATGGCAGGAAAATCATCCCTTTTTAAAGTAATTCGCTCTCAAATTTTAAACAAATTTGAGAGCCAGTTATTCCATACAATAGGTGTGGAATTTTTAAATAAAGCCTTGGAAGTGGATGGACACTTTATAACTATGCAGATTTGGGATACAGCAGGTCAAGAACGATTTAGAAGCCTGAGAACACCATTTTACAGAGGTTCTGACTGTTGCCTTCTTACTTTTAGTGTAGATGACTCTCAAAGTTTCCAGAACTTGGGCAACTGGAAGAAAGAATTCATTTATTATGCAGATGTCAAAGAGCCTGAAAGCTTTCCATTTGTGATTTTGGGTAACAACATTGACATAAGTGAAAGACAAGTTTCTACAGAAGAAGCCCAAGCCTGGTGCAGGAACAACGGCAACTATCCTTACTTTGAAACAAGTGCAAAAGATGCCACAAATGTTGCAGCGGCTTTTGAGGAAGCTGTTGGAAGAATTCTTGCTACTAAGGATAGGTCAGATCACTTTATTCAGACATATACAGTCAATCTTCACCGAAAGCCTAAGCCAAGTTCATCTTGTTGTTGACATTAAAAAGCTTTGCCAATAAAAATAAACAAATAAATATTCCCAAATAAGGAGGTGATCAAACATTCAGGGAGGTCATGATTTGTAACATTGGTGGGCATGCCAGATCCTTAAGAGTCCTCAATTCTAAGCATGTAAAATGAAACTTGATGAATAAGGTCAACTGTGAATATTACCTAAAATGCAGATCTGATACACACCCAGGGGGAGTGATGGGAGAAGTCCATCAGTTAGCAACACCAAACTGGAGATCAAAAGCCCCTTTCCCCAAAGACCAAAATAGCAACCTGTTTTAGGAATTGAGAGAAGATGTTGAGAGGAAAGAAAGGGAAGAGGGGAAGAAAGAGAAGAAGAAAGATTAAAAAGAGGGGAAAGATAGAAAAAAGAAGAGGGGAGAGAGAAGAGAGAAAAGTAAGGAAAAAGAGAATAAGGAGAGGAGAAGAAAAGACAGGACAGGAGAGAAAAGGACAGCAGAGGAATTTCTATTTCTTGGGATAGTGGGATAAGTCTGTACATGCTGGGGCTAAAGTTGTTCCTTTAAAACAAATATGTTTCTTGGTAGGGGGAGGGCAAGCAGAAACAAGGGGAGACAGAATAGAATTGGGGCATAGGAACTCTTTCTCCACAAACTGGGCAATGGATGCTCCAGAGTTTTCCTGGGTCCCCTACTGGGAAAAGAATAATTGTTCATCCTTCCTTTGGGAAAGACCACAAGGGCCTCTGGCTTGCCTCCTGTAAAGGTTATGGAAACAGTTGGTGAGGGCAGGCCAGAGCAACCTTTCAGCAACAGTTTGCTGGGGTATGCAAAATATTTTTCCTGCTTAGATAGTTGGCAAACATTTTAGAAGCAAAATGGAATTTATTAACAGAAAATATTTGTCAAGAGTTGTGTGTTTTTTTCTCCCCTGCTTCAATTCTCTCTCTCTCTCTCTCTCTCTCTCTCTCTCACACACACACACACACACACACACACACACACACACACACTCAATAGAAGCTTTCACCAGAGAGAATATTTTAACTTGGGTTGGGTGGGATTTTTAAGCTTGACTTGCTTTGAAATTTCAAAATAAGAGTGAGGGCTTTGGAAGAATGTATACTTTCCTCTCCTCTCGTTCCCACCCCACCCCCTCAGGTTTCCCTGCTCTTATGGATGCAAGGATGAACTTTCTATTTCTGATGCTAGCCCAGTGCTAGATGACATTTTAGTCCATTAGTCAACCAGCATTTATTAAGTCTTTATTAGATGCCAGGCACTGTGCTAAATGCTGGAAATAAGGAGAGGCAGAAATAGTCCCTAGTTTCAAGGAATTGGCATCCTGTGGGGAGACAAGAGACAATATGTAAATATCTTTGTACAAACGAGATCTAGACATTGTAAAGTGGAGGTCATCTCAGAAGAAAGGCACTAGCAGAGGGAGTAAAGAGAAAAGACTCGGGGAAAGGCCTCTTGCAGAAAGTGGGATTTAGACTGAGTCTTGAAGGGAGCCAGAGAAGACAGGAAGTAAAGAGGAGGAGGGACAGGATTTCACACAATAGTAAACAATGCACAGAAATCTCAGAACCCTAAAATTTTAGAAGGAACCTTCTAAAAAAGAGTCATTGTCCAATCCTTCAACTTACAGATGAAGGGACTGAGGGACAGCGACTCAAGGTCACCAAGAACCCAAGTCTCCTGAGTTGTGGTATACTGGTCTTGCCACAACACCAGTCAATTAATTAATAAACCACTAGCATTTCTTAAGCACATTGAAGATACAAAGACAAAAGTAAAATGATGCCTGCCTGGCCTCAAGAAACTTACCTTTTACTGATAGGAAGCAATATATACACAGATAAGTTGAATAAAATATGGACAAAGTAAAGAGAGGGTATTTTAGGTCAGCAGAGGGTCTAGTAGCGCTGGGAATCAGGAAATCTTTGTGTAGGAAATAACATCTTAAACAGAACCTTGAATCAAAGGCAGAGGTGAAGTAGGAGGGCATTCCAGGCATGAGGAACAGCAAGAACAAAGGCAAAGAGAAGGGAGATGTGACATTGTGTGTGAGAAGGAGTAGCTGGGTCCATCTGACTGTACCATTCACAATAATAGTCAACATTTATTTGAGAACAAACTTGAGGTCACCTAGGAGCTAAGTTGCACAGTGGTTAGAACACTAGCCTTGGAGTCAGGGACCTGAGTTAAAATCCAACCTCAGATACTATCTGTGCGACCTTGGGCAAGTCACTTAACCTCTGTTTGCTTTAGTTTTCTCAATGCTAAAATAGAGATAATAATAGCGCCTACTTCACAGGGTTGTTTTGAGGATCAAATGAGATAATATTTTTAAAGCACTTAGAACACATAGTAGGTGCTGTGGCACCATTCTTGGCACATAGTAGGTGCTATATAAATGCTTATCCCTTTTCCCTATCCCACCTCCATGTGTTCACTACTGGCTTGTGATTCATATAGCAGGTACCCATTACCAGAACCCTACACCAGGTCATGGGTGAGCAGGGGAAAAAGGGTAGAGGAAGTAGTCAAGGATGCTGGAGTCCAGATGGATTTATTAGCATTGATATCCCTGAAGTTTCATGGAAGAAATTAATTTTAGAAAGAGTTTTGAAGGAAAGATGAAATAAAGCAGCAATTCAATATTTATTGAGCACCTTTTGTGTGCAAAACACTGTACATATGGGGAAATAATTATCTTAGATAAGACATGCCTTGTCCTCACAGGGCTTGTAGTCTCATAAGGGGATAAGACACAGACATGAGCCAATAGCCTAAATTCATAATAAAAGAAATACATAAGTCTAAAGTGGTTTAGGTTCATAAGATCATAGACTTTCAACAGGAACTCAGAGATAATCTAGCCCTTATTTTGCAGATGGGGAAACTGAGGAACCAGTAAAGTGAAGGATTTTACCCAAGGTAGCAAGCAGCAGAGTTGGAATCTGAACTCTCATGAGGTGGGATGGCTACCCAGGGAGGTTTCTTGCTGGGGTGGTTTCAAAGGACAGGTTCGAAAATTAAAAGTCCAGAAGCTGCTGGGAGCAATTCGAGCTTGAGTCAGCATGCTTGAGGCAGAGAGTTCAAGCCTGGACAATCCTCAGCCTGCTATCCTGTGCCCTTCCCGTCAGATTTGTAGCAGGAGCTGGGGACATACCAGACAACCTCGGTTCGTGACCTGAATTTTCTTATCTCCCTGATTCTCAGTTATTTCCTTGCCAGTTCTTTCCACTCCTTAATTCCTCTGTCTGCTCCTATCCCCCACCCCAAACACTCCAGGTTTGTGCTCCTAAACAGTAAAAGAATGTAAGCCCAAATGTTCAGGTCAGCATTTTACAGCCACTCATTTGAGAGTCAGTGATATGAAGGATAAATAAAGGTCATTCGACCTATTCCTTTGTCTCCAGGTAGCATGGACAGATGAGGTATCTCTAAGAATGAAAAAGGTCCAGGAAAAGTAATTCCACAGCCTCTCTAGACATTGTATTTTATAGGGATGGACTTGTTCTGACTCTTATTAATGGTGCTGTATGACCATGGACAAGTCACTGAGCTTCTCAGATCCTCAGTTTTCTCACACTACCCATCCCAGGAGTCTTTTGTGAAGAAAGGGTCTCTCCCATTAGATGTAAACTCCTTGAGAACAAGGACTGTATCATTTTTATTTTTGTATTTTCCAGCACCTACTACAGTATCTGGAACAAGATGGATACATGGATGGATAGGTTGATTGGTTGGAAGTGCTAGTGAACTTAATGCACACCTACTGGGTGCAAGGCATTGTGTTAGTTCTTGCCTTCAAAGGAAATATACTAGGGATTATAATGTGTACACAGAGATAGAGACAGACACAGAGCCAGAGAGACAGGGAAAATAGGGAAGGGAAGGGAAGGGAAGGGAAGTGAAGGGAAGGGAAGGGAAGGGAAGGGAAGGGAAGGGAAGGGAAGGGAAGGGAAGGGAAGGGAAGGGAAGGGAAGGGAAGGGAAGGGAAGGAGAGAGGGAGAGAGGGAGAGAGGGAGGGAGGGAGGGAGGGAAGGAGAGAGAGAGAGAGAGAGAGAGAGAGAGAGAGAGAGAGAGAGAGAGAGAGAGAGAGCCAACAATTGAGGAGATAAGGAAAAGCTTCCTGTAGGAGATGACACCTGGACTGACCTCTGAAGTTCACTAAGAATTCAAAGAGAAGTGAGAAGAGCATGCATTCCAGGTATGGGAAACAGAAGATGGGATATATGTTGCTGGAAGAAGTAGTCATCTATTTTGACTGGAATATAGAGTTCTTGAAAGGAGAGATTTGAAATAAGGGTGGAATAGAGCTAGATTGTGAAGAGCTTTGAATTCTAGGCTAAGTAGTATATATTTTAATCTAGAGGTCATGGAGAATCACTGAAGATTTTTGTGCTAATGATATGGTTGGACTGATGCCTTGGTAAGATTATTTTGGCAGCTATGGAAGGAAGATAGATTGGAAGCAAGGAGACCACTCAGTAGGCTATTTTAAGATTGGTAAAGGAACTATGAATTAGTCCAACTATTTAAAAAAATAATTTGGAATTTTGCCAAGAGAGTGACTAAAATTTCCATGCCATTTGACCAAGGAGTACCATACTCATGTAGATGCAGAGATCAATCCTGAGCAACCTCTCCTCTTGAGAGAGGCATAAGGATCTCTCCTCATTATTTCTGGCTCTCCATACTCCTATCAGGAACCCCAGGAAAAATCACTTAAAGTTTAGATTTGGATCACATCTAGGGACTGTAGAAATATACTCAATACTCCATGGATCAAAGAAGAAGTTCATAATCACCCCCATTACACTTTTTTCTGTTTGTTATAAGAGGTAATTCTAGGGGACCAGAGAAGAAAGGATACATTAGAAAATGAAGGGGATATGATCAATAAAATGATTTGTTAAAGGAAGACAATTATAACAGGTAAGAGGAAATGAGAAACTGAGTTAAGGTAAATAAATGTCTTAATAAGTCAAGGCAGATATGAGATAGTCATTGGGAGGTATTATCAGTTGCTAAGTTTTTTCTTAAGCTTATTTTTTTTCCTGTAGGAACGGGGAATATTCAACAATAAGGAGAATGGGGTTTTTTGTCCCTTTTCTTTTGTGTGGGTAGATCCTTTTGGAAGGGGCTTCATCCACCTTTCCCTCTATAAAATTAATGGCAATAGATCAAGCTTTGGCACCCCATTAACCTGGACTGAAATCCCATTGTGTTGTCCAAGTCATTCCGCTATACACACGTGCACAAACACACACTCAGTGAATTTACAAGCCATTTCTGCCATCTCCACATTCATTTCATCTGACTCCTCCCCTCCCACCATTCCTCCTACCCAGTACACGAATACCCCTGCCCTCTTCCTGGATTGGGAAGTGATGAGACAGTTTCTGGATTCTGATGTCTCAAGAAGGGCTCATCTCCTAAGATACATCAACACCTCAAAGAGAAAGAAGCCTCTTCTGCCTGGTGGTGCCTCAGTCCCTTATCGTCCTCCCAGAACAGAACATTCCAGAAGGTTTTCTCTAAGCTATAGAGACCATTGCCTGCACACAGGGCAACCTGGAGCCGAAGACAAGAGGCATGGGTCTGCAGAAGGGATGAGAAAGGAAAGGAAGGAAACTGGAGAGATCTCAGCAGCCAATCAAATTCCTGCTAATGGCCATTTTTTTTTACACAACATTGTCCGTCTTGGCAGGAACATCTACTACTCTTTGCCAACAGTTTTGAGAAAAGTGAAATTAGTAGGTTTAGGTAGATTTCTGCCCGAAGACAGAGGGGAGATAAAATGGTGTCAGAGGATTCATTCCTAACCTGCAAGTCAACAATCTCCTGAACTTCATCACTTGGGGAACAGAAGGCTCACTGAGGAAAGGGGTTTCTTTTTGCCTAAACTTAGAGGCTAAGATGACTCTAATGATATCTGAATTCTGTCCTTGCCTTCCCTCTTTTCTTCATCTTCAGCTGTCCTGGACCCCTCCAGCCCTTTGGCTTGGGTAACTTTGGTCTCCATTCTCTTCCCCTATATTCCTCCTCTTCTTAGATCTCAATTCTCTAATACCTTCTCTCCCCTCCTCCCTATGAAGCCTTTTCCTGTCCCTAAGAACTCTAAATGACCCCGCATCTTCCCAAGTCCCCAGGGGCTATGGAAGTGAGCAGAACATCCTGTGACTCTTCTGGAGAAGGATTTGGCTGCCATGAGAAAAGTCAGTTCCTTGAGCTCTTTCAAAGCCAGAAGACGTCAGGGCCTGAGCCCCATCTCGGGTATCTCTGACAACAGGCTAAGTCAATGTTCACCCACGGGACCGGAGAGGAAAAAAAAACATGTCTTTTCCAATTAGGAAGTGGGTTCTGTCTGATTCTGTCTCCATGTGGAACTGAACTGGTCATTCTGTCGGGAGATTGTTGAAATCTGTGTGCTAGCTCTCCCCTCTTCCCCACCCCAAGGCCCCACTCCAACACACGGGTGTCAGCCTACCCTATAATTAGTGTCAGAGCTGAAAGGGCTTGCAAAGAGCAGCTCATCCAACCCTCTCATTTTACAAAGTAGGAACTCTGGGTTCAGAGAGGTTGAGTGATTTAGCCAAAGTCACATAGCTAGTTTCCAGCAGAGCTGAAAATAGAAGCCAGGTTTCTTGACTTTGCCTGTTCTTTTTCCATGACACCTCGTTGATGCTCTGTACTTCTCATCTCTGAGACATAAAGACATTGACCCTGAATTCAGCATGACAGAGCAGGGGTAGAATTCAAGGGTTGTCAGAGTGCACCAAGGCCTTGGGGTCTATCCCCTTGCCTCTAAGAAGGAATACCCTGAACCACATGAGGTAAGACTAGATGTTTCTGAAATTTCTACTCTAAGCTAAACATTTAAGAGAACCTAATTCTTCCCCAAGGAATTAATATGATCAGAGCAGTTGCTATATTCTAATTCATCCTGTATGAAGTTTGTTTGTACCTAAGTTTTTAGATGCTGCCTCCACGACCCCCTTGTGAGCTTGAGAGTAGGGACTATCTTTTGCCTTTCTTTGTATCCTTAGGACTTAGCATAGTGCCTGCAAATGTATGAGTATATATAGGTTAGACCAGGGGTGAGGAACCTGCAGTGGGGAACATGTGGCCCTCTAGGTCCTCAAGTACAGTAGCCCTGAATATTTGGATTCAGGCAAAGGACCACACTTGAGGACCTAGAAGACTATATGTGGCCTTGAGGTTGTAGGTTCCCCATTCCTGGGTTAGGTTAGATCTCTTCCAATTTAAACAAAAAAATCTGTGAATTTAGTCTAATACATTCATTTTGAAGATTGGGAAGCTGAGACCCAGAGAAATAAATTGACTTGCTCCAGGTCACCCAGTTAGGCAGTAGCAGAGCACATTCAAAGCCAGACCTTCTGCCTCTAAGCCCAGTCTTCATTACGCTACACTACTTTGACCTACCCTTTTGTTTTGTTTTGTTTTAATGGGAACATTGGAATAGTTTAGTCAGGTCAAGACTCATATAAGTTAAATTGATATGTTGTCCTGATGGGAATCACCCATCTTCAGTTTTCAACTCCACAATGCAGGGACTAAAGGATTTCTGGGGAAAATAAGTGTTACAGTATAGGCTCTACCTGAAAAGATGGTGGCTCCCCTAGATAAGTCTAGTACAATTTGCAATTAGATGTTCTCTAAGTTTCCAGACTATGGATGAGGGATAGGGTGGGATCCACGAAAATATCAGATCATTCGGGTTCTTGATGCCTCAGAAGGAACCCCAAAAAGGATTTGGGGGCTGTTATTGAAAAGACATCCAAACTTGAGCTAAATGCTGTTTTCCCTTCCAATCCCAAATGGCAAAATTTCCTACCTGATTTAGAGATTAAGATTTCAAACTTTTGTCTTCCTCCCCAAAACTGTAAAACCCAGAAAAAGACTTCCTTTAGTGTCTCTATTTAGAAAGCAACTTCCCTTCATTCTTCTCCATAAAGAAAGATTTGGGTACAGTAGTTGGTTTGGTATTTCACTTTTTTTTCTTCCCTTCTGTAGTATGTGTCCCTCATGATTGGAACATCTCATTGCCCTTGGTACAGTATGAAGTGTTTTGAGTAATTATAGTTATGGGAATGTGGTTCAACATTCTGTCTAGTGAACTCTCTGGAATGTTTTTTCTCTCCAACTCTAGAGAGAAGGAATCATAAATCAAATGGCAAAGCTTTTAATTAGGACTGAATAGCAAAGTAAAAAGAGAAAGATCCCTCCATACACGGAAGGGTACACTCTCTCCCAAAGTCCCATGACACCAGTGAAAAAAGAATACTTCTTTGATAACTCATACTTCTGGGATTGTTTGCCAACTGGAAGATTTCTCATGGTTCAGTCTTATAGGAATGATTTATGCCTTTTTGCTCCTCCTCCCCACCTCCACAATAGCCATTACTCTGTTTCTCCAAATTTGCCCTTGATGGCTTCTCCAGTAAGCTATTGTTACCATCTCCTAGAGGTATCTTTTACATACGAAGCTTCTTTTTCATCAAAGAGAGCATCACTCTTCTGTGAGGTTGCCAGTGTGCCTAGGGCTAATTAACACATATTCCTCTCTATCATTAGGCAGGCCCACAACCAAATTTGATCAACCTGTAAAAGAATCCCTCAGGTTAAGATTTTTATTTCCAAGGATATTCTTTCCAAACTCAACAAAAAGACAACTGAGCTATACTGGCATTTAGGTTGGAGAGAATAAATTCCTTTTTACTATGATTATGTTTCTGATAGCACTAGGGCCATACAAATTATCATGAAGCTTCCATAAGCCTCACCAAGGGAGAGACATTTGTTTTAAGTCACACCACTATACTCAGGTCCCAATCCACCTCCCTTCTTTCTTTATTTTCTTCCTTAACTCCTTATTTTTTCCTTCTCTGTCTTTCTTGGTCCAGTACAATAGAATATTTTCCCCCTCTTCCTTCCTTCCTTTTTTTTCTTCCCTTCCTTCCCTCTTTTTTTCCTTTCTTCTTTATTTTCTTTCCTATCATCTTACTTTTTCCTTCTCTCTTTCTCTCTTTCTTCTTGGCTCAATGCAATGGAATATTTTTCTTCTGGGCTCATGAGGGAATTTCTGACATCCCAGGACCTGGCCAAGGCATGTGTATTTATAACATCTGACTTGCATTTCAAGAATTTGCTCCATGACCCTATTCCTTTGATTAAAATCTAATCATATGCAAGGGTGAGGAACATTTTCTTCTGTGGCACCAGGCCTTGAGGAAGAAAAATTACCTGATAAGTCTCCTCCCTGATGGCCAGTTCAGAGGCAAAATCAGATACTCTAATACCATTTCCTACTGAGGGTATGTTTTAGAAGAACCTTACTCCCAGAGAAAACAAATACAACATTATTAAAGAGACACCAACTGGAAAAATTGTTCTTAAGTCTCTGAGGGAATTGGATGCTGAAAAGATTTAGATTGAGGACTTAGCATAGAACCTGAATATTCAGAATAAAGATATATATTTCATTACTTCAAAAATATGTAATTTATATGAAGACAATAAAAGAAAAAGAATCATCATGCATTTACATTCATATTTAATATAATGAATGAATGAGTGAGTGAATGAATGAATGCAAAAGCATACATTAAGTGCTTACTGTGTCTCAGGTGTTGTGCTAAGCATTAGAGGTACAAATTCAAATATGAGATAGTCCTTGCCCCACAGCCCAGCACAGGCAAGCAGCAAGGCTCTGCACCCAGTACAAGCTAGCAATGAGGTCCTGAACACTGCCCCCCCAGTCCCAGTACAAGCCACCAGGAGGCCTAACTTCAGAAGCCAGCACAGGAGTTGGGGGCAACTGAATCAGCAGCAGCTACTCCTACAGTTCTCAGCCAAGGACAGTTAAGGGGACACTTTACTGGCACTGGGTACAGGACTCTGTTGCATTGCCCAAACAGGGATCCAATTCACAAACCCAGATCACAGTCTCACAGGAACATGAGGACACTAGAGCATGTATTCCCCAAGGGAGCAGAGATCCTGGTCATAGGTCCAGGTTGAAAAAGAGTGCTTATAGTTGCTCACAAACCAGAGCACAGGACAGGAGAGCAGTGACTATACCTCTCCTTAGATCTTACCACCTTGGAAGAGTGGAAAACTTACAGGTTCCCAGAATTAGCTCTGAAAACATCAGCATGAAAAAACTCAAGCTTGTAACAGTGTTCCTTCCACCCCAGGAGCAGAACCCTGCTTTAACATAAAAGTAAAAGCGACAAAATGAGCTAGAAAAATGAGCAAAATCAAAAAAGAACCTGACTAAAGAAAGTTATTATGGTAATGGGGAAGAGAAAAACACAAACTCAGAAGAGGACAACAGTGTCAAAATGGCTCCATGTGATGCGTCAAAGAAAAATGTAAATTAGTGTCGTATCCAAAATGAACTCCTGGAAGACTTTTAAAAGGAACTTAAAAGTCAAATAAAACAGGTAGAAGAAAAAATGGGAAAAGAAATGAGAATGATGCAAGAGAATTATGAAAAAAAGAGTCACCTTGGTAAAGGAAGCTCAGGATATTGGGAAAAGGTATAAAATTTCACTGAAGAAAACAACTCCTTAAAAAGGAGGAATTGGTCAAATGGAAAATGTGGTACAAAAGCCCAATGAAGAAAATAATTCCTTAAAGATTAGAATTGGGCAAGTGGAAGCTAATAACTACATGGGAAGTCAAGAAAACAACAAAAGAATAAAAATTATAGAAGGAAATATGAAAAATTTCATTGGAAAAACAACTGACCTAGAAAATTGATCAAGGAGAGATAATTTAAGAATTATTGGACTACCTGAAAATTATGATAAAAAAAAGAGTCTATACATCATCTTTCAAGAAATTATCAGGGAAAACTGCTCTGATATTCTAGAACCAGAGGAAAAAAATAGAAATTGAAAGGATCCACCAATCACCTCCTAAAAGAGATCCCAAAATGAGGAATATTATAGTCAAAATCCCAAACTCCCAGGTCAAGGAAATAAAACTGCAAGCAGCCAGGAAGAAATATTTCAAATATTATAGAGCCACAGTTAGGATTACACAGGACTTATCAGCTTCAACATTAAAATATCAGAGGGTTTGAAATATGATATTCCAAAGAGCAATGAAGCTAGAATTATAACCAAGAATCAACTACTCAGCAAAACTGAGTATAATCCTTCAGGAGGAAAAGTGGATATTTAGTGTAATAAAGGACTTTCAAGCATTCCTGATGAAAAGACTAGAACTGAACAGAAATTTTGATTTTCAAATACAAAACTCAAGAGAAGTATAAAAAATCTAAACAGGAAAGAGAAAACATAAAGGATTCAATAAGGTTAAACTGTTAATATTCCTACATGGGAAGATGATATTTGTACCTCTTAACAACAGCATCACTATTAGGGCATTCAGAAAGAGCATATACAGACAGAGAGTACAAGGTGAGTTGACTATGATGGGATGATATCCAAAAAGAAAAAAATTAAGGGGTGAGAAAAAGGGATGCACTGAGAGAAGGAGGAAGGGAGAGATAGAATGGAGTAAATTGTCTCACCTATAAAAGATGCAAAAGAGTTATTACATTGGGGGGTGGCTAGGTGGTGCAGTGAGTAAGAGCACTGGTCTTGGAGTAAGGAGGACCCTGGATCGGTTCTGGCCTCAAAAAATTAGCGCCCAAACATAAATAAATAACTAGCCCTGTAACCTTGAGCAAGTTACTTAACCCCAATTGCTTTTAAAGGAAAAAAAAGAGTTATTACAATGGAGGAGAATATGGGGGGAAGGAGGGTGGCAGACAAAGCTTGGACATTACAGGTCATCAGCGTTGGCACAAAGAGTGAATAACATACACATTCATTTGGTTATAGAAATGTATCTTACTGTGTAGAAGAGGAGGAGAAGGGGATAAGAGAAGGAAAGAGAACTAATAGAAAGGAGAGTGGATTGAGGAAGGCGGTACTCAGAAGCAAAACATTTGTGAGCAGGGACAGAGTGAAAGGAGAGAGAGAAGGATAAAAAGGGGTGAAATAGGGTAAAATAAATACACAATTAGTAATCATAACTGTGAATGTGAATGGGATGAATTCACCCATAAAGAGGAAGTTGATAGCAGAGTGAATTAAAAACTAGAATCCTACAATGTATTATTTAGAAGGAAGACATTTGAAGCAGAGAGATACATAGAGAGTAAGGTAAGGGACTAGAACAGAATCATCTATTATGCTTCAGCTGAAGTAAAAAAAAAAAGCATGAGTGGCAATCATGATCTCAGGCAAAACAAAAACAAAAGTAGCTCTAATTAAAAGAGATAAGGAGGGAAACTACATTTTGCTAAAAGGTACCATAGTTAATGAAGTAATGTCAGTACTAAACACATATGCACCAAATGGTATAGCATACACATTTTAAAAGAAGTTAAATGAGTTACAAGTGGAAATAGAAAGTTTTACTAACTGTACTAACTATACTAGTGGGGATATCAACTTTCTCCTCTCAGAATTAGATAAATCTAAATAAAAAATAAGCAAGGAAGAAGTTAAGGAGGTGCATAGAATTTTGGAAAAGTTGAATATGATAGAACTCAGGAGAAAATTAAATGAAAATAGAAAGGAAAATGCCTTTTTCTCAGTGGTATAAGGTACATACACAAAAATTGACCATGTATCAGGGCATTAAATACCTCATAACCAAATGCAGAAAGGCAAAAATATTAAATGCATCCTTTTCAGATCATAATATAATAAAAATTACATTCAATAAAGTCATGGAAAGATAGATCAAAAATTAATTGGAAACTAAATAATCTAATACTAAAGAATGAGTGGGTCAAGGGACAAATCATAGAAACAATCGATAATTTCATTAAAGAGAATGACAACAATAAGACAACATACCAAAAATTAATGGATGTGGCCAAAGCAGTACTTAGGGAATATTTTATATCTCTAAATGCTTACATCAATAAAATAAAGGCAGATCAATAAATTGGGCTTGCAACTAAAAAAAAAAAACTAGAAAAAGAACAAATTTAAAACACCCAATTAAACATCAAATTGGAAATACTGAAATCAAAGGAGAGATTAATAACATTGAAAGTAAGAAAACTATTGAACTAATAAATAAAACTAGGGGCTGGCTTTATTTTTAAAAAATAATAAAATAGATAAACCATTGTCTAATTTGACCTTAAAAAAAGAAAACCAAATTGCCAGTATTAAAAATGAAAAAAGGATGAATTCATCATAAATGAAGAGGAAATTAAGGCAATTATTAGGAGCTTTTTGCCCAATTATATGCCAATAAATCTGACAATCTAAATGAAATTGATGAATACTTGCAAAAATATAAATTGACCAGACTAACAGAAGAAGAAATAGAATACCTAAATAACCCAAACTTTGAAAAAGAAACTGAACAAGCCATCAATGAACTCCCTAAGGAAAAATCTCCAGGGCCATATGGATTCATAAATGAATTCTACCAAACATTTAAAGAACTAATTTTAATACCATATAAACTATTTGGAAAAATAGGTAAAGAAGAAGTCTTACCAAATTCCTTCTGTGACACAAATATGTTGTTCCCAAAACAGAGAAAGAAAACTACAGACCAGTTTATCTAATAAGTATTGATGCAAAAATTGTAAATAAAATACTAGCAAGGAGATTGCAGGAATATATAACAAGGATCATACACTATGAGCAGGTAGGATTATACCAGGAATGTAAGGCTGGCTCAATATTAGGAAAACTATCAGCATAATCAATCATATCAATAGCAAAAAAAATGTAAAAAGCATATCGTTATCTCATATGTACATACAGATACGGAAAAAGCTTGACAAAATATAACTCATTCTTGTTAAAAAAACATTAAAAAGCATAGGAAAAAAATGAGTTGGGTTGTTTTTTTTTTTTTTATATAGTGACGAGTAGTATCTATCTAAGACCATCAGCAACATTATCTGTAGTGGGAATAAGCTAGAAGCCTTTCTAATAAGATCAAGGGGAAAGTAGTGATGTCCATTATTACCACCGTTATTCAATATTGTACTAGAAATACTAGGTATAACAATAATAGAAGAAAAAGAAATTAAAGGAATTAGAACAGGCAATGAGGAAACAAAACTATCACTCTTTGCAAATGATATGAGGGTGTACCTAGAGAATCCTAAAGAATCAATTAAAAAACTAGTTGAAAAAATTAACAATTTTAGCAAAGTTGCAGAATATAAAATAAACTTATATAAATCATCATTATTTCCATGTATTACTGATAAATCCTGCAGAAGAGATAGTAAAAAAAATTCCATTTAAAATAATGGTAGACAATATAAAATCTGTGAGAGTCTACCTGCCAAGACAAACCCAGGAACTATATTAATACAATTTTTAAAAATTCACACTAATAAACTCAGATCTAAATGATTGAAAAAATTTTAATTGCTCACAAGTAGGTCAAACCAATATAGCAAATATTATCGTTCTGACTAAATCAATTTATTTATTCAGTTCCCAATCAAACTACCAAGAAAATATTTTATAAAGCTAGAAAAAATAATAACAAAATTCTTCTGGGAGAACAAGAGGTCAAGAATATTAAAGGAATTCATGAAAAAAAAAAGTGAAGGAAGGTGGCCTACTTGTACCAGATCTCAAAGTGTTACATTAAGCAATAGTCATCTAAACAATCTGATACTGACTAAGAAATAGATTGGTGGATCAGTGAAATAGAGTAAGTATGCAATATAAAACAGTCAATGACCATAGTAATCTAGTGTTTGATAAACCCAAAGATCCAAGCTTTTGGGATAAGAACTCACTATATGGCAATAACTGCTTGAAAAACCAGAAAATGGTTTGGTAGAAACTAGGTATTAACCAACATCTTACATCATATATCAAGATAAAATTAAAATGCATACATGACTTAGATATAAAAGGTGATACCATGAGCAAATTAGGGAAGCATGGAATAGTTTACCTGTGAGATCTATTGAGAAGGGAAGAATTTGTGACCAAACAAGAGATAAAAAGCATAAAAGATATAAAGTGAATGATTTTGATTATATTAAATTTAAAGGGTTTTGTACAAACAAAACCAATGCAACCTATTTGTACAAAAATATTTATCACAGCTCTTTTTTGTGGTGGCAAAGAACTGGAAATCAAGGGGATGCCCATCAATTGTGGAATGGCTAAATAAGTTGTGGTATATGATTGTAATGGAATACTATTGTGCTATAAGAAATGATGAGCAGGATGCTTTCAAGAAACACTTACATGAACTGAAGTGAACAGAACTAGGAGAAGATCACATATAGTAATAACAATATTTTATGATGATCCCCTATGAATAACTTAGCTATTATCATCAATACAATAATCCAGGATAATTCCAAAGGACTCATGATGAAAAATGTTATCCACCTCCAGAGAAAGCTGATGGAGTCTGAATGTGTATTGAAGCATATTATTTTTCACTCTCTTTTTTTGTGGGATGCTTTTTTGGTCTGTGTTTTCTTTTACAACATCTCTAATATGGAATATGTTTTTGCACAATTGCATGTGTATTACCTGCATCAAATTGGTTGCCATTTCAGGGAGGGGTAGGAGAGGAAAAGGAGCCAGAGGAGAAAGGGGGGGAGGAGAGAATTTAGAATTTAAAAATTTTTAAATGAATGTTAAAAATTGTTTTTACACCCAATTAGATAAAATGTTATCTTAGAAAGAGAGAGAACAGCATGAATAAATGTTAGGAGATGGGGAAAAGTGAGGAGACCTGCCTTACTAGAGTAGATGACTTTTGTTGGTAAATGGTGAAAGATAGGTTGAATAGGTAGACTAAAGTCACATTGAAGATGTTTGGTGAAAAGAGATCTCATGAAGTATTACATAGGCCATCCTCAGTGTAGCTACACTAGGTTCAAACAATTCTTTTGTCAGTTTCTATTCAAAACCATAGCATGTGAACCTCTATCCTGTTTCCCTTTTACCAAACCTAAGCAGAGAACACATTAATTCAAATCAAATGTATTTAATATAACACAAATAGCAAAGCAAGTAACCCATGCCACTGGAGGGAGAGGAAACATTTACAGACTGGGTAACCCATTCCTAGGGGCACATCCCAATTGCAATATTTCTCTGCCTCTAATGTGCTGATAACTATTTAGCTTAAGAGCTACTGATGTCATCTACAAGTATGCTTTCTTTACAGAGACATGAGCTGCTGATGTTATCTGCTGAGCTATTTTTATCACTTAGCTGCCATCTGCTGCTTCACTGCTGAGATGCTAGGCCATTTGTTGCTTCTCCATTGAATAGCTTCTAGACTATTTCTTCCTTAGAGGAGAATCTCTATAGCTCTTTTGTGAATCAACCCTATATCCTTACCCAACCAGCCAGCAAAGAGCCCTTTAGATCAAACACACACACACACACACACACACACACACACACACACACACACACACACGGATAGATAGATAGATAGATAGATAGATAGATAGATAGATAGATAGATATAGATAGACAGACACATATATGTGTGTATATACACATATTTTACTAGCCCATGATTACCCTTCAGAAAAAAACTTTTCAAGCCTGCTTGAAACTTAGATTGGGGTGAATAAATTCCTTTCAATTCAGCTTTTTCCCATGGTTAATAGCACCAAGATCATGTGTGTTATCCTAACTTGGAGCTTCATTTAACCACAGTGAAAGAGTGGTATAGAGCTAGTAATTATTGCCCTGTATTCCTGCATTTTATATGCAAATCATTGCCATCCTTGACGAAGGATAAAGACTTTGATATAAATGTTGAATGAAATTATTTGTGGTCAGTAACATTATATTGCTTAGTAGAAAGAGCAAAAGGATTTGGAGTCAAATGTCATATGTTCAAACCTTCAAGTGTGAACTTGGACAACTAACTTGGTTTCTCTGGGTTTTTCTTCCTTCCTTCATAAGTAATAGAGAAGGGTTGACATGTTACTTCTATCATCCTTCCCATATTGATCCTATAATCCTATGACTTCAAAAATCAAATAGAAAAGAATAAGCAGTATATGGAAGGAAATAGGGATTCATAGTGGGCTCTTAGTTAAGGAGGTGCCTAGAGGTGGTGCAGTAGAGTCAGCAGACAGGAAAGCTTACAAACAAAAGTAACCTACTCTACCTGAGTTCAAACCCAGACTCAGACACTTACTAGCTGTGTGACCCTGGGCAAGTCACTTAACCCTGATTGCCTCAGTTTCCTCATGTATGGAGCTGGAGAGGGAATGGCAAATCACTTCAGTATTTTAGCCAGGAAAACCCTAAATGGGGTCGTAAGAGTCAGACATGACTGAAATGAATAAACAACAACTTAGGGGGAGTAAAACCTAGCTAAAATGGCAGTATTTCAGGACTTAGAGTAACCCAGAAACTTCCAAAAAAATTACACCAGTAAAGTTCTAAAAATATACCATAAAGATTAACAATAAAGAAAACCAAATAGAAATGCTTGGAAGCTCCTCCATGAAGTACAGGGCTGCACAAGAAAACCTGTGAAGGTTCTAAACATAAACAAGTCAGAGCAAGCAGATGGCAGAGTATACAAGTATCCCTGACCCATGGCAAGAAATAAAATAAGACCAAGTATAGGGCCTAGGCAATAAGAACTAGGCAGGTCATGCCCAATTCAGAGCCAGGAAAGACCACATCTAAATTACACCAGAATATAGAAGAGATTCAGTGACAAAGTTGTTCAGGCTGTCCATGCACCTTACAAGCAAGACAGGGTAATACAGCCTTGCTATCAGGGCAATTGACAATATCGTAGCATGGGATGACAGCAACACCAGCTTCAAGAATTCAAGACTGTGCAAAGAGAAGGAGACAAAGAAGGAACCTAAAGCTAAATTATTAATATGAAAATATAAGGTATATCAAAATTTACCTAGAAAGTTGGTCAAAAAGAGGTAATATAAGAATCATTGGACTTCCTGGAAATCATGACCAAAAAATAAAAAGTCCTGGATGATATGTTTCAAGGAATTGTGCAAGAAACCTATCCAGATTTATTAGAATCAGAGAACAAAGTGAAAATACAAAGAATCCAACACCTGAAAGAAGCCCCAAAATTAAAATTCCCAGAAACATCATAGTCAAAATCTAAAGTTTCCAGGTCAAAGAAAAAAATACTGTAAAGAGAAAGAAAGAAAGAAAGAAAGAGTTTAATTGCTAAGAAACCACAGTCAAAATCCCACAGGACTGGGTAGCTACTAGCAAAAAGGAAGGTGCTCTTGGAATGATACAGTGTTCCAAAAGCTGAAAAATAAAAGTTTATAAACAAGAATAATCTACCCTACAAAATTCAGTACTTGTGGGGGGGGCGGTGTTGGGAGAAGGGGTAAAGGGGAGTAGTAGGGAATGGACCTTAATGAGATAAAGAACTTTCAAAAATTCTTGATGAAAAGACTAGAGCTGAGGAGAAGCTTTGAAATACAAAAATGCTAACACAGGAAACCATTGAAAATTAGAAAGATAAATACATTTGAGCATTTGGAAGGTATTACACAATGATTAAATACTTACATTTGAATAAGGGCAGTAGAAATCAGTGGTCCTTCAGAATTCTAAATGTCTTCAAGAATTATGTTGTTGGTTTTTCAGTCATATGTGATTATTCATGACCCCATTTGGCAGTTTTCTTGGCAGAGATACTGGAGTGGTTGTCCATTTCCTTCTCCAGTTCATTTTACATATGAAGCAGGCATGGTTTAGTGACTTGCCCAGGGTCACCCAGCTAGTAGTTGTCTAAAGCTGGATTTGAACTTAGGAAGATGAATCTTCCTTACTCTTATTCACTGCACTGACGCCTAGCTGTCCCAAGAAACATAAAGGGAGAGACATAAAAGAAAAGTAGAGTCTAAGGTATGGTATTATTCTTAAAAGAAGATTTTTTTTAAAATAGGGAAGAATGGAAGAGGAATTCGGATGGAACTTACTACCTCACGTGATACGAGTGAACAAGATGAATATATAAGCATGGAAGAAGGGGTGTAGAGAATAGGCATGATATGAACCTCACTTTCATCTAAACTAGACAAAGATAGTCACACAGGTACACTTACACACAACCACACAAAGAGTTAAGTGAGAAATACTTTAAACTCAGCAAAGAAATAAATGGGAAAACAGAACAGGGGGAGGATTGGTGAGAAATTAGTCATAAACAAAACAAACTCAAACATTGAAGGATGGAGTGTGAAGGGGGGATTAAAAGAAAAAAAAGTAAAAACTTGTGATTCTGAACAAGGTGAGAGGAAGAGAAGAGGGATAGTGGGGCAAAAACAAATCCTTTCAGTTACAAATCACCAGTAGTAACCACACTCCTCTTTCTCTGTAAAGAGAAAGGTAAGGGAACAAAAAAAAGGAAAATTACAAGAATGGAATGCAGAAAAATATGCAATTAACAATAAATAATAAATGAATGTGGACGGAATTAACTCAGTCATAAAACAGATCAGAAGTCATAACCCAATAATAATATTTTGTTTATTAAAAAACCACTTGAAACATACATATTCACACAGTATTAAAATAAGGAACTAGAGCAAAATCTATTATACTTAAATGAACTCGAAAAAGCAGCAGTAGCAATTATGTTCTGAGACAAAGCAATAATAAAAATAGACATAGTTAAAAGAGATAAATGAAAAAACTACATTATACTTGAAGTTATTACAATTAACAAATCAATATTTAATATGTGTGTACCAAATGGAATAGCATCTGTATACTTAAAGAAAACAACTCAAATTGCAAGGAAAAATACACAATAAAACTATACTAGTGGGAGGATGTCAACGTAACACTTTCAGATCTAGATAAATCTAACACAAAGACAATAACAAAGGAAGTTAAAAACCTGCATAGACTTTTTTTTTGGAGGGCAATTGGGGTTAAGTGACTTGCCCAAGGTCACACAGCTAGTTTTTTGTGTTAAGTGTCTGAGGCCAGATTTGAACTCAGGTCCTTCTGACTCCAGGGCCAGTGTTCTATTCACTGCACCACATAGACACCCCTGCATAGACTCTTAAAACAATCATATAGAACAGATACAGATATATGCTGGAGCCAACTTGAACCAGCTCACAAAAACTCATTGTTAAATTTACAATGTGACTACACCTCAAAACTCAGTAAACTATAAATTCAGGGATTGATTTATTGTTTTATTATCTACAGTAAGGCAGAAAATGTTAGTAATACAGATTTAACTTAAATATATCTTAATGTATCTATGTTTTTCCAAGAGATACAGTTTTAAAACATTTACCAGCATCTCAGATAGATTGCTAATAATCATCATATGGCACATTACAAGAACTGACCATGTACTAGGGCCACTAAAAACCTCATAAACAAAAACAGAAACATTACACAAACCCTTACTGACTACAGTGCTGAACATCCTCTGGAGCTCCAGAACCTACAGAACGACACAGAGAAGCTAACCTCCTGCTGAGGATAGCCCAGCAGGGAGCAGCAAGCACAGGGCTCTGGGAGCTGAGCCCAGGACCACATGAGTCAGAGGTTTTAGCCCCAGGGCAGCCGGACCAGCAGCCAGCTCGAGGGACCCCAGAAAACCAGCAGCTGTGGCGATTCCAGAATTATCAACACAGATATGCCTAGGACAAAGTGAGAGGTTAGTGCCCTATGGACTTTGGGACCAGTATTTGGAAATGCGTCAGCTTCTTCCCCTGGGGGTGAGAAGCCACTGATGAGCCATGGCACAGCTGCCATCTTACAGCTTCAGTGGCAGCTTCAGTTCCTGGCCTGTGGACTATAGAGGGAATCCAGCAATCAGTCCGGGGGGTAATCCCTCTTGTTTTAACCTCCCTGGATCTGGATTGCAATCTGGGGTGGAGGTCTTGGGGTGTGTGTCCAGCTTGCCAGAGTGGGTGGGGGCTTCACCGAGGGCACCCAACTAATACCTCCGGCAGTTGAGAAGACCCCAACTTTTGGGACTGAAGCTCCCCTGTCTGGTGGCACCGTCCTACTGTGGCAACAAGCCCAAAAGTCAAGTAATTAAGTGGCAACATGCCTAGGCAAAGGAAACAAAATAAACAGAAAAATGCAACATTAGACTCCTATTTTGGGGGCAAAAAGGATCGAAGCATGGAACAGGAGGAGGACTGTGAGGTAATAAATCCTTCACCAAAAGCCCCAAATGAAAATACGAGTGGGTTACAGGCCATAGATGACCTTAAGAAGGATTTTAAAAACCAAATAAGAGAAGTGGAGGAAAAATTGGGAAAGGAAATGAGAAGGATGTGGGAAATGTATGAAATGAGAGTCAACAGACTGACTGAGGAAAATAACATCTTAAAAAATAGAATAACTCAAGGTGGCAAAAGAGGCTCAAAAAGTCAATGAGGAGAAGAATGCCTTAAAAAGCCAACTTTGCCAGATGGAAAAAGAATCTCAAAAGCTCAATGAGGAGATTCATTCCTTCAGAATTAGACTAGAGCAAATGGAAGCTAGTGACTTTATGAGAAATCAAGATGCTGTTAAACAGATCCAAGCAATTGAAACAATAGAAGGTAATGTGAAATATCTTATGGGAAAAACCACTGACCTGGAAAATAGATCCAGAAGAGATAATTTTAAAATTATTGGACTACCTGAAAGCCATGATCAAAGAAAGAACCTAGAAATCACCCTTCAAGAAATTCTCAAGGAAAATTGCCCTGATGATTTAGACCCAGAGGGCAAAATAGAGGTTGAAAGAATCCACAGATCACCTCCTAAAAAAGATCCCAAAAAGAAAACTCCCAGGAATATTATAGCCAGGTTCCAGAATTCCCAGACCAAAGAGAAAATACTACAAGCAGCCAGGAAGAAACAATTTCAATATTGTGGAAACACAATCAGAATAGCACAGGACCTGGCAGCTTCTATATTGAGGGATCAAAGGGCATGGAATATGATATTCCAGAGGGCAAAGGACCTGGGATTAAAACCAAGAATCACCTACCCAGCAAAACTGAGTATCTTGTTTCAGGCGAAAATATGGTCATTCAGTGGAACAGAGGACTTTCAAGCATTCTTGAGGAAAAAACCAGAGTTGAATAGAAAATTTGACATTCAGACACAAGAAGCAAGAGATACTTGAGAAGGTAAACAGGGAAAAGAAATCAAAAGGAACTTATCAAAGTTGAACTATTGACATTCCTACATGCAAAAATTAACTGTGTCTGATGAAACCTTTCTCATTATGAAAATAATTGAAGAAGGGTATATGGACATATGAATACATATGTGAATGTGTGTGTATATGTTTACAGGTATACATGCATAGAGGGCACAGGTTGAATTTGGTGGGAAGGGATGATACTTAAGGGGTGAAGTTAAGAGGTGAGAGAGGAATGTGGCAAGAGGAGATGGGGGGAGGTGGGGGGGGGTAAACTATCTCATGTAGAAGAGGCAAGGGGAAGTGGTTGCAGGGGAGGGGAAGAACAGGAAGGCCAAAAGGCAAAACCATATTCTCATTGAATTTGGCTCAGGGAGAGAATGACATACAAACTAAATGGGATATCTCACCCTGCAGGAGAGTAGGGGGGAGGGGCATGAGATGGAGGGGAGGACATGCTGGGGGGAGGGGAGGTTGGAAGCACCCACTTTTGAAGAGGGACAGGATCAAAATAGGGAATGGTCCAGGTGGGGGGGTGGGATGGGTGGGAGGAAAATATAGTCAGTCTTTTACAATACTTCTACTATAGTAATGTTTTGCATAGCTATACATGTATAACACATACTGAATTGTTTATCTTCCCAGAGGGAGTGGGTGACAAGGGAGGAAGGGAATGGATCTGGAACTCGAAGTTTTAAAATTAAATGTTTCAAATGTATATAAATACTATTATTAATACTATTTTGCATGTAATTGGGAGATAAGATGTGCAGGCATTGGGGCACAGAGATTCATCTTGCCCTAATGGTAAAGTCGAAGGAGATATGGGAGAAGATATGGGAGAGAGCAGATTGGTTGAGGGAATATTTTGTGGGACTGCTATTCTGGGGTGGTGGGTAGGGGAAAAATGGGGGAAAAATTATAACTCAAAATCTGGTGGAAATGAATGATGTAAACCAGAAGTTAATAAAGCATTTGTAAAAAAAAAAAAAAAAAAGAAGAAGAAGAAGAAAAACCCTCAAGACCAAATGTATTTGCAAGTAAATAATATTAAACATTCAAGGAATAATTAATTGCAATTCAAAGAACAATTATTTGCAAAAACAGGTAAAGGAGGGATCATACCAAACTCTTTCTATGATACAAATATGGTTCTAATACATAAACTAGTTCTTTATACCTAAATCTATTATATCAATAGGTACTTTAAAAAGTTTTCAACAAAACTCAATGCCTATTCTGCTTAAAACACTGAAAAACATAGGACTAAATGGACTTTTCCCTAATATGGAAAGTATATATCTAAAACAAAGGATCATTATTATATATGTAATGAAAAAAGGCTTATAGGCCTTTACAATAAGATCACAGTACATTGAGAATTCACATTTCCACTATTATTTGACATTGTTCTAGAAACTTAAGCAACAGCAATAAGACAAGAAAAGAAATTGGGGGGTGGCTAGGTGGTGAAATGAATAGAGCTATTCCCTGGAGTCTGGAGGACCTGAGTTCAAAGCCAGCCTCAGACACTTAACACTTACTAGCTGTGTGACCTTGGGCAAGTCACTTAACTCCAATTGCCCTGCCTTCCCCCCCCCACTCCAAAAAGCAAAGAAAGAGAGAGAGAGAGAGAGAGAAAGAGAGAGAGAGATTAAGCATAGGCAAAAAGAAAAGAAAACAAAACTTACCTTTTGATATGATATGATATTCTAGCTAGAGAATGCTAAAGAGTAAAATACAAAGTTAAAAGACACAATTAATAACCAGCATCAATGTAGGGTATAAAATAAACCAACCAAAATAATTTCTCCATATCACCAACAAAACACAGCAGAAAGAGACAGAAAGAAAAATTCTACTCAAAATACAGAATACGTAAATCATTTGTAGTCTGTCAAGATATACACAGGAGCTATATGGATGAACTACCAAAAAAAAATCTTTACAGAAACCAAGACAGAACAAAATAATTGGAGAAATATTAATTGTTTATAGTTAGGTGATGTCAATACAATAAAGGTTATCCAAATTAATTTACTTATACAGTGCCTTTCCAATCAAACTACCAGTGTTGCTTTATAGAGCTAGAAAAAATAAAATAAAATTTGAGTGGAAGAGCAAAATATCAAGAATATCAAGAGAAATGATGAAAAAAAAAGTAAGAGGGAAGGAGGCCAAGAAGTATTATGTCTCAAACTATACTACAAAGCAGCAATCATTAAAGCAATTTGGTAGTGGTTAAGCAATTTTGCTGCTGTTCAGTTGTGTCCAACTCTTCATGAACCCATTTGGGGTTTTCTTGGCAAAGCCACTGGAGAATCTTACCCTGTCCTTCTCCAATTCATTTTATAGATGAGGAAACTGAGGCAGACAGGGTTAAGTGAGTTGCCCAGGGTCACACAGCTAGTAAGTCTCTAAGGCCAGATTTGAACTTAGGGAGATGTCTTCCTGACTCCACTGCACCACTGAGCTGCCCTATTACTAAGCAATAGAGAGGTCCATTGACAGACTAGATTAGCACACCACACATAGGAAGCAAGAGAATCTAGTAAGCTAGTGTTTCATAAACCATAAACCCTTAATTCCTGGAGTAAGGAATTATTCCAGTCATTCATTCTAGAAAGCCATTTGAAATTATGCTCCCAAAGTCCCTAGGCCGTGCTTTCCCTCTAACCCAGTGATATTATTAGGTCTATATGCTAAAGAGGTGAAGGAAGAAAAGGAGCTGTATATACAAAAATACCTATAGTACCATTCTTTGTTATGACAAACAATTGAAAATAAAGGATTGCCCATTAACTGGGAAATAGCCGGACAATTTATGGTAAATGATTACAGTATAATATTATTATGCCATAAGATATGACAAAAGGGGAAGTTTCAGAGAAATTTGGGAAGGCTTGTATGAACTGGTGCAGAGTGAAATGAGTAAAATCAGGCTTGTAGTTTGTACATGGACAACATTGCAAAGAAAAATAACTTTGAAAGATTTCACTGCAAGGAATGCAATGACCAAAAGCAGCTTCACATGGCAAATGATGAAGCATGCTAGGTTAGCCACCTCTTGAGTGGAGAAAATGGAATTAAGGTGCATAAGACTGACATTTTTGGACATGGCTAATGTAGGAATTTTCTTTGCTTGGTAATATGTGTATATTGCAAGAGAGTTTTTTTTTTTCTTTTTTCACTTGGGGAGTGGGAACAGGAAAGGGGGCCAGAGAGAGCATTAGGGGAGGCTAGGTGGCGCAGTGAATAGAGCACTGGCCCTAGAGTCAGGAGGACCTGAGTTCAAATTTGGCCTCAGACACCTAACACAAAACTAGCTGTGTGACCTTGGGCAAGTCACTTAACCCCAATTGCCCTACCTTCCCCCCTCCAAAAAGCAAAACAAAAAAGAGCATTAACTCTCTTCTTCCAAGGTGGTTATTGAAGTTTTTTTTTTGGTTTTTTTTTGTTTTTTTGCTTTTTTTATTTTTGAAGGGAAAGGCAGGGTAATTGGGGTTAAATGATTTGTCCAAGGTCTCATGGCTAGTAAATGTTCAGTGTCTAAGGCCAGATTTGAACTCAGGTCCTCCTGATTCCAGGGCCAGTACTCTATTCACTGTGCCACCTAGCCACCCGGAAGATTTTTTTTTTTAATTCACAAAGAGAACAGAAGTAAGGCTTGAAGAAAACCCATGTAAGCAGGACATCTTTGAAAGTTATATGTTGAATCTATTACATATTTTAAAAGGAAAAACAAACTACATAACAGAGATTCTTAGTTTCATGCATGATATTCTTTTTGTTTTAGTTTTTATATGGAGATAGTCATCATATTTTGGTTTTTTTAATTCAGAATAAAAAAACCTTTTAAAAATTGTTAAAATTTGTTGATATATTGTATGCAAAGGTAAAAGATAAAAAAGAATCAAAGAAAGATCCTGGGTTTTGAGTCTGTCTGACCGCTATAATAAAGATAAAATATATAGAAATAGGTAAATTAGGAAGCTGAGTTAACTTAGGAGGGAAGATAATGAACTCAGTTTGGGGTATATTGAATTTGAGGTAACTCATGGACCTCCGAGGGGAAATGCCTTATGCAAAGTAGAAAGCAAATTGCAAACTCTTGGGTAAAGGATCTGGATATATTTCAATTCTGTATGTCCCAACTGAATTTAGTATTCTCTCATACATTGAATAGCATTCAATCAAATGTTTGGTTGAAGTTCAAATTACATTTCTAATATACCATGCACAGAGACAAAGGTCTGAACAAGTTTCCCAGGGGAAGTAGGGAGGCAAACCCCCTGCACTGCACCATTGTTACTTGGAATTCAGCTGGAAGGACCAGGAATCTACTTTCCAAATAGATTTAGGGGAAGATAGTGATGATCACTGACCGCTCATATTTCTGTAGAAATCAAGACAAAATGTTTCAGTGGTAATTTAACTCTGGAATAGGAAGAATTGTTCTCTCTCTCTCTCTCTCTCTCTCTCTCTCTCTCTCTCTCTCTCTTTCTCTCTCTCTCTCCCTCTGTGTCTCTCTGCCTGTCTCTGTGTGTATGTCTCTGTTTCTCTGTCTCTGTGTCTCTGTCTCTATCTCTCTTTCCCTCTGTTTCTCTGTGTGTCACTCTCTCTGTCTGTCCTTCTCTCTATCTCTGTCTCTCCCCTGCCCCCACCCACCCCATTCAAGCTGAGAAACCTCCAGCAGCACAGAAACCTAGAAATGTACTGCAAGGGAACTTTGAGAGGTCATCCCCTCTACCCCTGATCTCAGTAAGCTATTATCAATCCACCCCTAGCAGATGAAGACTTGGGCTGGCAGAGCTGAGTGAGTTTCTGGGCACCGAAATAGCAAACAGGCCCTGGAGGCAGCCAGCATCAGGAATTGAGGAAGGGAGTTCCAGATGGAAGCCGCAGAGTGTGAAAATGCTTGATTGTGGGCCAGCGCTGGTTGGGGGGGGTGGAGGAGGGAATAGGAGGGGGTGGGAGGGAAAAGCAGGAGCACAAAATGAATTGAAAGGTCCCAACTCAGCAAAAGAGACAGTAGGGAAAGCCAAGAGCTACTTCAGAGAAATCCAAAAAAAATCCTCATTTATTTAGCTCCCCTTGGATGAGACTTTTTTTTATGAAACTATAGGATCTCCTCTCCAGTCACTAAAAAGAATTTAGCCTAACAACCAAGTGGATGAAGCATTTGCATTTTCCAGACAATGACACTATAGGTGGATGGAGAGCTGGTTCACCAGTACATTTACTTTGAACAACTCAAAGGGACAACAAAAGCTCTGCATTAACCAGAAAAAAGAGAGGAGGCTGGATTGTGTCCGGGAAACAAGCAGCATTTTCAATAACCCCAAGTTTCTCCCTGTAACAAAAATCCATCTTTTTCACACTAATATCCTTCCAGTTATACTCCAGGGCTGAGGATCATAGAATAAAACCATCTCTCGAGGATCAAAATTGTGAGTTGAGAGGCATATGTGGTTGGAAAGAAGCTACATCACATTGCCAGCCTTCGCCTGATCACAAGAAACAGTAGAAAAAATAGTGGAGAAGTTTATGGCCAGGAAGAGGTAGAAGGGTCATGTAGTGAGTGCAAGGGATAGGCATGTGATAGCACCCATCCAACATCAGAAAACATGTGGGAAGATCATTAGCATATTAGATGGAAATCTTTGATGTGGATTCACTGGAAGGCCTGGACAGGAGTAACACAAGATAAGAAAGTATGGATAGTTTCCCATCAGTACCATTGAAAGAAGAACACAAGTCTGTCCTTCTACAAGTATTTATTAAAAACCTAGTATGTACCAGGTACTGGGCTAAATACTGGGAATGGAAAAAAGCCAAAAAACAACAACAAACAGTCCCTGCCTTTGAGGTAAATGGACTCCCCCCAGCAGATAAGAGAAGCCCCCCAAAATCATCATAGTCTTATGCCTTGCTTCATGACTGACAACTGTCAGGACTGAGAACACCCAGTACCACACCTTGTTACATGATTCCTATGATCTGAAGGGTCTGTAAGGAGGACCATTCATTTAAGACCCACACACACAGTTTTCATCGTCCATTCCTTGCTTCACTGCCCTTGAAAGATGCAATTCCCACACTCCGATCTACATATACACCAAATAAGGTTATGAGGAATGAATTCCTAACCAATCTAACTTGCATAAACTGCTAGCTTAAGGAACTCTGATCAATTTAAAATTATGGAAATGACTTTACCCTAAAAAAAAAAGGAGATGGAAGGTAGGAATCTGGAAGAACCGCTAGTTAGTGAGAAATTTGAGGCTATGGGATCTGGGTTCTAGTCTTGGAGTTGATTCTTTGTGATCTTGGGCAAGGCATTTAATCTCTGTTGGCCTCAGTGTCCCTATCTGTAATAGAAGAATATTCGCCACCATTCCCCTAATGGAGGTGTTGGGACATAAAGTGTTTTTGTAGATACAAGGTTATGGTTGAGATATTAAAGATATTGAAAGAAAAGTCTATAGAGAGTATATGAGGATAACTAACCTAAAAGGTCAAGGGAAGCAGAAATCCTCATCTTCCACCAATATGGGGGACTAGCCTGAGTTAAATAGGACCAGGATCACCTGTAAGCATTCCATTTCTTTATTTTTACTTCCTTTTTTGGGCAGCCATGTAGTATATTTGCGTGTGTGTCGGGGATTTGGGGAGGAACCATTTGGTTTGAAATCAAATAATATGTGGCAACCAGGTGGTACAGTGGATAGAATACCACCCCTAGAGTCAGGAGGACCCAAGTTCAAATGTGGCCTCAGAAACTTACTAGCTATGTGACCCTGGGCAAGTTACTTATCATTACCTCCGAGAGAGAGAGAGAGAGAGAGAGAGAGAGAGAGAGAGAGAGAGAGAGAGAGAGAGAGAGAGAGAGAGAGAGAGAAGAAAAGGAGAGGAAAGGAGAGGGAAGGAGAGAAGAAAAGGAGAGGGAAGGAGAGGGGAGGAGAGGAGAAGAGAGGAGAAGAGAGGAGAGGAGAGGAGAGGAGAGGAGAGGAGAGGAGAGGAGAGGAGAGGAGAGGAGAGGAAAGGAAAGGAAAGGAAAGGAAAGGAAAGGAAAGGAAAGGAAAGGAAAGGAAAGGAAAGGAAAGGAAAGGAACTAAAAGATCTGGATTCAAATTCCAGCCCTGTTACATATGACCTATATGACTATGGGTAAGTCACTTGCCCTCTCTAGGTCTCAGCTCCTTATCTGTAAAATAAAGGGGCTGGACCAGCTGGGCTCTTGTATCCCTTCTAAATCTAAATCTAATATTCTATGACATCAACCAACCATAGCCCATATGTGTCTATTTTAAATTAATTCATCTTTGCTAACAGTGACTGAGAATTTTATTTTCACCTGATGCTCTTTACCACCTTCCTTCGTTCCATTCCAGGAACAGTTCTGTGCTCCCTAGTAAGCTAAGCGTCCATCTGAAACCATGGAGAGAACATTTGTCTATTTAATAAGTCAGGAGAAACAATCTGGAAAAATGAATTACTTAAATTTTCTCCAACTCCTCTTAATTCCAGTGCCTCCCCTCTTAATTATTTCCTATTCATCCCATATATAGCTTGCTTTGCACATGTGTGTTTGAATGTTGCCTCCTCCTCCCCATTAGATTGTAAGCTCCCTGAGGGCAGGGACTGTCCTTTGCCTCTTTTTGCATTCCCAGCACTTAGCACAGTACCTGGTACATAGTAGATACCTAATAAATGTTTTTTTAATTAGAGACAGGTACCAAATCCAGCATAAAAATCATATAAGGGTTCTGGGGGTTGGAATGCCCAAGCTATTTACTCAAAGATTCTAGATTCACTCTCACCAAACTTTGTGTATAATCTTGTGTATAACCTTGTGCTCATGTCAAATGCACATAAAGCTTTCAACTCCGTCTTTATCCTTCTCTCTTCTCCAGCCCACCCCCTCTTCCCCATGTCTACATTCTCAGAAACTTCTGAGGTTAGTGGAGATAGCTCATCATCATTAAAATAATACTTTAATGCTTACAATATAGTTACAAATATTCTTTCATATTTTTCCATAGCAACCTGAGAGATGGATGCTATTATTATGCTAATCTAGCAGATCAGAAAACTGAGGCTGAGAAAGGTTAAGTGTTTGCCCATCGTCACACAGCCATTAAGTGTCTGTTCAGTCATGTCTGACTCTTAGGGACCCCATTTGGGGTTTTCTTGGCAAAGACGCTAGAGTGGAGTTTGTCATTTCTTTCTCCAGTTCATTTTATGGATGAGAAACTGAGGCAAACAGGGTTAAGTGACTTGACCAGGGTTATACTAGTAAATGTCTGAGGCCAGATTTGAACTCAAGAAGATGAGTCTTCCTGATTCCAAGACCAGTGTTCTATCCACTGAACCCCCTAATTGCTCATGAGTATATTTTGGCTAGATTCAAACTCAGGTCTTCCTGTGTCCAAGTTCAATACTTTAATATACCAACTACCTACATCTTACATCTTACATATCCCAATCTAGAAAATATTCTTTTGTAAGCTGGACCTCAAAGACAGTGCTAATCTCATGTATTATAAAGTTGCGTTATTGGGTTGTTCTTGTTTTTTTTTTTTAATCTTTGCTTGAGAAAGCTTCCCTGTACAGCATATTTCACTCTAAAGAAATGAATTCCCTTTCCTTTCATTTTTTTTCCTTCTAGGTCATGGGAGGTCTTGAGTTGTGAAGATTCCCTCTTCAGAGAAAGCTGGAACAATGTATTTGGAAATATTTAAAGATCTAGATTGGCATTAGAGTGGAAGCAACAAATATATTTAGCCACCCATGGCATGCCAAGGCCTTATCGAGACAGAAATAGACACTGTAGGAGGAATTTCAATTGAATATTTTCTAAGCAGTTGTTTTGGGGTTTTTGTCTGCACTCTGGCATGGAGGTGGGGTGAAGCAGGGGAAGGTAGAAAACCATGAGAATTCTGAGCCAGGGTATCAAGCCAACCCAGAGCCCTACTGCATGGAAATGAAACACTCAAGAAGACTGACCAAGGGAGGGTGGACCCCTCACAGTCTAGTACTGAAACAAATGGTATCCTTGTCTTCTCTTACTCCTCAGAGGCAAATTTTGTGTTTCCTTTTCACCTGGTTTTCCTATTCTTCCCTCCACACTAAGCTGCCTCAAATGTCTGGAAAGCCCTGTCTACAATGCTTACATATCAGTCTCATTTTCATCAACTGAACAAACAACTTGTGTGTAAAGACTCTGCCCCACCAAATCTTCTCAGACTGATGGGAGGAAAGGTGATAGCTTACTTCAATCCCATCCTTTCTGGGTATGGAATTCTCATGCTTTTTCTTTCCCAGTCTTCAGCACTAGGATAAGCTTATTACTTGATCAAATGCAGTAGAAATGCTTAACACCCAGGAACTGGGACCGATTCAGTTCAAGGAATGGGGCTAAGGTAGGTAGACCATACAGGGAAGAATGAGAATAGATGAAGACACTGGAAAGGATACTGTCATTTGGAAACTTTAGGAATGACTCATATGTGAGGTTACTGATTTTAGCAGGTCACTTGAGCTCTGTTTGCCTTAGTTTACTCATGTGTAAAATGGAGTGTAAAATCGTTGTGAAGATAAAATCATATTTGCAAAGCACTTAGAGTGTCTGGCACATAGCACTATATAAATGACGATGAAGATGACGACGATAATGAGGAGGACATATTAGCTGTACATTATGATCCTGTTTTGGGCAGAGGGAGAGAAGGTGTCCAGTTATCTGGGGATTCTGAAGAAATACAAGATCAAGCATTAAATTTCACCATTCTATCAGGTAGTTTTTGATTGATAGTGACCTGGAACTGTGGAACACATCGATGAACATGGGTCAGAGGACCCAAATGAGCAAATCTCATTTCAGCAGGGTGTTCCAGAATGAGAGAAGTCATTCTCATGTAGTCATAGAAATCTGGATTGTAAGAGAATGATGGCCAAACTAGACCTGAGGAATTACCACTAGAGGAATATGTTCCTAATTAAGTCTACTATGAGGCTGGGTAGCTTTCTTTCAATTCACACCTGTGATTATCTTACTCTGAGCTACAACTAAATTTTCCCTTGGAAATATATCCTAGAAAATGTCGCTCTTTTGGTCTGGTTTATATGGTAAGAAGAGGAGAAAGGAGTTGATCTCCAAATCAAGCATCTAGTTACAGTGGTAGTGCCAGAAGGGAAGAGAATTATTGACCAGCTGCAATTGATCCCTAAAGCCACAGAGCCAAAGAGACCCAGGAACCAAGGAAATTCAGGAAGTCATAGAGCCTCCAGCTGGGATCAATCAATCAGGGAGGTTAAGAAAGTGATGAAAGGTGAAAGCCCTGAGAACAAATGCAAAGATATCCTGGGTCTGAGGTCTGGATTGACTCCAAAGAGGATCTGGTGCCTGGAAAAGCTGAGCTTGGCTCAACATGGCCTAAGGCCCTGGACTGGAAGGTAGTAAGCAGCATTAGAACTGTATAAAAAAAATAGATGTTTGCATGTAAGTGTATCTAACAATGCATGCCCATGTCATGTATTTGTACATAAGAGTGTATTTCCAACCTTTGGTCATAAGCATAGTATTGGTGAGGAGTTATTCTAGACCAGATCAGGGACCCATCTTGGACTTAAGTGGATTCAACACCGCTGTTCATCAAAATATACATCCTTAAGACTGAAGAGCAGTCAAAACTCTATCCTCATCATTCTGCTTAAAAGTATTTATTGGGGTGGCAAGGTGGCACAGTAAATAGAGCACTGGACCTGGAGTCAGGAGGACCTGAATTCAAATCCAGCCTCAGATGCTTAACACACACACACACACACACACACACACACACACACACACACAATAAACTAGTTATGTGACCTTGGGCAAGTCACTTAACCCCAGTTGCCGTGCCTTCCCCCCTAAAAAAAAGTATTTATTACTGGGACTAAGTATGTCTTATACTATGGTCCCACATCAGTCAATGTTTGTTTTATGCATGAACTTCTAGAGAGCAGAAAGCCTGGTTATCTGAATCTCTCTATACCATGCCCAGTAAAACTGTGAACACATCAGTTCATGGGATCATACTGTAGGTAGATAGTTGGAAGGAACCATCCAGTTCAAATTTCTTATTTTACGGACAAGGCAGTTAAGATCCAGAGAGATTAAAATAACTTGCCCAATGTCCCATGGAGAGCAAAATTTAAACCCAGGTCCTTAAATGCTAAATTTGTTGGTCAGTTGTTTTTCAGTAATGTCCAACTCATTCTTAATGAGAGGTTTTCGTGGCAAGTTTTCCAGTTCCTTCTCCAGCTCATTTTACAAATAAGAAAACTGAGGCAAATAGGGTTAAATGACTTGTCCAGGGTCACACATCAGATACGTGTCTGTGGTCAGATTTGAATTCAGGAAGATGAGTCTTCCTGATTTCAGACCCAACACTTTATTTCACTGCACATCCTAATTGCCCTGGACTCTAACTCCAGCCCCTTTAATAGAACATTCTTGGTAATTAGAATGAAAATGAATTATTAAAATTTAGAGAAATCCTTGCAGAGAGGTCCCAAAAACATCCCTACCTGGAATCAAATCTTTCTTTCCTCTCTCAGTATCTGAGCCATGACATAATTTAAGGAAGAATAAAGAGCCTAGAGGAAAGGTGGGGACCAAGGATGGAGACAGAGCAGCAGGAGCTCCAGTTTGATCCAAACCCTTCTTGGCCGTCATCTTTTTTCTTTTAGATGCAACCTGATTTTTAAAATCTGATGCTTCGTCTTTTCACATCTGTGCTTAGTAATCCATTTTTCATTAACTCTGAACAGCCTTATTTCTCAAACCATTCAATTTCAGACGTTATTCTGTATGTCAACAGTCTTATCTCCAACCTGCTCATTCAAAATGTCCCCCATCTCAGAAATCTTCCCCAGAGACCCAGAAAGGTCATGTAAGCCAACAAAATGTAAAAGGGGGAAATGGGAAAGAGAGAAAATGTACCTTTGCATTTGTAGGAATCAATCTGCTACTGAGGTATTACATTATATATGCAATGCAAGACAAGTGTGGGTGCATGTGTCTCTGCATGTATGGGGTGACATACTCTCTTGAATCTCTCTTCCCTTCTCTTCCATGACACCATACTAATCCTTTCCCCACCTCTTCCCTGGCTTCTCTAGCTATTTTACAATCTCCTTTTCTTGCCTCAGTCTCCCAATAGTGAACATTCTCTAAGGTAGACTCTGGTACTCAGTTTTCTCTCTACACCCTCTCCTTCAGACTCTTCCATTCCACATCATCTCAAGGCAGATAATTCCAACATGTGTAAAAGGTTGGACTGGGTGACCTCTGAGGTCTCTCCGGGACTGGTTTTGTGATCCTATAAGTCTATGATCCAAAGGACTGTTCATTCTTCCATTTGCTGTTGCCTACTGAACATCCCTTCCCTCAGGTTCCACTGTCAATTCAAACTCAACATCTCTGAAACAAAACTTGTTATCTTCCCGTCTTCCCCCCAAAGTGGTTATCCCTCCTGACCTCCCTACTTGTGTTAATGGCACCTGTCACTCATACTTAAAAATCTTTGAGTCCTTTTCAGAAAAAAAAAAGTCCTTTAAAAATCTCTGAGACTCTTCCCTCTCTGCCTGTCCCTCCCCAAGTTGCCAAAATTCTTGACAACTGCCCATTTTCAATGTCTCTCTAAAACTTTGCTTAGAAGTAACTAGGGTCCTATCTGGCTTCAGACACCTAACACTTACTAGCCTTGACACTCACTTGACCTTGGGCAAGTCACTTAACCCCAAATGCCCTGTCTTCCCCCCTCCAAAAAAAAAAGGAAATAGAAGGAGAAGAAGAAGAAGAAGGAGAAGAAGAAGAAGAAGAAGAAGAAGAAGAAGAAGAAGAAGAAGAAGAAGAAGAAGAAGAAGAAGAAGAAGAAGAAGAAGAAGGAAGAGGAGGAGAAGCTAGGGGGTACATTGGGTAGAGTGCTAGATCTGGAATCAGGAAGACCTAATCTCAAATTAGACCTTAGAAATTTAACTCCGTGACTCCAGAGAAGGTAGCTTAACCTCTCTCTGCCTCAATTTCCTTATCTATAAAATGGGAACAATAATAGCCCCCAGGGTTGTTGTGAGGCTCTACAGAGACAATACTTGTAAAGCACTTCGTGCAGTGACTGGCACACAGTAGGAGCTTAATAGATGTAGATGAGTCTTTTCTTTCTACTATCACACTTATGGTCCTAATTTCAATAGCAGCTGTTCATTGAATCCCTTGTTTCTTGTCTGGACTACTACAACTGCCTGATTTCTCTGCTTCTAGTCTCTTCCCTCTGCAATCCACACTCAAAGCCAGATTTTGCCTTCTATGACCCTGTTTTCATCATTTCCTTCCCCTTTCTAAAAACCTTCAAAGGCTTCCCCAGCACCTACAGGTAAAGTCCGTACTCCTTCAGTTGGCACCCAAGGTCCTCAATTCTGACCCCAAAGTATTTCTCCTTTGTTTCCTACTGCCTGTCTACCCAAACCCACTGCTCCAGTCAGATTGTTCCAACTAGTTGGCCTCTAAATAGGCTTTGTTTTTTCCCACTGCTGTTCATGCTTTTGCCCATCCCTTTCTCCCAGTCTGCAATGCTCTCTTACTCCCTCACTTTCTACCCAAACCATCCCCATCCTTCAAAGATTGACTCAAATCTTTCCACCTCGATGAAGTCTTTCCTGCCCACAATGGTCTGTCCCTCCTCTAATTTAATATCAATACTGTACATCTGATACATATCTGTGTCCCCCCATTTGGCAAATAATCTTGTTGTTTCTTATACTGTTGGTTTGAAGAGTATTGTCTCAACTTTTCTTATACCTATACCTACCTCCCAAAAGGGGAATCTATCTGATTCTTCTTTGAGTCTCATCCCTAACCTTCCTCCACACACAGCCTTACAGCCCCATAACCCAGCACAAAACCTTGCTAGTAGTAACTGTCCAACAAACATATGTTAATTTGATCTGATCTGATTCATTACTGATGATACCCTCATGAGAAAAGCCCTCCACCACTTAAGATTCCTCTACACTGCCTAGCTTCTGAAGTCTCTCCCAGTGAGTGTGCCCCATGACGCCCAGTAATTTATAGTTCTAAAATGGAGCTACTGTCCACAACCAACAATGTCTACTGCTGCCATAAGCTGTCACCTGGACAGTGGGACCGATTAAAGTCTTACCTTCCCTACTTATGGGCAGGACTCCTTGGGCCCTAGACCTGGTGCCTTTCTGTGAGTGAAGAGGATGAAATGATCCCTACTGTTCCTGGATTGCATGGGAAGAAGTTTGTGAAACATGGTACCCTATGCCAAAAGGCCTGGAAGAGACCAGAAGGGAAGAGAATGTATCTTCCCAAGGGGCAGCCTGACCTGTCCTTTTGCCAGCATAGCTTGTAGCACCATCTGTATTGACTGTATTCTCCCCCCTGGACACACCCATCCCTCGTCTTTTGCAAGTTACACCACATGTGGCTGATTTTCTGCAGCAGATGGCTGAATCCAGTTGGCCAGGAAGGGAGAGATAATCAGGAATTTTGGTCCCCTTTCTGTCCTTGCTGACAGCTCTCCTCCTTTGGAGTATCTGCCCTCAGAAACCACTCCTTAGATCAATGATCCTCTAGGTTAGGGGTTTTCAACTTCTTATGTCTTAGACCCATTTGGGAGTCTGGTAAAGCCTAGAGACCTTTTCATAGAATAATGTTTTAAATATATACAATTAAAAATAGCACTATAAAAGAAACCAAAGATTGGTGAAAATACAGATAACATTTTTTTCCCATCTAAGTTCACAGACTCCTTGACATCCATCCATGATTTCCCAGGGAGGTCTGTGCACCCCAAGTCAAGAACTCCTGGTCTACGCTCACCCTATCCTTCACCTAGTCCAGACAGAAATATCTATTCCACACTAGAATGCCTCCAAGGAATGAGATGTGTCTGTGTTCTGGGATAGCAATTCTCCCTTGTCCTGTCTTCCATTTCCCTGAAAAGTAAGCAGCTTGTAACCCTCCTCTTGAAAACTGCAACTGGACCATCCCCTCAGGTTTCAGAGACAGCTTCAGTATAATGGAAAGAGCCAAAGAGATGAGAGAGTTCTGGGAGACTTGGGAAACTTGGGATCTAGCCTTAGTTTTGCTAACTAGCTGTGCAACCTTAATCTGGTTGCTTTCCCTCTCTGAGTCTCAGTTTCCTCCTATATAAAATGATTGGTTTGGATCTCAAGGGTCTCTTCTAGTTCTCAGACTCCACCAAGTTTTTCAATCAGTCTGAATAGGGCTTGTGGTATGACTTTCCTTTTATTTCGCTTTCCAACATGACTCTTGGGGCATTCTGTTTCTAGTCATTCTCTTGAGGAAAGGGGGCTTTTCACCATTTTAGGTCATAGTGCCACTCAGAACTCCTGTAACCTCTGCCCACTCACTTCCATCTGGGTTTCTTCCAATATTTCCCAGAACACCCCTGCCCCAGGCCCCAGGGACTCCATATCCATTCATTTTCTTGACTCCTGCCAACATTTCTTGCTTCTAGAGCCAGGTAAAAAAAAAGCCATTTAGAATAACCCATGCTGGCACTTTCTCAGCACCTCCCCTGCCCCTGGCACATTCCAGGCATTTGGGCAGGACCCTGAGCACTGGAGAATTCCTCTCTTTCTTTCCTTAGCGTGGGTCCCCGTGTTGGCATGCCGACAGTCCAAAATATTTAAAGCAATCATAAATCTGAGTGAGTGAGCAAGTACAGACTCTCAGGGCCAGGGCCTGGAAGAGACTGAGCTAAACTCTAGGCAAATGAGGAGGTAAAGCCAAATGGAAAACACCCCACTAATAGCACTCATCACTGTCAATATCAAAAAACCTCTATGAAGCATCTATCTGTGTGTACAACTGGGCTGGGTGTGGTATGGCATGAATTAGCCATCGAATTTAAAACAAAACAAAAAAAAACAGACACAGACCTGTCAGAGCTATGTAAGTAGAATTTAAAAGCTGAATCAATCAGCAAGCATTATAGTAAACTGTCAAGAACCTTTACAGTTTGTCAGTCCATCAGTAAGAATCCATAGTGTCTACAATGTGCTAACCACTTGACTAAGGGGATAGGAATACAAAGAAAGACTAAAGACAGCCCCTGCTCTCATGAAACTCATAATCTTATGGTGGAGACAACATTTAAACAATTATGTACAAACAAGCTACAGACAGGACAAAATGTAGGTAATCAACAGAAGAAATACACTAAGGTTATGGTGAACCCAGAAAGGTTATGCACTGAAGATAGGACCTGAAGTTAGGAGGCAGAGCAGAATCCATTGGTAGTATCATGCCCATAGAAGAGAAGTTCCTAACCTGGGGGTCTGTGAACAGATTAGATTTCAGATGATTCATGAACTTACAAAAAAATCCATCTTTATTTTCACAAACTTTTGCAATCCCATATATTTTATACTATGGGCTTCAACAGACTGATGAAAGGGTCCAGGACACAGAAGAGGTTAAGAATCCTTTCCCCAAAGTAATATCTCCACTCTGATCCCTCTTGAGGATGCAAGATCCCACTGGTCATTTGAACTATAGGAAAAAGCAATCTTGGTAGGCTATGGAGATTGAGGGCATTCTGAGTTTGAAAGAAGGTTCTAAGGTTACTGTTAGGTAACAGGATGAACTAGAGATGAGCAAGGAAGTCCAAGAGGAACTGACAGGTCATCTTATGGACTAGACAGAGACAAGAGAAGTGAGTCATTGGAATCACTCCAGTAAAGGTCTTCCTAGGGAGAATCTTTGGTCTAGCTGCCTGATGGCTAAGGAGTCATTATTAAGGTTAATGAGCTCCTGGTCTAGGCTCTAGACTAGGCTCTTTACTCATAAAATGAGTAAAATGACTAATGGATGCTACATAAACTAACACCCAGTAATAATGGAAGGCAGTTTGACTGTGGGAAAAGAACTACTGTTATGACCAAGAATTTTTGTTTCTACAATCACCATTCAGTTCTTAGGAGGTAGAGTGATAGAGTGGAATATAATCCTGCCTTTAGAGTCAGAGGATATGAGTGTGAGACCAACCTGTGTGACCTTAACAAATTACTTTCCCTCTCCAGGATTTAGTTTCCTCATCCTTAAAATGATAAGAGTTCAGACCAATATGGAATTGTGTTTTACATGATTGCACATATATAACATATCAAATAGTTCACCATTTTAGGAAGAGAGGAGAGGAGGGAGAAAGAGAGAAAATTTTGAAACTCAAAATTTTCTAAAACTGTTCAATTGTCTTTATATATAATTTTAAAAATAAAAGTGCTAAAAATTATCTTTATATATAATTGAAAAAAACATTAAAAATTATAGGGCTCAGCTAGAATGGTCCATAAATTACCTCCTAGTTCTATAATCCAGGGAAAGAATCATGGAATCAAAGATTCAAAGAATTGGAAGAGTCCCCTGAGGTCCAACCTACACCCAAGCAAAAATCCTCTCTGTAATATCCCTGAAAAGTTTTCATCATGACTGCCATCATGGGACCCAACAGGTAATTATCCCTCTGTCAGGAATATGACAAGTGGTCTTGATTGCTACTGCTACCTGTTGAAGACTTCAAGTGATAGTGAGTTCATTAACTCTCAAGGAAGTCCATTCTACTTTCCTTATTGCTAGAAAAAATTTCCTTAAATGGAGTAAAAATCTGCTTATCTTCAACTTCCACCCATTGGTCCAGTTGTGCCTCAGCCTAAACAAAGCAACTTTTAGGATTATAAACATAGAGCCAGAAGGGCCCTTAGAGGCCATCTACTCTAATCTACCCATTTTACAGATGAATAATCTGAAACTCAAAGAGGATAAGTGATTATTCAAGGTCACACAAGTAGTGAAAGAGACTAGATATGAACCCAGGTCCTCAGACTCCAAGATCTCAAGTCACACCCCATCAAATCTTCCAACCACAACTTCATAAATCATTCACACTCCTTGACTTCTGCTTTTCCTTCCTGATTCTCTTGCCCATTTTTCTACTCTTCATGCCTTATCCAAAGGGGCTTGGGGAAGGAAATCAGAACTGATTTCGATCATTGGCAAGAAAATTTCCCTGTCCCAATAAATCTTCCTAACTCATTGGTCTATTATGACTGTCTTAAATTCTATCATTAGCTATTCATTCCTTTGGTTTAAACATTATTTCTCAGAAAGTCTGGGTTGAAATTTAGAGTACCTAACATCTTAGTGAGAATTTGTCTTATGAGGTAGATTTCATCTGAAGGTGGAAGGTCTAGAGTATCATGAAAGCAGGAGGAGATTCAGAATAGCTTCTCCCCACTCTTTCCTATGCAAAAAAGACAATAGGAGAAAGTTAATGCAAAGCACAAATGTGCTAAAGACAAATTTCAGCCGCTTCACAACTTTACAAAAGGAGCAGTAAAAAATAGAGGTGTCCAAGGGTAAAGAAGAATAAATCTATCCAAGTTGTGCATATGTGTATGTATTTTATATATATATATATATATATATATATATATATATATATATATATATATATTATATGTATTCAGTTCCTAAGAGAGGCCTCCCAGGGAGAAGTTTGAAAGTGTGGCTCAATATTACATTCTCAGTAAGGTTTGCTTTATCGAAATGAATTCTTCCCCCTCATTTGCCCAGATAAGCCAGAATGCCCCATAACCAGGAAATATTTTCACAGGGTAAATTGAAATCAACAAGTTTTTCTTCAATATCTACTGAATGTCCCACCTTACGTAAGGGCTAGGAGGAGAAAGATAAAAGAATAGGGCACAGTCCCTGCTTTCAAAGAACTCAAAAGAGAAACAAACCTCCAAGATTCTTATCGCCTTTGTGTGTCATGGATTCCATTGGTGGTCTGTCAAAAGCCCATGATGCAGTCACATGACAATGCTTTCAAATGTATAAAATCAAATAATTGGATCGCAAAGAAAATCAATTAGATTGACATATAGTTATCAGAACATAATAATAATAACTGGCATTTGTTCAGCCCCTTAAGGTTAGCAAAGAGCTTTACATATGTTCATGGACCTCAGGGTAAGAACTCCAGACTTAGAAGATGGCTGAAATCATTCTAAAGCAACATATCAGAAAATGTGGGACAGCCACTGTAACTTCCAAGTCAAGGAAAGATGAGTGTATACCCTAAGACCAATTAAGAAATGCTCCATCCTCCAATTGTCCAAACATCATTCTTCTACGACGGCACTCTAGAGAGTTGCTCTCTCCATATTACCTTTTCTGAATCAGGAAGCAGTGAGTTTTCTAACACTAAAGGTCTTCAGGCAGAGGCACCTATAGGAAAGAGGGTAGAGACGAGCCTTGCTGAGCTATGGATTAGATTAGATGGCCACTGGGGTCCTTTCCAACTCTGAAATTTTGTTTCACAGTGAAGGGGGGAGCCTGAGGGAAGAGAAATCTATAACATTTGCAGAGACATTTGCAGGAAGAAAACTGAGGACCCAGGAGTTCCTGGCTTTTTGGGCTCACTCTTACTGTTGAATCCATTCTCCTTCTCTCTGGTTTGTAATTTGGGATTGCTCCATGTCTTCCCAATTTAAAAAAATGATCTTAACCTGTAATAGGACAGATGGAAGTGAAATGTGAAAAGTCAGTCTAGGTTAATGAAAGGTTGATGAAGAGGAACTGTGATAAAGGCAGGGAAAAGTGAAGAAAGGAGGGATCTATTCTAAGGTGGGACCATTGGGAAGAAAATCTGGCTCAAGGTCTAACCCTGCCACTTACTATGATCAAGTCAGTCTGCCCCTCCTCAGCCTGTCTCCATCTGCAATGGGGGTGATTCTTGAACTACCTACTTTACAGGGTTGCTAAGAAAAGAGTAAAATCTAGAGTATCATATAATCTGAGCCGCCTATTATTCCAGATTTAGGGGAAGGCTGTGTGATGAATACCTTAAGAATAAGATTTCAATTTTGATGGCTCCCTTTGTAGAAGCTGGAGAATAGATGCGATGACTTCTCTCTCTTGTCTTTTTAGCCTATCCTTCATCCAGCCATCAAATAAACATTCCTAAAATATGGATCAGACTATGCCACTCCACTGATCAACTATTGCCAAACTAGTCAGCTTTAAACTCTTTTAAAATTTTTCTTTTTTTATTATTAATGTAACCATCATCAACAAGCATGAACATTTCGATATACAAAGAAGAAAAAGTATAGGAGTATATATGAAACCATAAATTTGCTGTGTTCAGTTTGGAATTTTTAAGTGCATATCTCTCTGAAATAATCTAACTCTCAATGGGTGACTCATTCCCCTTTGTGCATGGTCTAGTATATATTCTTTTTTTTTTTCATTTAAACAAATGCTTTATTAACTTCTGTTTTACATCATTCATTTCCACCAGATTTTGTTACAATCATTTAGTATATATTCTTATAGGTCTACTTTCTGATTTCTATTTCACTATTGACTTCAGTAAATGGGTTTATCTGCTATTTACTATAGGTATTACTTTGCAGAAATGGGAATACAGCTTGGAGCTTTATTTCCCTGTTAAGGGACAATGATCAAGAGCTCAGTTTGAACCTAAAAATTATTTCCCTTAGATGAAAGATATTTAAAGGAGCAGATAGTTCTAGCCCAGTACCACTCTAAGGAGAGCAAAGTTGCCAGCCTCTGGCCTCAACCTCCTACTTTCCTTTCTGGTAAGAATAAATCTCCCTTGGAGAAGGGTGAAGGAAGAAGACTCTAGAGATATCTTTCTATGCCTCCTTGTGAGCCATATCCAGGCAAACCCATGGGACACTTATAACTGATGTGAACAAAACAGATACACCGTTCCATACACAACCTTTTTATATTAAGACTGTAGCTTTTGAAGCTGTCCTGTTCATTTGCAAGCCTTTCCTAATTTTTCTTCTTTGCCAAAGGAGGAAAAAAAGATGCTTCAATAACTCTTCCTTTCTTTCCTTTTTCTCTTCCTCCCCAGCTACCCCAGTTTGGATATCCTAGCCCTATCCCCTTGTAACAAATACTCATAGTAAAGCAAAACAAATCCCCACATTGACCACCTCTAAAAATGTGTGTCTTGTTCTATATCTTCCCTCCCTAGGATGGATAGCATGCTTTTCCATCCATGCTTGAGAAAGGGAGTTGGTTATTGCATTAATCAATGCCCTCAAGTCTTTAAAATTTTTTCTTGATTATACTATTGTTTATTGTATAAATTGCTCTCTTGGTTCTACTCACTTCACTCTGCATCAGTTCCTACAAGTCTTTCCAAATTTCTCTGAAACTAACCCTTTTGTCATTTCTTATGGCACAAACCATTCATCTGTATCACAATCAATTTAGTCATTCTGCATTTGACAGGCACATTTGTTACTTTCCAGGTTTTTACTGCTACAAAAAAAGAGCTTCTATAAAAGCATTTGTATCTACAGGTCCTTTTCCTTTTATTTGGTCTCCTTGGTGTCTAAGTCCAACAGTGATAACATTGACTCAAAGGATAGGTACTATTTTAAAATTGGGGTATGGGGTAGTTCCAAACTGCTTTCCAGAACAGCTGAACCCATTCAAGGTGTATTAGCCTGCTTGTTTTCTCACAGTCTCTGTTTTCTTTCCCCCCCGAAAAGTAAGACTATAGAACATAAGCTGCTTGAGTGAAGGTTCTGTCTCAGTTTGCCTTTGTACCTCCAGGGTGTGGTATAGTTTTTGACCCATTGTTGTTATTGTTCTGTCATTTCAGTAGCCTGACTCTTTGTAATCCCTTTTGGAGTTTTCTTGGCAAAGATACTTTGCCATTTCTGTCTCCAACTCATTTTACAGATGAGAAAGTTGAGGCAAAAAGGGTTAAGTGACTTGTCCAGGGCCACACAGCATTGGTCTCAGGTCTTCCTGATTCCAGCCCTGGCATTCTATCCACCTAGCTGCCCATTTGGCCCATAGTAGATGCCTAATGAATCCTCAATCAATATAGCAGAGATCAATAGCCTTGTCATTTTGGGGGGAGGGAAAATAGGAAATACATCATCTCTGTGTGTGATTTGGAAAGGAATGGTGCCCTATATAATGGGGTACCCACCACGAGTGGGATTCTTTGAAATCCTCCCAGTCTCTCTAGACCACTTAAGCCAAGTCCCACAGACTGATAAGCAGCCTGCCTAGAGAGTTGGAATTACAACACCCTGCCTCCCCCAACTATGGCAGCTCCAAATTTCTCTGAAGCTCTGCCCTAAGGAGCTCATGGCTGTGAAAGAAGATCACTAGCAGAATTTTTTTATAAAAACAAACAAAAGCCCACCATGATCAGAATCCTTTCCGGTCCATAGAGTATTTCTACTCCAAGCCCCTGTAAAAGGATCTATCAGTGTCCAAAACGATTTTTCCACCTGGCTTGAGAGTCAACAGTGATAGCCAGAGGAATTCACTTTCTCACATGAAATGGAGCTGAGCCCCGAGGAGGAAACTGATGATATAAAGCATTAGGATGGGTCAGTTAGCAGGTCAATCACTCCCTTCTAGGCTCTTGGGCACCTCAAGGATCCCCCCTGTCTAGGGAGTCCAAGGGAGTTAATCATTGGCAAAAGAAGGGGGTTGGGAAAGACACTTGGTTCGGTCAGATTAAATGGATTGTTCAAAGTGTTTAGACAGAAAAAGTTTCATGATTTTTAATTTATGTTGGGAGTGAGGGTTCTCCCTGCCTTGCCTCAGAGCCATCTGTGATTAATCATAAAGAAAGAGTCATGGGGCGGCTAGGTGGCGCAGTGAGTAGAGCATCAGCCCTGGAGTCAGAAGGACCTGAGTTCAGATCCGGCCTCAGACACTTAACACAAACAAAAACCTAGCCGTGTGACCTTGGGCAAGTTACTTAACCCAATTGCCCTCAAAAAAAAAAAAGAGTCATGATTCGAGGACATAAGATGGTGGGTTTTAGAATTTGGAAAATATAAAATCTTACCTTCAAAGATCCCAGCCCATTTAGTAAGGAAAAGTCTTGGTCTTAGGGTTGGAAGACCTAAATTCCAAGAAACCTGGAAATCCTGGGATCATATCCAGCCTCTGACACTTAGGGTAAAGTCCCCTAACCCTCCAGTGCTAGTAAATGTGGGTAATTATTAGTCATAATAATGGCTAACATGGCACTTTAAGGTTTGCAAAGCATTTTACCAACATGATCTCATTTGGTCCTTCCAACAATGCTGAGAAGTAGGTGATAATACTGATAATAAATAGTCAACATGTATATTGCCTATATATTGTATAACCCTATAAACTATCTCATTTGATCCCAACAACCCTGAGTAGGTGCTATTGTCATCCCCATTTTACCGATGAGGAAACTGAGGTAGAATGTTAAATGAGTTGAAGTTAAATGACTTTCCTAGGGTCCACAGTTAGTAAGTGTCTAAGTCTAGATTTGAACTCAGGTTTTCTAACACTCTATCCACTGTACCACCTAGCAGCCTATGTGAAGCTCTTATTACTAGAGGTGGTAAATACGGATCCTAGGACAGAAAGGAGGAGAAATATGAAACCCATCGAGCAGGAAAGCAAGATTGTTTTGCCTGGTGAAAAAGGCAGCCAGAGAGGTCTCAGTGGGTGCAAAATGGGCAAGGCTAGATAGAACAGAGGGAGCAAACACAACAGACAAGAAATGAAGATTGAATCATACCAAGTGTTGGGGCCAGGGGGCCAGTGAAGAGCCTTGGAAGACTTAATGAATCGGGGAGGGGGCCAGGGAGGGGAATGAAGGAAATGATTGCTCCAGTCCCACAGGCAAGGACTAATGATGAAAGGAGGAGAGGGCAGTGGTGTGGGTGTTGCAAGGGACCATGCTTTGGAGAGAGGGGAAATCAGGAAGCACTGGGAAGGACAGGAACTGAGAAGATAGCTTTGCCATGAACATAGAATGAGGACTGGCTGTAACAAATGAAGCAGCCTGCTTTTCCCATCAGATTTTAAGTATAGGGTTTCAATGCAGCTGATACCCAAACTTGTATTTCTTTTTTTATTGTTTCCGTACCTTTTTTCCAATAAACATGGTGTACCATCTGCAAAATGTTAGAGGAAATAAAAAACAAGAGGAAATTACATTACAATGCCATAAGTCAATATGCTACACCTGGGATATCAGTTGAGACACATGCATCTTCACTTACATTTATATTAAAGGTGAGATTGCTTTCAAGCTGTGAATTTCCCTTGTTCAGTCAGATGGAGGGGCAGCTCTGAGGCCAGTTGGTGAAATTCTTATTTTCCTACCTTACCAAGCTTCCCTGCATTGCTTCTAAATGACATTTCTCCTATGTCAAACAATTATCAGGGGCAGACAAGGACATTCAATGCAAAGTGAAACAAGGTGGCATTCTCAGCAGAGAGAAAGCATTTTAAGCAAGAAAAATAAAGTGCATCAACTGGGCAAAGAGGAATGGTATAAGATACATGCTAACAGCAGGCAGTGTGATGTGCCTAACTCAACCTTTCCTTTCCTTCATCCTTGCCTTTCTGTCTTGGCCTCTGCATTTTTCAGGAAAAGTCTACAAGTCATTGTGAGATTCAAGGAGAGGCGAGGCAGCTATAGGGCCAGACTAACTTGGAGGCTGGGAGTCCTCATCTCAAGGCCATACTGACTCAGTTTTGTAGAATACAACAAATTACTTCACCTTCCTATGGCTCAGTTTTCCCACTTTATAAACTAAAACTAGAGAACTTTCTACCTACTGAGCAAACCCCACCCCTACCCTCAAAGATAAAATGCCACTCCAGGCCACTTACCATTGTTCTGGTAAACCAGTCTTGGTCATCCAAGTACTATTTTCTATCCTAATTTAGATTGGTAAGGGATGGAAGTATTCCAGTCTAACAGTGTCATTTTGCAGATGAATAAACAGAGGTCTAGAGAGCTTAAATGATTTTCCCAAGGATGTATAAGTAGTAGGTGGTCAACTTTTTCCTTCTACATCTTCCAACTCTTCTTTTTCCTTGGACTTCTCCATACACATACTTTCTGCTTTTATTATTAGAAAGAAATCTGGCTTTAATCTATGAACTCCATATTCCTCTCAAACCTTTCCAATGGAGGCCTCTCCTTCTCTAGAACACCAAAGTCACACCTGCCAGAAGGAGAGTTGGCATTTTTCTGAATCCCGCTGCTGAAACTTTACCATTATTCATCCATAATCTCTTTTCTTCAAGGCAATTTATTTATTTATAGTGAATAAAATCGGCAAAATTTCATGACTTCCTCCAGTGAGGAGTTCCCCAGTATTGCAAGATGATTAGTTCAGGGATAGCAAGGGTTTCTAGGATGGTGCCAGAGAATTATAAAAGTGAGATCATGAGTTAAAGATGGGAGGCAAGTAAAGCCAGAGTGGGGAATAGAGTTTTTCAGAAACTGGAGATTATAATGAAAATGTGGTAGCCATATATACTCCCTCGTCCTTGCTGCTCTCATCTCCTAACCACCAAGTTCCCCCCTTCTCAATTTTGGCATTTGTCTTTTCCCTTTCAACTCATCATCTATCTTCATCTACAAGTACCTCAGTAATCATGTTAATGACCTTCCTGATACTTTGGCCACATGATTCCTCAGCTTCCTCCTTTTCCATCCTTCTTCAGCCACATAGCCACACAGTTCATACCTCAAGCCTCATCATCTCATGGACCTGCCCCACCACCAAGATACCAGACTTTGAAATTTCCCTCATCAGTGACCTAACTAGCCTATATATCTTTACACCTATCTCTATTCCTCATCCACACTAAACCTGATCTTTACTCTTGTAACCAGAGTACTCAGATCCTGACTTTAGGCTCGTTCTTGGAAGTATCTCTCATATAATAATTTCTCTGAGTTGTTTTTGTACCCAACCAGAAGCTTCCCTGGAGAACATTAGAAGTTGACTCATCTTTCAAAGGGCTCCAAGTCCTCTAAGAGCATTTAAACTACAGAAATAGCAAGCACAAAGCAGGTTTTCTTAAAAGCATGTAAGAAACAAAGATGGGCCATCTTATCTGATCCTTTAAATAAAACAACAGTTATCTCACTGCTACTTTCCATTGAGCTCCACGTCCCTTCCCTCAGGAGATTCAGTGCCTTAAAATTCAAAGCACCAATAATTGAAGCCTCTGTCTTCTGCCCAGTTCTCACTAGTCCTAATGCCTTTCTAGCATCCTCTGTCTTCCTCCTTTGTAGTCTACACACTTTTTTGCCTCCACTCCTCTCCCAAGCTTCATCCTCTTTTCTTAGCACAGTCGTACAGCTCTAAACCACTTAGCCTGGCACCACCAGATGCCATGACTCCCACAGTTCCAAGTTTGATGCTGGAACTTCTTTGTGTTGGCATGGCAGCCTGGTCACATCCTTCAGCCTCCTTCAAGTTTCTCATGGCAACTCTACCTGGAAGGTGAAGCTCTTAGTCTTGGAGCCTAAAATTACCAAGCTAACAAATGTGCCTATCAACTTTCTTCTACCATATGGAAAAGAGAATGGTTTTCCGGAATCTTTTCCAAGTTTCTGGTGCTCCTACATCATAGGTCTTTGGAGTATATAGCCACCACATTTTCATTGTATTCTCCAGTTCCTGAAAACCTTTATTTCCCACTCTGGCTTTACTTGCCTCCCATCTTTATCTCATGATCTCGCTTTTATATTTCTCTGGTACCCTCCTAGAAAACCTTGTTATTCCTGACCTAAGCATCTTGCAATGCTGGGGAAACCCCCCCCCCATCAGAGGAAGTCATGAAATCTTGCTGATTTCACCCACTATAAATTCATCCTTCAAAACTTCTGGACCTCCCTTAATGCTTGACAATTCTAGTCTGTTCTTATTAGTTCTCTATCTCATTCCCCAAAGTAAAGGTTCTAACCTTTCTCTCCTTTCAAGTTCTCACCTCTGTCCATATTTTTTTTTGGGGGGGGCTACAAGATATTATTTAGTTACAGCTGTATACATGTACGTGTTATGTGTCTCTACTGGATTGTAAACTGCATGAGGTCAAGGTGAGCACTTTATCTTCCTGTAGGACCTAACTCAAGGGTTCTTTACCTGAGGGTGAAAGAACTTAATTTTTTTAGAACAATTTCAATATAATTTCTTTCCTATGCTATTCTATTTATTTTATTTTGTGCATTTAAAAAATATTTTCATTATTTTGAGTAGGGCTTCACCAGACTGCCAAAGGGATCTAACACACACACACACACACACACACACACACACACACACACACACACACACACACACACACGGTTAGGAAGCCCTGACCTAGCTTCATACTCCCTTCAGCATTCCAAAATTTGTGGTTTTACAAGTGCTGTTATTCTAGCAAGAATGCAAATTGAAACCTTTTTATGCCTTTAGTACAGGGTGTCATTAAAAAAAATTCATCACCTGGATGTCAACCTCAAGTAAGGAGCCACTCAGAATTTTTCATCAGTGGTTCTCAAGTGATGAACCCAGAATCTCTCACCTGTCCAGTACTTGAAAGCCTTTTTGGTTTTGTCTCAGTGCGTTTAGTTACTTATCCAAGGTTACTCAGTAGGTGACAGAGTGAAGAATCAAACCCACATCCTTTGACTTCAGATCCCTTGTTCTTTCCACAATCGTATGTGACTTCTTCTGAACCACGCTAAACTCTTTTAGAAAAAATGATGGGGGCAACTAGGTGGCACAGAATATAGCACACTGGCCCTGAAGTCAAGAACACCTGAGTTCAAATCCAGTTTCGTATACTTCCTAGCTATGTGACCCTGGGCAAGTTGCTTAATCCTGATTGCTTCCCAAAATATGAAAAAAGAGAGAGAGAGAGAGAGTTGAAGTCATTTGAAGGTCAGAGAGGTTCTGAAAGTCAAAATTGCCCTTAACAGGCTACTCAAGATTCTGTTAGAAGGGAAAGGCTAAACCTTGGATCACATACTATAAGCCCTGCCCTTTTGTCATTCAGAAATAGAAAAGTGAAGCCACACGAGTGAATGAAAAAGGTTTATTTCTTAATCTTAAACATAGATGCCCTTTTAAATAAAAAAACTTCAACCATCACCTTCAACAATGAAGTTCTGGGGGCGGCTAGGTGGCGCAGTGAGTAGAGCGTCGGCCCTGGAGTCAGAAGGACCTGAGTTCGGATCCGACCTCAGACACTTAGCGCACACACAAACAAAAACCTAGCTGTGTGACCTTGGGCAGATTACTTAACCCCAATCGCCCTCCAAAAAGCAAAAAAAAAAAAAAAAACAATGAAGTTCTGACCACTGAGTTTGGGTTTTCCAATCTGAGTTTGGCAGCTGTGACTGCTTCTGGGAATTAACCTTCCCACCTCCAGTTCTCCTTGGACTTCTGGATTTCCAGTGAAATTCCAAAGACAAAGCCACCAAGGGCTGATACTGACAAAGGAGACAAAATGTAACGGGAGGCAGACAAGCCATAGCAAGTCCAGAGAGATCAGCAGGAGATTTACGGAAAGGAATTTAGACAAAGTCACTTCAGCTTCATTAGCACATTCAGTCAGTTTGGATGATTTTTGCCTTATCATGTTTAGTTCTGAAACTGCCAGGGGCTCCCAGGACAGGGAGTGCTGGAAACATGTTGAAGCAGTTTTTCATTTAAGGAAAAGCAAAGCTGGAAAGAGGGAAGGGGCTGCTTGCCCATCAAATCCCTTTCTTTGACCAATGTGCTCTAGGAATAGTGAGGCTAGTCTTTTCCTTTAAGCTGGTAGGAGATCTTCAAAAAATGTACTTTGGGGCTCTTATCTGTCTAAAAGATGAATGGGTTTAAAACAACCAGTAAATTTTCCTTCGAAAATTATCAATTCATTATTTCATTCGACTACTCATTCAACAAGCTTTTGTTGAGGAGCAACTTTGTGCACGTCATTTTACTGAATATATGAGGATACTAAGGATGCCAAGGGCCAAAGTCCCTGGCCTTAAAGTATCAATAATATAACTGGGGGGAAAGATAGATATAAACACCAATACAGATATTAACATCTATAGTGATATCTATGTCTATATCCATATCCATATACACACACATATACATGATACAACAAGAGAATGATCTTAAGACAGCCTATAGGTGATTGCCTAATGCATACTATGTAGTATTTGATGAATGTAAAGTTACAGGAAGGGTGGGATTTTGGGGACCCTGTAGATAAAACTTTTCCCAATATCTTATACAGAATATATTATAGCTAACATTTCCCTGACATGTTGATTTCAACATCATATCCATACCATTTGAGCCATCAGATCCAGATTCTGAGGATCAAAGCTGCCACTGAATCAGATACTAACTGTGGAAATCAATGCTCCCCCATTTGAAAAAATAGGGAATAATCAACAGATCTCAGGCAGCAAGCCATAAGGAATTGGATACCAAAGGGAAAACTATTTTTTAAAAATGAGGATGAAAAAAATCACTAAATTCTCTATTTCTTTCTTTATCCAGCTGAATTTGTATTTAATAGGATTCTAGTTCTCCTCCTCCTTCTCCTTCTTCTCCTCCTCCTCCTCCTCCTCCTTCTCCTTCTCCTTCTCCTTCTCCTTCTCCTTCTCCTTCTCCTTCTCCTTCTCCTTCTTCTTCTCCTTCTTCTTCTTCTTCTTCTTCTTCTTCTTCTTCTTCTTCTTCTTCTTCTTCTCTCTACTTCTCTCTCTCTCCCCTCTTCCCTCCTTTTTCTCTTTTCCCCTCCCTTCCTTTCTTTCATAACCTTCCTTAAATCTACTCTTTGCATCACAATGAGTTTTGCAAAGCATCATGCAACCTCTCAATTTTCCAAAAAGATTTACACTGATTATACTCAAATTCCCTGGAGACATGTGGGCACATTTGTCCTCAGGCAAGAACAGCTAGCCAAAAGGTTAGCAAAGGGCATCAAGCTTGGCTATCTATCTTTTTTCCTCTAGGGATACCTTTGAATGTTTCTGTGTGAGCTGAGCTTAATGAAGCAATTCAAACACATTCTTAATCAAAACTTTGTGACATCGAAGAGCAAGAAATAAGCCCCTGGGGAACCAACTTCAAAGAGCATCAAACAAGAGTATCTCACAGGAAATGGGTCTAAGGGACCCTGACTTCCATGGCCCTTTTCTACCTCAGGAAACTGCCTGGCTAACCAAATGAATCAGCTCCCCAAAGAACAAAGTAAACAGATCTCTAGATATAATCAATGGCTTTGGGGCAATTAGGAGAGATGTCTCTAATAGTATACTGTAAGCCTCTGTCCTTAACTCTCCACCCCCCAAACCTGTTCAGGAACATTTTTATCAGTTACCTAGATGAAGAACAATAAAGTAAAGGTTATCAAATCTACAGGTGACATGGAGCTGGGAGGGACACCTAATACGGCATATATCAGAATTAGGATTTGAAATTATCTTGACAGGGTTAGAATGTTGGGTGGAAACCTAGAAGATGAAATTGAGCAGGGTTTGGTTTCTATTTCGACATTTAGGTTCAGAGTCAATTGTACATATATTAGCTGGAGAGATTTTGACTGATGGCAGTTATGGAGGTTGGGGGAAGATTTGTGGGCTTTTGCTTCCATTAGAGCCACCAGTATCGATTTTCCATCACCTCTGTGGGAGCTGGCTGGGGAATCTAAACATAGAAGTGATACTAGATAGGGAAGTTGCTGATCTTTGGCTAAGTCCTGAAGCCTGGAAATAATATTCCCCCAATTATGAAAGGGGCTGCCCCTCCTTCCATCCCTTAGTGACTTGAATCTACTTCATAAATCACCAGGAAGACAAAAACCAAGATTTAGCACAAAACTGCCTTCCATGGCTGCCCAATGACTCCTAGATTAAGCCAAAGAGATGGGGAGTGATTCTTCAAAAGTCATTCAGGCATAGGTTGAAGGCAAAAGAGAGGTTGAGCTGGGGCTGTAGAGGCCCAAGAGGACTTTGTCTTTAATGAAAGAGGAAGGGAAGGGAAAGGAAGGGAAGGGAAGGGAAGGGAAGGGAAGGGAAGGGAAGGGAAGGGAAGGGAAGGGAAGGGAAGGGAAGGGAAGGGAAGGGAGGGGAAGGGAAGGGAGGGGAGGGGAGGAAGATTCAGGAAACCATACATATATGTGAACATGAAACCATACACATATGTGAACATAAGTCGAAGCTGTTTGCAGCCAGATGGCTAGTTAAAAGACCACAGAGCTACATTGGACATTTTTAGAGGCCCAAGGGAAGCATAGAAAAGCAAGACAAAAGGTCTGAATTTGCTATTTCACAGGATGTGAAGCTATAGGAAGCCAAGTGTCAGCCTTCCACCTTAAAGGTCACATGTCTTAGTGAGCCCAGGAGACATGGGGATGTTTAATCAGCCAGGCACTTACCCCCTTGGCCAGCATATGATGTCAAGACATCATTCATTTACCCATTTAATTAATTCATGTACTTGCTCAATGTGTGTCCTGTTGTTTCCAGGTCCCTTTATGCCTGTCCCTGCCAATGTTATCAGTCTTGGCTACATCTGCTGGGCTGACTCTGCACAATGTCATACACAGATAAGGCCTGCTTAAAAGCTTTGGGGTGGAATTATTGAGTAAACCTTACCGTGGGCAGTTGTTGGGCTGTCATTTGCTCTTCTTGGAGGAGGGGAGAAAGCCTGGCATTTCTCAGACACAGGTTAGACCAGAAACATGAGTGAACCACTTGCCTGGGCCACAGCAAACTCCCCAGCAAATAAGATGATACCTTAAGAGGTTCCCTTTTCTATCCCAAATCTAGACTGGTGATATATCATAAAATGGGCACTGGCCTGGAAATTAGAGGACCTGGGTTCTTACTTATCCCAAATAATAAGTGTGGCCTTGGTCAAGCCTTTTCAGAGACTTTGCCCACTGATCAATAAAGCAAGAAAAATGAGGCTCATACAACCAGCCTCACAGGGTGGTTGTGTAGAAACAGCTTCATAAACTTTCCTTCTTAAACTGTTATGGGCTTAAAGATGAAATATTATTCATTTGTATAGACCTATTACAGATCTGCCAGGCACCACTGAAACCCAACAGAGCATATTAAGGCAGCCTTATGAGTAACTGAAATTTTGTTGAGGGTTCCTTTGTCCAAAATTATCTCCTGATAAAAAATATCTCCATATATGTATGTATGTATGTAAATACACACACACACACATACACACACACACACACACACACACAAAATGTACCAGGAGATAATTTGAGACAGAGGAATCTTCAAAAAAATTATCAAATTATCTCCTGGTACATGATATATACATACACACACCTATATATACATATACATACATACATACATACATATATGGAGATATTTTGTATCAGGAAATAATTTGGGACAAAGGAACCCTCAACAACATTTCACTTGCTCATAAGACTGCTCCAGTATATTCTTTTGGTAGATATTATATAAACATATGTGATATGTATATATGTAAGATAAATATTCATATAGATATAGGTATAGATATAGATATAGATATATTCTTCTATTATGAGATGGAGAGTTAGATGGCTCAATGGATACAGCACTGAGTCTGGAGTCAGGGAGACCTGAGTTCAAATACAGCCTCAGACACTTACTAGCTGTGTGACCTTGGGCAAATCACCTAAACTCTGTGTTAATCCATTGGAGAAGGAAATGGCAAACCATTCCAGTATCTTTGCCAAGAAAACAGTTTGGTCCAGAGGGTCATGAAAAATTGGGCATGACTAAACATATATCACATAAACAAATATTACAGGGATACATAAACTTTCATCAGCAGTGACTAGTGAAGTAAGGATAGCTCAGATTTGGGAGTCTTCTTTTAAAGTTTAAATGCCAATTGTAGAGTAACACATTAAGTCTCTAAAGCCTTAGTGTAAATTAACTTATCAGATTTGTTCCTCAGTGACAACAGGGGGATCTTGAGTGATGCTGAAAGAGCAGTGCCCAACATACACTGTATGACCTTAGAATTTTGCCAAGAGTTGGTCCTGCTTACAACCTAGCAAGAGTACAAGATTGGACTTCCATAGTGCAGTAGAAAAAATAACAGGGTTGGAGTCAATGGACCTGGATTTATTTTATTAATAACATTATGATATTATGTAATGGAAATGCAGATTTGAAGATCTTCCCTGCCCCTAGGCCCTTTGATTGGCTTAAGTGACTCTGAGAACCTTCTTTAATTTGAAAATATACTCTGCCCCTTAATAGGCTGAATGTGGTCACATGGAGCCTGTTGTGGGAGGCTTGGTTTTCAGGACTGCCCACACCTTGATGCTGTGTGATTGGTCAAGAGGGTGGTTACATTCTGTGAGTCAGGAAAAGGCTATATAAACCCTGATAGGAGGCTTTGCTTTGGGGCTCACTTTGAGAAGTGTTGTGTGATTTGACCAGATGAGACTCTGAGCAGCTGTTGAGAGCCCCCTGGCTTTGAAAACCCAGATGTTGATGCTTCCCTCTCTGGTAACTGTGATTTGGTATTGATAATGGTTGGACAGTTTGGAAGCCTGTCTGCTTAATCTGTCTGTATACTCTGAAGTTCGGGGTGCTGACCTTTTCCCCCTGAACTAGGTAATATATGTTTGTTTGATTAAAGTGAGCTTGTTAACCCAGTTTGAGTTGCTTTCCTTTACAAAAGCAGATCTAAGAACCTGTGTTGGCAGCCACCCTGGGGATGCTGGGGTGCTTGCCAATATATACTATCACATTATAATTAGTATTATTAAATGAATGACACTGTAGCTATCACATGCTATTCTGTAATAATATATCAATAGCATCATTAACTATAATTCATAATATTGATCTGTAGTGATCTGTATATCACTTTTAAGGTCCACAAAGCATTTTATATGTTATTTCATTTAATCATCACAAAAACTCTCTGAGGCACGTGTTATTATTACCTACATTTTATAGAACAGTAAACTTAGGCAGAGAGGTTATGTAACTTGCCCAGGGTCACACAGCTAAGTAAGTCTCTTGAGGTGAGATTTGAACTCAGGTGTTTCTGATTCCAAGGTTCTCTTCTTCTCCGTCTAGCTGTCTTAGTTGCTTACCAAATACCCACGTGACTTCATTAAAAAATCATGTTAGCTCTTTGGACCTTGTTTCCTTTGGACTTCAGTAAAATAAAGGGGTTGTACCAGAAAAGGGACCTAGAGTCAGGGTCTCACCCAGGAATGATCTGTTTAGGCACCTAGTGGCACAGTGGATGGAGTACCAGGGCTAAGGTCACAAAGACTCATCTTCCCGAGTTCAAAACTGACCTCAGACATTTATTAGTTGTATGGCACTGGGCAATCAGTTTCCTCATCTGTAAAATGAACTGGAGAAGGAAATGGCAAACCACTCCTGTACCTTTGCCAAGAAAAGCCCAAATGGGGTCACAAAGAGTTGGATATGACTGCACAGCAGCAACAACCAAATAAGGGATTCTTATTCTAGGATCTATGAACTTTAAAACTTTGATAACTGCTTTTCAGTATAATAGGATTCTTTTGAAACTTTATGCATTTTGTTTTATGAATTTAAAAATAGTTTTCTGAGAAGGAGTCCATAGGTTTCACCAAATTATCCAAAGGGTCCATGCCATAACAAAGGTCAAGAATCCTTGGGCTAGGGGATCTCTGAGCTTTAAATTCTGTGTCCCTGAGCTTTTTTATCTCTTCCTTCTCCCAGGGTATCTATGAAATGGGGTCCACCTTCCTGTTGGGTTGAACACCTCAGATAGAGAAGGTAGTAATCTACTATTTGACCCAGTAGTGAGAACTGGACTTGAGTCCCTTGAAGGAAGCAGAATCACAGAATTAATCGATTAATCAAATCAATAAGTTTATGTTTACCTAATATTATGTATTATATTATAATATGTTATATATTATACTTTGCCAGGCCTTGGAGATACAAAAACACACTCGAAATAGTTCTTGACTTTGAGGAGCTCAGAACCTAGCCAAAGGAAACAACATATACACATACTCTTAGATACCAAATGGATATGAGCTGATTTAGGGGTGAAAGCACTAGTACCTTGGTAGGGAGAGGCAGGGGCATCAGGAAAGCCCTTACAGAGGTGGTGTTTCATCTGAGCTTGAAGGACACTAAGAATTTTGAGTCAGAGGTGAGGAAGGAGTGCATTCAAGTAATGGGGACCATCACTGTAAAGGCATAGAGACTAAAGATGGAGTATTGCACATGAGGAACAGTAAGAAGGCCAATTTGACCATAATGAATCTAAGAATGTTGGGGCTGGAGGCCCAGAGGCCATCTAGAACACCCCCTTCATCTAACAGATAAGGTACATAAGGCACAGAGACAGAAGTAATGCGCTCTTTTGTAAAATGAGGGTAATGATACATATCAAGGTAAGACATATTCAATGTAATAATACATTTCATGACCTTCCTCATAGAGTTACTGTGAGGAAAGGGCTTTATGGATTTTTAAGTGCTACAAAAATTATAGTGATGTTTAATACATATCAATATTAAATCAATATAAAAACATTGATTATAATAATGGTGGTGTGAATTAATATTAACTATTAATATTATTGATAATTAATATTAATTATAATAATTATTACTATACTAATTATTATAATTAATTCTATAATAATTAATATTCTTAATAATATTTTTGATAACATTATTATCTAACTCCTTTTGGTCTGGAAATGAAAGATTCAGAGTTCCCATAGAAAAGTTATTTAACCTCTCTAGGCTTCCATTTCCTCATCTGTAAAATGAAGGGCTTGGACTCAGTGGCCTTTAAGACCCTTTCTAACTCCAAATCTGATCCTATGATTATATAAATTCCATTATGTTTAACCAGCTTGTTGGGCAGTCAAGTCCTGAATCCAAGAACTTCATATGGTGCTTGCTGGGTTTAGTCTCAAGTCCCCCTCACTGCCTTTTTCAGATCGACTTCTGCCATTGGATTGTGTTTCTTTGAAGGACTAATAAAATGTAGCTTGGATAAGGAAACTTGGAGTGGAAATCTTCTGGTGCTAAGCAACCAGGAGACCAGGGTTTTAGAAACAGGACTAATTAAAAAAAAAAAAACCTTAGAGAAGAGAAGCAAATATTCTTTAACCTTTGTACCCCGTTACAAAAGCATTTTGGCCTTTGACACATACAAAAAGTGTGTAAATATTTTTTACTATCAATTTCCATATTGGTTCAGAATCTTCATTCTGTTCTTGGCTACCATTGTTATTGCCATCATCATTCTCATCATTACAAAACCGCTTCCGACAGACACTTTGCCCCTTCTTTTTCTATCTCTGTCCATGGTCTTCCTCCCTTGAATAACCACGGAGACAATTCTTAACCATCAAATGCAAGAGAAAAACAGCACAGAAAGCATGATGGGTCCAGAGTGAGGAGACAAACCTAGGATCAAATCCTGACTTTGTAACTTTCTAGCTATATCAACATGAGTAAATCACTTACTTAATCTCTCTGAGACTCAGTTTCCTCAGCTGTAAAATGTGTATGGAAATACCTGTAGTATTCACCTCATGTGATTGTTATGGGGATCAAGTAAAGTGAAGCACGAAAAGGAGGAGGAGGAGGAGGAGGAGGAGGAGGAGGAGGAGGAGGAGGAGGAGGAGGAGAAGAGAAGAAGAAGAAGAAGAAGAAGAAGAAGAAGAAGAAGAAGAAGAAGAAGAAGAAGAAGAAGAAGAAGAAGAAGGAGGAGGAGGAGGAGGAGGAGGAGGAGGAGGAGGAGGAAGAGGAGGAGGAGAAGAAGAAGAAGAAAGCTAGGTGGTGTAGTGGGTAGCATATCAGATGTGGGATCAGAAGACCTGAGACGCTAACTGTGTGACCCTAGGCAAGTCACTTAACTCTGCCTTAGTTTCTTTATCTATAAACTGAGCTAGAGAAGGAAATGGAAAACCACTCCAGTTATCTTTGCCAAGAAGACCCCTGAAAGGGGTCATGAGTAATTAGACATGACTGAAAACAACTAAACAATTAATTCATAATAATAATAAATTAACATTTCTATGAATGCAATATTTATATAATTTTTATAAATATATAATTGTATGATATTTCACATTTATATAAATAACATTTACATAGAGCTTTAAAGTTTACAAAAATCTTGATACATTTTATTTCATTTAATTCTTACAATAACCCTTTGAGGTAGGTGCTATTATCATCCACATTTTATAAATGGTAAGTGATTTGTCCAGAGTCACACAACTAGTAAATGTCTGAGGCAGGATTTGAGTTCAGTCTGCCTGACTCCAAGTCTGGGACTCTAAGCCACTACACCAGCTAGGTACTTATGATAAAGCATGTAGAATAAATTCTAAAAATCAGTTGTTATCATTTTGAAACAGCCTGAATTCTGTCTTTCTTCCATGAAAACTCAGCCTACAGTTCCCTCTTCTAAACTCACAACATTGTTGTCTATACTAGCAGCCAACCAAGTTCGGGCTGAGGTTGAAACTTCACCACAAAAGCAGACCTAAGAGGTCACCTAATCAGAGGGTGGGAAAACAAATGAAACCTCGACCTTGCTTCAAGAGCCAACTGTGGGATTTGTGTTTGACACAATCAAACCCACCTCCACTCAACTTTTCAGGTGCCATTGGGAAAATCCCATGCCTATCCTCAGCCACCCAGATCACTTCATGGTTACCCTTGGAGTTTAGACTCTAGGCTACCGGGAAGGGATCAACACACTCCCCTTCTCGTTTTGGGTAGGATAGAGGGAGTTGTCTAGGATGAGCCACGAATGATCTGAATCAAGGATGTCATTAAAACATCCTCTACCTTCCCTAGCCCATGCTGCTTCCAGAATTCCTTGGAATTTTCCATGGTACCACCATCCTTCCAGTCTTTACAATCTGACCATCACCTTCAGCTCCTCTCTTTCCATTCCCCACATCCACACGTTCAATCACATGTCAAATCTTGCTAGTTTTACCTCCATGGTTCTCTTCTCTAGCCCCCTTAGCCATCATTCTAACAGCCTCTGGTGGTCAGTCTTCTTTCCCTCACCCCAAGGCAGGTTTCATTACTTCTCTGTTGGATTACTTCAATGGACTTGTCATTGGCCTCCCTGCCCCAAGTCTCTGCCTGCTCCAATCCATCTTCCACATGAATGCCAAAGTGATTCTCCTAAAGTTCACATCTGACCAGGTCACTCCCCTTACTCAGTAAAGCCCAGAGACTCTACCACCAAACACTATGCAATCCTTTTCCAGCAGCTAAGTGGTGACATAATGCCTAGATCTCTGGGCCTGGAGTGAGGAAGACTCATCTTCCTGAGTTCAAATCTAGCCCCAGACACTTACTAGCTGTGTGACCCTTAACCCTGTTTGCCTCAGTTTCCTCATCTGTAAAATGATCTAGAGAAGGAAATAGCAAACCACTCTGATATCTTGACAAGAAAACACCAAATGGGGTCCTGAAGAGTCTGAAACAACTGAACAACAAAACTAATCCTTTTAAAATATCTATTTTTGTATGTTTATAATGTATATATTTAGGATTACATGTGTGCAAGTAACTTACATGTACATATATCATATATGTGTGTTACATATATTTATGTACATATGTGTATTTGTATATACATATATGTGTAATATATACCTATATATTTGGATGGTGAGAGCAAGATTTTTTATTGATATGGAGAAATCTAGAAACCAATGATCTATATGCTTATCAGACAACTGATTTTACAATCTTACGTACTCTGCAGTTTCATCTAACACTACTAACTCTTTAACCTTTCACGTATTTCTATCTCAACTCAGGTTCACACACACACCATTATTCAAATTATGGCTTTGATTATGTCATTTGAGATGATATTTGTGATGTGCTTAGAATAATAATAAATACTTCCCTATGTAAAAGCCTTCCCAGATTGTCCCCTGGTTGTTAGCAATCTCCCTCTTAAAATATTTCATGTTACTTTCAGAATAGGACGGTATTCAACCTCTCCGTTTGTACAGTTGAGGAAACTGAGACAAAAGGAAGTTAAGCAGCTTGGCCAAATGACCCTAGTGTTGAGGGCTGGAGGTGAGCTTTGCCCATGGCTCTTCTGACTTCTAGAACCAATGCCCTTTCCCCAGGGCTTCGGTGCATTACCTCAGCAGACTCTGAGTTCATTGAGGGCAGAGACTGTTTTATTTTACCTTTGTGGCCCCAGGGCCTTAGAAACAGATGTTTTTGTAAAAAATTGTTGACATATTATATAGTGATAATAACCGGCATGTATAGTACACTTTGTTTTAAGAAGTGCTTTCCTCCCTGAGAGAAAAGAGAAAGAGGCTAAATTAGCACAATTTAACAGAGCCCATCCTGCTCCCCACCTCCCCCCTTCCTCCCTCCCCACCCCCAGTCCTTGAAGTCGGCTCCAACTTCATTAATTGAAGATTGTTGTCTCTCGCTGGGTGAGAAATGTGCCGCTAAAGCAGAAAGCTTCCTGAGTTCTTGCCAACAGATTTTTGTATTTGGATTAAGAAAGCTCACCAAAGAGCCAGTGGTCAGGGGGACAGAGACCCCCTGCCGTCCCCCTCAGACCTGGGAGGCCAAGGTTACGAGGTTGCTCTGTGTGGCCCTTTTCAGCCCCTCATCCCAAGGAATTTCATTCATCTTAACATATTAAAACTTCCCAACTGCATGGCCCCCAGGGAAGGAAGCAGGGGGCAAAGGGTGGCTACAGGAGGGGAAAGCTTTCCGTCTGGCATCTCCAGGCAAGGATGAGGCAGGGGCGATGGGAGGATGCCAAATGTAAACTCTTTCACTTTGCTTCTTGTTAGGAGCTGGAGGTTAAATACTGAATATGATTGAAAGGAACCTTGGGGCTCACCTGTGGATTTTGTCCATCCACAGCCTCCCTGTCCTCCCTTTGGATGTTGGATGAGGAGGAAAAAACTGGCTGTATCTTGGCCCCTTGAACCTGCAAGAGCCCAAGAAAGGCAGGAGCAGCGGAATGCCCTTGGGGGTCCCTATGCAAGACAACATGGGAAGAACTTTTTTCCTACGAGCATCCCAGCTGTGGCTGGAGCGTGTTGTGAACAATGTTTGTTTGGAACTCAGACTCCAAAGCCCTAGCCTTCTTCCACCTGGACTTGGCAACCCCCAGTAATGTTGTATCCTTTTCCTCACTGCCCCCACCCTATAGACTCCAGGCTGGGGGAGGGAGGGGAAGGACTTTCTAGTTGGATCTTGGATTGACACTTAAGAAAAGCATCCCCCTCCCTGGCAGGCAGCCACCAGACTGCTGTCAGCAGTGGGAGTGGAGGGGAGGGAAAAGGGAGTGAGGAGACCTAGTGAAGGCTAGGGAAAGCATCCACATTTGGACCTTAAAGCAGAGAGAATTTCAGTGGTGACAGGCTGAGTCCATTTCAAGGATGGGTAATTATTAGGAGTAGCAACACATTGGGATGGCATTGCAGCTTCAAGTAATTTGGACTTGGTTCTTGGGATCATAGATAACCGCTCTCATTTAACTAATGAGGAAATACAGATTTAGAGCTGGGAGGTTATCGAGTCCAACCCCTTCATTAACAGATAAGGAAACTGAGTCACAAAGAGGCTAAGTAGGGTCACACAGCCAAGTATCTGGAACAGGATTAGAATTTAGCTAGTTAGCACAGTGGGTAGAGTGCCAGGCCTAGAATTAGGAAGACTCATCTTCCTGAGTTCAAATCTCATCTCAGATACTACTAGCTGTGTGACTCTAGGCAAGTCACTTCACCCTATTTGCCTCAGTTTCCTCACCTGTAAAATGAGCTGGAGAGAAAGAATTGGCAAACGGCTCTAGTATCTGCCAAGAAAACCCCAAATGAGGTCACATAGAGTCAGACTTGACTGAAGTAGTGCAACAACATCTATTTCCTGACTCCATGTCTAACACTATGCCACCTAGCCGAAGCCCGTGGAGAAGTTCACACAATAAGAGGCAAAGCTGGATGTGAACCCAGGTCCCAGGTCTTCTGACTGAAAATTTACGGCTTTCCCCACCGCACCATGATACTTCCAGTAATCTCCCAAAACACTGGAGGGTTTTTGATAGATTAGAAAAGAAGGGGGGGCGAAGCAGCTTATCAAATTAAAATGGAAAGATATTATGGAGAAATTGATAAAATTTTGACCCATTTATGTAGTTACCATATAAATATTCTCCTTGGGGAATGGGAGGCGTTGTTGGTAGAAGAGGGTCAGACAGCGTATGGAACGTAAAATTCTTCAGAAGGAAAGGCCACCGGTGAATGAATGACTCAAAGGTGGGGTCTTGGGGACTCAAGGCCCAGCCTCAAGGATCTGAGTACCTTTGGGAGCCCCAGGGAGGACATACTGAACAGTTTTTTGTCTTTCTTCAGAGCTTTCTAGCCTTGTCTACCAATGGAAATCTTAACATCAAGTGCTCCCTCTGGTGGTCCCAAACCAACACTTCTTTTCTCATTTGCAGAAATGACCACTGGATGTATGATAGATTCCAGATTGCCCACTGCCTTCTCCATCAACAAACATATATTAAGTTCAATAAGAACAATGCACCATAATAGACAACGGGGAATCTAAAGATATACACAGGCCTAGGGTGAAGAACCTGTGGCCTCAAGGCCCTCTAGATCCTCAAGTGTGGCTCTTTGAGTCCAAGTTTTACAGAACAAATACTTTTATCAAGGGGATTTGTTCTGGGAAGTTTGGATTCAGTCACTTGAAGACCTATAGTGTGGCCTTGAGGCAGCAGGTTCCCTACCCCTGGTATAGGCATAGCTAGGTGGTACAGGGCAAAGAGTCAGGAAGACCTGAGTTCAAATATAGCCTCAGATACTCACTGTGTGACCCTGGCCAAGTCATGTAACTTCTGTCCACCTTACTTTCCTCCACTGTAAGATGAGTTAAGTACAGCACCCACCCCTCAGGGTTGTTGTGAGGATCAAATGAGACATTATTTATAGAGTACTTGGCACAGTGTCATAAATGTTAGCTTAGTATTATTAATGTCTCTCTGCTTCAGTTTCTTTAACTGCAAAATAAAGATAACAAAAGCACGTACCTCCCCACTATCAAAGGAGATAGTATTTGTAAAGCTAATCACATAGAGTTTGACTCATAGCACGTACCTAATAAATACTTGTTACCTTCCTTCCTTCCCTAGCTAGACATAATAGGAAAATAAGAATCATACAGTTATAAATTTAAAGCTAAAAGAAACACTAAAGACCCCCAAATCCAACTCCCACCTCATTTTGCAGATAAGGAAACAGGCCCAGAAAAGACTAAATAACTTGCCCAAGGTCACTGTAGTAGTTACTAAGAAAGCCAGGATCCAAATCCAGATCTTTTGACCCCAAAGCCAGTGTTCTCTCCATAGCACTACACTATTTCCACTACAGATTCTAATCCAATTCTTTCATTTTACAGAAGGAAGGCAGCAAATGGCAGAGCTGGGATTTGTAATTAGATCTTCCAAATCCAAAAGCAGTATTCATTCTATTACACTGTGTGGCCACCCTCTTTGCACGTTGGGATTTACAAGGAGATGCTAGTTGAATTCCCATACTCCTCAGTAAGATCCTTCCAAAGTGATCAGAATTCATTTTGGAAGCCATGTTTGCCCTGCTCACCACCTAGTATCCTGTGTCATTCTCTACTCTTGACATTAGGTAGAAAGCAGATAACTGCCTTCTGCTACTATCCCCCCACCCCCTTCCCAGCTCATAATCTGACACCGGTTCTCCTACCACTGCCCACTGCTAATATGGCAAGTCCCAAATGATCTCAGCTCCAACTGGGCAAAAGCTGCCCTCACCTTCATCCTGATTCCAAACCCTCCCGGCAACAACAAGGCATTTCTGATACCCGGGCAACAGAGTCAGACTTCTGCTGACACAAGGGAAGCCTCTCTGAGTTTTAGTGAAGCCTGGGTGCCAACTTTCTGCCTCTTTGAAACAAAATCTTCTGAATTCTTTGCAATCTTTACACAGGCCTACCCTGATTTCCTGGCACAGTCTTTTACACACATCCTTCCATGTCCTAACTTCTGTCTTCATCTGGGCTCTTCTCGACGTCTTCTGTTTCACAGTCTCACTGATTCCTTTTCTTATGCTAACAAAATCCTTGTATTGGATCTGTCTGTGGCTAAGATTCCCCGCTAAATGAAGTTCTCAAAATCTTTGTCAGCCCCTTTCTTTCCCTAGAAATGAAAATCTTTTGTTTCCAGGGTGCTAGCCATTGGTTCTTTATGGAAAGGTTTTCATTTCAGTCCTTTTTGTCTTTTTTTTTTAATTAAATCTTCTTTTGAGAGGCAGCAGTGGTGTAGTGAGGATTAAAAAGCTGGTGTTAGAATCAGAAACATCGGACTTCAAGACCTGTTTTGGACACATGAGACTGGCTACAGGATACTGGATAAGTCACTTAGCTCAACACCCTAGACAATTAAGACTGGAAATTGCAGAACCCAACCCCTCACCCAGTTTTCTGTACCAAGGAAGTCACAAATCAAATTTATTTTTTTTTTAATTTTATGGTTTCTAGAACTACCCTCACTCTGAGAAGTCAGCGGTCCAAACCAATGCTACAGATTCCTGGTCCCTCAGATAGATGATAAGAGATAACATTCACACGGTGCTTACCATGTGCCAAGCCCTATGCTAAGTAACCGTGGGTCAAGTAGAGAACCACCCTCCCCACTATGCTGCTGAAAATGAAACTAACCAGATAGACTGTCCTTTCAGAATTCCTCCATTCTTGCAGGTATTTCTACCTTCTGGAAATAAGTTTTGATAATGTTGAGTTGGTAACTAACTACTGGAAAGAGTGGTCAATGTGATTCTCATTCAGTATGCTCCGTTCTTTCCATTTTGTCTCTGCTCAGCAGCGTGAGCTTAATAAAAACTTTCCAAGAACCCATCTGCTATTTCTTTGGGTCTGCTCTGGCTTTGTACAGGCATGCATGTTTGAATCATTGATTGTCAAGGGCCCCAGCTTTGGTGCAGATTTAGCGTTGGCACAACACTGAGATGAAGGGAAATAGAAACTTTTGACAAGGTTCACCTCAATCTTCCTAGTGATGAAAACCCACCCCACCTGTCCGGGCATCGTGCCCAGGATGTGATCATCAGTTTTCTAATTAGAGATGTGCTACTCTGCTTTTCACACGCACCTATGACGTGGGCCCTAACTTTGGATGTAGAAGATTGAGCAGAGTTAGTCCTGAGGGCATCTTTGGGCCACTGACGCTGGCAAGCTTTTCTCATTAGGCCTCTAATTTAGTTCAGACGTTGGCTACTCTATTCCTCCATCGTCTTTGGTGGAAGGCTCCTAACAAGTACTCTTCAATCCAGGGACACTGGCCTCCTGCTGCCCCATGCCTGGAACACTCCCTCCTCCACTCTGTCTACTGACTTCCCTGGCTTTCTTTAAATTCCAACTAAAGTCCCACCTCCTACAGGAAGCCCTAACCCCTCTTAATTCCAGTACCTTCTCTCAGTTAATTATTTTCTATTTACCCGGTATATAATTTGCTTGTTTGTGTGTTGTTTCTCCATTAGATTGCAATGTTCCTTGAGGGCAGGGACTGTGTTTTGCCTCTTTCTGTATCCCCAGAGCTCAGCACAGTGTCTGGCATATAGTGGACACTTAATAAATGCTTATTGAATTGTTATTTAATAAAACTGAAGGGATACATATTAGGAGGAGGAAAGTAGGTAAGGACTATTCTCACTAGCCCAGTGATTGAGAGGAGAATGGGTTCCATTGAACTCATCCATTCCATTTGTTCTAAGTACTAGACATAGTAGCTCCTGTTTAGGCACAGATCACCCTCCAGCCCTTACTATAGAGACTCGATGGATCAAAAGTTTCGACCTGTCATTGGACAGGCATGTTTCTGTGGTTTTTCACCTTAAGAGAACTTCCACTGGGCAGTCAGGTAGGAAGACTGAGAATGGAGAAAGAATCCATATTGGCTGACTTCCATGTTGGCCAGGACTACTCACTGCTTGCCAGAATGTGGAAGCAGGGAAGAGAAGAGAGGACAGTGGGAATGAGGAGGACTGGACTGCACTGGACCTGAGGTGCTGACCAGGCAAGATGGAGAACAGAGCAAAGCTGAGGCAGTGTGACCGAAAGTGGGACAAGTAAAAGTGGACAGAGCAGCACATTGCAGGGTTAGTAAGAAACCTAATCTCCAAAGCCTTCACTGAATTCTTGAATCAGGAAGCTGCTCTGTCTTCTACCTAGTCTAATACTGCCCCTCTTACCCAATTCAAGAAGGCATAGGGGGAAGACATTTTTCTCTTCTCAATGGAAGCCAAAGCCGCTTAGTTATTTGAAAACATTCTTTTAACTGCTCAAGCTTGCTTTTAATCTGTTTGAAACTGTTATTAAGAAATCTAGATGGCTATATAGCATACATTTGGGTAACTGTGAATACTCAGAGCAATATTGAGAGAGAAGCCAAACCCTTTGAAACGTGTTTTGCTTTTTTTTCCCTTTAGTAGAATCTGAATGGGGGTGGAGCTGATGAAAGTATATTTGGTATGTATGCATGTATGTGTGTGTATATTCAGGTCACACTTCAGATTTTCTTTTTTCTTTTGAACCCAGATAGATTTTTAAGAATAGAGAGATTTTTAAGAAAACTAGTTAAGAGCCATATGAGATAAGGTAAGAGAAAACTAGTTAAGAGCCATATGAGATAAGGTAAGAGATTGGTGAAATTTTTGCCTAAAAAGCCCTTGGCACCAAAGTCAATGAGTTTGCTACTAACATTGCTAAACATCTAGGAGCCAACCCCTGAGGGCCCCTGTTTCTCATGGGTGGCACCCCTTTCCCACCTTGCCCTCCCCACCCCTATTACCAGGGACTTCCAAGTATGAATATATGCTTAGAATTTTTGAAAAAGATTCTCATAGTTTGGGAATTTTTAAATTATATTTACATTCTTCCTTTTATTATTACTCAGTTTGACTTTTAAACAGATTTGCTTCAGAGACACTGGAAACATTCACTGTGAAGGATTTCTTTTTCCTTGGTGCTTTTGGATTTTGAACTAAATTTTAACCCAGGTTTTCTTGCAGATTTTGGAAGATTTTATTTCTTTTTGCCTTTCCTGTTTTTTATTTGCTTAGTTTTTTTTTAATTTTGTTTTCTTATAATTCACTGAAATTATATTTTCTCAGTCCTGATTTCCTTAAACGTGATTTTAGTTGTATTGTTGTTGTTTTAGTCTTCTACAGTTGTATGTCCCTCTTCCAAAATTCTGCTACTGTATTCATAGGATGATTGTAATGTAGTGTTTCTTGTTGATGCTGCTGATTAATGTACTAAGTAGGTGTTTTCATGAGATTATGTGCATAGGTAAGTGGTACTTATTTAGTGCCTAGTTATATACTAATTGTTGGTGTATGAGTGTAGTTATCATAACTGCTTTCCCATTATTCTGTGCATGTCGTTTTGTGTTGTCACTAATTAGCCTTCCTGATTTTCTATTTGCTGCATTAATTGCATATGGCTATTGATTCATTGTGTTATTATTGTATAATACTGTACTTCTAATGCTTAATTTAGTATCTTGTGTATTGTGGATCAATTTATTGAAAAAAGTGAAGCTGACTTGATTGCAATGTGTTGTCATATTATGGCAGATATACAGATAGGAGTCTTTTGATAATAACATCCTAAAAATCACCAAAAGCTATAAATGATTTAAAGGATTGTAAAATAAGTCATAGCAACTTAGTGCATATACTTTGGCCAGCTCTCCCAAAGTCAGACCAGATACATCTGTTCTTCCAGGTTCTAGGGTACCCTGAGGGTATGGTTTATGGTTTGTTTCTTCTTTACTGAATGTAGTTAGCTTGAGCCCTCACTGGTTTGTTCTGTTAGGCACCACTAAGTAGGGTCCCAGTTCCATTTAACTACTTAACATCAATTAGCTCTTACAAAGCCATGTTTATTTCAAAGATAAAGCCATAATAAAAGTGTATATGCTCCCTCCCCCCCAAAAAACCCCTCAGGGACATATTCTCCCTTAACCCACCTCAGTCTTTGGGTGAGTGGTTCACTCTTAGCTTGGTTCCTCCATAACATTTGTCCCACCAAGTTCATATTCAAATACAACCTTGTTGTCAGATGAGTTCTAGTCCCAGTTACTGTTGAACTGAGTCTCATAGGTCACTACTGAAGATTGGTCTTTGCTCCCCTTCGCACCAATGATGAAAACCCAGATACTGGAAAGCCCAGACACTCACCTTCCTAACCTTTCAAAATGCACAATAGCATAGGATCCAACTCCTTCTCCTAGAATGGAAAAGAATAAATGCAGAATTGGGGAAGAATTTTTACAACCAATGTCTCTGATAAAGGTCTCATTTCTAAAATATACAGAGAACTGAGCCAAATCTATAAGAATTACAATACAATACAGTCCCCAATTGATAAATGGTCAAAGGATATGAACTCGAAGTTCTCAGAGGAAGAAATTAAAGCTATCTATAAGCATATGAAAAAATGCTCTAAATCATTATTGATTAGAGAAATGCAAATCAAAACAACTTTGAGGTACCACATTTCACCAGTCAGGTTGGCTAAGATGACAAAACAGGAAAACGATAAATGCTGGAGAGGATGTGGAAAAATTGGAATACTAATACATGGCTGGTGGAGTTGTGAACTGATCCAACCATTCTGAAGAACAATCTGGAACTATGCCCAAAGGGCTATAAGTAATTTCATATCCTTTGACTTCTAGGGTTGTATCCCAAAGAGATCATAGAAGCAGAAGGAAGACCCATACATACAAAAATATTTATAGCAGCCCTTTTTGTTGTGGCAAAGAATTAGAAATTAAGGGGATGCCCATCAATTGGGGAATGGCTAAACAAGTTATGGCATATGAATGTAATGGAATACTATTATGCCATAAGAAATGAGGAGCAGATGGACTTCATATTTACCTGGAGAGGCTTATATGAACTGATGCTGAGTGAGAAGAGCAGAACCAGGAAAAATTTGTACACAATTACAGATACAACGTTTGTGTGATGACCAACTTTGATGGACTGGACTCTTCTCAGAAATGCAGCGCTATAAGTAAACTCCAAAAGACTCGTGATAGAGAGAGATGTCTACATTCAGAGAAAGAACTAGAAAGAACAGAGTTTGAATGCAGATTGAAGCAAATTAGCTGCTCTCTTTATTTTTCTTGTTTGGTCTTGTTTCCTCTTTCCCATCGTTCATTCCATCTGATCCAATCCTTTTTTATAACCTGACTAATGTCTAATGTGAAACTATTTGCAGATCCTATACCTGATTTATGCCGCCATGGCGGGGAGGGGAAGGAGGGGAAGAAAATTTGAAACTAAAAGAACTGGGGAACTGAATCTTGTAAACTCAAAGTAAACTAATAAATTAATAAAGACCAAAATTTTAAAAAAGAATAAGTGCAGAAGCCAAGGACAAAAGCCCCATTTTGAGATATATATGACCTTTGATGGGGAGAAGGCCCCTCCCTTTACAGCATTGCTTCTCCTCAGACTCTGAGAGAAAAAAGGACTATAACCACAAATGCAGCCAAAGGCAACATACCCAAAGAGATTAAGCTGAGATTGATTCAGCCTTTTTGAAGATTTCTTCAGTTCAGGCTATGCAGTCATACAAAAATGGCTCCTCCCAATGACAGGTAATAGAATAGAGCCAATAACAGAATGTCTATGCTTGTGCCAGTCTCTCCAATGTATTTCCATTCTACATTACAGACTCTCCCAGAAGTAACCATTTTACCTTTTGCACACGGAGGAGATATGCTGTCCCAGGTTTCTCTCACAGGCACGAGATGTCCCCAGGTCAGTGGGCATTTTGTGAATTACCAGACCTACCTGATCATTCCATAATTTCCAGAGAAACTGATAGTAGAAGATAGTGCCTAGAAACCCATCTCAACTTCTTTCTCCTCTGGGAGAAATTTGCCTAAAACACCAAAAGTCTTCATAAGAAGAAAAAGTTTGCAAAAAAAATTTACTTTCTTAAGTTAAAAAAAGAATCCTTTCCCATAGGTAGCCTCAAGGCCACATGTGGCCTTCTTCGTCCTTCGGTGCAATCTTTTGATTGAGTACAAGTTTTACAGAGCTGTGAACAAATTGGATTCAGTCAAAGGGCTGCACTTGAGGGCCTAGAAGACCACACATGGCCTTGAGGCAGCAGGTTCCCTACCCTTGAGTAAGACTAAGCCTACATTCCCCATGCCAAGGGGATATTTTAGATGAAAATAAGAAATCTTGTCTAGAAAGAAATTAATAGGATAGACAAGGAAAATTTGGATCAATCATTTGAATGATTCACTAAAGCATTGGCAATTATCTGAGTTAGAAAGGAGGTACAGAAAAACAAAAGAAAATTTGAAAATAAATTTTAAAAAGAGAGAAAAATGAGGAATAGATTTATGGAAAACATTAAAGGAACAGCTCTGAGATCCAGACAGATCTTGAAGCCTGCAGAGGCCAAGATCACATGGCAAGGGATCTCCAAAACCTAAAAAGGCAATAGAGCAGTGGTGGTGGTGTTAGGATTTCACAGCAAGTCGATGATAACTTTATTCATTTTCCTCTTAAGTCAAAGGAAAAAAGCCTTTTGACTTTGCAATTTGAGTGAATGTTCAACTAAGAGACTGACAGTGACGGTAACAGTAAATTCTGAGGCTGCAGGTGAAATTATACTGGGAAAATTGTATAGAGAAATGATTCATAGCCTTAACTGACAATTGTCACTCATTGGCTTGATTTTCAAAAGAAGCTACAAATTAATTTCTGTGTACAGTCTGTTGCTGGACACAGTAATTAAGATGGAAGGTGGGTATACAGGTACAAAAGAGAATTTAACTTAGGACAGTTCAACCCTGGCCAGCAAAAGAACAGCTTCTTGTGTGTAGGCAGGAGAGTGCTAGGGCTATTTCTAACTGTCTCAAAAGAATTGGCTATTAAATTTTCAAGGTAAGCATTGCACCTCAGGAATCAGCAAATGCTACAAATCAAGGTGTGATTTATTGTTTTGTTGATTTTCTAAACTCAGGAAAGTGATGGAGAAAATCTTGGTAATGCAGATTCAACTTAAAAGTCTGTCCTACATACATTCCTCACCCCCCTCTAGAGAGGCAGTTGTTAAACATGCATGATACTTATATGCAAGCAGAGGATATAGAATTGGTATATGAGAGACTAGATTCCAAGGACCAAGCATTCCAAGGAAAGAAGTCACCCCAAACCTGTAAAACAGTAAGAAGGACCTATTACCTTCAATTACCTATGTGTCCATCCCATTTGGGCTTATAGGATATTACATTAGAGGTGATAGTGAAGGTTGAGAATTCGGAATACACTAAATTGGACAGTGGCTTTCAAGTGCCCATTATATCCCAGAAATTCTATGAGAGACATTTGAGAAATATAGTCCTTTATATAGACCTTTATAGTCACTGAAAAGACTAGGAATTTATTGAGCCAAGGGGCCAAAAAACAAACAAGCTGCCCACATTTGCGATACATCAGAGCAAGCTTGAAGTTTTCTAAATTGATGTCAACAGGAAAGTGGGCGCCATGCTTTGTTATTTCTAGATCCACCAACTCTCACTGGAATGTCAGCAATGAATGGAAACAGTTCCAGCCTATTTAAAGCACTAGCAGCTACTTAAAGCAACAAGCTGGGGCCTAATACCTGCACACTTGGACTATCTATGCATCCTGTGTAGAAACCAACAGAAGACAGAGGTGCTGGTAGCAGTGAATATCACAAAAACAATGACTCTTCAAACTCAGAAGTGAATTTGGAGAAGTTTTACTTTGGTGGTCTTCCTGGACTGGAAAAATAGAAAGCTCCCTTGAAGACACAAGATGAGCAGGAGAACATGTCTGTTCTCATTTCATGAGTGAGATGTTGGATGTGCCTAAGAAGCAACTCACAGAAACCACAACTTCAGCCCCTGAGCATTCAGGGAATGATCTAAGAAGATTCCTTTATCTCCAATGGACGACCTTAGAAGCCATGTAAAAGAATTATTGGTCAATGCTATCTTCACAGACTCTAGCAACCTAAATGCACTGGATATAATGGTGGTTATGAACAAGAATGGAAAAATAGGTGTCCAGATGACAGCACTATAAAGAAAACATCTAAAACGAACCCATTGCGGCAGCTAGGTGTCACAGTGAGTAAGAGCGCGGCCCGGCGTCGGGATGACCCAGGATCTGTTCCTGCCTCAGAAAATGAGCACCCACACATAAGTAATGACTGGCCGTGTAACCTTGAGCAAGTTAACCCCAATTGCTTTAAAAAATTTTTAATTAAAAAATAAATGAAATGAACCCATATATCATGCCAAGAGTTTGCTACTTTGAACAGATATTCAAGATACTCAGACTATCTGGCAGCTAGGAGTTCTTAGTATTAAATTTAAGCAGTAGAAATTATCATATTCCTTTGGGACTAGAAAACAAAAAGAAGGTAGCTTTCATCTGAATTTTTGTTATCATTTTGAACACGTGACCCAGAATATTTTTGGAGTACTTGCTACTTTCCAATGACTGATGGAGAAAATAGTCAGATGCTATTTTCCTGGAAGTGCTGGTAAACGTCAGTGAACTAACTGTCTTTGGAAAATGACTAGAAGATCATGAGAAAAGGCCAACAAAACTGTTGAACCCACTAGGGGAAGCTAGTCTGGAACTTTTCATTGATAAGTGGCCAGCTTTACAGTGCCTTGGTCAAGTATTTGGGTTGTGTGATAGGGTAAGGTATGAATGCTGGCAGAAGTACTCCTGAATTGGCCACCTCTAAAGAACTTTCAAACCTACCTGTCAGGCCAATCTTTTGTAGGACTGGCAATCAATATAGTAAATATGCTAAGAACCACACTGCTACTACTAAACCACTAAAATGACTTCGATCACAGATATATAATTGAAGAAAAACAAAACCGAAGGGCAGAATGGTTAAGTTGCTCTAAACTCTATGAGAACAAATGGACATAGGTGGATGGATAAATGTGGAAGGAAAAAATCTCAGCTGTTTCTAACATGTACCAGTGTGAGCCTATAAACAAGTTGGGGCAGCTAAGTTGCACAGTGAATAGAGCACTGGCCCTGGAGTTAGGAGGACCTGAGTTCAAATCTAGTCTCAGACACTTGACACTTAACACTTACTAGATGTGTGATCTTGGGCAAATCATTAACCTCAATTGCCCTGCCCTCCCCCTTCCAAAAGGCAAAAAAAAAGCCCCCCCCCCCCAAAAAACAACAAGAAAACAAGTCTTTTTTTTTCCTATATACAGATGCTAGCCTGGAAGATCTGGAAGAAGTCATATCAGGAGAATGAAGAACACCATATAAGTAATGGTATTGGCCAACAGAGGACTTGTCAATGGTGAGGTCTGGCACTTTATACACAAAGTGTAGCTTTAACTTGGAAATGAGTGGTCAATGAGAAGTTCAAAGACTAGATGGATGAAGCAAAGTTTTAGGTATGGTCTAAAAACAAACCAATGACATATTTTCACCAGTGCCAAGTTAGATACTGTTGCCAGAGATGGATGGAAGCACTAGTCAACAATGAATTCTGCCTACACCACCATGGAGGGAACTCCGATGTGGACAAAGAAGTTCTGTCCCAAAGGCTATATGATACTGAAGCTCTGGTCATTCCTAAGAAAGGAGTAAAAGCTATTGAATGAATATTCAGGGAATTCTGCTACAGATGCAGCTCAGAGTTTAGGACTTCCAACCAGATAGTATGGTAGCAGGGTATAGGAATCTTGTTAAATTGAAGCAACCTTCCTTGTCTCTGAGGTTCACAGCTATCTGTGAGAATATAGCAGATTGCTGATAGACTGTAAGAAGTAATACAAGCCAAGAAGTAGAAAAGTCCCATTCCCTAGAAGGCATTTTGCAGTTGACAATGGGAAATGTTGATGTGCAATAGAGAGCACTACCTTTGCTATTATTTGTTTGTTGTTGTTGTTTTAAGGTTTTTGTTTTTTGGTTTTTTGTTTTTTGTTTTTTGGGTTTTTTTTTTTTAGTTTTTGAAGAGGACCAATAATGTCACAGGTGATGTCTTGACTTGTGGGTGAATTGGATTTAAGGAAGGAAGAGTTGCACAAACTCACCAGCTTCAGCCTCTCTTCCAGAGACATTGAAGTCCATCAGCAGGACAAAAGTAAGACTTATCATGACCCAGGATCCAGTGGATGATCTTGGTGTCTTCAATGTCTGACCAAGCTCCAAGCTCTCCACAGAGCCTGTTTCAGTTGCTTTTGTGGCCCCTGGAACAGATTATTCTTATCCACCCATTCTCCCAGGGATTGGGGGATCATGCTTGGGGTAGACACCCTCTCTAACTCACCAATGGGCTTGAGGTCTGTCAGCTACCCTCATCTTGGTTTAGCTGCTCTGCCAAGATGGTTTACCAGAGTGTGGCTGCTGGACATGCTAACAGCTTCTCAGAATCCCAGGTGAGAGTTGGGTGAAAGTGTACACCAAAGGTAGATATGTAGCTCTGAAAAAAAATTTTGGAAAGCCTTCATCCCAGCGGTGCTACTTTTCCCTGAACACCCTAAGCAAGTGAAATAGTATAGAGGGAGAAGAAAGAGGGTCCAGGACAGAACCCTGAGGGATACCTAAGGTTAGAGGGTGGAGGAGGATCCAGTATAAAAGACCAAGAAAGAGCTGTCCAATAGGTGAGAAAAGGCAGATAAGAGTGGTATCAAGAAAATGTAAAGAGAAAGGAGTATCAAGAGGAATGAGGATCAAGACCGCAGAGAGGTCAAGGAGAAGGAAGATTGAGAAAGGTCACTAGATTTGGCCACTAAGAGATCATTAGTAACTTCAGAGGAAGCAATTTGGGTGGAATGATAACATTGGAAGCAACATTATAATAATTAAGAAAAGAGCTTGTGGAGAGAAAGTGTGGATGAAGAAATCTGGGAAGATGGAAGGATCAAGTGAAGATTTTTCAGGATGGGGGAGACATGGGCATGTTTGTAAGCAGCAGGAAAAGGGCCAGAAAAGTGGAAGAGGTTGAAAATAAATGAAAGAGTTGGGATGATAGAGGGGTCAATCTGTGGGAGGAGAAGGGATGGAATAGACTGACTTGAACAAGGTAGAGGGGTTAGCTTTGGTGAGGAATAAGGCTCCATCATCATGTGAGACAGTGATGATGAAGAAGATGTGTGTGTGTATGTGTGTGTGTGTGTGCACGCTCGAGAGAGAGGTTATATACATATATAACCATACACATGTATATATGTGCATATACATGTGTACGCATAGTACCTAGTTTTAATATATAATTGTACATATGTAGTTATATGTATGTGTGTGAGTATATGTGTGTAAATATACATACATACTATAGATAGATAGACAGACAGATAGATAGATACTCTATTTGTTTATGTAACAGGAGAACGGTAGTGAATTTCCGAATCACCTAAGATGGAAACTCTCATACAGAGGTGCCTGGGACATGCTGCTGAGAGACAAGACAGTTGGTGTGCATGTAACGGACCTTCTGTGTTTAATGTGGCTGCCATCAGCGTTTTTCCATCAAAGAATGAAGTACTCATTCACTCAAAGTCTCGGGGGAGGTAGGAGAGGACCTGAATTTAGGCAATGTGACCCCTAAGAAATAGATCGGGGTTTTCTTCTTGCTTTATTTGTCCTTTTCAGTTCTAGATTCGAAGAGTAGAGCTCCTGACCCAGAAGCTGAAACCACAGGAACCTTGGAGGCAAGGATCCCAGGGTAGATGTTGAAGCCGGCCTAGCAGCCCTAAGACACCAGAAGAGTCCATAAATGCTAGCCCAGTGGAATTTTGAACTTGAATTTGGTAGGATTAATGCTATGTAGGAATTAAATTGAACCTAACTCCCCTTCCCTACCAAAGACCCAGGTAGTGTAGAGGGGGATTTTACTTCTAAGGTATTGAGAAAAGTGTTTAAATGCTTATCCTTGCTTTATCCCTGAAGTAAAAGTTCCTTTGTAAATGCTAATCCATTGTTAAATGGTTCAATAGAATTGGGGTGCTAATGACTGGATTCCTAAAGTTGAATGGGAACACAGCCAGTAAAAGTTCTAGCCCATACCCCAAGGGTACCAGAGAAGAAAGGCCTTCAAAGCAACCCACTTGACCCTCAGAGTTTGAGAGTAGAGACAGAGCAAACCTATGTTATATTTAGATGTTAAAAAGTTACATCATCAAGTGTTTATTAAGCAATTACAATGTGCCAGGCACTGGGCTAAAGGCTGGGGACAGAAAGAAAAACAAAAACAGTTCCTGCCCTCAAGGAATTCACATTCTAATGGGGGGGGGGGGCCGGGTAGGGGAGGAGACAGCATGCAAACAGCTGTGTGCATAAAAGATATCTGCAGGGTGAATGAGAGTTAATCTCAGAAAGGAGGCTCTAAGCTTGTAGAAGGGGGGATTTTAGCTGAAACCTCAAGGAAGCCAAGAGGCCACAAACTAAGAGGATGAGAATTCAAGGCATGTGGACAGTCAGTGAAAATGAACTGGGAGATGGAGTGATGGAGTGCCTTATTCAAGGAATAGCCTGCAGGCCAGTATTCCTGGATAACAAAGTACAAAGTATAGATCAGAGTATGAAGGGCTGTAAAAGCCAGAGGGTTTTCTATCTGGTTCTGTCGATAAAAAGGAGGGTTCTTGGGTAAAGGGTGTGTGTGGAGACCGGGAGAGACATGGTCAGAACACCAATTTGGGAAGATCGCTTTGGCCACAGAGCGAAGGGTGGTCTACAGTAGGGAGAGACTCCGGAAAAGATCACCCAGCGGGTCACTGCAGTAGTCCAGGCATGAGCAGATAGAAGATGAGTTAGATATAGCAAATACCCAGCGTTTAGATAAGTTAAGTCATAAATTAACTTTTCAGTTTTCTTCCAAATTCACTGTAAATACCCTCAATTCTATGATAGTCTCTCTAAATCGAAAAGGTATGCAACATGGTTTATTCCTCTCTAAGCTTATTGCATATTTGTTCTAGATTTCCACACAATCATATTAGAAAATATTCAACGTGAAACACACAAAAAATAATGGAAAAGTTTGTATTAATATTAACAAGCTGTAATAATAAATGAGGCCACGTTGACCTAAACTTCTCAATTTATAAGGTGCTTTCCACGAAACAATCCAATATGGTAGATAGTACAAATATTATCACCTCCATTCTCCATTCTCTTTAGAGAAGGAAATTCAGAGAGAGTAAAAGATTTTCCCAAAGTGTCATAGCTTTCAAGGACTGGTGTGAAGCCTCAGAACTCAAATTAATGTAATAAAGCCGGAAGCGCAAAGGAACTTTCACTCTGCTACTAACCATCTGTCTGACCTTCTACAAGTCATTTCTGGGCCTTAGTTTTTCTTAAAGGATAAGGTTGAAATAGAAGATCTCTTGAAGAAATGCCTGGAGCATTTTGCAACCCTAAATCAATCATCCCTTGATGACTAGTTTAGTTATTGCTCTTTGGAGAGAGATTTGCAAAGAGATGACAAAACAAATCTTTGTCATATACAGACAGTCTTTTCATTGGAAAGGTTCTCAAAAGGTGAAAGATAACCTGTATAATTACACAGAGTCTAATACCAGTTTGCCTGTTATACCTTCTTTCTATATTATGTTATATTGTATTGTATTGCATCGTATCTTATCCTATCATCATATCGCGTCGTACCATACAGTATGGCATCGTTACGGCATGGCATGGCATATTATGGTATGACATGGTATTGTGTCATATATTACATCACATCATGTCATATCACATCATATATATTTTTTCTAAATCCACTTGCTAATTCAATAATAATCTAACAGAGCCTCTAGATTTGAATGAAAGGTCCCTATCATACTAGATGAAATACTGATGACCCTTGATCTTCTCCCTCTATCTCTGGGGGCTTAACAGAGATTCCCTCTGTGGTTTGGGGGGCCCCTAGACATGGATAACTGGCTAACCCAAAGTTTACCCACCTACTCACCTGAGATGCCAATTCTTTTCTCATTGGCTCCTTCTCGTGATATCAATGTTGTGATCTCGCCGCTGAGATAGCGCCCCGCCAAAATCGATTGGCCCTCTCACCCACATCCTAGGGGCTGTGCTCTGTTAGCAAAGTGGATTGGTCCCTTTTAGTTCTGTTTATGACATTATTGACTTAAGGAGTTTTTGAACTTCAGAGTTCAATATTGTAACTGGCCGCCCCTTCCAACTAATGCCACCTCCCCTGCATGGTTTCTTCTCTCCTACTCTTCTTTTCCAGAAACATTTATCTTCCTCCCCCTGTCCAGGACTATGTTCTTTCTTGGTCCCTACAACCTTTTCTAGATGCATATTAAATAAGAGAAATGCAGTTGGCCTCTCTTAAATTAAAAAAAAAATTAACCACCAGGCCTTGGCGGGCCAACTCAAGAACTTTAGGTCATTTCCTAAGATCGAGCTGTTGCGGAAAAGCAAATTCATGAAGTCATGTTTCTTTCTTTTTCCTGTTTTGTATCACCCTCTAGTGTTCGATAGAATGCCCTGCACATAGGAGCTTTCAAGGAATGTGCCCACATCTCTCCTTGAGGAAGCTCCATACATCTTAACTCATTCTTTCAGCGGTCATATGATCCAAACACTGACCCATTTCAGTGCCTTTGTTTGTGCTATTTTCGGATTGCTAGTCTCTCTACCTTTGCTTATGGATAAGCTTCCTTTAAAGATCAATTCAAATGCTGTCTCTTATCTGAAGGATCGTTTCCCCCAGATCCCCAAGTTCATTAATAACCTTTACCCTCCGCCTTTATATAGTATTTTGATCTGTAACACTAATGCACTTATTAGCCCACTCCTACGTTTCCAATCTTCTTATACCTTACTCCTTGTCATATATTCTTCTATCCAGTGACACTGGTCTCCTGGCTGTTCCACAAACAAGACACTCCATCTCAGCTCTGGGCATTTTCTCTGACTGCCCCCCTGGCTGGAATGCTCTACCTACTCATCTCTGCCTTCTTACTCCCCTGCCTTCCCTTAAGTCTCAACTAAATTCCCATCCTCTACAGGGACTCTTTCTCAAACCGTCCTCATTCTAGTGACTTTCCTCTCATTTATTTCCTATTTACCCTGTATATAGATTATTTGTATGTATTTGTTGACTTGTTGTCTCCCCCATTAGAGCAAGAACTTCTTGAGTGATACAGGGATTATCTTTTGCTTCTTTTTAAATCCCAGAGTTTAGCACAGTGCTTGGCACACAGTAGGTGCTTAATAAGTGTTTATTAACTGACTGACTTAGCTACTTACTAGACTAAAAGATGCTTGAAGGTAGGTACCCCTTCTATTTTGTATGTCCCTGATGCAGTGTCCTACATACAACAGGGGGCTTTTGGGCACAGATCTTTAGGTCTTCCTCCATTTTGTCATTGTTCATTTCCGATGCCATCACCATCACCATCATCATCATCATCATCATCATCATCATCATCATCATCATCATCATCATCATCATTGTACTCTATAATTAAGCAATTAGATCTGTGATCTCATGATTTTAGAAGTTTCCTCCATTCATGCAAATTGCAGTTGACTCATGTCTGAAACTCTTACCCATATTATTCCACAAGTTTTCCACAAAGGTCTACCCAATGTGCCTGATGCCTTCTTTGTTTTCTTACAGTATCTTATGAGTACTAGTAGTAACACTTTAACAGTCCACATGCCATCCTTCTATCTCCACATGTGACCAGCCCATCTTATCTTCCTTCCTGCCTTACAATTCCTTGCTGATTCCTCTACTCCTGTTTTTCCTCCTTGGTTATAGGTTGTAGCCTGCTCACACCCACCAAATGCCTCTCTACACCCTCTGTGTGATATTCATCTTTATTTCATTGAAGGTAGCAGTGTTTTATTTCTTGCTGTTATATAGCAATGGCAGTAAAATGTTAGTGTTGAGAAGATGGGCCTTTACTTTCATGGGAAGCATGGGTCAGATAAAGAGCTTTACAATTTCCTGAAAGTACCAGGCTTCTCCACTCTTCCTGTTTAACTCGATGTTTATATGCACTGTCTGTCCCCAGATATACATACTGTTGGACAAGCTCTATGGCATGTTTATTCAGATGCTGATTGAAATCCAAGCAATAGACATCCTTCATATACTTCATCTTTCCTGCATGGATGGACAAAACAAATTCCTTTGAAGCACTACAGATCTCATCCAGGAGGTTCTGCTATGTCTTGAAGCTTGATGCAATCTGCACAACGTCAGGTATAAACAGGAGTATTTGGAGGACATCTCTCTGCACAGGGAATCCTGGAATTTGTCCTGAATCTTCTACAATACACTGGGTGAGGTCCAAGGCTGTAAGATGCACATTTGCCAAAGATATATCCCCACTGTGATGACATGATACAAATTGTCTTCAGTACCTAACCCTCTCTTGGATATCTTGCATATGCTTATGCTGCATTAAAATCTTACTCGGAAGCATCATGGTATATGGGTAAAGCTATGGCAACAGAACACATCCGTTGGCAGGTCCCACAAAGCTGGAAAGGGTTTTCATAAAAATCTAGTAATGAACTGTGTCCTTTGTCTACAGATCAGCCTAGCTAAGCTCTGAGAGGCTCACTATTAACCATGAAGAGTTCAATATTTTGACTTTTTAATATTTTAACTCTTATTCAATTTTTAAATTAATAATAATTTAATATTTTAGCTTTTCAAAAACCATCTACTAAAGCACAGAAGGATTGTGGTCTATGTAGATGGAAGAAGGTGGAGTCACAGCGGATAGAACCCTAGCCCTTGGAATGAAGAAGAGAATTCAAATCCAGGCTCAGATGATTATAGCTTTGTGACCTTAAGCAAGTCATTTGTCTCAGGATTGTTGTGAGGATCAAATGAGATCATATTTGTAAAGCACTGGCACATAGGAGGCACCATGTAAATGTCAGCTATTTTCTTTTTTAGAGAAGACCCAGTATTGTCATTTTAGATCTTTTTTCCATCAGTACAATTCACAGCCCGTCCATGCTTTGTGATCATGTGCTTTCCTTGTTGAAACCTTTCTGTAGAGGAGAGGAAAGTCAAAGACAGTATGATGACCGACAATCTGGGGAGAGCAACCACTTTTATTTTTTATTTTATAATAAGAACTATTATTCTGAGGAATAATAGGTAGGATCCTATGGACTAAAATTCTAAAGGAGAAATCAGCCCACGTGCCATTCAAGAATGAAATTCTTTGTGCATGATAAGAAATGATGAGTTCAGTGGTCTTACAAAAACATGGATAGACTTGCATAAAATAATGAAGAGCAAAATGGGCAGAACCACCTCACACCTGGACTATTGGAATAAATGCCTTTGTCCCTTATACTAGTGGCTGCCTATCACCTCCAATACAAAATATTAAAAATCCTCTAATGTTCAAAGCCCTTATCACCGGCCCTCCTCACCTCTCAAAGTTTCTTATACCTTATGCCCCCACCCCCGACCCTATTTACTTTCCCATCTAGTAACATTGATCTCCTTGCTGTTCTTTCAATAAGAAATTCCACACCTCACTCTGGCATTTTTACTTACATATTTCTAGAGAAGCAGGAAGCCACTGAACTTCCTTCAAGACCCAACAACTGAAAAGCCTTTCCTGATTCCCTTTAATTCTAGTGCCTTCTCTCTGTTGATTACCTCCACTAATAATTGTGAAGGCAGGTGATCTGGTCATGCTGTAAGGTGTGAAGGCTAACAGATGGACAGCCCAAGGACCACACTGATACTCATGTGTTACGGAAGTAGGTCTAAGCCGGGAGCCATTACAGTTTTTCTAGCTGGCAAACATCACCCCAAGCCAAAGAATATACTTGATACTTGACTCCAAGGTGGAGAAAACACTCTGCAGGTTAAGCACTTCCTGGAACATACTGAGCTCCAAACAAGATCCCTCTATATGTGCAACTTTGCTGAGAGGAACTTTGTATAATCAGCCTAGAAAGACAAGCTGAAGCCATTTTGTGAAGGCCTTTAAATGCCAAATGGGAGAGTTTGTGTTTTAAAGTAAAGGCAATGGGGCATTACTGAAACTTCTTGAGCAGTGATACATGGTCACAACTGTGATGTGTGGAGAACAGCTTAGAGAAGCAAGAGACTGGATGTAGGGAGACCAATAGGGAGGTGCTGGGCATTACAACTGTCCCGAACCTGAACTAGGGTGGTTGTGATGTAAGGTTAGAGGGGGACCAGAGATACTGGGGAAATGCAAACAATAATTGGCAATTACAAGGTAAGACAAAGAGTACAAGATTCTTTAATTGTGATACTGGTAACTGGAAGAAATAGAAATAGGAAAGTTAGGAGGAAGAATGCATTTAATAAGATAATGAATTGTTTCAGACTTAAGCAGTTTGGTGGCACGGCAGGTAGAGACTCAGGTTTAGAGCTTAAGGAGACCTGACATCAGTCCACTCCAGGCAGATTTTATATATACATATACATGCCTCAGTTTCTTATCTACAAAATAGGGGTGATAATAGCACCCACCACCTCATGAGGTTTTTACAAGGGTCAACTAAAATATGTAGAGCATTCTGCAAACCTGAAAATGGTATAAAATGCCAACTGTTATAACATGTTGAGTTTGAGATCCTACCTATCCAGAGGGAGCCTCATTCTTGAAGGTGGAAGGCATCTGTATACAGACAATAGTTGAGTCCATGGAAATGTAATGAGATCACTAAGGCCAAATCGTAGAGAGGACCTAGGGAAATACTCCCATGAAGATGAGTGGGACATGATGAGGTGAGAACTGGTCCAACAATTTAGAACAAAATTACAACTGAGTAGTGTCATGAAAATCCAGGAAGGAGAGATTATGGTCAATAAGGAGAAGTGATGGCCAACAGTTTTAAATGTTGCTAAGGTCAAGACAAGACCCAATAATAAATCACTGGGTTTCATTAAAAAAAGGGGTCACTGCTGGCCATGCAGATTAGTTTATCCAATGTTGTGAACAGAAGCCTAAGTGAAAAGGGCTAAAAAGTAGAAGGGAACACTGATACAGCTTCTTCTAGGCAAGAAATGAGGTTATAATCTAAGGGAGTATAAATACTTATGTTTATATAAATATACAAGAGTATCAATACTGTACTAAAAGCAAAACAATCCTTACTAACAAAATTATATTCTCATGGGGAGCCAAGTCCATATACACACATGTGCTTGTGTGTCTCTCAAGTATAAAATAAACACGTTTATATACTAAGCAGTTAAAAACAAAGAAGTTTGAGGAAGATCCTAATGGTTGGAGTGATAAGGATTCCATAAAGACGATGCTAGAACTGCATCTTAAAGGGAGGTCTCTGAATCACAGAGGCAAGGTTAAGGATTTCAAGCTTAGGGGATCTGCAAAGGTAAGGACACAGCAAGTTTTCCATGAGATGAACAAAGAGGCGGGATTAGCTAGACCATGGAGCGCAGCAGCAACATCCAATGAGGCTAATGATGTTAGAGCTCATGTAGCAATTTAAAAGCTAAACAGAGGTGTTTACATTTTATTCTAGAGAAATAAGAAGCCACTGAAACTAGTTGAGGAAAGGCCTAAAATCGGATCTCTATTTAAGGAAAATCACTTTAGCAGTAGGGTTAAGTTGGCCCAGTGACTTTCAGGATTACACCCAAGTCAGGCAGTCATTCCCCTCTAGGATGCATTCATGGCCCTTGATTTTTTCACTGATCGGCTGGCTTTTCCCAAAATCTCCACTTTAGGGAGGATGCTAGGGCCAGACATACATTCCTTTCCAAACTCTACTCTGGATTCTCCACTTTCTCTACCATACCCCTTTCTAGATGGGTTGACATCTATCCACTGGGTCCAAGTAACCAACAAAATCTGGATCCACCCTCACCATGTTCATGAGGATATCGTATTTGCCAAATGCCTTTTTGAAATTTAAATGTATACCATGGCTTCCCAAAGGCATAACAAGCTTGTCCAAAGAAATCAGGCTAGTCTAGCAGCCTCAGCAGTTGTTGATAAGTCCATACTGGCTCCTATTAGTTCTCACCATCAATTCCCTTCCTAAAGCTAACAAAGCATCCTGTGATCACAATTTGGTTTTTGCCAGGACTAAAATGAAGAACATCGACTGTGTTGGAAGAATACATTCTCTTTAGAAACTTGTAAATTCACCCATCTGTAACATCATGGCACTTGTCCTCTTTTTTGGTTTTCAAATATCAGTGAAAATTTAGAGACTGGATGTTTCCTATTTGTATTTCCCCAGTAGTAACAAGATGGCTGTTTTCCCTCTACCTTGCTAATTTTCCCAAATAGATGTAAAAACTATTTTAGAGGCCTCACAAATTATATTTAAAACAAAATTACAAATGTACTGCTACAGATCACCCCTCAACTTCCTTGGGGAACTCAGGTGAAGCCTATGGACTCCTCCTTGGAATGGTTTTCAAAGCATAACATACATATTATATAAGAAACCAATACATATGAAATAAAAATTCATTTTATCATCATGTTCATGGGCCCCTTGAACACCCAAAGACTTCAGGATATAAGCCTATACTTTTACTTCATCTCTTAAGAAAAATGTTGTTTCCTGCAACTCTTAGATAAATGATTAACAAACCAGTTGTAGAATGCTAAGAACACTGGGCTCAAAACAGACCTTGATGTATGGGGCTCTAAGATTTATAAAGCACTTTACAAAAATGACCACTGTAGTTTGTGTAGTCTGTCCAACTCTCCAATGTACATTAATTATTATGATTCTTTTCCTCCAATCACCTAAATCCATGAGAAAGTAGAACCATGTATCTCCATCACCTTTAATCACAGCTTTCAAACACCTCTTCTGTACTAATCAAATATTTTCAAGATTTTCATGAATAGGTTCAAAGAATGACTACTAAAAACCAAAGTGATTTTTATTCAATAAATTAACCCATTTATTTGGACTATGGGCTACAGACATTTGATAAGATTTTACTGGTCTTTCAATTCCTTCAGTCTTCTGATGGCAGATTTGACTGTGACTGCAGAGGTGGTACTGGAAAGAAAAGCAACAAAGTCATATTTTTCAATATAAACAGTTACTTTAATACAAGACAGAATTTTATGAAATCTCAACTAGAAATCTTTTTAAACGGCAAATTGAAGAAATTATGCTTTTCTTAGTCTCATCTTAACGTTAAGATTTCTTCTGGGATTTCGTAGTGGGAGATGCAAAATTACATTCAGAAATAATCTATTCCTGGAGACCGAATCTTTAAAAAAATCTTGCAGAAAGGTAAAATGTTAACTATACAGCATATGTGACAATTGCATCTGATGGTTTGGATACCAGCAGAAAACAAATAAGCAAACAGGTAAAAGTGTGACATCAATTTTATGAGCTAACACACAGCACTGTTGTGTGCCTTTTAATATTTTATTGTTATTTTAATTTAGACTCTTTATAACAGCACCCTAATAAGACCAATTCCTTTACATTTTTATTCCTATTGTAGTGACCAGGGTTGTATGTCTTGTTGTGTTGAACATATATGAATACTAAGAGAACTGAAGTGGGATGGGTCCATTCCCAAAAGAGTTTTAAAAAATTTCTAGTGTTCAGCAGTCATAAAAAGCTTTCTCATTCACACCTCAATGCTTCCTAACTTCTGCACAAATTTATAGTCCTGGGCATCTGATTTATCAAACAAGAATAGAGAAGTGGCAAATTGGAATGAAAAGAGACTAAGAAAGGCACATCTGCATACAGAAGAGAAGAATTGTTAGTGCATGGCATTAGCAATCACTTTTAAATGTTTTGTCTAAAAAACCAATTTTAAAAATTCTTAACAGTTTAACTAAGGAAGATTTCATTTTTCAAACACTATCAGCCTTACTCTGACTCAGCTGACAGTTTCAATACTAAGCTGGCAAAAAACATGTGTTTAATGTTTCTGAAAATGTTTTAAAACTACCCAAATTTACCTTTGTTATGGACCCACGTTCTTAAGAAAATTGCCATGCTGATGGCCTCAGTTACTAAAACTTAGGTCAAACAAGTATGTAATAAGTTTGACAAGTATTTCCAACAAAAATTGGTTAGGATTAAGTTTTTCCAGTTTAAATGGTATGTCTTACTTATCAAGGACTCCACTTCTTTGTGAATATATAACCTTATTCCCACTGATGAGTCAATTATCTCCAATGTTCTTTTACCTTCTTTGCTACCCAGAAGAGGGGACACCTTTTTCCTTTCCTTTCCACTTAAAATCTCCCCCAAAATATCTCAATCATTAAACTGTGGTAAACTCTGAATTTATCAGAAGTGTTTTTAAAGATTAACAATACTGCCAGCAACATATATTCTGTATGTGATTAAGAATTCTGACTCTCCAAAGCTGGACTGAACTGAATCCTGAAAAGTTACTGCTGAGTGACTCTTGATTTAATATAACTAAGAAGTTTAAGAGAGCTAAAGGCTCTTCCTACACCAATGTGCATGGCAACCTATCTGTAACTTAAAGGCTTTAAAGGCCTGTCTGGAGCAAACTGTCCACTGTCATACTGCTGAAATGGACCAAAGCCAGGATCCAGCCAGGCTACTTAAGAGACAATCAACAGAGATGTGTTAATAGCCAGGTGCTAAGAATACAAAGATTAAAAAGTATCTTTGCCCCCAATAGGAGCTAACTTTATGATATACCTACACATTTAAGTATATACAAAATATATACCAAGGAAATAAAGGTAATTTCAAGGGACTAAACAGCGCAGAAACCAAGAAGCGCCTCACTTAACAGTGAACAGTGAAGACAAGAAAGTACACAGAAGATGTAAGGGACAGCTTGTACAAAGGCTTAATATGCCAACAATTTCCAAAGGAGTCCCAGGTTCTGACCCATGTAAACTATCCCGTAGCTGCCCCATTGATAGCCCTGTCTCTTGACATTCACAATGACACCTTTCTCAGGGCCCAAAGCATGATATATGTACATGTACGCTTTTAGTGGTGAATGAATGCAATCTCAGAACACCACCTGGTGGTTGGCTGCATAATCTATGGCCAAGTAAGTGTAAAGGTAAGGGAATTTGAAGATCTTCCCTGCCCCTTAATGGGGGGAAAACCCACTCGGAGGCGCTTGATTGGGAAGCCTGGTTTATCAGGAAGGGCCACACCTTTTGTTACTTGGTAATTTGGCAGTGGATCACAAAGGTAGTGAGGTCCTTAGACCCTGAAAAAGGATATATATGAAGTAAGGTTTTGCTTTGGGGCTCACTTATAGGAAGAGGCCAAAAGAGACTCTGGGTAGCTATTGAACCCCCTGGCTTTGAAAACCCAGATGTTGGTGCTTCTCTGTCTGGTAACTATGTATGTATGTAATGGTCAGAAGGCTAGATACCTTGTCTGTTGAATTGCATTATTTTCTCTGTATTTTTTGTCTGCTTGTAATTTGTATTTTCTGAAGTTCAGGGTGCTGACTTTTCCCCCTGAACTAAGAATTATACACACACACACACACACACACACACACACACACACACACACACAAAAGATTGTTGACCCCTTTAAAGTTGCTTTCCTTTAGATCAAGAACCTGTGCTAGCAGCCATCTAGGGTATGCTAGGATGCTTGCTGTTACAGTAACACAGTAGGCATAAATGACTTTTGTGGGTATGAAAACTGAACTAACCTTAGCACTGACAATAGCAGACACATTTACTACACAAACATACGCATGCACAGCTGGGCAAACTGACTTACTTGTAGGTCCATGCACCACCAGCTACTGTTTTCATACAGGATCCACAGTGCCAGATACCCACAGCCCGTCTCTTCATTTTGGTCTATAAAAAAGAAATTTCCCACATGAACTAACCTCCACTTTTAATTAAGATACCAATTTCAACAGTTTCAGCTCTCTAAAAGCTGCCAGATGTAATGCTCAGCTCAGGGCAACACTGTCATGTCCTTTCCTTTTGAATGTTTCTTCTTCTCACACCTCCAAACTTGGTATTGTTTACATCTAAACTTCTAGCCAACAAATGTTTATGATGACTTCTCCGCAAGTAATTTTTTGCTATTTTCCATTTAAGTCTTTAATAGATATCTAAATTTAGCCTCATTCCTCACAACTCACATTTATAAAGCATTCTCAACTTTTAGGCAGGTAGCACAATTATGTCCATTTTACAGAAGAAACTGAGGCTTAGAGAGGATAAATGACTTTGCCTAAGGCCACAGATATGGCCAAGGACGGCTGGAACTTAAGAACAGCAAACTTTCTTGTATACTGCCTCACCTTTCACATGTGGTAACTCAAAGATATACCAGAGAAGAGGAAAAAAGCTCTAACCTAACCAACTTCGGCAATTTGTTCTTCCCTCTTTATCATATTCCATCTTCTACTTCCATGCCTTTGCTCAGTCCCCTGCCCTAGGTGTTCCCTCTCCTTCACCACCCTCTTCCCCCAGAATTCCTAGTACCTGTTAAGGTTCCGTTCAAATTCTACCAGAGGATCTTTCTTAACCCCCCTCAAGTTATGATCCTTCCCCAAATTAATATTAAATTTTTTTCTGACAATGTAAATTCCTTCAGGCAAGGACTGCTTAGTCTTTTTCTTTTAATCCCTAGGGTTCAGTACAAAGTCAGGAACAAAAAAGACATTTATAATTTAAAAAGATTAGTTTTAAGGATTAAAAACAAGGGGAAGGCAGAAAAACATTACTGTGGTAAAAGTCATAATGACAGTTAAGACAGTCCCTTTCCCCAAGTTGCTCACCTTGCCACAAAAGGAGCAGGTATACTTGGCATGCTGGCTAATTTCAATTTTCTTCACCATTTTTCTGAGGGATGCACCATAACGTGTTCCATATTTACCAACAATTCCGACCTTCTTGGTACGTTTAGCCTGTGATGGTCCAACACCAAAAAAACATTTAAATAATGAACTTGTTAACAGAGTACATAAATAAACATTTTTGTTCCAACACCTTGTAATCTAGAGCTGAGAACCACGTACTAAAGAGATTTGACTATATAAGGGTTTCTACGTGTCACAGCAGATATAAGTGATGACTTTGGGTGTCAGGAAGACCTAAGGTCAAACCCAGCCTCAAACAATCAAATTGCAGAACCTGGGCAAGTCACTTAATCTCTTTCTGCCTCAATCTCATCAGCAAAATGGGGATAATAGCATCTACCTCCTAGGTTTTTGTAAGGATCAAATGAACTATTTTTAATAAGCTTTACAAATCTTAAAGCACTATAATAAATGCTGGCCATTTCATTTCATTAGCAACCAAAATAAAGCATGACACAGTGGAAAGTAACAATGAAAAAGAAGTCAGTCAGCAGAGAACTCAGTTCAAATCCTGCCTTTGATCATGGGCTAGGTGACCCTATCAGGCAAGTCATTTGACCTCTCAGTGCCCCCCAGATAACTTTACCAGATCTACTTTACAAAAGTAGAAATCTGCATTGGAAGGAACAATCAATCAACATTTATTAAGCACGTAAAGTATCAAACACAGAGCGGATGAGGATACATGAGGCAAAAAAAAAAAACCAACAAACCCTGCCTTCAAGGAGCTTACAATCACAGCTGAAATCAAAAGCCACTCACGAGAAGGGTTCTTGTAATGTACTTTGTACAACAAAGTATAACTATTACCTGATCCCAGAGAGACCTGGAAAAGACAACCCTGCCATAACCCTAAGACTCCACCTGCTTACAACTACAAGTAACATAATATATATAAATCATGTATCTGTATTAATTTATTAAAAAAGGCAATTTATGTAATCTTATGGTTTAGTCAGTCACAGCCCAGAGCAGTTCCTCTGCTAATCATCTCCAATTTCTCCTGTGAGGGTGTTTGTATGTAGCTGGTGATGGAGCCTCTATTAGTCCGTGGACTCCTTGAAAAGAGGATTTTCCTCCCTCGTTTTTCTCTGTGCGCCCCCAGGTGCCAGCACTGGTCCGGTTTACAAAAATCTGACTGATCCCAACAAAACCTCTGGGAGGTCGGCGCTATTAGTCGCTGCCGTTTCTGCTGTGGTTCAGGCGTTTCAGTCTCTGACCCCACTTCCTTCCAAGTTTCATTTAAAAGATAACTGAGGCAGAGTCCAGTGACTTGCCCAGGGTGACACAGCTAATACAGTGTTCCAGGTCTGATTCACCCACTTCGCCTATCATTCCCGATTTACAGATGAGTGAACTGAGGCAGGCGGTGCAGGGACTTGCCCAGCATCTTAGAACTCGGGTCTCCCTGACTCTGCCACCTTAGCTCAGAGTCCCTAGCACGGCGCCAGGTAAATAGTAGGCGTCTAATAAATGCTCCTAGACCGGCTGGACGCCGGGCACTCGGCGGTTGTGTAAAAGCACGGCCGCGCTGTTGCCCTCGCTAAGGCCGGACTTGCCCACACGGCTGGTGGGGGGCCGGGGCCCCGGATCGGGCTCCCTGCCTCCTCTCTCTCAGGGCCCACCCGCCGTCGTTCGCAGGGGTCTCGGCCCCCAAACGCTCCGCGGACCTCTCCCTCCCCTCCTCTCCACCTCCCCTCCTGGGGGCTCGGCGCACGCGCAGGCCTCGGCCCTTCCAGGCTGTGCAGGCCGCGCGCGCCTCTCCGAGCCCGGCCCCTGAGCCAGGTCCCGGGCCAAAGGGCACCCCGGAGGCAGAGGGCCGGGTGGGGGTAACGCGAGTAAGGCAGAGGCCGGAGGAGAAGGACGGGGAATCCTGAGTCACAAAGGGGCCCGTGGTGGGGTAGATGGCGGCGGATGGAGGGAGGCCTACACCCGGAGAAAGCCAGCTTACCATGTTAGCCTCGTAGTGGCTGGAGCTTGGAGAGGAAAGAAGGTAGCGCGCATGCGCACTTTCAGGGCCTGAGACCGGAAGTGAAGGTCGTGGAGGTGGGGCTAGATAGCGCAGAACTCTATGGTTGGGCAGTAAAGTTTAAGGTTGAGTCCTCCAGGATACTCTTCCCTCCTCCATGGAGACTGGGAGCGTTAAGAATACAGTCACAGAATGTTCTATCTGGAAGAGTTTCCATAGGAATATAGGAGGAGACCATACAGTCACAAAATAGTATTAGATCTGGAATAGATTTCATAGGAATATAGGATTTAGAAGTAGGGAGAGATCTGTATTTTACAGATCAAAAATATAGACCAGGAGTTCTTAGCGTGCACCTTTGACAATCTGGTCAAGGCTATGGACCCCTTCTTACAATAATGTATTAAAATACATAAAATAAAATTATAGGATTACAAAAGAAACCAGTTATATTGAAATAATTATCAAAATATTAAATAATACTAATAGCCAACGTTTATATAGCTAAAAAGAGGGGCCAGTGCTTTATTCACTGCTCTGAGACCTTGCTTTCAGGGAGTTTTTAACCTACATCCTTTAAATTTACCTCATTGAAACTTTTACCGTGGAATTTGGTTCTGTCCTGTGGGGCAAATAGTAATTCCACCTCTTTTGAGGTACTCAAGCAAATTCTGGACCGTTGATCTTTTGTCAGGGATACTGCAGGGAGGATTCTTTTTCACAAATAGGCTGTGAGGTCCTTTTCAACTTTGAAATTCTGTGATTCTTTGATTCTGCTCACAAGACATTCATTCTCTCTCCTCTGGGTCGCTTTCATTCACTCTCTTGCATTCAATTTACTACCTTTATTTATATGTAAATGATTCCCAAATCCAGACTTAAATATGACTCCAGAATTCTAGACCTAGAACACCAACTGCCCAGTGACTATCTCTGTTTGGATATCTTGTTGGCATTTAAAGTGTCTAACATTAAAGTGATCAACTTTCTCCCTAAACTTTTCCCTCCTTCAAAACTTGTCTTTTCAGCCACTCAGGACTGAAACATCAAAGTAATTTTGAATCTTTTTATCCCTCCTGTGCTCCTTATATCCAAGTCTTATGGACTCTACTTCCACAAAAGCTTTTGTGTTCATCTCCTCATCTCTACTCCCATTATCACTCACTGCCTTAGTGCCTAATCTCTCAGTAGGGCTATTGTAATAGATTCTAAGTAGCATCTCTACCTCTAGTATCTCTCCTCTCCGATCCATCCTTCACACAACTATCAAAATAACTTCCCAAAGAATATTTCCTAGCATTTGTTATTCGCTTGTTTTTCAGTCATTTCTGTCTCTTCATGATCCCTTTGGAGTTTTCTTGGCAAAGGGTGGTTTGCCATTTCTTTTTCCAGCTCATCTTAAAGATGAAGAAACTGAGACAGACAAGGTCAAGTGACTTGCACAGAGTCACATAGCTACTAAGTGTCTGAGGCCAGATTTGAACTTGTGAAGATGTCTTCTTGACTCCAGGTCTGGTGCTCTATCCACTGTGTTACTTAGCAGGGCTTTTTAAACTTTTTTCCACTTTTTACCCCTTCAGTGCTTCTTAACTTGTGAGTTGAGACCCCATGGGGAGCAACCCTTGTGGAAAAGGAACCTACCTTTCCTATTACCACAAACAGCAGCTACTGACCAACTGCAACCATTGGGCAGATGAGCCAAAAGAACCTTGGGAATAGCTGTGTCCCTTAGACAGATGGTGTCAAATTCAAATAGAAATAGGAGCCTCTAATTCATACATAAGGATCCCTGTGGGCTGTCTACTGAAGTAACTTTAAGTGTGATATTATTTTTTATTGAATTTTTATTTATTTTGTTAAATATTTCCCAATTTTATTTTAATCTAGTTTGGTCCAACTTCCCAGCAGCATCATGAGCTTCATAAAGGCCATGTTTGACATCTTTGACACAGACCAACACACTTGCTATCAACTTAACCCCCCCTACCCATCATCAAAGAGAAGAAAGATCTTACCACCAGAGCCTTTGGTATTACACATGGTTCAATATCAGAAAGAGGTATGGTTTAATCTATGGAAATGACTTTAAAGAAGATGCATCGCTCCATCTGCTGTTACTGCACTCTGTGGACCACTGGGACTTTCCATCTAACTTGCAGATGAAACTTCTTCCTATACATATTGTCTGCCCCTTTTAGAGGGTGACCTCCTTGAGAGCAGAGAATGTCTTGTGTCCCCACTTGTATTCTCAGAACTTAGCAACTATAATGGCATTTAGGTAGCACTCACTACTTCCCAGGCACCGTGCTAAGCGATGTACACTCATCTCATTTGATTCTTACAACAATCCTGGAAAGTAGGTGCTATCATTATGGCCATTTTACAGATGAGGAAACTGAAGCAAACAGGGTTAAGTGACTTGCCCAGGGTAGAACAGCTAGTAAGTGTCTGAGACTGGATTTGAACCCAAGTCTTCCTGACTTTTTACATAGTAAGGGTTTAATATGTAATTTTAAAATTCATTTCATGGGGCAGCTAGGTGTTGCAATGAATAGAGCACTGGACCTAGTGTCCAGAGTACCTGAGTTCAAATCCGGCCTCAGACACTTACACACTTACTAGCTGTGTGACCTTGGGCAAGTCACTTAACCTCAATTGCCCTGCCTTTCCTCCTCCAAAAAAAAATTAAATTCATTTCATACTTTTCTCAAAAACCTTCAGAGTCTTCCTATTGATATCTTTCTCTTCCTTCCTCCCCATTACCTCTAAGATCAAATATAGAAACAAGAACAGTATCAGGTTGACTCAGATCAGATTGATACCTCATCTCTCAAGCCTCTGAAGAGAGAGAACAGCTCAAATGTTCCCTCCTTCCTCAATTTTTCCTAAAGGACTTTGTCAGTATCTCTCCTTTCCCCATTACATTTGACCTTGTATTAAACTTATCTGTATACATATATATGTATTCTACCTAGTATGGTATAAGCTCCTTGAGGACAAAGCTGTCGTTTTTTTTTTTTTAGTTGTATACCTAGCATCTAGTACAATACTTTGCACATGGTAAGCCCATTCTTTATTCTTCTCTACTTGAGGTAAAATTATCCCAGTTCCTTCAAATAGGTCGGAAAAATCAATCTGTCAATCCATAAACATTTCATTGAGTGCTTACTATGTGCCAGGCACTATACTAAATACTGAGGATACAAAGCAAGAATAACTCTTGCCTTCAAAGAACTTTTGTTCTGATGGGGGAGAGAATATATAAATTGATAAATACAAAATAACTAGAACACATAGAAGGTAGCCTTTGAGGATAGGGAACAAGAGACAGATAGTGGAGGGAAGATCCTGGAGAAGGCTGTTTGTATTTGGTCTTTTTTTTTACATTTTATTATTTATTTTTAACAATCTTTCCTTTTTACATGTTGAGATATAAATTCTCTCCCATCCCCTTCTCCACCCACTGAGAAGGCAAGCAATATTGTTGAAAATGCTAGCTTGGAGAAGCAAAAACACAACTGATACCAAAAATCTGATATAAAAAGAAATTTATTAGGGAGAAGTCCAAAGGAATTGTTCACTTCTGGCCAGAACTAGACTCCATCCTTCTTGTGGAAGGGGGAGTTCAGGAGACAAAAGCCAAGCAAGTTTTATACAGTAGTTTGGTGCAGACACTCCCTTCACAGGACTGATTGGTTCTTTCTCTTCTGGGTACACCTTGCCATGATCATACATTATTACTAATGAGGCTCTAATTCTGTTATAGAATATACATAATACATGAGGTTCATTAAGCAAGTGCAGTAACAACCCCAGAATACTGACCCCTCCCCCCACCACCAGTCTAACCTAGATGTGTCCTTACCTGGGCCTTCGAGTCCCAAGGCTGCTGTCTGCTTTCTAATTGGTCAAATCCACCTGCTGTTGCCAGCTTCTTTTTATTTGGCTTTAGTCCACTTTTAGTATTATCTAGGAGTTCTATGGGAACTAGGAATCCAACTTTGTCCTAAGGCTGCCCCCTCAACTCTTCCCAAGGCTACTGCCTGGTCTGCTCATTTCAGCAATTTTTGCAGTCCTGTGGAAACTTCACCCTTGGCTACTTCTCACAATATATGAAATCATGCCATATATTTCCATATTAGCCACATATTTTAAAAGATCAAGAAAAATAAATTTGCACTCACAATTCATCACTTCTCTCTTTGGAGGCAGATAGCATTATTTTCTTCATGTTGTTCAGTAATGTCCAAATCTTCATGACCCAGTGGACCAACCTGTCTATGGGATTTTCTTGGCAAAGATACTGAAGTCATTTGCCATTTCCTTTTCTAGTTTTATATAGGCAGGGGTTAAATGACTTGTCCAGGACCAACATCTAGTGTCTGAGGTTGGATTTGAACACTGGTCTTTCTGACTCCAGGTCCAGTGCTCTTGTCTACTGTACCACCTCGCTTCCCCCCTTTTCATCATAATCGTGGATCTTGGATCAAGGTGGCCAAGTCTTTCACAATTCATCTTTATAGAGTTGTTATTGTGCACAATACTGGTTCTTCTCACTTCACTTTGCATCAGTTCATATAGGTCTTGCCATTTTCTTTCTGAAACCATACTCCTCATCATTTCTTATAGCACAATAATATTCTATCACATTCATGTGCGACAACTTAAGACCTAAGTTCATATCCATCCTCAGACACTTACTAGCTGTGTGGTCTTGGGCAAGTCACTTAACCCTGATTGCTTTAGTTTCCTCATCTGTAAAATGAGCTGGAGAAGGAAAATACACTAGTGAGTGTACCTATTTTTTTCTCATCCCCTTCAGCATTTGTCATTTCTGATAGGTGTGAGATAGTACCTCAGAGTTGTTTTAATTTGCATTTCTTTCATCAAAAGTGATTTAGAGTATTTTTTATATGACTATAGATAGCTTTGATTTCTTCTTCTGAAAACCACCTATTTATACGCTTTGACCATTTATCAGTTGGGGAATGGCTTCTATTTCTATAAATTTGACTCAGCTCTATACTAAGTATATACTCAGGTCTTCTTGACTCCAGGCCCAGTGCTCTATCCAATGAGCCACCCAGCTGCCTTGTCCAAGGCTACACAGGTCATAATCGTTAGAGGCAGGATTTGAGCCCAGGTCCTCTGAATCCAAAACCAATAGTCTTTGCACTGTAGCATACTGCAATCTCTCAAGAAGCCAGTCAAAGCAGTATTGCCCGGCCAGTCAGCAGAGAGATGGGCACACCCTGGAACTGTCTTATCATTGCATCATTCACTTAGAAGTGGAAGAATCTCAATTTTATAGATAAGGAAACTGAGGACTAGGGAGGTGATTTGGCCCAAATAACACAAGCATTAAGATTTGAATTAACTCCTTATCCATGGCTCTCCCTGTTATTCCACACTACCTTTAAATCAGCACCCAGCAACTGTTCAGGGGAGACTGATAGAGAAAGGTAGAACAAATTAGAATGAAGTGGGGAGAGAAACAGAGACAGAGGAAGAGAAAGAAAGAGATCCAGGGAGACAGAAATAGAGATGGGGCGGGGGTGGGGGGGGGAAAGACAGAGACAGAGGAGGGGAACAGAGCAAAAGAGATAGAGACAATGAGAAAGACAGACAAACAGAAATAGAACAAAAGACAATGAGAGACAAAGAGAGAGACAGAGAGAGGGAGAAAGAGAGGGAGAGAAAGGGAGAGAGGGAAAGAGAGAGAGAGAGAGAGAGAGAGAGAGAGAGAGAGAGAGAGAGAGAGAGAGAGAATGAGAATGAGAGAGCTCTTGAACTCCAGCATTAGAACAGGAGAAAATGAAGCACTCCATACTGGAGACATTTTTTCCACATTCTGAGTAATTTTGTCAAAGTTGAACAATTCCTTTTAAACAGCAGACTGGAGGAAGAGGGAATGGTACTTTGATGAAATGAGCTCTAAGGGTCTTCAGAGAATCCGCCTCTCATCAAATCTCAATTTATCTTCTCTACACACAGATAAATCTTGAATCCCATTAAAGAACTGTCAGGTATACACTTTATCTATAAATCGTCCCCATAAAAACCTCGGTATAATCTCTGCTGAGTCACCTCGAGTCTTCAAGAACACTCAAAATTCACTTTCCCTTTATAAAAATAAATAAATTAATTGAAAACCAGCCCCTAGAGAGAGACAGTGAAGTTCTTTTAGCTGTTGAGTCAAAGGAATTCTCCAGGGGCATACAGAACATTTTCCCCTTGAAAGTATTCACAGCTGCCACCATCATCCCAAATGCATATCCTGCTTGGAGACAGGAAGCTGTTGATATCAGACAGCCACAGTCTCCATAATCAGGTTTTCTCCGCTGTGTCCTCTTCACTTCTGGTTTGAAGAGCTCTCGAGCTTCATTAAAACTCCAAGTAACCCCATGCATGCATGAGGCTGGCAGAAGAAAGGAAACCAGAGATTTGAGGCTCCAAAGCTCAAGAGAAAAAAAAAATTCAACAGTCAAGAGGAAAAGTCAAGTTCCATCAAGAGCTGGCCTTTTTTGTGACTGGATCTGAGGGGTAGATGACTCAAAGGTAAACTACAAACTCAGCTTGCCATTTAAAGTCAGGGTGAAATCCCCTGGTTTATTGTACCTCATTCCCCTTCTTTCTGTTCTGGTCAAAGTTGCCTCCTTCCCATTGCCTGAATGTCACACTCATGCCTCCATGCCTGGAACACTTTCCTTCCTCTTCTCTTAGCTTCCTTCAAGGCTCAGGTCATGAGTCATCTTTTAAAGGTAAACAACCTTTCCTGAACCCTATTTAGTGCTAAGTGTTGCTTCCCTCCTCATCAAGTTATATTATTATGTATATATTTGTCTATTTACATGTTGGTGTAGAGCCCAGAGAGCTGGTTTTGAAGTCAGGAAAACCTAAGTTCAAAACTTGCCTCTGACACATATGGCTTTGGGACCCTGGACCAGTCACTTACCTTTTCAATGCCTCTGACAACTTTCTAAGACTATGAAGTTGAAGAGTGATGAAGACCTGTATTGATAGACGGTTTTCCTCACCCTGAATTCCCTATACCAATGAAATCACAGGTCTGGTTACAAAAAAAAAAAAAGACATACATTACCTCCAAGATCATATATATAATCCTGTTTCATTTTTAAGCTTCACAACCTGTCCCCTTGCTACCAGTCCAGTCTTTTTTACAATTACTTTTCTCCCACATACTCTGATTCAACGACACTGACCTTTTCTTGTTGTTTCTGAGTTCTTTCAGTCAGGTCTACTCTCCATGACCCCATTTGGGGTTTTCTTGGCAGAGATACTGGAGTGGTTTGCTATCTCCTTCTCCAGCTCATTTTACAGATGAAGAAACTGAGGCAGACAGGGTTAAGTGACTTGCCCAGAGTCACACAGCTAATGTCTGTGGCTGGATTTGCACTCAGGTCTTCCTGACTCCAGGCCCAGAACTTTCTCTCCCAACTCCATGCATTTACATCAGTTGTCTCCTAAACCTAAAAGGCCATTCTCCATCTCTTGCCTTCCCTGGATTTCTTTAAGACTGAGCTCAAATCCCACTTTCTGCAGAAGGCCTTTCTGGTTCTCCATACCATCCCTAAACCCTTGACTACTAGTGCCTTTTATCTTCTGTGTACAGTTTTGTGCATGCTGTCTGTCCCCTTAAAACATGATGTCCTTGTGGGCAAGGACTGTGTTTTTGTAATTTCTTCATATGTCCAATGCTTTGTACATGGTAAACCCTTGCTTGATGGACTGACCCTCCTATGCCCCTCATAGAAAGCAGATTAACAGTTAATTAATTTATGGTTTTTCATTTTGCCTGTATCTCCAGTGCCTAGCACACTGCCTTCCACATAGAATGGATGTAACCAAGCCAAATAAATTTATTCCTATATAGAGCAGTGGCCCTTGGTCTTTATTTTGTAGAACATCACTATGGAGAGAGCTCAGCTCTCATCCAGATCCCAACTGGAATTAATAGAAGATATTCATACCTCTTAGCTTGTTAATCTTAGAACTCAATAAGAAGGAAGGGGATGGGAAAGGCAGTTTAAGTATGGTGGCAGATCATTTCAGCAGTAGCATATAACATGGCCTGGTGACTCCCAGGACTGTACCCAAGCCAGGCACATCTTTCTCTCCAGTATGAATTCAGGACTCTGGACTTTCTGGCTGATTGGCTGTTTTTTCCCCACAATCTCCATTTTACAGAGGATGTCCAGGTCAGACATAGCTTCCTTTCTAAGTTATATAGTGGATTCTCCAGACTTTCTCTACCATGCACCCACCTTTTTTGTACTGTTCTCAGTCATTAGAATGTAAGCTCCTTGAACATTGTCCACAATAACAGCAACATTGTGCAATGATCTCCTATGATTGCCTTAGCTCTTCTCAGCAATACAACGATCCAAGACAATTCCAAAACACTCATGATGGAAAATGCTATCTACCTCCAGAGAAAGAACTGATGGAGTCTGAATGCAGATTGAAGCATACTATTTTCACTTTCTCTGCTTTTTCCATGGTTTTTTCTTTTGTCCTGTTTCTTCTTCTACAACATGACTAATGTGGAAATATGTTTTATATGATTGCACATGTATAACCTGTATCAGACTGCTTGCCATCTTGGGGAGGGGAAGAAAAATTTGGAACTCAAAAATCTTATAAAAAATGAATGCTTGGGGTGGCTAGGTGGTGGAGTGAATAAAGCACCAGCCCTGGAGTCAGGAGGACCTGAGTTCAAATCCAACCTCAGACACGTAACACTCACCTACTAGCCATGTGACCTTGGGCAAGTCACTTAACTCCAAATGCCCTGCCTTCCCCCTCAAAAAAGCCGAAGATTGTCTTATTATGTAATAGGAAAAAATAAAAAAAAAAACCTATTTACATAAAGAAAGAATGTAAGCTCCTTGAAGGCAGGGATTACATTTCTGCTTCTATGTATATTCTCAAGTGGTAAGGGTACTATACTTGGAGTCAAGGTACCTGGCTTGGAATTCCAGCTCTATTACTTAATACCAACATGACCTAAGGCACTTTTATTTCTTGATCCAAGGTTTTTCATCTGTAAAATTTGGAGGGGTATCGCCCTAAATCCCATAACCCTAAGGTAAAAAACGGGATTATAGTTATTATTACTATTTCTCCTACCACTTTGCAGTTTGATCCTTTACTCTGAGGGAGTACAAATTCTCACAGAGCCAAGGAGCAAAGATTTCTTACAGTTAAAGGACATAGAGTCTCTGGAGCTGAGTTCACTGGGAGAGCCAGGGGTCTGGAAATGGCTCCTGATGCTTAATGTTTGACAGTGACCTAGAAAAAGGCTCATCTGGAGCCAAGAAAGAAGTGAAAACTGCTACTCCAAGCACTATGCCATTAGTCCTAATTGGAGCACCTGCAGGCACCTGAAGGCGGCTTCCTGAACCTAGCTCCAGAGGTGAGAGCTGGATGAGGTCACATTGGGAACAGGAAGGCACTTTAATATAGAGGCCCTGGACAGGGGAGGTGATAGTCCAGCTCCTGAAGTTACACAAGCGCTGAGGTGAACCTTCAGAAAGTTCATTTAAGGACCTAATAAAACAAAAGTGATTAAAAAAAAAATCATAGTTCAAGGCTTCACAAAAGTTCCATTTTTGCCCTGGGTCCTCAAATAAACAAGTCAACAAAACTTGAATGTGAATATGTGAATTCATAGGCATTTGGGGGGGGGGCAGGCAGGAAGAGGAGTGCAGAAATTATTTGTTGGGTGTCAAGCACCCAGCTCTAGAGAAGAAAGAGGCATTTGATGTTAATTATAAACTCTAACATTGTTATTCAGTTGTGTTTGCCTTTTTGTGACCCATTCAGGGTTTTCTTGGCAAAAATACTGGAGACGTTTGCTATTTCCTTCTCCAGCTCATTTTACAGATAAGGAAACTAAGTCAAACAGGGTTAGGTGATTTGCCCAGGGTCACACAACTAATAAGTTTCTGAAGTCAGATTGGAACTCAGGAAGATGAGTCTTTATGACTCTAGGCCCAGCGTTTCATCCACTGAGCCACCTAGCTGTCCTATCTGGGCTCTAAAAGGTGAGCTACTGGCCAAGGTGGTGGAGTAGAGGCAGGAACTTGGTGTGAGCACCTGCTCCAACCACCTCCAATACCTGCAAAATATGAGTCTAAACAAATTTTAGAGCTACAAAACCCACAGTGACAGATACCCCTCCAATCTCCTGCTGAAGGCAGCCTGGCAGGACAATAGGAAGGGGCTATTGCACTGAGCTAGGAGCCGAGCACAGTCCAGAATGAGCCGTATGGTCCCAGACCCAGGGCAGCCTCAACCAGCGGCACAGATCAGCTGGAACAGACTTCAGGAGAGTGAATCACCAGCAGCTGTGTCGGTTTCCAGACTTCTCAACTCATAAACGCCAAAGATAAAGTAAAAGGTCAGTGGGGAACTCTGCTGGAACTGGGTGATGGAAGAATGTGGTCTGGACCCTGCTCCCAGGGCAAGAGATGGCAGAGGTACAACAGCTGCAGCTGCTGCCATGTGGCTGCCTCCAGAGCTCCTGGCCTGCAGTCTGTAGGGGGACTAAATGACCATTCAGGGGGTAAAAGTTCTTGCTTTGATGGGTGGTGGTCCTAGGGTGTGTGGCCAGTGTGCCAGAGCTTGGGGTGTCTGTAGAAAGGGCACCTTCCTCATAACTCTGACAACATTTGCAAAAACCCCAGCAATTTGGGATACAGCTCTCTCTACTCTAGAAGCAGAGTTATACCATGGCAAAGAGCTCAAAAGTCAAGTAATTAGCTGGCAAGATGAGCAAACAGAGGAATCACAATCAGACCACAGAATCCTTTTTTTGGGGACAAAAGATCAAAACATGGAACCAGAAGACAATGAAGTCAAAACGCCTGCATCAAAAGCTTCCAAAAAAAATATGGCCTGGTTACAGGCCATGGAGGATCTCAAGGATTCTGAAAATCAAGTAAGAGAAGTGGAGGAAAAATTGGGAAGAGAAATGAGAATGATGCAAGAAAATCATGAAAAGCAAATCAACAGCCTGCTAAAGGAGACCCCCAAAAATATTGAAGAAAATAACACCTTAAAAATAGACTAACTCAAATGGCAAAACAGGCCCAAAAGGCTAATGAGGAGAAGAATGCTTTAAAAAGCTAAATTTCCCAGATAGAGAAAGAATTTCAAAAACTCACCAAAGAGAATAATTCCTTCAAAATTAGATTAGAGCAAATGGAAGCTAACGATTTTATGAGGAATCAAGATACTATTAAACAGATCCAAACAAATGAAAAAATAGAAGGCAATGTGAAATATCTCACTGGAAAAACCACTGACCTGGAAAACAGATCCAGGAGAGATCATTTAAAAATTATTGGTCTACCTGAAAGCCATGACCAAAAAAAGAGCCTAGAAATAATCCTTCAAGAAATTCTTCAGGAAAATTAACCTGATATTCTAGAACCAGAGGGCAAAATAGAAATTAAAAAAATTCACCAATCACCTCTTGAAAAAGATCCCAAAAAGAAAACTAGGAATATCATAGACAAATTCCAGAGTTCCCAGGTCAAGAGGAAATATTACAAGCTGTCAGGAAGAAACCATTTGAGTATTGTGGAAACACAATCAGGATAACACAGGATCTAGCAGCTTCAACACTAAGGGATCAAAGGGCTTGGAATATGATATTCTGGAGGTCAAAGGAGCTAGGATTAAAACATAGAATCAACGGGGCAGCTAGGTGGCGCAGTGAGTAGAGCGTTAGCCCTGGAGTCAGAAGGACCTGAGTTTGGATCCGGCCTCAGACATTTAACGCACAAACAAAAACCTAGCCCTCCAAAAAGCAAAAAAACAAAACAACAACAACAACAACAACAACAACAACAAAAAACCTAGAATCACCTGCCCAGCAAAACAGTATAATGCTTCAGGGGAAAATATGGTCATTTGATGAAATAGAGGACTTTCAAGTATTCTTATTTTATTTTTATGTTTTTCTTTTTGGAGGGGGGGAGGTAGTGCAATTGGAGTTAAGTGACTTGCCCAAGGTCACATGGCTAGTTTTTGTGTTAAGTTGTCTGAGGCCGGATTTGAACTTAGGTCTTCCTGACTCCAGGTCTGGTGTTCTATTCACTGTATCACCTAGCCACCCCCAACTTTCAAGTATTCTTGATGAAAAAACCAGAGCTGAATAGAAAATTTCAGTTTCAAATACAAGAAGCAAGAGAAGTATGAGAAGGTAAACAGGAAAAAGATATAAGGAATTTAAAGTTGAACTATTTACATTCCTACATGGAAAAATGATCATTGTAACTCATGAGACTTTTCTCAGTATGATGACAGTTGAAGGGAATATGTGTGTGTGTGTGTGTGTGTATACATATAGATATACATACATACATATATATCTATATATATACATACATACTATATATGTATATAAGGGTGTATGTGTGTATAAATACATGTGTGATACAAGGGCGGAGCCAAGATGGCAGAAAGGAAGCAGTAACCTCGCTGAGCTCCTCTGTCACTAAGTCCCAAAGGGTAAATCTGAGCGGATTCCGGAGTGATGGAGCCCAGTGGAAGACAGAGTGTGGCAGAATCCAGCCCAGGAGGTTGCCCAGAGTGTCCGCACAGGTCGAGCGCAGAGCGCGTGGGGTCTGCACAGCTCAGACCTAAGAACAGGCAAGCAGACTACACCAGAGAGAGAAAAAGTCCCAGCCTACAGACTTACCAAGGACGAATCTTGCAGTCATCTCAGTCATCTCACAGAGGGAACGGATCATTGGAGCCAGGTAGGAGAGTCGGGCCCCCAGTGGAGAGAGTGGCTTCTCAGGCTGCATTCAGCCCCCAGCCTGGAAGTTTAGAAACTGCCTGCCTGTATAATACAGGGGCTGGAATGGCAAAGTAAATTCTAGCTGCTCCAATCCTCCCATCCCTCCTTCATGAAGCAGAAAACCCAAAGATAAGTCTTCCACCCAGATTGAAATCCCAAGTTAATGGAAATAGCCTCAGGCTTGAGAATCTCCAAGAAGGGGTGTAACTGAGACAGCCAGGAATCTGAAGAGAAGAGAGGGAGGGGACCCAACAAGCCCCACCTCACCTCACCAACAAAAGCCTACTTATAGCCCAGGGGTATAGAGGCAGAAATCTGAAGTAGTCAGAATCATCCCCACCTACACATCTACATTCCTCACTGACTTCCCTGACTTAGCCATAAACTAGCCACCCAGAGGTATTCAAAGTCAAGGATCAGGCCCCAAACTCATAGCCTGAGACACTAAGAAACAGGAAGTCACAATGGGAAGGGAGGAAGCTGAAAAGGAGAAGGGGAAGGCAAGAAAGTCTATTCGAGCATACTATGCAGGGCAAGAACAACAAAACACACAGGACAATATAGACTCTCTGCCCACACCAGAGACCACAGAAGGAAACATGATCTGGTCTCAAGCCCAAATAGCATTCCTGGAGGAGCTTAAGAAAAATTTTAAAGACCAAATCAGGGAGGCAATGACCAACTTGGAAAAAGAAAATACCTCCCTAAAAAAGGAACTTCAAAAACTAACTGAAGACCATAATTCATTAAAAATTAGATACAATCAATCTGAAACTCAGAACTCTATGATGCAGCAGGAGTCAATCAAAAAAAAACAAGATGATCGAAAAATTGCAAGAAAATGTAAAATATCTCACTGGAAAAATAACTGACCTAGAGAACAGATCCAGGAGAGACAACCTAAGAATTATTGGTCTACCAGAAAGCCATGATGAGAAAAGCAGTCTAGACAACATCCTCCAAGAGACTGTCAAAGAAAACTGTCCTGAGGTCCTGGAATCAGAAGATAAAATAGCTATTGATAGAATTCACCGGACTCCTCCTGAAAGAGATCCCAAACTGAAAACTCCAAGAAATATAGTAGCCAAATTCCAGAATTATAAGACTAAAGAAAAAATTCTACAAGCAGCCAAAAAGAAACAATTCAAATATCGAGGAACTACAGTTAGGATCACACAGGACCTAGCAGCTTCGACATTAAAAGAGCGGAGGGACTAGAATCTGATATTTCGTAGGGCAAGAGAGCTAGGACTACAACCAAGGATTAACTACCCGGCAAAACTGAGCATAATCTTTCAGGCAAGGAGATGGACGTTTAATGAAGTAAGGGACTTCCAGACTTTCCTAATGAAAAAGCCAGAGCTCAATGGAAAATTTGATCTCCAATTACAAGACTCCAGAAGGACATAAAAAGGTAAACAAGGGTAACATAGACTCACACATGCAGAAGTGCACACACCCACACCCACAAACACAAGCTCATTACCTGGGATGCAACAAGAGCAAAATGTTCACATCCCTATATGTGGAGCTGATAACTGTCAATATTTGAAATCTTTATGATTATCATGACCTGCAAAAGGGTTATACTTAGAGGGTGTGGGTATGAATGCACTAACATGGAGTCTAAAAAAAAGACTATTAAGGGGATCAATGGTACTGTAATGGGAAAAAGGAAAGGATGAGCTAGGAAAAGGTAAAATATGCCATCTGAAGAGGCATCAAAACACACTATAGAAGAAGGGAAAGTAAGAGGGAGAGGAACATCATTTAAACACTATTCTCACTGGTTCTGGTTCAAAGAAGGATCAAATTAATCAGTGAAGTTTAAGAATCTAACGTGAATAGACACATAAATTCATTAAATAGAGGAATTGGAGGGAGGGAGAGGAGCACTGTTTGAAATTTACTCTCATTGGTTTGGAATCAAACGGGGAGTAATTTACTCTGATAAGTATAAAAATTTATTGTGTCCTATAGATAGTGGGAGGGTAAGGGGGGGTGAAAAGGAGGAGACTAAAGGGAGGGATTATAAGGGAGGGAAATAGTAGTAAGGGGAGAGGGTAGGTTAAGAAGGGGGGTCACTGGGTGGGAACACTGAGGGAGGGGGCGGTCAAAAGGGAAAACTTCAAGGAGGGGAAGGGAGAAGGAATAAACAAAAACATAAACAGGGGAGGGAATAGGATGGAAGGGAAGAGAAAGATAGTCATCATTACTGTGAATGTGAATGGGATGAACTCTCCCATAAAATAGAGGCGGATAGCAGAATGGATTAAAAACCATAATCCTACAATATGCTGTCTTCAAGAAACACATTTGAAACAAAGGGATACCCACAGGGTAAAGGTAAAAGGTTGGAGTAAAATTTATTATGCCTCAGCTAAAGTAAAAAAAGCAGGGGTAGCAATACTTATCTCAGATAAAGCAAAAGCAAAAATAGATCTAATTAAAAGAGATAAGGAAGGAAACTATATCCTACTAAAAGGCACCATTGAGAATGAAGCAATATCACTACTTAATATATATGCACCAAGTGGTATAGCATCCAAATTCCTAGAGGAGAAGTTAAAGGAATTAGAGGAAGAAATAGATAGCAAAACTATACTAGTGGGGGACCTTAATCTCCCCCTCTCTGAACTCGATAAATCTAACCTCAAAATAAACAAGAAAGAAGTTAAGGAGGTGAATAGAATCTTAGAGAGACTAGATATGATGGATCTCTGGAGAAAACTGAATGGGGATAAAAAGGAATTTACTTTCTTTTCAGCAGTGCATGGTACATACTCAAAAATAGACCATGTACTAGGGCATAAAAACCTCACAATCCAGTGCAGAAAGGCAGAAATATTAAGCGCATCATTCTCAGATCATGATGCAATAAAAATTATATGCAATAAAGGGCCATGGAAAGATAGACTAAAAACTAATTGGAAATTAAACAATTTAATCCTAAAAAATTGGTGGGTCAAACAAGAAATTATAGAAACAATCAATAATTTCATTCAAGAGAATGATAATAATGAAACAACATACCAAAATTTGTGGGATGCACTAAAGGCAGTTCTCAGGGGAAGTTTTATATCCCTGAGTGCATACTTAATTAAAGCAGAGAGAAGGGAGGTCAATGAATTGGACATGCAATTGAAAAAGCTAGAAAAAGAACAAATTGAAAATCCCCAATTTAGTACTAAATTAGAAATATTGAAAACCAAATGAAATTAATAAAATTGAAATTAAGAAAACCATTGAATTAATAAATAAAACTAAGAGCTGGTTTTATGAAAAAATCAACAAAATTGATAGACCCTTAGTCAATATGATAAAAAAAAAGAAAGAAGAAAACCAAATTATGAGTATCAAAAATAAAAAGGGTGAATCTACCTCTAATGAAGAGGAAATCAAAAAAATAATGAGGAATTATTTTTCCCAATTGTATGCACATAAATATGACAATCTTAGTGAAATGGATGAATATTTACAAAATCACAAATTGCCCAGATTAACTGAAGAGGAAGTGATTTACCTAAATAACCCCATCTCAGAAAAAGAAATCAAACAAGCCATCAATGAACTCCCTAGGAAAAAATCTCCAGGGCCAGATGGGTTCACTAGTGAATTCTATCAAACATTTAAAGAACAATTGATTCCAATACTCTACAAACTATTTGGGAAAATTAGTGAAGAAGGAGTCCTACCAAACTCTTTCTATGACACAAATATGGTACTGATTCCTAAATCAGGAAGAGATAAAACAGAGAAAGAAAATTATAGACCAATCTCCCTCATGAATTTAGACGCAAAAATTCTAAATAAAATATTAGCCAAAAGACTCCAACAACTTATCACAAAAATAATACACCCTGATCAGGTAGGATTCATTCCAGGAAAGCAAGGATGGTTTAATATTAGGAAAACCATCAGTATAATTGAACATATCAACAACAAAACTAGCAAAAACCACATGATCATCTCAATAGATGCAGAAAAGGCTTTTGACAAAGTACAACATCCATTCCTATTAAAAACACTAGAAAGTATAGGAATAAATGGAGCCTTCCTTAAAATAGTTGCTAGCATCTATTTAAAACCATCAGCAAGTATTATATGCAATGGGGATAAACTAGAAGCCTTTCCAATAAGATCAGGAGTGAAACAAGGGTGTCCACTATCACCCCTCTTATTCAATCTGGTACTAGAAACGTTAGCAGTAGCAATTAGAGAAGAAAAAGAAATCAAAGGAATCAAATTAGGCAAAGAAGTGACCAAGCTGTCACTCTTTGCAGATGATATGATGATATACTTAGAGAATCCTAGAGAATCAAGTAAAAAATTACTTGAGACAATAAATAAATTTGGCAAAGTTGCAGGATATAAAATAAACCCACATAAATCCTCAGCATTCCTGTACATCTCTAATAAAACTCAACAGCAAGAGATAGAAAGAGAAATCCCATTTAAAGTCACTGTAGACATTATAAAATATTTGGGAATCTACTTGCCAAAACAAACCCAGAATCTATATGATCACAACTACAAAACACTTCTCACACAAATAAAAACAGATCTAAATAGTTGGAAAAATATCAATTGCTCGTGGCTGGGTCGAGCTAATATAATAAAATGACAATTTTACCCAAACTAAATTATATATTTAGTGCCATTCCAATCAATTTACCAAAAAACTACTTTGTAGAGTTAGACAAAATAATAACAAAATTTATTTGGAAAAACAACGGTCTAGAATATCAAGGGAATTAATGAAAAGAAATGCTAGGGAAGGTGGACTAGCTATGCCAGATCTTAATCTGTATTATACAGCAGCAGTCATCAAAACTGCTTGGCACTGGCAGAGGTGTAGAGTAGTGGATCAATGGAATAGATTAGGTGCAGGAGACCCAGCAGTTAATGAATATAGCAATCTATTGTTCGATAAACCCAAAGACGCCAGTTTTTGGGATAAGAATGCACTATTGGACAAAAACTGCTGGGAAAACTGGAATACAGTATGGCAGAAACTGGGCATAGATCACTATCTAACACCATATACCAAAATCAAGTCTAAATGGGTGCATGATCTAGGGGTAAAGGATGATACTGTAAGCAATTTGGGAAAGCAAGGAATAGTTTACCTGACAGATCTGTGGAGAGGGGAAGATTTTAGGACCAAACAAGAATTAGAGAGCATTTTAAAATGCAAAATGGATAATTTTGATTACATTAAATTGAAAAGCTTCTGCACAAAGCCAATGTAACCAAGATCAAGAGGGAGGTGGGAAATTGGGAAAGAATTTTTACAACTTGTGTCTCTGATAAAGGACTCATTTCTAAAATTTATAGAGAATTGAGCCAAATCTATATGAATACAAGTCATTCCCCAATTGAGAAATGGTCAAAGGATATGAATAGGAAGTTTTCAGAGAAAGAAATTAAAGATATCTATAAGCATATGAAGAAATGCTCTAAATCACTATTAATTAGAGAAATGCAAATCAAAACAACTCTGAGATACCACATCCCTCCAGTCAGATTGACTAAGATGACAAAACAAGAAAGTGACAAATGCTGGAGAGGATGTGGACAAATTGGAACACTAATACATTGCTGGTGGAGTTGTGAACTTATCCAACCATTCTGGAGAGCAATCTGGAATTATGCCCAAAGGATTATAAATAATTTCATACCCTTTGACCCAACAATACCACTTCTAGGGTTATATCCCAAAGAGATCATAGAAGTGGGAGGAAGACCCATATGTACAAAAATATTTTAGCAGCCCTTTTTGTGGTTGCAAAGAATTGGAAACTAAAGGGGTGCCCATCAATTGGGGAATGGCTAAACAAGTTGTGGTATATGTATGTAATGGAATTTTATTGTGCTATAAGAAACGAGGAGGTGTCGGATTTCATAATTACCTGGAGAGACCTATACAAACTGATGCTGATCGAGAAGAGTAGAATCAGAAGAAATTTGTATACAATCACAGACATACCATATCTGTGACGACCAACTATGACAGACTGGACTCTTTTCAGCAATGCAGTGATATAAGTTAATCCCGAATGACTCAAGAAAGTGAGAAATACGCCATCCAGAGATATAACTAGAAAGAACTGAGCCTGAATCCTGATGGAAGCAAACTAAATGATCTTGTTCTTCTCATTGTTTGGTTTTACTTCTTCCTTACCATCTTTCATCCCACCTAGTACAATATGCCTTTGTAATTGGAATAATGTTTAATATGAATGCATTTGCAGACCCTATACTGTACTATATGCTGTCATGAGGGGAGGGGGGAGGGAAGTAAAGGAAATTTGAAAATCAAGGAACTATGGAATTGAATCTTGTTAACTGAAACTAAACTAATAAATTAATAAAAAAAATAAATAAATACATGTGTGAGTGTGTATATATGTGTGTACATGTATACATAGACAGAGGAATAGGAAGGGATGATATCAAAAAAATAAAATTAAGAGGTGAGAGAAGAATATAATGAGAAGTGAAAGGGAGAGACAGAATAGGGTAAATTATCTCATAAAAAGAGGTAAGAGAAAACTGTTACAATGATGGGGAAGAACAGGAAGGTGAAAGGGAATGGATCAACCTTACTCTCATTGAATTTGGCTTAAGGAGGGAAAAACATACACATTCATTTGGGTATCTTACCTTATAGGAAAGTAGGGGGGAAGGGAATAAGAAGGGGGATGATAGAAGGGAAGGCAGATTGGGGGAGATGGTAGTTAGAAGCACACATTTTGAAAAGGGACAGGGTCAAAGTAGAAAATAGAATTAGTGGGGGGTGGGATAGGATAGAGGGAAATATAGTTAGTCTTTTAGAATATAATGATTATGGAAACATTTTGCATAACTACACATGTACAACCTATACTGAATTGCTTATCTTCCCAGCGGGGGTGGATGACAAGGGAGGAAGGGAAAGAATCTGGTATTCAAAGTTTTAAAATCAAAGGTTTAAAAAAATTTGTTTTTTACATGCAACTGGGAAATAAGACATACAGGCACTGAGGCAGAGAAATCCATCTTGCCCTACTAGAAAGTCGGGGGTGGGGGTGGGGGAGGATATAAGAGAGAGCAGATTGGGGGAAGGGGTATTCAGTGTGTTTTCTATCTTGGGGTGTGGGGTAGGGGAAAGATGGGGAGAAAATTTGTAACTCAAAATCTTGTGGAAATGAATGTTGAAAACTAAAAATAAATTAGAAAATTTAAAAAAAAAGATGAGCTATAATATCTTTTGCAAACCAGACCTCTAGGTGACTCCCTGGCCACGATCTGTAAATCATGCTCCCCCACACCAGGAGTGGGCTGGACCAGATCAAATCAGCTTGCAAGAGACAGTTGTTAAAATTTCAGTAAGCACCTGTACCTCAAAAATTGCAAATGCTACATATCAGGTCTTGAATTATTCTACTGATTGTCTTGACTAGAAAGTGATGAAGAAAATGTTAATACTGACAAACTTAAAAGTGTGTCATGGGCATATTTTTTTTTCTCTGAGAGAGCTGGTTGTTAAACATTTACCAGCACACCTCTGCCCCACACAACACCCCCACCCCCTTTCTTCTATGTGCTGTCTTCTCCCATTAACTGTAAGCTCCTCGAAGGTAGCAGTTATCTTGCTTTCTTATATTTGTATACACTTAATAAATGCTTCATTCATTCAGTTAACATTAAAGCACAGTAGGCTCACTCAGGGTTTTGGAATGGGATATGACAGTAGGCATTCAATTTGCTTTCTAGGATATATGTAGCAAAGTGTTAAAGTGGATAGAACACCAGGCCTGAAATCAGGAAGACCCAAGTTCAAATCCAGCCTCAGAGGCATACTTGATGTGACCCTGGACAAGTCACTAACTTTTGTTTGCTTCAGTTTCCTTGATGTTAAAAAAAGGAAATAATACTAGCACTCACCTCCCGGGGTGATGAGGAAAAAATGAGATATTTGTAAAGCGCTTTACAAACCTTAATGTGCTAGGTAAATGATATTTTACCTGGATTAAAATCTACATCCAGATCCAGGGTTATTTTAAACCTGCCATCTCTAGCTCTTCAATAGGGAAAGTGGCAAATCAGTACCAACTTACCCAGCCCTGCTGGGGGCCTTCTTGTCATGCTGGTCTGTGTCTTGCCACTGGACCCAGATGGTTCTGGAGGAGAAAGTGAGGCTGGTAACTTTGCACAGCCCTCACTTAAATCCAGTTTGCTTATAAGTCCTGGCATCACTTTCCGAATGTCATGGTCCTCTTCTGAGAAATGACAAGACCAACAACCACAACCCAGCCCTTGCTGTGACTCAGCACTTAGCATCTAGGGAATAATAGGCATTTAATGAATATTAATTAATCAACTGATTGATCATAACTCCCTCTTCTGTGTCCATTACTTCTCCTTAATTTTCTTCTTTCTTCTCCAGGCTGCAATCCTGATTCCCCTGGTCTTTCTCTTCAAAGCCCCAGAAACCACTTTACCCTATAAATTCATTCTGGACTTCATAGGCTGGAAATACTCTCCCTCTCATTGGTGAGTTCCTTCTATAACCTCCATTTTCAGAAGGAGATCTAAGCCAGCCCCTCTGAATTCCTCCCTAGGATTTCCCCTACAGTGCCCCCAGGCTGAATAGCTCACCTCTCCCCCACCTCTGCTTCACCTTTTTCCACCTCCCTTTTAGATATGGTCTTTCCCCCAATAGAATATAAACTCCAAGAGGGCAGGAACAGTCTCTGTACTTGTATCTGTATTCCCAATCTGGAATACATTACCTGGCATATAATAAGTGCTTAATAAATGCTTGTTAACTTGGCTGTGAGTTTAATTTTACAATTATTAAGTGTCTCCCAAGTGCAAGGAATTGTATCCCTGTTCCATCCCCTAACTAGGTTGTAAAACTCCACAAAGATGGGGACTATGTATGACTTATCACAGCTTTGGATCTGCCTCAGAGCTTTAGTGCAGAACTCTGAAAACAGTAGATGCTTATTATACATTTATTGATTTGAAAGTCTAGGTGAGGACTTTGAAGATCACATACCTGAATACAATAATGATATGAGATCTCCTCGGTTCTGGGTATGGGAATATAGATCAAAACCCATCTATGCCTCAGTAGATCAGCCTTAGGGGTTAAGAGGATAAATGACTTGTCTAGGGTCACACAGTGGGAGGTGTGAGAGGCAGAATCTGAACCCAGGTCTCATCCAGCCCAGCATTTTATCTACCCCTTGATGGTGTCTAGTCAGAACAGCAGAAATAAAATCTAGAAACTGCCATGAAATGAAGAAGTGAAAACAGGTTGAAAAAGACAGATGACACCTTGCTTTACTTTAATGCACATATTTAAAAAAACATCAGTGATTTTCTTTTAAGGTCTGTTTCCTTCTGAGAGCCAAATGACAAGTCTTTCCTATCATTTTTGATCAAAAAAGTCCGTAATCCGACTCTTCTTAGGTGAGCTCTCCTCCCAGAGGCTGGCTCTGTCCCTCTCTGACATCTCTGAGGAGCTGTCTCTTTCATAGGCCTCCACTGCCTCCAGGAGCATAGCTTCATCTGTATCGTCTCCAACCTTGTCCTCCAAGAACGATGCCTGGAAGAGGTCATAGATCTTCTTCTGCTCTGGGTCCTTCAGTGGGAAAGGAAAGCAAGATAATTCAGCCACCAGGGGAAGAAAGACCACACCCTGACTCTCTCCCAAGTTTTCCTAGGCACTAGGAGAAGTGGGCAACCCCAAACTCAGGGCCTAGATCATTTATAACAATAGTATTCTCATTCCCACTCCAGTTTTTACCCCAAGTCATAAAGCTAACAAAGGGCAGAGTGGGAATGGAATCCACAGGATCATGGATTTAGAAGGGAAAGAGACTTTTAAAGGGCCTCAAGTCAACCCTTTTCATTTGATGCAGGAGGAAACAGGCCTGAGTGGGGTTGGTCACACAAACTGCAAGTGGCAGGACTGTGACCTGTAAGGTATGGCTGAATCTTGTTTCCACAGAAATTCTAATTCATACTGGTGGCTAATGTCAGGCTAATGCTTGTAGGGGGCAGTAGGGGGATGCTGGCTGCCTGAAAATCAGCATCTGCACTACTTTTCTTTCTTCTAAGAAGGCCTTTTTCCTGTATATCCAAAGAACCGCCAGGCCAGGTCTCATTCACCAAGGATGAAGATGAGGTCCATTAACCCAGACTGGGTCTTAGATAATGGGACTTTTATCACTCATATCCTGGGTTCCAATCTTCAAACTCCGTTTTGGTCAATTCCCTTAGCAATTGAAAATTCCTCTCTCAAACCGCCAGTTGCAGACAAGTAGACTAAAAATAGAAAGTATATGAAAAGGGAGGCAGGGGAATGAAATGTGGAAATGAGAAGATGGAATCAAGAGGTGGAGTTTAGTGAACCCTGGAATGTGGACCAGTGGGATTCGAGGAAAGAAATTCAAATCTGGATGAATTATAAAAGGGCTTTTGTGACTGTCTTAATGGGTGCTTGTGCCTGGCCCTTATCACAAGGGGTTAGAGGCCAATCATCTGTTTGAAATGGCAAGAAATAAGAATCTTTTTTTCCTAAATTCAATCATGGCCAGATGGAATTTTTGGTAAGATGGGTTATTTCTAACAAACCTGAAATGCGCTTTGAGCCAAGGCCTTCTGATCCCCAAACTAGGGCATTGACCACACACAGCAGGCTGCATCTTAAGAAGTCCTTCAATCTGTTAAGCTATCTGAGCTCAGCCTTGGTACTGAGATCTCTTCTCACCAAAGCACTTACCTACTGAGTATCTGACTCTTATACACCTTTGCTCCCTTTCTCACCCCTCCACAGATTGAAAAAAACAACAACAAAAAAAACCCAGATGCTGATAGTCCTCAGAAAAATAAAAAGAGAAAAGGCATGAAATAGGGGGCTGTGAAGGGTCTTCTCCCAGGCCACTTATTCATGCCCCATGCACTTCCCCACCTCCCAGATCAGCAGGTCTCAGCCAACATTCAAAGGGTTAAAATTTCACAAAGCCTTCCCCAACTATGGGTTAAGATATGAGGTTCCTATGCAACTGTCCAGGGTCTTGATAACTTTATTGCATTCCTCACCACTTAATGCCCTTTGTGCATCCCTGGCTATACAAAACACTAAGTCACTTACTAATCCTGACGTTGCCCACTTCTCTGGGATTTTTTTCCTCACTTTTGGACCCCTCTAATGGTTTCTTTTCTTTCCATATCCTAACTATGGGAAGTATTCCCCTGGGATCAATGCCAGCCTCCTCCTATTCTCTCTGTATGCTCACTCCCTGGAGCCTGCCTATCCACTACACTTTTGTATTTCCAACTGCCTGAAGAACATCTCCCCTTATGGAGACCCTCTGCAGTACGGGGCATTCTTTCTCTCAAGCCCGCTGACACACTGGGACAAGAAGAGGAGTAGAAAGAAATATACTTCTTCCTCAGTGCCATTTCCAGAGCATCTCTTTGCTAAAATTGGTCATAAATCAATCAACTGATCAACAAGTATTTGTTAAGATCTACTATGGACAAATGCAAAGAATGAAATGTCAGCATCTTTGTCATTCACTCCATGAGGCTTTTTCACCTGAGTTAGATCCCTGTCTCAGACAACTACTAGTATCCAGGTTATCTCTCTGCTATTTGTCCTTTGTTCCTTCTTGAAGAGGATCAATGACATCACGAGAATGGCATCTTGACTTGTGTATAAACTGGATTTAAGTGACATGAAGCTGTACAAAGTCATCAGCCTCACTAAACCTCTCTCTGCTTTCTTAAGGTGTTCTAATTCTGGTTTATAGTGTACTTCCCCACCTCAAATGCTGTCTTCATATTGTCAACTTTGATATCCATACTGATGTTGCATTGTACACTCTGACCTCTAAGTCTATTAATTTCCTCAACTCCCAGGACATTTTCCCTTATCCCCACAAGGGGAGACTCATATCATAGTAAACTAGAGTTGGAAGGGACCTCAGAGGCTAACCAGTCCAACTCATACCCAAAAGAGTCCCTACTATAACATATCCAACCAGATCATCACATATCACTTTGCTACCTCTATTATAATGAACTCTGGAATTCCCTTTTCTGACCAGAGCCTATCAACTTTCCTGTCCCACTCTTCCTAAACCTACTCACCTTCAATCTCTCCTTATCTTTCGGAACCTTCCATGCTGCCTACAAACACTCTCGGGCCTCTCTGATCCTTAATAAGCCTTCACTTAACCTTGCTGTCAAGTCACGGTCCTACATCTGTTCTCCTTTTCACTGCCAAAATCCTAGAGAGACTGTCAACACTGGTGTCTCTGCTTCCTCACCTCCCACTCACTTCTCAAATTCTTACAATCTGTTTTCTGATCCTACTACTTGACTGAAACTGCTCTCCAAGGTTACTAATGACTTCTTAACTGCTCAATCTTTTCTCAATTCTCATTTGTTGCTTCTGCTACTGTCAAACTCCATCTTCTCAATATTCCTGACACCCACCCCCACCCCCTTCCCGGCTTCCAAGACACTGTTCTCTGCTGCCTCTCCTGCCTGTTTTCTAATTCCATCTTGGGGTCTTTTGCTAAATCATCACTATACCTGCTAATTAGCCTCAAGATTCAGGGAAACCAAACTGGTCTCTATTATTTTTCTCTCTATACACTTTTAGTGGTGATCTCACTGGCTCCTATCATTTCTAAGCAGGTATCTCCAAATTCTATACACTTAATCCTACTTTCTCCTAAACTATAGTTTGTTTTGAAAAATCAACTGTCTATTGTGTTATCTCCATATGGCTGTCCCATAGGCATCTCAAACTTAACATCTCTTAAAAGGATCTCTATCTTTTCCATGATACTTTCGAACCTTCCTCCAAACCTTCCTAATTCTCTATAGGACAACAGAATCCCTCTTGTCCTCTAGGTTTACAACCTTGTCAAGACATCACCTCCCAGATTTGATCAATTGCTGAGACTTACCAATTCTGCCTCTATGACATCTTTTGTTCCTGGACCCCTTTTCTTCTGTTAATACAGCTGCTACTATCATTCAAACCTGCCTCATTTCTTGCCTTTACTACTGAAACGGCCTCCTGCCTGGAGTCTCTCTCCCCTCTTCAATCTATCTTCCACAAAACCATCAACTTAATTTGCTAAAAGTCTTGCCATGTCATTCTTCTGCTCAAACTCTTTAGTATCCCCCTATTACCTTTAGAATAAAATACAGATTCTTCAGCCTGACATTTAAAGTCCCCCATAATTTGGCTCCAACCTGCAATATTCAGACATATTTCATATTATTCCTCTTTATATGCTCTATGTTCCAGCCAAATTGGCCTATTAGTTGTTTTGTAAACTTGACATTCCATTTCCACACCTTTGCAAGACATATCTAGAATGCCCTTCTTCCTCATTTCCACCTCTACAAATTCGTACCTTTTTTCAAGGTTTAGTCAAGAAGCCCCCTCATAACTTTCCTGATTTCTCAGGTGTTAGTGGTCTCTCCCTTTTCATATCAGTTCCCCATGCTTCCCCCCTCTAAGACTATAAGCTCCCCAACAGCTGAATTATTTCATTTTTTCCCTTTGTATCCCAGAAGCCTAAATATAGTAGGTGCTTAATCAGCATTGGTGGAATTGAAATTCTACTGCCACATCAAACTCAAGGATGAACAAAATTAAAGTCACCCCCTGCTTCCCAAACTGGCTGGTTCCCTTCCCTTCCTAATTCCTTAATTTATTTGAGAGGTATTAACATTCTTCTACAATACATACACGGTATCAATAGTAACTCTTTTGTATAGTATTCAGATGACATATAAAGTAACTCTGACTTAGCTAGAATAGTCATTCACTTAATTTAAACCTTTTATTTTCTCCTTCTGGATAAATCAAATTTTACTACCAGTGAAGATAAGACATACTGATTCTATGAGTTTTACCAATACCAGTTAATAGAAAAGTTTTCCCAATCAGAGTTTTTTAATTCAGTTTCATTTAGTAGTATTATTATCTAAAAAGAAAAACTCCTTTTAAAAATCTGTCTCCCAAACAGAAAAGGTTGCTTTCTACTTATAAATGTATTTCTTTTAATAATGAGAGATCTACTATTCCCAACTTATTTTAATTAAAAAAGAAAATTAATGATCTATCTATTGAAATACAGGTGGATAAGATGTCTTTTCCAAAGGATTTCATGGTGAGGCTTTCATTCTTACCATGATGAAACTTAATTTAGACTAACTAGGGGAAGGGCAAACTAAATTCATAAACTGTCTGAATTATGAATTATTTTTCAAAGACAAATGCGGTTTTATTATTTTTCAAGTAGACATATTTCCACTTAGCAAATTATATATCCAGCACTTAGCACAGTAATGGCATACAGTAGGCACTTAATAAATGTTTACGGGTTGACTGACATAAAACAACTTAAACTTGGCTAACCAAGTTCATCCATTCACAAGACCAAGGAGTTCTTAGAGGACCTTTTTTCAAATAAGGTTATTTGGTAATTGACATAATACTGGGGTCTGGAACTGTGATTTCGTAGGGAAAATAACCACTTTACCAATACAGATGGGCAACGTGTCTCTAATTTACTATCTCAAAGAGCTGTCTGGGGCACTGAAGTTAAGTTACAAGTCACACAACCAGTATTTATCCCAAGTCTTTCTGATCAGGGCATGGCTTTTCTCCAGGTATTTTAGATATTCACCCCACAGGCTTTCTTACATTGTTAATTTTCACCTCTAAAAGAGGACTTACCAAGCAGATGTAATAAACTATAATCTAGCCTCACAATTACAGGTTTTAATTATAATAGGAAATGAAAACCACAAACTCCCCATCCCACTTGCAATAATATAGTATTTTGATGGTTCAATTCATCTTCCCAAGCATGAAAGAACCTGCCACTGGAGGTCCTGAGAGGAACAGAAGGCTTGTTTGTCCTTACCATGTTAGAACCCCACATCTTTCTAGAAGGGTTGATAGAAATCAGCCTCTAATCCCACAGTACACCTTCCAAAGCAGACTCATGAAATGACCCAGGAGACAGGCACGAAAGGAGAGAAAAATAGGAATTCATCACAAAGCAATGGCTCTCATTTCTTACTTCTAGTTATCCATTTGGTAGGAAAAGAATTTCTGATGATACCCTTGAGTTTCGTTCCACAGAAGTGAGTAAGCAGCATTTAGTTAATTGAAAAAAATTAAGGAAATTTTTTAAAGATTAAAAAAAATAGAGAGAGTAGGAAGTACTTGTTCAAGTAGATGTCTGAATCTGAGACAGACATTAAAGAAAAATGCTACCCTATCCAGGGAATACATTTATTTACTCAGCCTTTTCAGTACTGCTCTCCCTGGAACAATACTGACTCAAGAACAGTGAGAACCACCTTTGGGGAAGGTCTACAGCTCTCTAGCTCTCAGTAAGAAGAAAGGAAACTGGGTTACAAGGTGATAGACTGTCTAATTTGAGTTTTACTCAATCTGGAACTTTAGGTAAGTTACTATGGGAACAGTTTACCCATCTATAAAATGGGCACAACTAATTGTTCAGAGTAACAACATGACAATTGGGTGAAGCAACAGGGATGAAGGGACCTCAGAAACAAAACATGTTAGTATTAATAGTCCTCCTACTTGCTGTTGCCCATGTGGATTTCCTCTGGGTGAAAGCCGAGAGGATGATTCTAGTCTCTCCAATCTCAAAAGAAGTTGAGGAAGATTCAAGAACTCTCAGGAGAATATTTCTGTCCACTTCTAGTGTCGGTTGATATAGGTGGAATGGGCATCCCGGCTTTGTGATCATCACAGAGATTCATAAAGTGGTCGGGGGTTAAGTGCACGATTCTTCCCAAAAGGAGTGTGAACACAGATTGAAACAAGTACGCACGTCAACACCATCTCTTTTTCTACTCTTAGGCCAGGATAAGTCAGGATGAGTGATTTATACTATCCTACTGGTAACACACAGCCTCAAAGCAGCTCAAAGCCTTCTCCTATCCTTGGTGTGGAGGGAACCATTCCCCAGTGTTACCTTGTAGAAATAATCAGTGGCTTCGGTCAGTTCTGAAAAGTTGGTCTCAGAAAGTCCAGCTTGGCCTAAGACTTTAATCTTCTCTTGAATCAAAGGCCTGCACAGGAGAAATATGAAAGGCAATGAGTGATCACTGAAAAAACCTATTGGCCATTTAAAAGTGGAGCTGCCAATCTCCCTCCCCAAGGTGGTTACTATATACTTAATTTGTTTTGCAAACGTTGAGGCAGGAAGGTGACCTTGAACATAGCTGCCCCTCTCAATTTGAATACTAATCCTCTGTGTATGTCTCAAAATAATTAGAGTGAAGTTTTTTTCCAGTTGGGATGCCTAAGAAATACTGTCACAATACAGGAAAGGACAAAAAAAATAGAGGGCAGATTTTTTTCCAGATAGAACTGGGCCTCTAAAGTCCCTGGCTCTTATTCTTTATCAATGTATATTTTCAGACCTGTTTGCCCTGAAATGTCCTGCCTCAATGCCCAGCAACTACTGATAGAAGAACTACTGAGAGTTATCAGATTTCTAGATGCGTGGTATAAAACCCCTCAATCAATGGGAGGTAACCCTTTGGTCAAAAGCAAATTGCTTAATTGAAGCATAGCTATCCTTATTACTCAGGAAAGGGAATTCTACAGATTACATGATATTGGGATTGAAGAAATGAGGAATATGTATGGGTGGGATAGCAGGCTAACTCTATAAAGAGGGGTTCTTAACCTTTAATTGTGTCATGGCCCTTGAAGCAACCTGGTGAAGCCTATGGACTCTTTTTCAAAATAATAATTTTTAAATGCATACTGTATAATATATAGACTTATAGAGGATACCAATTATATCGAAACAGTTATCAAAATATATTTGAAAAAACAAACCCAAGTTCATGAACCCCAGCTTAAGAAGTTTTCCTCTAAAGCTAAGGTGATAGTGGGTGGTTTTTGGAGTCATAATATCCTACAAGGGTCACAAAAGGGAGGGAGCATACCTATTACTAGCAGGTAAGAAGAACAGGGCCAACTGGTTCAGCAGTAAAGAGAAGTGGAGTCAGCCTACATATAATAATAAGATAAAGAAACCAAGGCTATCTAGCCTTGAAGAATGGACAGAGGATGGGAACCATTTTCACAAAACTTAGTAAGAGTAAAAATATTTTTTTTTTTTGCTTTTTGGAGGGCAATTGGGGTTAAGTAACATGCCCAAGGTCACATGGCTAGGTTTTTGTTTGTGTGGGTTGTGTCTAAGGCCAGATCTGAACTCAGGTCCTTCTGACTCCAGGGCCAGCGCTCTCTACTCACTGCACCACCTAGCCACCCCATAAGAGTAAAAATATTAGGGGGAGATAGTTTGTGAACCTTTGGTTAAGCAACAGACCAACTGAGAAATTCTGAAGTTTTATTCTTTGCTTGGCTACCCTGTGTGTCCCCCAACCCCCTCCAAATGTCCATGATGTCTATGGTGGATCTATGGAAGAAGAGATACAAGAAACACACAGGATGAGAAGGCTAAGGTATGTCTATGACTTAAACTCATAAAACTTTCCACTTGGAAGGGACCTCACTGACCATCAAGGTCAACACATACACAAAAGGAATCTTCACTATTATATGCTGAGATTGATGAGATCCATGGCCTATTTGAGGGTATGTCACTTTTTCATGGATAATAATGCTAACTGATCGTCCTCATTAGCACTCTGAGAAGTCATCTGGTATCATTTGCTACTGAATACATTCTGATTTGGATACTTATGCTCAGGATTTTAAAGAATTCTAAAACAAATTACAGATAAAATCCTATGTCTATTTTTGTTAGATTGGATCCCTTTGGATTGTTAATGGGGTTGAGGATAGAGACCACAATTTTTTCATGCTCCATTATGCTTAGGATAAGAGCCTTAATTCTTAATCCTAAAAGTTGGTGAAAAAGGGTGAAAATGGTTCCACAGCTGAAGAGAGACAGCATTGATAAGTGATGGAACCCTCCACCAAAGGAGAATGCTCTTGGGGAATCAACAAGGTATTCCACCAGTGTTGGCCCCTGAGCCAAACCAGACCTGCTGGTCAACCCATACCATAGATAATCATCCGCTGTGCCTCTTGCTACCAGGTAGTGAACGCTCACGGAGCTCGTCTGCCCAATTCGATGCACTCGGTCTTCAGCTTGGATCAATATCTAAGTTTCCCAAAGAATAAAAGGACCCAAATCAATTGTAGCATGATTAAAAACAGATACAAGAAACACACAGGAAGCACAAACAGATGATAGAATCCTTTTTTGGGGACAAAAAAGGTTCAAGGAATGGAGTAGAAGGAAAACACTGAAGTCAGAACTTCTGCACCAAAAGCTTCCAAGAAAAATATGAACTGATTACAAGCCATGGAGGAGCTCAAGAAAGATTTTGAAAAACAAGTAAGAGAAGTGGAGGAAAAATTGGGAAGAGAAATGAGAATGACATAAGAAAATCATGAAAAGAGAGTCAACAACCTGAATGAAGAAAATAACACCCTAAAAAACAGATTAACTCAAATGGCAAGAGAGGCCCAAAAAGCCAATGAGGAGAAGAATGCCTTAAAAAGCTGATTTGCCAGATGGAAAAAGAATCTCAAGAGCTCACTAAAGGGGAGGCTAGGTGGCGCAGTGAATAGAGCACCAGCCCTGAAGTGAGAAGGACCTGAGTTCGGATCCAGCCTCAGACGCTTAACACACACAAACAAAAAACCTAGCCGTGTGACCTTGGGCAAGTTACTTAACCCCAATTGCCTTCCAAAAAGCAAAAAAAAAAAGAGCTCACTAAAGAGACCCATTCCTTCAGAGTTAGACTGGAGCTAATGGAAGCTAGTAACTTTATGAGAAAGCAAGATACTATTAAACAGATCCAAACAAATGAAAGAATAGAAGACAATGTGAAATATCTCACTGGAAAAACCACTGACCTGGAAAATAGATCCAGGAGAGATCATTTAAAAATTATTGGACTACCTGAAAGCCATGACCAAAAAAAAAGCCTAGAAATCATCCTTCAAGAAATTCTCCAGGAAAATTGACCTGATATTTTAGAATCAGAGGGCAAAATAGAAATTGAAAGAATTCATTGATTGCCTCTTGAAAAAGATCCCAAAAAGAAAACTCCTAGGAATATTATAGCCAGGTTCCGGAGTTCCCAAATCAAGGAGAAAATATTACAAGCAGCCAAGAAGAAACAATTTGAATACTGTGGAAACACAATCAAGATAACACAGGATCTAGTAGCTTCTACATTAAGAGATCAAAGGGCTTGGAATATAATATTCTAGAGATCAAAGGAGCTAGGATTAAAACCAAGAATCATCCACCCAGCAAAACTGAGTATACTGTTTCAGGGGAAAATATGGTCGATGAATTGGAGGACTTTCAAGCATTCTTGATGAAAAAACCAGAGTTGAATAGAAAAGCTGACATTCAAATATAAGAAGCAAGAGAAGCATGAGAAGGTAAACAGGGGAAAGAAATCATAAGGAACTTATCAAAGCTGAACTATTTACATTCCTACATGGAAAAAATATAATTGTAACATATGAAACTTTTCATAGTATGAGGATAGTTGAAGGAAATATAAATGTATATATGTATACATACATATGTCTATATAGGAGGGGATATGTATGTACGAATACATATGTGAGTGTATATATGTGTACAGGTATACATAGACAGGGCACAGGATCAATTGAATAGGAAGGGATGATATTTAAAAGGTGAAATTGAGAGGTGAGAGAGGAATATAATGAGAGGAGATGGGGACAGACAGAATAGGGTAAAATATCTCATATAGAAGAGACAAGGGAAAATGGTTACAATGGAGGGGAAGAACAGGAAGGCAAAAGGGAATGGGTCAACATTACTCTCACTGAATTTGGCTTAGGAAGGGAATGACATACACACAAAATTGGGTATCTTGCCCTACAGGAGAGCAGGGGGGAAGGGGCTGAGAGGAGGGATGATGGAAGGGAGGGCAGCCTGGGGGGAGGGAAGTTAGAAGCACACACTTTTGAAAAGGGACAGGACCAAAGTAGAGAATGTGGGGGGTGGGATAGGATGGAAGCAAATACAGTTAGTCTTTCACAATATATCCACTATGGAAATGTTTCATGTAACTAGACATACACAACCTATATTGAATTGCCTATCTTCCTAGTAAGGGTGAGTGATGAGGGAGGAAGGGAAAGAATTTGGAATTCAAAGCTTTAAAATCAAATGTAAAAAAAATTATTATTATTATTGTTGTTGTTGTTGTTGTTGTTGTTGTTACATGCAACTGGGAAATAAGATATACAGGCTCTGGGGTATGGAGATCCATCTTGTCCTACCAGAAAGTCAGAGTGGGGATGGGGGAGGATATAGGAGAGAGCAGACTTGGGGAGGGGGTATACAGTGGGATTGCTGTTTTGGGGTGGTGGGTAGGGAAAAGACGGGGAGAAAATTTATAACTCAAAATATTGTGGAAATGAACAATGTAAATTAAAAATAAACACAAAATTTAATTAAAAAAAAATAAAGATCCTGAGGCTCAGAAAGGTTAAATGATTTGCCCAAGGTCTATAACTTGGGTTTTCTGACGTCTCTTTCAGGGTTCTTTCCACTATACAATCCTGCCCTGGATCACCTGTTATTTAATAGATTTAATTGCTGCAGTCAAGAAATGTGATTGGGGAAAAAAGTAATTTCACCTCTCTCTAGCTTTTCTGTGATACACATGGCAGTGGAAGCTTTTCTCTGGGGAGCAATGGTAATACATGTCTAGGTAGGGAATATAATGACCTTTTGGGAAGACTAGTTTGCCTGTAGAGTTCCCAGTTTTTTGCTGATTTTTTTTTTAAACTAGTAACCCAGAATTTGATGGTGTTCTCTCATGAGTGTATGACCTAGAGAGTCACTTGTCACTGACTTATAAATGTCAATCTTAATTAAATCATTGCAATTGTGTTTCATAAATGCCACATGGGAATTCAGGGAAGAAATGTGACTACTTTCTCCGAAGTTCAGGGGCAAATTTAATGAGGCTGAAAGATTCCTCATTGCAGAAGTAAGAGTTGGGATGAGGCTAACGAAAGTAGTAATAGTGCTCAGGAGGAAAAAAAAAACCAAAACAGTACAACCCTACCCCCCCACCCGCATCCTTCACTGGCTGAAAGGATTCTGAAAGCCACAGTAAGGTCTAAGAGAAAGCACAGGGCTGGGTCATAGTCCTTGCTTGGCTTCTCACTCATCAGCTGGACAGTCTTAGACAGCTAGCTGACCTTGGACAAATTTTCCTTGCTGGGCCTCAGTTTCTTGTAGGAACATAAAATGTAAAGTCCACAAGCCCATGTGCTTTATTACGTCCATAAAATGAGAGCTGGGCTCTGTGTTTGCTAAAGTTTCTTGTAGCTCTCTGAATGTCTCAACTGGGCTGTGTGTTTTTGAGTTTCCCCCAATCTGTCAAGTGGGGATAATAATTCCTATTTTATCTGCTTCACTGGGCTGTTGTGAAGTTAAAGGAAGACAGGACATATTAAAGTGCTTTGGGAGGTTAAACATATTCCAATATAAAACTTATTATTCTGATATGCTGACAATCTATGGAGGAACATGAGCTACCAAGACCCCAGAAAAGATCAAAGAAAGTCTGCCTTCCCTTCTCAAAATGTCTTCTTCCAATGTATAGGGAAGCCAACTCTTTGCCATGCCTTACCCCCGGGTTCCAGAAGAGCTCTGCAAACACCACCAAGTCCGCAGCAGAAAATGTGAGCCCCATGTTGGCCGCCGTGATTGAGAGGACGGCTACGCTGAACTTCTCAGACAGCTGGAACTGCTGGCACAAGGTCTGGCGGTCGGCTGAGGATGTGGCCCCGTCAATGCGGACGTAGCCAATGTTCTACAGAAAGGAGCAAACAGAGGGATCAATCACTCATGGGCCTCTCTGTCACCCTTCTCACAGCAATAGCATCCTCTGGAAGCTGCCTATAAAAAGGCAAAGACCCACATTTCCATTTCAACTCAAATTCTCACTTGAAATCTCATGTGGTTTTAGACACGGTTAAGTGTTCCAGAAACTGTTTTTCCTCTCCTAGATTTGGGGGTGAGTGTCAAGGATATGCTCCTTCCTATGAACTGTTAAGAACAGATGCTTTTTAAAAAAAAGTTTCATCTCTCCAGTCAGATTGGCTAAGATGACAAAACAAGAAAGTGACAAATGCTGGAGAGGTTGTGGGCAAATTGGAACGCTAATACATTGCTGGTGGAGTTGTGAATTTATCCAACCATTCTGGAGAGCAATCTGGAATTATGCCCAAAGGATTATAAATAATTTCATACCCTTTGACCCAGCCATACCACTCCTAGGGTTATATCCCAAAGAGATCATAGTAGTGGGAGGAAGAACCATATGTACAAAAATATTTTTAGCAGCCCTTTTTGTGGTTGCAAAGAATTGGAAACTAAAGGAGTGCCCATCAATTGGGGAATGGCTAAACAAGTTGTGGTATATGAATGTAATGGAATTTTATTGTGCTATAAGAAACGAGGAGGTGACGGATTTCATAATTACCTGGAGAGACTTATACAAACTGATGCTGAGCGAGAAGAGTAGAATCAGAAGAAATTTGTATACAATCACAGACATACCATATCTGTGACGACCAACTATGACAGACTGGACTCTTTTCAGCAATGCAGTGATATAAGTTAATCCCGAATGACTCAAGAAAGTGAGAAATGTGCCATCCAGAGATATAACTAGAAAGAACTGAGCCTGAATCCTGATGGAAGCAAACTAAATGATCTTGTTCTTCTCATTGTTTGGTTGTACTTCTTCCTTACCATCTTTCATCCCACCTAGTACTATATGCCTTTGTAATTGGAATAATGTTTAATATGAATGCATTTGCAGACCCTATACTGTACTATATGATGTCATGAGGGGAGGGGGGAGGGAAGTAAAGGAAATTTGAAAATCAAGGAACTATGGAATTGAATCTTGTCAACTGAAACTAAACTAATAAATTAATTTAAAAAAAAAAAAGTTTCAAATCCCCTCCATCATACAAAGCACCATCAGCAAAGCTTTCCAAGGTCACAGTACTGCAGATTTTAAGGCTGGCAGAGATTTCCAGCAGCCATCTAGTCCAACCCTTTCATTTTTTTTTTTTTTAATGAGGAAACGGAGGCCCATGGAGGAAAAACGACTTGTCTATAATCACGCAGGTAATAAGTAACAGAGGTGGAATCTGAACCAACGTCCTACAAACCAAAATCCAATGCTCTATGTTCAACAAAGGGATCCCCCTTAAATGTTCTCTCTTACCAGAGATACTAGAGCAGTGAGCCTTCAATTATTCTGGTCACTGAACACTTTTTGGACCTGAAATATATTGAGTACAATAAAATCTGGAGGGGGGTGGTGCAGAAAACCCTTGAACTAGACTGGGGTCTGGAAAAAAATTTTAAGCAAAAAAGGAAGGAAATTAAGCCCTCTTATTTACAAAGAAAAACTGTCACATATAAGTATTTTTTATATTATCATACTGTTAGGTCCTGATGAGTGTGAATAATGAATCCCCCAAAGTGGTCTTATTTCTTGAATTCTCAATGTGTGTCTCCATTGGGCCTGAACTAACGAACATATTTTACACAATGATAACTTCAAATAGTGCAGAATTGGATACATGACACCACTTCAAGGAGATCCATTATTTGCATTAATTGGTAGCTTTGTTGTCGCTAAGGTTCCATCATTTTAGTAGTGCCCGACTCTTTGTGACCCCATGTGGGGTTTTCTTGGCAATGAAGTGGTTTGTCATTTCCTTCTCCAGCTTACTGGTGAGGAAACTGAAGCAAACAGGGTTAAGTGACTTGCCCAGGGTCACAGAGCTAGTAAATGTCTGAGGCCACATTTGAACTCAGATGTTCCTGACTTTAGGCCTGGCACTCTATCCACTGCCCAAGGTGGGAGTTAGCTATAGTTTTAATATTTACAATTTTAGAAAGGGAAATATTAGTAGCATCAAACTTTTCTCGTGAAATCCCTATTTACATCCTATGCAACACCAGAGTTTCACAAATACAATTTTGTACACATTGCTAAGTTCAAGTGTTTTCAACACAATCCATCAGAAGAGTTAAACAGCTGAATACATATTCACACTTTTAGGAAAGAGGTAGAGAAGGGAAATAGGGAGATGGTGGGGGGGGGGATAAAGTTGCTTCAATAATCAGGAAGAGTACACCACCAAATGCACTACTATCCTTAGTGTGGCCTGCCCTTTAGGGAGTAAGAAAGTCTCATGGAGTTCTTTTATTTATTTCAGACAAGGAAAAACACATTAACTGGAAAGGAAAAAGAATCTGAAATCCAGTGAGAGAAAGGAATCCTTTATGGGGAGTTCTGAAAACCAAGCACTTTGGGTTTCCATTAAATCATTTTATTTTTTTAGGGGAAATGATGACTCTAGAACTTGCCAAAGATGCAAAGGGTAAAGAAGGGTGAAGATTTTGTTTTAATGGCATGTCCCTTTCATAAAGTTATAGCTCTAGAGCCAGAAGGGATATTAGGGGTCCTCTAGACTAATTCTCTCATTTTACAGATGACAGACTAAGGTACGGGAAGGAAGGGATTTGGTGAAAGCAGTAGATGGTGGAGCTGGGATTCAAAGTAGGATGCTTTTAACTCCCAGGGCAGAGCTCTTCCCTAGACAAGGGATGTCTCTCTTCATTTCATTTAGCAGTGATTAAAGCAATGGAACTTGAAGGTGCTAGAGGGCTGCCATTTTCTGCTTTCTATAAGAGCCTACCTCACTGCCATAGAGAAAAGTGCTTAATAAAATAACTTTGATAAGAGGGAGAAGGAAGAAAAACAGGTAAGACAATGATTTAAAAACTTTTCTCTCCCAGTTGCAAGGTGAGGACACTTCTCTCCTCAAGCCTGTCTCTTGTTAATTTTGCGATAATTTACTCAGAAAGAAAAAGAAAAAAGGAAGTCCTTTGGGGATTTTCTAAGATAGGGCTTCTTAGCCTGGGTCCATGTACTTTATTTAAAGAAAAATTATTGTTATTATTATATAAGGTAATATATAATATTGTATTATAATATTATTCAGATATATGATATAATAAGATGTAATGTATCTACTATATAATATATAATATAATATTATAATGCATATTATGCTATTATAAACAATTATATTAGTTTCCTTTGTAATTAATATAAATGAATAATAATAATAAGCCAATGTAGCTGGTTTTCTTATAATTACTGTAAAATAATAGGATTATGACTATTATTTTATTTTATGCACTTAAAAACTTGATCCTGAGAAGGGGTCCATAGGTTTTACCAGACATGCTGTCAAAGGGATCTCTGACACAAAAAAGGTTTAGGAACCCTTGTTCTATAGCATGACTTTGAGGTCACCTCACTAAGCCCACAGAGAAATACCCTCAAGGCTTTAAATGTTATGGTTAGCAAGAGACCTTGGGCAAAATTTGAGACTTATCTAGGGAAATCTTTAATAAGAACACTTTTTTTATAAGGTCATTGATGTTTCTCTAAAAATGCATAGGAGGAAAGTTCAGAGGGAAACATAGACAAGTCAGACAGCTTTGAAAATAAATATACTGAATTTATTTTATAATTTAAAAAAAAGCTGTATGTAATAGAGATTCATGGTTTCCTGTATCTTTTCTGTTCTAATTTGCATATGGAAATAGTCTCTCCTCCTCCCCACTACCCTTCTTGGTGATCAATAAATATAGAAGCAAAAAAAAAAAAAACAAAACAAAAAAACCCAACCAAACCAAACCACTCTATTAGAACTATTATTCTATGGTTTCAGAAAAGCTTGGGAAGATTTGTATGAACTGATGTAAAGTAAAGTCACCCAGGAAAACAATTTACAAAATAACAGTAATATCATAAAGACAAATGACTTTGAAAGGTTTTGTACTTTGATCAACCCAATGACCAACCAGAACTCCAGAGGACTCAGGATGAATCATGCTACCCACCTTCTAACAAATTGGAGATGACAGGAGAGAGGGAGGGAGGGAGAGAGAGGGAGAGGGGGAGAGGGAGAGAGAGAGAGAGAGAGAGAGAGAGAGAGAGAGAGAGAGAGAGTATGATATAATTAAAGTTGGATTTTGTTTTGTTTGATTATACATCATTTGTAATGGGTTTTGTTTTTCTTGCTTTTTCAGTTGGGGTAGAAGGAAATGGGAAGGGGAGACTCTGAATCTGAAAATGAAATTTTTTTAAAAAGAATAACTATTCCAGACCTCTGTTTAGGTCTAGGGTCACCTGAGTAGCAGGAACTGTGTCAGATTTTACTGCTCACTTACCTTTCTCTCCAGCTCGTTGCTGATGGCATCCAGGACCAGCTTGTGGTGTGCAAACACTAGGAGCTTCTCTCTCCCACTTTCCAATAAATCCAGGATATATTCACTGTATTTTTACAACAACAACAACAACAACAACAACAACATCCTCGTCATGAAACTATTCGTCTGTTGAGGGCTGATCATTGATAGGGTACAAGGCTAAAGAATTAGGCTGTGGAACCTGTCTGGGGCTCTCAGCAATCCTGGACACGGAAATCTCTAGTGATAACACCTTGGTTGTAACATCATGCCTAAGCTAGCACTTTCTCACTGAAAGCAGAAAAAGGCACATCAGGTATTTGCATTCCTCGAGCAGTTGCACCAGCGATAGAGGCTGTCTGAAAGTTTTGCTCTCAGATATAGAAAGTGGTAACAAAGGAGACACATAAAGGGTATCTTGATCCAGAGGATTCCAAAGTTATTTAGTTATGGGAGAGCAAAGGTAAAACCATCAGTAGACAATCCTTCTTTCTATCCTTCTCCTTTCCATGCCCTTAGTTCCCCTCAATTAAATTATAAGCTCTTTCAGAGCTGATTCTGTGTCCTATAAATGTCCGTTACCAGCACCTAACACTGTGCCCTGTACACAACAGGTGCTCAATATTTGCCAGAGTACATAGAATTGGTTTCTTCTGTAATCAATATAAATGAATAATAATAATAATAACAAACCAGGAGTAAAATTCAGTTATGTACAAACCAGGAGTAAAATTCAGTTATGTTTAGTTGGGCTAGCAGCCAATTCATTTGAGCATTAAGGAAAAAACCTGGGGCAAATCCCTCAACTTTGTGGCCCTGAGTTTTATTATCTATAAAACAAGGGAGGTAGATTACCTCTAAGTTCTCTTCACAGCTCTAAATCCTATGACAGGGATAGAGGAGAAGACACAGGCCATCAGCTCCAAAACCAAAGGTGTTTTCTTTTTCTAACTACTTAAGAAAGTGTGGGAGAGTTTTTAAAAATGTCATAGAGCTCTGCAGATTCTAGGCTCACCCAAAAGTACTGGCACGAGCTTCTATTCCCTAGTTCATCTGCCTGTCTCGTTGATACGCTCAACTGTGGTAGACTCAGGTTCCCATGAAAAGAAAGGCAGAAAGGAGGAGAGGCAGAAATAATGACATTTCTTGAAGGTTCACTGCCCAGTTTCCATTAGGCGGAGGGTATTTAGGTCACACATATTTTCACAATTTCATTCCTAAGAATGGTAACTATCTTATACATGCCAAGTTATTTATGACTTGAGGCCAATGGCTGAATTAAAAACTTCTAAGGGAATGATGTGGCTCTGGGCCCAGGGCCTGGGGAGGAAGATACCAACACAACACCAGGGTTTGTAGGTCATTAGCTTAGGAAGGAGAGAGCACACATCCTTACCATCTGGTGCTCAGCAGCCTATGAGAAATGGGACGGGGGACAATTCAAATCAGTTTCTGGTGGATAAATTCCCATACTATAAAAACCACATCTGGAGTTCATTAGTATCCTAATGGTGTCATAAATGAAAAGGGCATTGTGCAAAGGGTGAAGGAGAAGGGGCTAAAACTCTTAGGCCTCTTTACAGATGCAGGTACAAAGGACATGGAGAACTCTACACTTGCCACCCTGAGAAGATGGGGGGAGAGGTCTTCGGGACCAAGAGGAATACGTCTTAGGTGGTGACAGGGGCTGCCACTGGGGGTTCCTCCATTTATCCAAGACATGAGGCCTTCCAGCTGTCACTCTGGCACTACTCACACATGCTAAATTCACAATTTCATCGTTTGGACCATTATGGCTCCAGAATTTTGTGGGACTTCTAAACAATAAAAAGCCAGCCAAACCGTACGTCGATAGAACACCCCCAAGTTTCTATCATACTGAGAGTGAAAGAATGTGGGTTTCCTCCTCTCTTAAAAGCAGAAAATGGGGGAGGATTCAGAACAGAATGCCAAAGACAGGAGAATAATTCCAAGATAAAATCTGTATCACTTGTGGTTCATGCGGACGGCTGATTTTAATTGCCTGTGAGTAAATGGTAATGCACTCTTTAGGTCAATACTTCATCTGTCTGGGGTGCTTTTTTGAGTTTGATAAGGTTGTGTGCCCCAGAGGAACAAAGCATCGATAAAGAGAGTGTCCATCAGTCTTGTTCTTAACTCACAGAATGGTTTTCCTTTGATCTCAGGTCTATCCTGGGCAGGCATGGAGAAAGGGGAAGAAAATAGAGAAGGATAGTACACAGACTGTCTTTTGCCTCTTTCTGCACCTCCAGAACTTAGCACAGTGCCTGGTACATAGTAGATGTTTAATAAATGTTGCCTGCTTGCTTAACAGAAATGGCAAAGGAGAGCTATGAGCAAAAAAATATTAACAGGGAAAGATACACAACTAGGTACAGGAAACCACCCATTTTCTAGGATGAGCACTGTCAGATGGTCCTTGGAAATGACGAAAGTTATAAGACAGCTCCCCCCACCGCCCCGCCCATGCGGGTGGCCTGTGCTGGCTACGGGGCTCTACCATATCCCTGTCCCACTGAGAGTGGCAGAATCCATCCTCACTCCCCATATCTGTGTTGGAGCAAGCCTTCCTAGGAAGCAGCAGTTGGTAGCCACAGAAGTACATCCCCAGACCAGCCAGAAACCAGTAGTAGAGCCATAGCAGCTGGCAACATCCCAGTTCTATCTATGGTGGAGGAGGGCCATGTCACCTAACACTTGTTTTCAAGATGGAATATTCTTTAACGGGTGGGAACACGAACCAAACAACATGATCCTTTTTAAAAGGCAACCTAGCACTTACGTGGCAGGCTGGATTTTCGCTTCTGCTGTTCTGCTGAAGAAAACGAGCAGGGCTTCCTTCTGCTGCCGCTTCTGTGGATAGAAAGATCTAGAGCTTAACATCTTCCAAGATTCCTGGTTCTGTGATAAGGGGACAAGCAACTCTGCTGGGTGTGCTACCGATGGCCAACGGAGGCTCAGAGGTACCGCTGCCACCTTCCTAGGTACAGGCCCTCATCCTGTCATGACTGCAGTAGCCTGCTGGCTGGTCTTCCTGCCTCAAGTCTAGCCTCCACCCAACTGCCAAAATGATCTTAAGGTGCAGGGATAAGAAGAGGTGTGCTGAAAAGGGGGAAAAATGTACCCAATACCATATGCATTTCTAATCTGTATTATTTTATGATGCACTGGATAATTCAGGTGAATCTGCATTATTGACCTTTTTTCTCTATCACTCTAAGTCTAGATAAATCAATAAAACAATAGATCAAGCCCTGACTTAATAGCACTTGCCAATGTCTGAGGTATAGATGCTCACAACAGTCCTTGCAAGATGGTCTGAGCTGATTCCAGCAAACCTGAGTATAACTATCTTAAACTCCCTGCCTCCCTCCCTTCGATAGATTTGACTGGCTCCCTATCACTTAATCATAACATAACGTCTTGTTTGGCATTCAAAGCTGTCATTACCCAGCCCCCTCGTTATCTTTCTAATCTTCTTACAACTTACTCCCCATCTGAGACCCAGAGACACTGGCCTTCCCATAGCAGCTCTGCACACACAATACTCAATCTCCCAGCTCCAGGTGTTTTCACTGGCTGTCCTCCAGGCCTAGCACTCTCTCCTTCCTCCTCTCTCACTTCCCTGGTTTCATTCAAGTCAGTCAATCTATAAGCATTTATTCAACACCTATTATGTACCAGGCATCATGCTAAGGATATAAAGAGAGGCAAATGCCATTCCCTGCTCTCAAGGGGTTCAGGATCTAGTATCTCTTCAGTCCTGGCTAAAATCTGACCTTTGAAGGGAAGCCTTTCCCAACCCCCCTGAATTCTAATGTGTTGATTATCTCCAGTTTTATATATATACATACACACATGTATATATGCATGTGTGCATGTGTATATGTATGTGTGTATGTATGTATATGTGTATATATTTATACATACACATATTTATATACACACACATATCTGTGTGTAAGTATAAGTTATTCCTTGTTTGTACATAGTTGCTTGTATGTTGTGTCCCCCATTCCTTGTGAGGGAGGGGCTGTTCTTACTTGTTTGTTTTTTGCCTTCCTTTGCACCCCTTAGCATAGAGCCTGGCACAGAGTAGGTATTTAATAAATGCTTGCTGCCTTGACTGGAAGAGACCCTAGGCTCTAGTGTTGGAGTTGACGATGACAAGGTGTGACCTTGGGCAAGTCACTGGACCTCTGGGCAATAATTCTCTCCTTTGGAAAATGGGGATACCAATTATTCCACCTGGCTCGTGTGTAGGGCGGCTTGAACAATCATAACTGATGAAGAATATGGAAAAGCCTTGAGAGGCAGGATGTGTAAGCTGTCATTGTTACTAAATACCTTCACTGTCTGCTATTCTCCCGTTCATTTTGATCTCCAGGCAAATACATGTGTCATTCCTGCCCTTAAAGGGTTTACCAAAGTAATTTACCAAGTGAGAAGAGAGAATGGCTGTTGCGATAGAGCCTAGAAGAGGGCTCCACACAGTGGGATGTGTCTTACTCACCTATAATGTGTTTCCTCCTACACTGACTAAGCAATCAATTTTCCAGTTATTTTAGATTAAAATTTCCACTATCATTTCTCTGGAGCTTGTCATGTTCCTGTCTATTCCAGCTCAGCAGAACATAAACTCCTTGAGGTCAAAGGAGGCCCATGGCCTTTCTGCTGTGGTACCCTCGAGACCTAACACAGTGCCCACATGCATTTTTCTTAGGCTGATTTCACAGGTTGGGCACAAATAGTCTATGTGAACATCTGAAGAACAAATATCTCTAAATATGTGTTTCTCGTATTTCTACAGTTTTAAAAATATACATTGTCCAACTTGTGTCCATCTTTCTATTATTATTTTTTAGATAATACCTTGCTTGCCTTAGTAGAGTGGCTTATACTTTTAGAAATACACATTATCTGCTACTGTGCTATAAGAAATAAGGAGCTTTATAGTAACTTGGAGAGACTTATATAAACTGATGCTGAGTGAGGAGAGCAGAGGCAGCAGCACTTTGTACACAATTACAGACACATCGTATGCATGACGACTGACTTTGATAGACTGGGCTCCTCTCAGCAATACACGGTTAGAAGGCAACAACAAAGGACTCATGATGGGAAGGGATATCCACATACAGAGAAAGAACTACAGAGTTTGCAGACTGAAGCAAACTATTTGCTCTCTCTCATTTGTGTTTTTTTTTTTACCTTCTTTCTCACTGTTCAGCTCATGGGTTATAATCCTTTACAACCCAACTAATGTTCAGTGTGAAGGTATCTGTAGAACCCATATTTGATTACATGGTACTATGGGGGAGAGGGGGAAGGAAAGGAAGGGGGAAAATTTTCTTAAGTGATTGTGGAACTGAATGTTGTAAACTAAAAGTAAATAAATAAATTTAAAAGAAATACACATTATCTCATCTGGTCCTCACAATAATTCTGTGAAGGGGATAAAACATGTGGTCTGTCCATTTTACAGATGGAGAAATTGGGTCTCAGGAAGATGAAGATACTTAAGTGGTGGACCTGGGACTTAGATCCATGTGTTCTGACTCCAAATCCAATGTTCTCTCCTCTACACTTAATGCTGTTCCTTTAGGAATTCAATAAGATTAATACAAGGCATAGAATTTTTTTATAATGCCAGAAACATGAACCTATTGCCAAGTGGATGAGGGGTAATAAGTGCCACTAAGAAGGATGTGTGGCTGGTTTCCATTTTGCAGCCATTGGTCTCACTGATCAAAAACTGGCTTTAGACAAAAGTTGATTATATTCAGCTTTGCTCCAGCCTATGAAGCAATACCTATTATTTCAGTGGAGATATAAAAAAGCCTTTCATTATACATGATATTTTATAAATTGGCTGCTTCACCTTGGCTTCTGGGATTTGGAGCTTTTTAAAAAATGTCTTCTTCCCAGATGGAAGAGCATGATACAACAAAGAAAGAATGGATTCTTGACAGGTTTGCCAGGCTCTGTTGGAACAAATGTGATGAGCAAAATTGCAGGGAGATTTTGGACTTAAAAAAGCTACAGTAAAATAGGAGATGAGGTAGGGTGGGAAATAATCTTCCATTGGTTCATAATGGCTCCCTGTTCAGCCAAAACCCATTAGGTCCCTTCATTTTTAACCCTTCCAACCCAAGATCTCGAGGTCTTTCATTACCACCATTAAAAAGCAATGTTCCAGTTGTTCAAATTTTCTGGGGTCCAGTGTTGAGCACCCTAGAGAAGAATGACTTTGACTGGCACAGTCTCCCTGCCGTCTGGGGATCTGTAATCATAAACCTTCATAAGACCCTTAGGAAGTGGGAAACATTGCCTAGTAAACCTTGGAATGACCAATGAATGATTAACACTTAATAAATGTTGGTTGATGGACTGTGGTTATCTACATGATAACATGAACCTTATTTCAAATGTTTATATATAAATATATTGTCTCCTCCTCTCCCCAAATCTAAGTTCTTTAAGAACAAAGCCTGTCTCGTTTTCTCTTTGCATCCCAAGTGCTAGGTGAATTGAGGAAGCTGAAAGGGCGTAGATAAAGCCCTTGGCCTGGAACTGGGAAGCTCTGAGTTCACATCTGGTCTCAAACACTTCTTGGATGTGTGACTCTGGGCAAGTGCTTACTTAATCTGTCTGCCTCAGGTCCTTCATCTGTAAAAATGGGGATAATAATAACACTTATCTCCCAGGGTTGTGAAATGAGATAATAACCGTAAAGCATTTAGCCCAGTGACTGGCACACAGCAGATGTGTCATAAACGTTGTCTTCCTTCCTATTTAATAAATACTTGGCGGTGGCTCGATTCTTATTTATTTTTCGTATCTTGGGGTGTCTCTTTTGGTTGTCTTTATATCTATAGCCTTGTTGCTGGAATTAGGCTACAAACTTCACAGGACAGGGTTGGAGTGAAGAAAGCACTGAATTTGGAGACTGAGGACCAAGATCTGCTCTTGCTCCTTGTGTAACTCCGGACAGGTCAGTGCACTCCTCTGGGTCTGGCTCCTCATCTGCTGAATGAGGGGCTTGGCCTGGATGACTTCTCCTCACCCACAGAGCAGTTACCCGGGTCAGCTTGTGGAATTCTCTGCAGCACAAATTAAATCTGACTTGAAGAGTCACTGGTGTGCTTCCCATTCTCTTTCTAGCCTGTTCTGCCTGCCAGAGGACTAAAAGAATGACAAAAAGGAAATGGAGATGTTCTGTATCCGGCCCATTTGTCCTGTAATTAGCCAAAAGGTTGGGTCCTTCTAGCTCCAAGCTACGCTGTACATTGTGTCAAGCACAGTTAAGCAAAGAATGACTTTTTTTTTTTTTTTTGGTGAAACAGGGATGATGGTCAAGTGAAGACTCTTATTTTTACTAAGGCAACTCCTGTCATCTATCATGCCTGGGAAGTGGGGTGTTCTGCCTTCTCAAACACTGTGGTGAACAGACTGACCATACACAAGACTGACACATTCTTAAAGAATTAGGCTACAACCTGGTATCCCTTAACAGGAAAACTACACCAAAGATGACTTTACATTTCTTTGATAATTCATAATCATATTAAGAGGATCCAACAGTGAATGCTTCAAGACTATCACTGAGAGTTATTAGTCAGCATTGGCCTGTAGGAACAAGGACTAGCTGGTTAACAGAATCTTGGACAAGCTAGTACATCTTATAGAAAGAGAGGAAGCTGGGAAACAAGACATGTTTTCTGATAAAATACTGGAACTCAGATGGAAGGCTTTTTCATACCATGTTCAGATACACTTCCTCTTAGAGGTCTTAGGAAAAGGGAAAAGAAAAAGAATGCCCCCTGAACCATGGACTCACATTCTTCTTCACTGTGGTCATTTCCTTTGCTGCAGCAGCCAGGACAGCCCTGGCCTTGGCATTCATCTGTCCTGGGGCAACCACCACCATCTTGCGCTGCTTGGCTGGGAGTTGGGAGAGAACATCAGACTTGAGCCGTCGAAGCATGATGGATTCTTCCAGGAGAAGCTTTAGTTCTCCAAGATTGGATGAGCCAGAATAATCCCATCCCCAAGGCAACTGTGGAGAATCAAAGCAGAGAAGCACCAGAGGTTAAAAGGATAGAAACTGAATGAACCAAATTCACTCTTTCTTCTTATTCTTCCCACTTCCCCCACCCCCCAAAAGAAAGAAAAAACAAAACTCTTGTTACAATTACACATAATAACAAATTTCCACATTGGCTATGTCCAAAAAGAAGCTTTGGTTCTCCAAGACTGGATGAGCCAGAATAATCCCATCCCCAGGTAACGAGTGTCTATCATCTCCCTCTCTGACTAGAAATGGGCAACATATTTCACCTGTAATCATGGTTAGGCCAAACTATTCTTTAGGATCAGAAACTCAACCCTAAAAATCAAATGGAAGTTCTCGGGGAATCCCTCAAGACACCTCTTTGGCACAATACTTTCTCCCTTCTGATGTCTAGAAACATACACACAGTGCTGGCCATGAAAGTAGCAGTAGTCTACTACTAGTCTACTGAGGACAGGGAGAGGTTATAATAAAAAACTGGGAGAGACAACCCAAAGTCCTCCTTCAATGCTTCACTCTGGCTTGGAGATGACACTAGGTTCTTGCAAGCATTTGGGGGATAACTCTAATAAGTCAGAACAATGGGAATTATGCATGTGCACGTGCGTGCGCGCGCACGCGCACACACACACACACACACACACCCCTTGATTTCCTCTCCTACATCTCTATATTTTGAAAGTTTTCCATTCCACATAGTTTAGAGAAAATGAATACTTGGTAGCATATCTATTTAAACTATTCTTAAGTTCTTATGGACTAAGGGTACCTCTAGGCAATTGTGGACAGGTTCCATCTGTGATAATGGTCTGGTTTCAGTAGAGTTATTGTTGATTCCTCAAGAATACTTTGAGGCTATATTTGCAGCTTGGGGCTGACTTTGTCAGTTGTTAAATTAATAAAAAACAGTGAGTATCTGAAGTATAATTCTAGCCACCAGGTTGTGCCTAGCTGTCAGAGGCCAAATTTTTTCAATGATATATCATTATATGGTTTCCTTGCATAATCTATAGGGATTTACTGTTTCTTGATCTTTAAAAATAATCTGTAATTTCTGAGAGCAAATGACCCATTTCTGAACTGCCTTCACAAACTCCTTCATTTTTTATAATCAAATCCAAATGATTCAGTCAGTTGTTCAATATTTCTTTGATGACATACTACTGGTTGGGTTTAGGTGAATGACACTCATGGAAGGCCTTTCAGTTAAATTCTTTTATTAATAATATTAGTGTTATTGTTGTTGCTTTTATTACTAACATTTGGCTTTATGATATACACACCTGCACATTTGTTCCCTTCCATTCCTGGCTCTTACCTCTTCCTGGATGAACCCTACCAGCAGGAGCCTGAACTTTGCCTAGAAAATGATAAATCTTAGATGGGTACGTAATAGCTATCTTCAGAATAGGTCAGAACTGGTCACAGGGAAGAAGAATTAGGGAAGTCTCTGTGGCTCCAGAGGGCAAAACTAGCACCAAAGAGTGGAAGTGAGAGGGAGACAGAGCTTCCCCACAATGAGGGCTGCCTGTAAGTAGAAGAGGTGGGCTTGTGAGGCAGAGGGCTCCCTATCCTTGCAGACTAGATCAAGGGAGGGAACCTGAGGCCTCAGGGCCACATGTGGCCTTTTGACTGAACCCAAGTTTGACAGAACAAATCCTATTATTAAGGGAATCTGTTCTGTGAAGTTTGGATTCAGTCTAAGGGCCATACTTGAGGACCTAGAGGATCACATGTGGCCTCAAGGCCATGGGTTCCCCACCCCTGGCCTAGGCAAAGGCTGGAATGCTGTGACAGTACACAGAGCCCTTCTGCACTGTGTGGGAAGAGGGGTGAGATTAACTAAGGTTCTTTTCAATTTGAGGACATGTCCGTTTATGAGGGGCTTACAGAGAAAGCAAGAGGCCTTCTTTGCCATAGATCATTAATATAAACCTGGGCAGCTAAGTAATGTAGGGGTTCGGGGGCTGGTTTAGAAGCAGTGAGACCTGAGTTCAAATTCTATCTCAATACTTACCAGCTGATGGACCCTGGGCATTTAACCTCTATATGCGTCAGTTTTCTCATCTATGAGGATAATAACAGCATCTACCTCACAAGATGGTTGTGAAATGCTATGTAAATGTTAGTTATTAACTTCACATTTATATAATCCTTTATGTTATACAAAATGCATTCAAATACATTCTATCTCTTCTAGTTTATAAAGAAGATTATAGTCAGGACTCATAACAGCAGTGTGGCCCAGACATTCTGGAAACATTTTGGAAGTATACCCCAAAAGTACAAAACTCTGCATGTCCTCTGACCTAGCGATACCATTACTAGGCCCATACCCCAAAGAAAGAAGAAAACAGCATTTACATAGTGCTTTCAGATTTGCAAAGCAATTTACAAGAATTATCTCATTTTAAACTCACAACAACCCATGGGGTAGTCCTTATTATTCCCATTTTTATTACTATTTCCATTTAAGGCATAAAAAGGTTAAATGACTTGCCCAGGGTCACACATCTGTTAAGTATCTGAGACTATATCTGAACTCAGGCCTTCCTGACTCCAGGCTCAATACTCTATCCTCTATGCCAGGGGTGGGGCTTTGAGGCCACATGTGTCCCTCTAGGTCCTTGGGTGCAGCTTTTGACTGAGTTCAGATTTTAAAGAACAAATCCTTTTATTAAGGAGATTTGTTCTGTGAAGTCTGGATTCCATCAAAGATGCCATCAGATGCCTTCTATAGACGAGGATCTAGATGTACAAAAACATAGCAGCTCTTTTCATGGGAGTCAAAAATTAAGATCTAAGGGGGTATCCTTCTACTGGAAAATGGTTAAACAAAGTATAGTATGTATAGTATATACATATATATAGTATATAGTATATACTATACATATATACTATATATATATACACACATATATACATATATAGTATATATGTATAGGTTAAACAAAGTATAGTATGTGAATGTGATGGAATAGTATGACACCATCAGAAATGAATCTCAGAGGAAGCTGGGAAGAGCTCTATGAACTGATGTCTAGTGAAGAGGGGAGGGTTAAGACATCAATTTATACAACAATGACGTTATAGAGGAATACAATTCTGAAAGACTTTAGGACTGGGATCCATATGGTGATAAGCCCCAGGGCCAAAAGAATGAAGCTGAAATAGCCACTCGATTCCTGACAGGGAGGGGATGATACTAAAAGGCAAAAATGCTTTCAGATGTGGAGAACGTGGGCATTTGTTTAGCTGGGCTATGCAGTGATGGACTGAAGTCTTTTTTCCTTTTCTAAATTTGTTCAATGAGGAAGGGGAGAAGAGGAAGGGTGGAGTAATAAAAATGGTTAATTGGAAAAAATAAACTTAAAAACAACAAATCCTGACTGAAAGAGGAAAAACTGCCTTTTGTCCTCATGCCAAGGGACAACTGAAGAGGCCTTATGGGGCCATCCAGAAAAGCTTACAGAAGGAAACAGAAACCTGCTCACTTGGTGTTTTTCACTGGGCTTGAGAGCTTATTACCATCATTAGCAAACCCAGATATTCCAGTTTTTCCTATTGAGAATGAAGGAAAGGTGAAGAGATACTTTCTCTGCCAGACAAAACACCTGATGTCCATTAACGTCCTCCCAAGGTCCCAACACAGCAAATTGTTCCTCTTGCCTAAAATGATTTTAATGACCCTGGGGAGCTAGGAAAGACTTTATTCCTGTAACAAAAATATCCCAAGCTCAGGCTCTTTGGTCCATCCTGGTTGATGAATTAATTCCTTTTTGCCAATAAGCTTTTTAGTACTTACTGTCAATAAGCCTGAAAAACAGCCCTCTCATGATAAACCAAGGAAAAAACATATACAAAATAGAGGAATAGGTCGTAAGTTGTTTTGGGATACCGAGGAGACAAGAAATTGGCCCAGAAGCCAGAAAGCACTTTATTTTGTATGGGATCCAGGTACACCTGCCAAAGACACCTGGGTACTTTGGTCAGAACTAGAGAATATCAATATCTATTTCATATAGTGTCAAGACTGTGAGGAATAGGAAATTCTGGAATGAGCAACTCCAGGAGAGTGGAGAATCCCCCGCCCCCCCCCCAACAGAGATATTTTTAAAAATATCAACTTATGTCCTTTGTTGTATTTTTTAAAAGCATTTTAGCTTTTAATATGACATTTTCAGATATTAACATCCCCCCCCAACCCCAACTCACACCAAATGAGTTTTCTTGGACCAATGAAAACCAATTAAATAAAATCAACACACCACTGTGACATTTTGGGCAATATTTTGTTCATTATATCTCTAAGGGAAAGAAAGGGAGGCATTTATTCACCTATTCTCCAGCATCAAGACTGGTCATTGCAATCATGAGACATCTCGCTTTGTTTTTGTCTCTGTTTCCTCAGCTACAAAATGAAGATAATAATAGCACCAACCTTGATAAGCACTATATAAATGCTGGCTATTACTATTATTTTGTTTAAAGGGCTTTAAACCTTAAAGAGCTATCTATGAATTATTATTATTACTGATAATAATGTTTATTTTTCTCCTAGTTTTATTTATTTCACTTTGCATCAGTTCATATAAGTCTTCCCATGTTTCTATGAATTCCTCATATTTGCCATTTCTTGTTGTGTAATATTTAATTACTTTCACACACCACAATTTGTTCAGCTAGATTGAAAGGCATCTACTACTTTGTTTCCAGATTTCTACTGCTATAAAAAGTGCTGCTAGGAATGCAGTATATTTGAGGCCTTCATTTATGTCTTTGACCTCCTTTGGGATCCCTTCTAGGGATCAATAGGTCAAGCAAAGCATCACAATGCAGTCACATTTTTTTTTTAAAGAATTCATTCCAAATGACTTTCTGAAATTGTTGGACCAATTCATAGCTCCACCACCAGAATGTGACTATGTCTTAACTTCCCACAGTCCTTTGACAGCTTGCTGGGTATGAATGAAAACCTCAGGGTTTTAGATAATTTTCATTTACCTCATTAGTGATTTGAAGCAAACTTTCACATGGTGGTTGACAGTCTGCATTTCTTTAGAAAATTCTTTTTCATAAACTTTGATCATGAAACTACTAGGGAATAGCTTTGGGGCATTATATATTTATGTTCCTTAAATATCTTGGATGCCACACATTTATTAGAAATATTTGAAGCAAAGAGTATTTTCCCAAATGACAGTTTCCTTGAGGAGAAGGAGGAGGAAGAAGAGCAGCAGCAGCAGCAGCAGCAGCAGCAGCAGTAGTAGTAGTAGTAGTAGTAGTTATTGTTGTTCTTGGGTTTATCAAACACTGGGCTATTAAGTTTGACTGTTTCTAGAAACTAAATCTGTTTCATGGGTCTATTTTTCTATTTTTTAACTAGCACTAAATAATTTTTATGACTACAATTTTATGCTATAGTTTGAGGTCTGAAAGTGCTATTTTCCATGCATTTGGCCATCCAACATCCCTTGAGATTCTAGACTGCTTTTTCCTCCAAGTGAATTTTATTTCATCCAATTCTTTAAAGAAACAAAGTGATAGTTGGATCAACAAAGCATTAAATCCATAAATTTAGGTAATAATGATATTTTTATTATACTGACACGTCCAAATGATGAGCAATGACAATAAATGATGAATTATGGCAATCCTTCCAATTACCTACATCAACTTTATTTCTGTAACGAGTGGTTTGTAATTGTAGTTATAAAAATCTTGAGTGTGTCTTGGTAGGTTGACTCTTTGATATTTAATGAAATTTGTAGTTGCTTTGAATGGGATTTCACTTTCTATCCTTTTGTCCTTTGTTATTGTTACATATAAATGTTATCATTTATAATGCATTTATTTTGTGTGTGTGTGTGTATATACATATATATATATATATATATATATATATATATATATTCATTCTGCTACTTTGCTGAAGTTATTAATTATCTCGGTAAATTTCTTTGCTGATTTTCCACATCATCATGTTATCTACAAATAACCTCATCTCCTCTTGGTTAATGTTCATACCTTTAATTTATTTCTCATTTTATTGCTATTATTAGCACTTCTGGAACTGTCAAATAGTGAAGACAGAGTAACTCAACTTATATTCATATGTGGTAAATATCTAGTATTTCTCCATTGTAAATGATGCCAGCTTTTATTTTTTAGATAGGTATTTTTAATCATATTAAAAAAAAAGAAGCCCTTATTTAGCTGCTTTTTTTAGGGGCTTTAGCAGGTGTTATATTCTGTCAAAGGCTCTATTGACATAATCGTATGGTTTTTGCTTTCTTTGTTTTTAATATGATTAATTATGCTAACTGTTTCACTGTCTATGGTGCTTTCAAGTATATTTTCCCTATATATCTCTCCTGATTTTCTGAATTTTCATTTTTGCCTTCTCTGAGAGCATGATTACAATTCCTACTTTTTTTTGGAATTGCCTGATATATAGTAAATTTTGTTTCAACCTTTCATTTTTCATTTTGTGTTTTTATTTTTAGATGTATTTTTTGTACATGACAGATTCGGTTTTGTTTTCTTATCTGTTTTTCCCATTTTATTTGGTTCTTGAAGCCATTCACACTTAATTTCAATAATTACCAGGCTTGCATTTTCCTCTATTTATTTATTTTGTATTGATTTTTACCTCCTTAAGTAACCATTTTGCTCACATTAATTCAATTCTAATACATTCCCACAGGCTCTGCCCTTGTTTCCATTTACATGACAGATCCCAAGTTCCTTGAATTTTCTTATTAATTTTACTCCTTGGCCAGCTCTCTCCCCCCACAGTCCTCCCAGCATACTATTCTGGTTTATGATACAGAATGGACTCACATATAGAATAGCCCCTTACACTGGGTAATGCCAAAGAAAGGTTCAACAATGGCAAGGAAAGTAGTATTTGTTGTATGATAATGGGAGAAGGAAGAAGTACCTTTTTGGCATCACAGTAACGCAACCCGAAATCGTGGAACTGAGGGAAGAAGTACGGCTTGACAGCAACAATTTGTGTGTAGAGTTCTGAGGGCCGGGACATGGCTGGGGTCCCAGACAGTAAGATCACTCTCCTGGCAGCCTAGAAAACACAGCACAGCACAGAGACATCTGAGTATATGATCAGAAAACTACAGATAGACCTTAACTGGACAAATTAGAAAAAAACAGCTTAAGATGATGCAAGAATTTTCACCTGTGGACACACCACTTTCTGCCAGTCCTCAGGTTTTGATCCTATATCATAGCTAGGGAGGAATCTTGGTTAAGGATGTCAAGCTTAAAGCCTGCTCAATTCAAGAACTCTGATTAACTCTTTAAAGATGAGTCTTCAAAGTGAAGAAACTCAGAAAAGTACACACAAGTGAAGATGGTCCTACTTCATGTGACATAAATTCTGAGTGACAGCAGAATCCCTCTAAGCCGTAAGTCCCTGTCACAGCTTTTCTTTAGCTTGTTAAAATGTGGCCAACAGTGGAAAGCAGTTTCAGGGGGTTTCAGATGAGTCCTCATATTAACTTGTATGATTTCTATAAAATGGGGATGAAGTGCATTATCCAAATCTGAGAACAATACTAGATATATCAGGGAAGATAAATAATCTCCTTTCAAAGGCTTTAAAATACATTGTAGGGTTTATTGATGGCTGAGTCTGAAGTCTTTCTTGGAAGCTAACAGAGATGGCCTAATGATGATGATGATGGCAGCTAGTATTTATAATAATACTTTAAAATTTGCAAGGAACTTTACAAATAATGCATTTGTGCCTCACTATAACCTGGGAAGGGTGGTGCTATTGTTATCTCTGTTTTACAGAGGAAGGCACTGAGTCAAATGGGGGTTCAGTGATTTGCCTGGAGTCACAAAGGTAATAAGTATCTGAGGCTGGATTTGAACTTAGGTCTTCCTGACTCCCAGCTCAGTGCTCTATCCACTGTGGTCAAGCCTCCCCCCCCCCCAACCTTGTTTAATTATCTTAATTCCTATCAGATTCTTCATGACTCCATTTGGGGTTTTCTTGGCAAAGATATTGGAGCAGTTTGCCACTGCCTTCTCTAGTTCATTTAACAGATGAGGAAACTTGAGACAAAGAGAATTAAGTGACTTGACCAGGATCACATAGCTAGTAAGTGTCTGAAGCCAGATTTGAACTCTGGTCTCCCTGACTCCAGGCCCAGTACTGTATGGGATCACCTACTCGATGGGATTCCCCAGCTTCATAATTAGATAATTGATCAAGGTGTCTTCTATTTTTACAAGTTTTACATAACTGAGAGACTGACCATAAAGTTCTCTGTAACTATAAAATGTTACAGAAATGCAGAATAATGTTAAAAAAAAAAGTCTTTGGAAACATGCAATATATCCCATGCTCCCCCCCCCCCTTTTTAAGTTTCCATTTTCTTATTTATTCTTTCTCCAAAAATGTGATAGTAATTTCCGGACTGAATTCTTCCCCATATCAAATCCTCCCTTGTACAAAGAAAACCAGTTACACAAAACTCGACAAAGCTGTAATGTTTGGCACTGTACTACAGTAAATTCAATTCCAACAATCCAGGGTTTGAAGAAAAAAATCCCAATCAGAGGAACCAACTCCCCCCTGAAATGGGTCAACAAGGAAATTGAGCACTCAAAGATACTGAAAAGTTATTTTTCCTTTCTGAGGAGGAATGTTAGCAGACACAAGTGTGAACCAATCTCTCCTGTCCTTTCTAGGAGAAAACTTCAGTAACTTGCTTCTAGAATGCCAACAACTGTGAGGAGTACTCGAGGTCTGAAAAACAGCACACAGAGGCACTCAGAGTTCTCAAAGATTCCCAAATTTATTCGGCCCATTGTCTCCTTTAAAAAAAATTGCTCAGCGTCCCCCTGGAAATCTACTTTTTTTAGCCCTTTAACTTTAAAAAAATATGTATTATTTCAAAAAGATGTTTTTTTAAATGACACAACTTAAATTTAATAATTTATTGTAAATTTGTTTTTTTTTCCTGCACTGAAATTTTGATGACACAATACTGCACCATGTAACCATATAATATCATATTGTAAACAAGTCATTACACATACATATTCCTGCCAAGGCACGTTGGACTTTGCCACAATGCAAAACACACTCTCCTGCCAACACCTGCTTGTTAAGCTCTGTCTTCGGACTTGACCACTGATCAATAACTTGCATTTTGTGTTTTTATTTGGAAAATAACATAATCACTACAACTTTAACTCTATTACACAGCAGATGAAATATGTATGGGTATTTTTTCAGAATTTTCTTCTCTTTCCTTAAGCTTCCACTGCCCCCCTTCTTTTTATTCAACATCCCCTCCGATTGCACCTGAGGCTACTACTGCCTTCCCCTACTTCCTGGATCATTCTATCACCCTCCAGGGGGTGGTATCTCCCACTTTTGGAACTTATGCTAAAGGTAGTAGGAACTGATCTATTCTACTTACTACTTGGTTCAGGTCTCTGGCTGGTAGGAACAACATTATGCATGATAGAGTCAAAGGGCAAGTGAGTAACAATGATGAACTCTACCCATACCTTGCATTGGCCTTCCATCCTCAACATCAACCTTGAAAAGTTGTTATGTGCAGGGCGAGCTATATGTTAGCAGAACTAGCCGATGTAGGAATTTGTTTTTGACTATGTATATTTGTTACAAGGATTTTCTTTTTCTTTTCTTTCTTTTTTTAAAAAGTGTTTGGGGAGGTGGGATCGAGAAAAAATAAATGTTTGTTAACTGAAAAAAAATTAATAAAAAAATAAAAGTTGTTACTAAATAACCCTCACAACTTGCTTCTAAGAGAGTAGGGCCAGACTCAAAAAAGAAGAACCTTTCTACCAAATAGGACTAAAGAATAACAGCTTTAGGAAAAAGACCTCACTGTAGATCTTGGTAGCTTTGCTGACAGCTTGTTAACTACTTAAAACCTTGAGTAAATATCAGCACTGAAAGAGAATCACAAGCAACAAATCACTAGAAAGGGGAAAAATGGGAGGCTTCTAGTGGAAAAGATGCTTCATAAAATAAAAAAACAAGCCTGTGATACAGAGAGAGGGAAGACAAAAGGGGTCTTTATAAATACCCAGTTCTTAAAAATGTACTTTTGTCCTCCTGGGAACCGCTAAAACCTAATTCCATTTTGACAGAAGAGCTATGAATTTCTCCAGCTATAATTTCCCATAGTTAAATTACCCAGGCCTGGTAATTTCCTGCATGGTTTAAGGCAGCCTCATTAACATAACAATGAGTTTCTTGAATGACATCTATAGTGGCTTCATGTCTGGCTCCCACCTATTTCAATGAAAAGGGGGAAAAATGGAAAAGTCTGTTATCAGCAGGAGAAAATCTGCCTATCATCCCGTACCCTATTCATATTCTGCTGGCTTGAGGACCCTGGGTACAAAGAACTCCAGTGTCAGGGGATGGGAATTGATGCCAGGCCTTGCAGTCAGATATTTACAGGTTGGTGCAGTCTTTCCCTTTGGCTACTTAGGCTGGAGGGGGATAGGATCATTACTGCCGGAAGGGTCAGAAAATATTTGGAGGAGTGAGAGAGCAAAGGCTGCATTACTACAAAAGAAAGAAAGAAGGCCTGCAATGGATAGCCCCGAAGAAAAGCTGGAGCCCCTAGTGGGCTGAGACCAGGGAGACCTCAGCATCTGGTTTACATCCCTGACATTATCATCTAAAAGCTATTGCTAAATTGCCATCTGTACATGGTGCTATAAGAAGTAATCCATGATGGGTATTTGATGCCTCCAATCTAAGGCAATACCAGTGTTTATAAGACCAAAAAAAGACATATAGCTATAAATTACAGATAGGCAAGGGACTGCTGATTTCATCAATGTTAGGAACTCTCACTGTGGGAAGTCCCACTGCAGATGCGGATCCCCACCCCTCTTATACTTACTACGAGCACTGTAATGAGATGAAGAAACATGTCAGAAAATGTTATATCTTGCTGCTTCTAGACACCCAAGAAACCAACCCTAGAAATGACGCTTTTACCTCCTAATTTATTTTATTTTGAACTTAATGAACCCCAAGTAAATGGGTTATTTCCATAAATACAGTAAGTCAGAAAAAGGGGACTGTAGAGGAAATTGCATACGGAATCCTGCCAAGTCCTTTATGTGTCGCTCTAAGAAGGGCATGTGGACCATCCTTCCACTTAGCTGCCATTTCCTTCTGGCTTCCTTTGTAAGGAGAAAATCCAGATGAAAACAATTCAGTTCCTCTACCAGCAGGTCCACTTATTGGTCACTGGCTGGTCACAATTAGAGCACGAAGGGTTAAGTGAATATCTAGCGATGGTCTAAAGATGGTGATTGTTGCTTTCTTCCATTCCCTTTTCTGTTACCCGGTCACCATAATGGGAAGAGGACTGAAAAAATTACGAGAGCCATCATTTTGAAATTTTTTGGTTTTGTTTCAAGGATGGCCATTGCCAAAGAATGTGGCACCAACATGCTCTAGGTATAAAGGCTGATACTGTAAGCAATCTGGGAGAACAAGGGATAGTTAACCTGTCAGAACTATGGAGAGGGGAAGACTTCATGATGAAACAAGAGTTAGAGAGCATTATAAAGCGCAAAATGGATCATTTTGATTACATTAAATTGAAAAGCTTTTGTATAAATAAATCCAATATTACCAAGATTAAGAGGGAAGTGGGAAATTGGGAAAGAATTTTTACAACCAGTGTCTCTGATAAAGGCCTCATTTCTAAAATATACAAAGAATTGAATCAAATATATAGAATACAAGCCAATTGATAAATGGTCAAAGGATATGAATCTCAGAAGATGAAATTAAAGATATCTATAAGCATATGAAAAAATGTTCTAAATCACTGGTGATTAGAGAAATGCAAATCAAAACAACTCTGAGGTACCACATCTCACTGGCCAGATTGGCTATGATGACAAAACAGGTAAAATGATAAATGCTAGAGAGGATGTAGAAAAATTGGAACAGTAATGCATTGTTGGTGGAGTTGTGAACTGATCTAGCCATTTTGGGGAGCAATCTGGAACTATGCCCAAAGGGCTATAAATAAGTGCATACCCTTTGACTCAGCAATACCACTTCTAGGGTTATATCCCAAAGAGATCAGAGAAGTGGGAGGAGGACCCATATATAGAAATATATTTATAGCGGCTCTTTTTTGTGGCGGCAAAGAATTGGAAATCAAGGGGATGCCCATCAATTGGGGAATGGCTGAACAAGTTGTGGCATATGAATGTAATGAAACACTACTGTGCTATAAGAAATGAGGAGCAGGCAGACTTCATAATAACCTTGAGAGATCTATATAAATTGATGCTGAGAGAGAAGAGCAGAACCAGGAGAAATCTGTACAAAATCACAAGCACAACGTATCTGTGACGACTAACTTCAACAGACTGGGTACCTCTCAGCAATGTAAGGTTATAAGACAACTCCAAAAGACTCATGATCGAAAGAGATATCCATGTCTATAGAAAGAGATGGGGAATCTGAATGCAGAGTAAAACAAACTACTTGCTGTGTTTCTTTTTCTTGATTTGTTTTGTTTCCTCTTTCCCACTGATTATTCCATCAGTTATAATCCTTCTTTACAACCTGACTAATGATTAATGTGAAGATATTTGTAGATCCTATATTTGAGTGCATGCCACCATCATGGGGGTGGGGAACAAAGGGAGGGGGAGAAAATTTGAAACTCAAGGGACTGTGGAACTAAATGTTGTAAACTAAAAGTAAATAAACAAACCAATTTAATTAAAAAAAAAAGACTGTAGAACCAAGGGGTTGGTCTGTTGTTGATGAGCAGCAGTTTGGGCTGGCCCTGTCTGAGAGCACGTAGTCAGAGCTCTGCCAGCATTACAGAACCAGTTAGAGCTTGCCATCCAGTGGCATAGCCTTCAAGAACCCAGGGTCACCTCAACACTATTTTGTGGCATCAGAGGACTCTGTGGATACTAAAAATAGACATTAAGTTGAACAATTAATTATTGTTTGTTTTTTGTAGGGGGGAAGGCAGGGAATTGGGGTTAAGTGACTTGCCCAAGGTCATACAGCTAGTAAGTGTGTTAAGTGTCTGGGGCCAGATTTGAACTCAGGTCCTTCTGACTCCAGGGCCAGTGTTCTGTTCACTACACCACCTAGCCTCCCCAACAATTAATTATAATAGGGTCGACTTTATTATTTTAATGGAGGGAAGTAGTAGTATAAGTTATTCATCAACATTCACCACCCAAAAAATAATCTATAATTATTTTGCTTTGGAGTTCATGATGCAAATAAAACAAAATTATATAGATTTCCCTTCCTTATTTAGATTAGGCTAATATTAAAATGTATAATTGCAAGGCATTGTGGCACAAGCCTGTAATCTCTGCTACTGGGGAGGCTGTGGCTATTGAAATCTCTTGAGGTCGGGGGCAGAGCCAAGATGGCGGAGTAGAAACAGCACTTCCAAGGTTCTCTGCTCCACACCACTTCCAAACAATGTAAAAGGGGACTCTGAACAACTTCTGGAGCCCCAGCACCCACAGAACGACACAGAGAAGCTAACCTCCCGCTGAGGACAGCCCAGCAGCCCTGCAGGGAACGGCAAGTGCAGTGCTCTGGGAGCTGAGCCCAGGCCCCCTGAGCCGAGGTTTTAGCCCCAGGGCGGCCGGGCCAGCAGCCTGGTGGAGGGACCCAGAACACCAGCAGCTGTGGTGATTCCAGAATTATCAGCACAGATATGCTTAGGAGAAAGTGAGAGGTTAGTGCCCTATGGACTTTGGGACCAGTATTTGGGGAGTGCATCGGCTTCCTCCCCTGGGGGCGAAAAACTGCTGAAGAAACACAGCACAGAAGCCATTTTGCAGCATCAGTGGCAGCCCCAGCTCCTGGTCTGAGAACTGTAGGGAGATCCAGCAATCAGTCTGGGGGTTAATCACTCTTGCTTTAACCTGCTTGGATCTGGATTGTGGTCTGGGGGGGGAGGTCTGGAGTGGGTATCCAACTTGCCAGAGTGGGTGGAAGCTTTACAGAGGCCACCCAACCTCTGGAAGTTGTGAAGACCCCAATGTTCGGGATGGAAGCTCTCCCATCTGGTGGCAGAGTCCTACTGTGGCAACAAGCCCAAAAATCAAGTAATTAAGTGGCAACATGCCTAGGCAAAGGAAACAAAATAAATATAAAAATGCAACTTTAGACTCCTATTTTGGGGGCAAAGAGGATCAAAGCATGGAACAGGAGGAGGACTGTGAGGTCAGAACTCCTGCACCAGAAATCAACTCCTCTACCTCCCTATACCCTGCCATGTCAGAGATATTATCACCAATATTCAAATATGAATTTCACTAGTCTATCCTATCAATGACCCCTTTGAGAATCTTTATTTTTTAAAATTATTTTTATTTATTTTATTAAATATTTCCCAATTACATGTAAAATTTTTTTACAATCATTTTTTAAACTTTTGAGTTCCAAATTCTCTCCTGCCCGTCTGCTTCTCAAGAAAGTAAGCACTCTTATCTGTTATACATGTGAGGTTATGACAGACATATTTCCATGTTAGCCAGGTTGTAAAAGAAAACACAAACAAAATAATAAAACTAAAGTAAAAAAGTATGCTTTGATCTGCATTGAGAGTTTCATCAGTTCTCTGAGAACCTTTAAAATGTTCAAAACTTAAACATTCCAAGCTCAATTCAGAAGTGCTTCTCCAATGAGAGAGTGAAAGATGGCCCAGAAAGGCTGCCTGGAATGACAGAAATGCTACCAGTTGAAGACTCTCAGACAAGTACAAGTTAATGCTAACTATGGAGAATAAAAAGAAAAATAATGGCTGTAAGGAAAGGCTGTAAAACCTGAAAGATGGCCCTAAATTTGCAAATGTTAGAGGAACTAACCACCATGATGGAGGTCGGTGGAGAAGAGCCAATACAGGAGATTAAAGAACCATCAATGATGAAGCTACAGGGACACAGCAAGCCTGATAGAGAAGATGCATGCTAATAATGCAAGAGAAACTCACAGACCTAGAAAAGAGACAAAGAAATATCGGAAGAACTAGATAAGACTATATCCTAGAATATGGAACCAGGGAAATAACTGGGGGGGGGGGGGGAGTGGAACCCTTTGTAAGGATGGAAGGGAAATCTCATCATGGATATAAAGGAGATGTTAAAGAAATGTCCTATTCCAGTATGATCCTAAAAGAAAGCCCCTCCTTCCCACCTTCATGCATGCCTACCTGTCCAGTTTATAAAAACAAATACAAGATCTTATGAACTTCTAGAAAAAAGTAGAGAGTATTTAGAGACAGAAGGATAAGACCTGGCCCCTGAGATTCTGACAAAGAAAGGGCTGCCTACCCAAGGCTAAGAGAAATGGGCTTATGACTAAGGAAACCTAGACTAAGCTTACATTTATCTTATCTTTCCATCCTTCCAAGGGTCAGCAGAAACCAGGAAACACCCATCTGAGAGCAATGGAGGCTAAGAAGAGATTGATTCAATTCAGGAGACATTAAGTACCTACTGTGTATCGCAGTGATATTAAGGAAATGAAGCCAAACCCCAAAGAGTGCCTGTTTTCAAGATACTTCCACCCTGGCTAGTGATAAGGACTGCAGATGTAATCAGATAAGCAGGTAGATAGGGGAGGGTCAGAAAAGGCTTAGGGAAGCAGGCACACCTAAGCTGATCCAAAAACAAGAAAATTAAGGAGCAGAAGAGGCAGAGGTGGGGTGGGGGAACACGGAAGGCACGAGAGCCTGTGCAAAGGCAGAGACAAGGGATGGAATATTGACTTTGAGACACAGTAAGGTGGCCAATATGGTGTATGCATGGCTCATGAATGGGGACACTGAAACTGCTGTGATAACTAAGTAGGAGTCAGATCATAGAGGCCTTTAAAGGCCTGGCTGGAGATTCTGTATCTTAGCCTATGGACAATAGGGAGGTAGGGAAGATTTCAAAGCAAGGAGGTGGCCTCGTCAGATTTATGCTTTAGGAATATTAACTTGGTGGCCGTGTGGAAAAGAAACTGGGAGCAGGGAGGCTATTGGAGAAAATCGCATGATAGAGAGCAAAATCCATTTGCAAATTAGACAAAATAATTGTAAATTAGACAACTGCTAACTAATTGTAATGCTGTATATGGAATTTTATAAATTCAACAAATACCTGTGAAGGGTTTTAGACTACCAAGATGTAATAAGAAAAATAACACCTCCCTCCCCAGAGCAGCTGACAACTGCATTGGGCTGTAAGGTTACAAACTCCTCTACACACATCATTTCTTTCATAGAGACAGAGCGGTACCCTGTAAAGTGTGATGGACTTGGAGCCAGAGGGTCTAGGTTCAAATTGGTTGCTTATTAAGTATGTGGCCTTGACCAATGTTACTTAACCTCTCTAGGACACAGCTGGTCTGTAAGGTACACCTAGTTCCAAATCTATGACCATCTAATCCTCACGATAGAGGACTTTATAGGGTATGATCCCCATTTTACAGACGGTGAAATGGAAACTCAGGTTAATGACAAAGCTCTACGAGCTCAGTTCTCTGCCAAATCCAAGTCTAGCACTGACCAGAGTGTGGCAAGGGGTAAAGAGGAGGTAACCTAAAAAGCGAGACTTGATGTCACTTTGAAAAGGGAGTTTAAGGTTTATTTATTTAATAAAAGTAGTAGAAAAATGGCAATAGCTATGTTGATGTTAAAAAGTTAAAAAAAATTACACAAGGTTATGCTACCTTCAAATTTTGCTAATTTTTAAAATAAATTTTTTCAAGCAATAAAAATTCCTTTCTCTCTCTTCCACATCTCCTCCTAACCCCAAAGGGGGAAAAAATAGAACCTCTATATAACAAATACACACAGTCAAGCAAAACAAATTGCCACATTTGCTGTGTCCAAAAAATATATGCCTCAATCTCTGTACCCCGAGCCTTTCCAATTCACTCTAAAAGGAACTATAAAATGTTAAGTTCACACTAGAAATCACATAAATGAAGAGAGAAGGCAAAGAACAGTCAACAATTAAGGGTATAGAAAGAGCAATGGGAGACTACACAGATGTATCCATAACATTTATTTTAAAAGATCTGACTTCCCCTAATAAAAAGAAGGGTCACTGATGATTAAAAAATAAAACTAAGCAACTGTTCATAAAATACAAACCAGACTAAAGTCAAGGGATGGTGTGTGGTTTACCATGTCCATGCAAATATAAGAAAAGCAGAGGAGGGGGCTATCATAGCATCAGATAAATTAGATTTTGGAGAGAAAACAGTAAGAGATATAAATAAGAACCCTTGAAAAGGCAAAAACAACAAAAATGTGCCAATACCAAATGTCTATATCCCAAACAACATGAGAGAAAAATACACTGGGGCAGAGATTTGAAGTAGATGGAAATATAATTGAATCCTGTATCTGTATCAATAGGCCTTTAAGGTTTAGAAAGTGCTTCACATTTACTATCTAATTTAATCTTCCCAACCACCCTGCAAGATAGGTACAGATGAGGAAATGAAGATAATTATAGTGCCTAACTCCCAGAGTTGTTCTGAGGCTCAAATTACTATGGGATTATGATAAATTAAATCAAGAATTAACAAAGAAATTATGGAGTTGGGAATGGCTAAAAAAGTTGATATAGGAATGTGATGAAATGCTATTTTGATGTGTGCCTTAAAAATGAAGGGGAAGATTTCAGAAAAACCTGGCAAGATTTGTACAAACTGACACTAAGTGAAATGAGCAGAACAAGGAGAAAAACTTACACAACAACAACAATATTGTAAAGACACACAACTTTGAAAAATTTAGGGATGCTGATCAACGAAGTGATTGACCATGTTTCCAGAGATTTTAGGAAGCAAGCAGCTAGGGGAGGGGGATAGCACCCACCTCCTGATAGAAGTGAGACTCCAAGGGGCAACTAGGTGGCACAGTAAGAGCGCCGGCCTCGGAGTTGGGATGACCCAAGATCGAATCCAGCCTCAGAAAATGAGCACCCACACATAAATAATGACTAGTCGTGTAACCTTGAGCAAGTTACTTAACCCCAATTGCTTTAAAAAAAAGAAGTGAGACTCCAGGTGGCAGAATTTTTTTTTTTTTACATAGCCAATGTGAAAATTTATTTTACTTGACTATACGTTTTTTGTAACAAGGACATTGTTTTCCTTTCTTTTTCAATGTGGGAAGTGAGGAGTAAAGAGGAGGGGAGAGGTGATTTTTGTTGGTTGAAAAAAAAATAACATTTATTTTTAAAAAACTATGGAGGCAGAGGCAGCTAGGTGTCACAGTAAGAGTGCCAGCTTTGGAATCAGGAGGACCTGGGATAGGTTCCGGCCTCAAAAAATTAGCACCCACAAATAAATAACTAGCCCTGTAATCTTGAGCAAATTACTTAACCCCAATTGCTTTAAGAAAAAAAAAAAAAACTATGGAAGTGGACAAAATTTTGGTACAAAATAGATTAGCATATTTTCTAGCCTGATCAACATTGTATATAAGATCTCCATACTTATCTAGTTTAAGAGAAAAGGATTCTGGGAAATGAAATTATTCATAGGTTCCAGTGAAATGCAGCTAATGCAAGCTATCCTTTTGGACTCTGCCATCTTTAATGGAGACTGTCATCACTCATGGTCCTGTCCTAATCTCTCTTGGGTGTGACTTAATTTACCTCCCTCATCATTCTGCAGCTGACACTGGTTTTTAGTATTAGGACACACAAAATCAGATGGCTAGATCACACAGAATTAGGATGGGTCTTTAGAGGGAATTTAATGCTACGCTTGATTAGGGTGTCCTTCTACCTGCCTTCTTAATCTAAGTATATCTAGATAACTCTCAAAAGGATGGAGACTGAATAAACGACAAAAGATCAGTCTGGCCAACAGGAGAAAGATAATCCCAACTATAACCCAGAGAACAGTGCATTTGAAAGCAAAGGTGAAGATACAGGAGAGATTGATTTCAAGAAACCCTCATAAATGGCAGCAACATAATTCATGGGATGTTTCGTAGGTCCTATTTAAAAGTAATCATCTATCAGTGTCCCAAACCAAAACCAGAACCATATATATGAATTAGCAGTTAAGAGATCAGTTGTAACAGTGTCACTCTGAAAAACATTCAACTACTACAAGATATTAAAAATTCAAACGCTATTTTAAAGGGTAGGGATCGCAATCGTATATTCTGGAGAAAGCAATATGCAGCACCGCTTAGGCTAACAAGGAGATGTCAACATTAATAAAGCCAATGCTGAGAAGGTTTCATATTATAACTTTAATGATGTAATTTATCTATTGCGCCGTTTCTTTTGTCTAAACAATCAAGCCAGGCAAATTTAATTTTAGTTATAGCTGTAATATTAGAACCACAGTACCCTGCTCCAGCAAGATTTTTTTTAAAAGGCATATTAAGTGCTCTCCAAAGAAGCATAGTCACCCTGGAAAAAATGCTGCATTTAAATATGCCCATAATGGTTATGGACATATAAATATTTATAAGAAATATGAAGTGGGAATCAAGGTTTTTGATGAAGAATTTTTTATTTTTATTTTTTAATTTACAACACACAAAATAATCTAGCCTTACAAGATGGATGATGTTACTTGCAATTCCAAAGGACATCTTTTAAAAAGCACTTTAAGGGGAAAAATTTAAATCAGTTTAACCAATATTTAGTGTGTCATCTGGTTTCCCAATTTTCTGTTTTACACAAAATATAAGCTGCCTCTTAAGCAGCAAAAACTGAATTTTACCAAAAGAATGTGGTTGTAAAATGAAATCTGCCTTAACAAAATGGAAATCAAAATAAAAAAAGAATTCTTTTGTCAATTCGATTTACAACTCTCCTTTGGAAATATTATAGGGGATAAGTAAAGAACTCATCACACAACTTGACATGGAAGAAAAAATTGAAAAGAAAATCTGTCACAGAACAAGTGACATTAAAAAAAATTCACCCTGAAAAGGGTCCAAAATGGGACCTTCTGTCCATTGGGGGAGACAAACTTATATAATTTCATAGGGTACATCATCATATCAATAAAAATATCACGTACTATCCTCCTCATTTTGTCAATATATGAATGGCTCTAGAGTTAAGCCACTCAGGAAACAAATTTAGACCAGAACAGATGGAATATAGATGACTGAGTCTTATCTAGAAGACCCAGGCTTGGGGCAAGGCAGACTCTGTCCAGCTAAGGGCCAGTCTGGGGATTTATCTGTCTCTTCTAGTGATGGGAGTGGAGAAGGCAGAGCTTGAGTGATTAGGTAAAATTTGCCTACATGAGAAATAAGAGATGCATGTAAAGCATCTTCCAAAGCTTAAGCGCTATATTAATTCTGGCTACTATTATTATTGTGGTTGTGGGGTCAGAATGATAAGGATAGCTATAATTATTTTTGTAATTTCTGTGAGTAATAACAACTAAAAGGATTATAAAATTAATGATCACTATAGAGCTTCTGGAGGAGCACATAGAGAGCTGAATTCAGTCTGAAAGGCCTTAGGGTGAAATCTGGACTTTGAAAATCGCTGGCTGGATGACCACAAGCAAGGGCCTGAGTTTCTCCAGGCCTCAATGATCTCACCTGTAAAATGCAAATAATACCTGCAGTAATTCCCTCATGGGGTCACTGTGAGCCTCAGAAGCAGTAAGGTAAACGAACCGCTTTGTAAATGTCAATGTCAGTTATCACTGCATTCTATGACTCTATGATCCCTGCCATTTGATGGGGGAAGGTGTGAGCAGGGACAGGCCGTCAGGCAGTGAAGGAAGAAGGAACTGCTTCTCCTTACTGGCTAGCCCTCCTTCAACATGTATCACTGAGCTGGTCCCTTGGTCCCTGGGGTCCCAGCTTTAACACAGAGATGAAAGCATCAGGCCCACTCCCCTTCACTTACTGTAATGATAAAGGAGGTGAGAGAATTGATGGGGCTAAATCAACACAAAGGACCTCTTAGGCTGGGCAGATAGGACCATGTCAGGTCTAAAACCCAGACTCCACGTATGGGCCTTGGGTCCTGGCTAACGTGTCTCCACGTTGCCATCACCTCAGTGATGGCCCAGCCTGCTGGCTAGGTTTGGGAGAATGTACTCACCTTAAGGAGGGGCATTGCAGCTCGACAGCGGACTGTCTTCATGTTCTTCAGGAAATGTGACTCATCCTGAAAGGACACAAGTAGAATTCCCAGTTCACACAGGGCCAAGCCCACAAATGTCCCCTTATCTCACAACAACCCAGGGAAATGGGAAAGGCGGTGGGGTAGCATCATCACCCAAGCTGGGACCCCCTACACAATATGGGGGAAAACGAGGCTCCTTCAGCAAATTTAAGAGGATTCCTCGAGGTCTCCCCTCCAGACAGGGGCAGAGCTGGGAGGTTCATCCCAGGTGTCCACCTTCATTCCACAGACCTCTTTCTCACGTACCTGGGTTTTCTCCCCTAAAGGAGAGTCCATAGGAGCAAGCATGTACAGAGTGCTCGAAAGCACATTACATATCTTCCCTCACTATATCTTCACAACAACGCTGGGACATTAGGAATTATTGCTATCCCAATTTTACAGAGAAAAGATTGAAGCATACACAGGTGGAGTGACTTGTCCAAGGTCACACAGGTGATGAGGAGCAGAGGTAGGTCCTCTGACTCCAGGGTCGGTGCTCTTTCCATAGACTACACTGCTTCCTCATAGCTGTAACTTTTTAAATTATGGCTCTCAAGAAACAGGCCTAATTCCTGGTGTTCAGAGACCCAATGACAGCTATTCTCTTTATAGCAATCTCCTTGATGAAGGGATGTGATCTGACCAGAGTGAGCAGCTAGCTGTCTGGAGGACACAGGCTGCTGCTATCTGCACAGTGCTGGCACACAGTAGGCATTTCATAAATGTTTAGTGATAGGTGGATTGTTACTCCCTCCACTGGAACAGTAACAGCAAATTAGTTTATTGACCTGACTGACTACTCTGTTGGACCTCTCCTCTAGAACTACCTAGGTCCACAGCAGAGTCTTTCCAACATCCTCAGCGATGGCCAATCTTCACCCTTCGAGGGTGGATTTAATTAATCGGTGACCATACCTACGAACTATTCAAAGTCAAGGAGTGTAACTAAGCGTGACTAAAGGGGATGAAGAGATCAGGTAACAGAATTCCAAATTCAAAAAGGGGAGGGGGCCAAAATGTATTCCATGTAACTGGTAAAGATGCTGTGGGGCCTGAAGACCTTCCCAAACAGCTCCAAGAGAAGTCTGAGCCCATCTCTGGAATAAGTACATAACCTTCCAAGATGACTACTTTGAAGTTGAACACTCAAAATTCTAGTCCAATTTTTTTAAGTGTCATTATATCATGTCACATATATTCTTTTTTTTTAACGTCTTCTCACCCAAAGCAGGCAGTAAACTTTTTATGGGTAAAGACCTAGTATTCTTTAATGTTATCACCTTATAGTGCTGGACACTCAAGAAAATCTTGATTAATTAATTAATTAATTAATAAGGAGCTCGGTATCCCAGAGGAGGTTTTACTAACACCGTCTTGGGTCAAATTAGGAACAATTGTTCATGCTTCTCCTAACGAACTGGGAAACTAATCCTTAGATGAAGTTTGTAAATCATTACTTACAAAAGGCTGTTACACAGCAGTAAATGATTACAGTAACCTTGTGTTTGATAAAAGTAAAGATTTGAGCTTTGGGGATAAGAATTCACTATTTGGTAAAAAGGTTGGGAAAACTGGAAAGCAGTCTGGCAGAAATTGGTTAAAGACCAGTATCTTACACCATTCAACAAAATAAGGTAAAGATGGAGACATAACCTAGATATAAAGGGATATAAGTAATTTAGAAAAACAGGGAACATTATCTATCAGACTTATGGATAGGAAAAGAATTTATGAATAAACAAGAGATAAAGAGCATTCTAGGTTGTAAAATGGATAACTTTGATTACATTAAATTAAAAAGGTTTTATACAAATAAAACCAATAATTAGATAGTCTAAAAAA